>OX344812.1:2530216-3772825 GCA_947034925.1 Eudemis profundana
TCATTTTTCATAATCAGAATAATTTAAAACGGTAGACAACAGGCGGTTTTATCGCTAAAAAATCGCTTTGGATTTGGGTATCAAAATTTAAGTAAAGGTGCTTTGGGGTCAATTCGAACGTGAGGTAATTTAAAATATGCGATTACTACCAAACCAAGCGTAATTTTTGAGATGTTCTATTAGTCGAATCATCATCGGCGTGTCTAGTATCATAATAGTGTATTACAGTAGATACATGTCGTTTAGATTAGTAGAAATTGTTAATCATCCCAATGCACCTTAAATGATTTCTAAGTGCTGCACGCAATTTACTCAGGGCGTTGTCTGTCAGTCAGTCTTATTACATAGATTGACGAGACTCAATCCATTCCATCCATCCAACCTAGCTTAACTCTAAGCACCCTTCGCAACAACTAAATTATGAACAAAAAAAATCGCCTCCACCATAAAAAATATCCGAGCAGGCATTGAAAGATTGAAAGGGGAAAATCACTTACGGGCCCAATTTATGGCAAATCGGCCTCCTGAGGCCGGCGTGGTCGGACTAACAATATTAGCTAAGGCGAAAACCTTACAAGCCAAACACACGGACAGCGGGTATTTGTACCGGTTCAGTGATGGTACTTTGTACCGGTTTGATGATTCGAGCTAAATTGACGACGGGCGCATTGGAAGCATTCCACTGAAACGTTACGTACGGTAGTGTCGCTTGACACTAACTTTTTAATACTTTTGATATGTAAAATTAGAAAGCTGAATATTAATATGGTAATATCATAACTTGGCTTTAAGATTTGTAGTGTTTCTTAGCAGCTAATAAGTTTTATTAGAGAAGCTACCATAGCATTACGTAAGGGACAAAAGTAGATGTTTTCACAGTATGCTCCATTGGTGGATTGTTAAATTGTGCTGCATTTTATTCGCTGTTGCATTGCTGTATTGAAGTAAAGGACTTTAGTATCAATTGACAAAAAGTGCATAATTTGTGGTGATTATAACGTTAACCTATTAACAGTAGACAATAAAACCGTAGAATTTCAATCGTTGCTTACTGAGTACGGTTTTAAACCTCTTATATTTGCCGCCACGTTCATGCGTAATAATGCGAAGTCGTGCTTAGACAATGTTCTGACGAATTTATCTGAGGACTCTGTAGATAACGTCAAGATTGACCACAATGGTCTGGCAGATGGTCATGCAGGCATCCTCAGCACTTTTACCGTTCCTCAAATCCATAAATCCAATAAAATAGTTTGGAAAGTAGTAAGGAAATTTGATGACGTCGGAAAATTAAAATTTCGTCAAGCAATTATGAAGGAGAACTGGAACAACATAGGGTTGAATACCTTCATCCAAAAGTTCAACAAACTATTTAGGGAAAGCTTCAGGAAAAAGAAAATAAAATTAACACTCAATAAGCCTAAGCTAAAATGGATAACGAAAGGCATTAAACTATCAAGCAAAATGAAGCGTGTTCTCGTGACCCACAAAACTTCCACATCTGACTCGATAGTGAACTATAGAAAAAGATATGTCACTATTTACAAACGAGTAATCAGGCATGCCAAAAAAATTGCTGTACAGGCACAAATCGAAAAAGCAAAGGATTCGTCGAAAGAAATATGGAAGGTCGTACATAAGCATCGCGGGAAGGTCGCGTCACAAGCCAAAGATAATCTGTGTTTGACAGTAGACCTGGATAATGGGACACAAAACATACTAAATGACCCTCAGGATATATGTGCCATCTTTTTAGAAAAATTTAACCAAAGTGATACAAACGATACATCCAAGGATGCTTTACCTCTACTACGTGCTCATGTCACAAGGATCGTAAATGACTTGGCTTTTGACCCAGTTAATGAGGCTGAGCTGATACATATTTTAAAAAGTTTGAAGCCCAAAACATCTTGTGGATGCGACGAGATCCCTATTACTGTCATCAAAGACAATATAGACATACTAGCCGGTCCTTTGGTGTATCTATTTAACGAATGTTTTAAGACTGGTACTTTCCCTGACCAGTTTAAAGTAGCTAAAGTCTTGCCTATCCACAAAAAAGGATCTAAAAAAGACCCAAAAAACTATCGACCTATATCTCTTCTGCCAATTCTGTCCAAACTCCTAGAAAGGCTCATGAAGGACAGACTTTTAAAGCACCTTAACCTAAATAACATACTAAGCGAGAGACAATATGGGTACCAAAAAAGCAGGAGTACAAATGACGCAATCACTACCTTGATTGAGGACATATTACTCCAACTTAATAACAAAAAGAAAGTGGCAGGCCTATTCCTTGATCTGAGCTCTGCGTTTGACACTGTTGATCATCGAGTACTACTAGCCAAATTGGAGCATTACGGTGTACGAGGCACAATGTTCAATCTTTTTCAATCTTACCTAGAAAATAGGAAACAGTTCGTTGAAATAAAGTGGGTTAAAGACAATAACGAATGTATTCACAGATCAAGAGTAGCCAAGATAGAAAGAGGTGTCCCACAAGGATCCATCTTAGGTCCTATCTTTTTTATCATCTTTATAAATGATTTAGTGGAATTCATGAGGACAGCTGTTCAGGACGCAAAGCTTGTGATCTTCGCTGATGACACTAACGCCATTATATCAGCAGAGAATATGTCACAGCTGAATTCTAGAGTCAACCTTGCTTTGGAAGCCCTCAATACGTGGTTCAGTTCGAATAACTTGAAACTGAACTGCTCAAAGACCAATGCACTACTTTTTAGAACCACCTCAAGAAATAAAGACACTCTGAAAATTTCATCACGTGGAGTGGACATCAAACAAGCAGAGTCAGTGAAATTTCTTGGAGTCTGGATTGACTCGAGTCTAAATTGGAAGGATGAATTGTCTTCTCTTGCGAAGTCCATTAGCTCCGCCTGCTACGCACTGAGAAGTCTCAGAGAAGAGGTAACACTATCTCAGTTAAAAATGGTGTATTTCGCATTAGTGGAATCCAAAATTAGGTACAGCATTAAGTTCTGGGGCAACAGTTACCGCTACAATATTCAGTCTGCATTTGTGTGTCAGAAAAGAGCGATCAGAACCATAGCCAGAATACCTCAGACAACATCCTGTAAAAGTTACTTCTCCGAGTTTGAAATTCTAACAGTTCCTAGTCTGTACATTTTAATAGTTCTTAGTGATCTGATAAAGAATTTGAACTGTGTTGAAACATTGGAGGAAAGACAAAAGCGCTTGGAAACCAGAAGGATGGATTTGCCTCAAACGATGAATACAAAACTCAGAATTGTCAAGCACTCTTCGAGCTACCAGGCAATCGCTCTCTTTAATAGGTTACCGGTAGAATTGAAGTCAGTAACGAATTTACACAAGTTTAAAACTAATTTGAAGGCATTTTTGTTGAGGAAGTGTCTCTATTCAGTGGACGAGTTTTATCAGCTGGACACTTAGTAGTAACAGAGTACAAATAGAATACCTAGAATTATTATTATTATTATATACATTGGTGAATTATTAAGTGCAAGTTGACATAGAATGTGGAAATGTATTTTTATTTTATTTTATTTATGTAATTAAATTGTAGATTAATAATTGTAATATAATATAAACTTGACTTGATAATAATATTAACTGATGAATTGTAATTATGTGATTGATAGACTGTAATCTGAATGTGTATATTTCAAACGCAATGTATATTGTTGAATGAATAAATAACTATGAACTAACTATGAACTATGAACTAATTAAGGCTTCAAAGAAGATGAACCCTATTAAATAACGCACTTGTGACTCTTTTGGTGTTGCAGGTGTCTATGGGCGACGGTGATTGCTTACCATCAGGCGACCCGTCTGCTCGTTTGCCTCCTATTTCATAAAAAAAAAAATAACGATTGTAGAAAAGACGATCACCGGTGCAAACTTACGTGGCGCGATCTGTACTACTTTACCATCCAAGATCCAAACTCGGTACATCGCCCAGCTCTAAAGTAACGAAAAACGAGAGAAATGGCCCTCTGTGTGGACCAAATTGATCGAGGGCCGGCGGCGCATTTTTACCCGTCCAGTAGCCATTCACAGCTCCGCCGTCAACATCGTCCCTAACATAATTTGACCTGTGAACTAGTAATAATAGTTCGTATTCGGGGGTCACGCTGATGTGGTACGTCAAAGTCGAAGCGACGACGGTTTTAATTTTTATGGTGATTCGAGTCAGTCGGTTAATACAAACATAGACGGTCATCATTTGCTTTCACGCTATCAATTTTTGTCTGCGAGAAATTGCACGAGAAGACTCAAAAAATTTTAATAACGCGTAATTAGCCTTTTAGGTTAGCATCATTTGAAACTAAACGTGTTATGCTAAAAAAAAAATTTTTAGCTGTTTGATAGTTCTCATATCATTTGCCGCAATAAAATAAAATCCACTGTAATACTAACATTAGTTGTTTAAGTTTTGCTTGTAAATACTAACACATATGGACTCAAGGTCTGAAATAAATATATTCATTCATGTATTCATTCATTCAAATAGAATTCATGCCGTAGAAGCAAACAATGACTCCTTTGGCTTATATGGAAAACCGACCAACCCGAATCACCTTAATATAATTTGATGTGTGAACTGTGAACTAACACAAAATACACACTTCGTAATCGGAGGTCGCGCTGCTGTGATCCGTCAAAGTCGGAGCGATGAGCGGTCTGACATCTTTAAGCAGTGGCGTGCACTCCATAAATGCCAAAAGATACTGCTTACCCTCTAATTTTTGCCCTATTAAGGGTAGTAGGATAAGAGGGTAGACAGTGTGTTAAGATACCGCCTGCTAATTTGTACCCTCCTACCCTTAGTAGGGAGGAAATTAAAGTCAAAGTCAAAGTGTTTTATTTGTGAAACATAGGTAAATCTGAAAACTTACAGAGCTGTTAAAAATATATATGATCTATGTTTTGCCGATGGGCGTACAAAAACGTTACATTTTATCCGAAGCCAAACCACAAGTCTAAGACTAAATTAAAACTAAAGCATAAACTGGTCAGTTTCTTCCGGCGCTTCTTCTCACCAGAAGGTCACTACCCGAAGCGCCAAAAGAAAGCATAGAGTCAGACTTGCAGAAGAGCCCTCGAGGGCCTACTTGCAGAAATAAACAATTTTTTTTTATTTTCTTTAAACAATGTTAATAATTATTTTTATTAAAGCATTAACGACTGCCAACGAATTCTAAATATTTTATTAGAAGAGAAAAATTGAAAAATTATATGTCTAATTATATGTATGTGTAATTGAAAATTGTATGTGTAGCCGAGGAGATGCAGGTTCGAATCCTGCCCGAGACATAACTTTTCAATGTTAATAAATTGGTAATAAAGGGTATTTTTAGTCTATATGGCACTGTCTTTAACCCCCGATTTTGAAATATTATTAATAGTTCTTGGGTCAATTTATATTGCATACGAGATTGGCGATGAAATTGCGAATGACCTTACTAAGTTGATACGTATAGACAATCGGGATGCCCGGTTGTTTGCTATTTTTCTTCGGATGTAGACTATCAATCAACGGTTTTTTTTATTAGAGGGTCGTACCCAGGTTTTTGGTGCTATTCAATTTAGTTATCACTGGAATAGTATGTTGAAAACTGTGACGTAGGTACTTACATTTTAACATAATCCAGGCTCCACGGAAGACCAGCGCAAAGACATCATCACGATGCCGCAGCACATGCTGAGTGGTGTCCTTTTGCGGTTGACCTGGCAGCACCATTAGTTTTTGTAATTAGGGAAACTTGTATTACTTAGTTTTATCTATCTCTTCTTCTCCATGTTGTTTATTTTTTTAATATATTATTTTGTATTGGTGCTGTTATCTCTTACCGTAATAAATGTGATTCTTTCTTCTTTCTTTCTTTCTATTTTGAGGTATATTGTGTTGTTCACAGGCAAAATGTACAATTTTACTAGTTAAGGTAAAAGGGAGAAAAGGGTCAAAATCTTTTTTAGGTTATACGTCTTTCCTGTGGACATTATAAAATTGTTAGGCTTTAAAGCCTAATTTTCTTACTGGATCCTCATAGACTTATACAAACCGTAATTTTCTTAAAACCTATATGATAAAATGATAAGTAAAATGTACCCAAGTCGTTAACTTTTGTATTGTTCACAGAAAAGACGCCAGGTTCAGGAGAACGGACTTTTGTATTGTCCACAGAAAAGACGCCAGGTTCAGGAGAACGGACTTTTGTATTGTCCACAGAAAAGACGCCAGGTTCAGGAGAACGGACTTTTGTATTGTCCACAGAAAAGACGCCAGGTTCAGGAGAACGGACTTTTGTATTGTCCACAGAAAAGACGCCAGGTTCAGGAGAACGGACTTTTGTATTGTCCACAGAAAAGACGCCAGGTTCAGGAGAACGGACTTTTGTATTGTCCACAGAAAAGACGCCAGGTTCAGGAGAACGGACTTTTGTATTGTCCACAGAAAAGACGCCAGGTTCAGGAGAACGGACTTTTGTATTGTCCACAGAAAAGACGCCAGGTTCAGGAGAACGGACTTTTGTATTGTCCACAGAAAAGACGCCAGGTTCAGGAGAACGGACTTTTGTATTGTCCACAGAAAAGACGCCAGGTTCAGGAGAACGGACTTTTGTATTGTCCACAGAAAAGACGCCAGGTTCAGGAGAACGGACTTTTGTATTGTCCACAGAAAAGACGCCAGGTTCAGGAGAACGGACTTTTGTATTGTCCACAGAAAAGACGCCAGGTTCAGGAGAACGGACTTTTGTATTGTCCACAGAAAAGACGCCAGGTTCAGGAGAACGGACTTTTGTATTGTCCACAGAAAAGACGCCAGGTTCAGGAGAACGGACTTTTGTATTGTCCACAGAAAAGACGCCAGGTTCAGGAGAACGGACTTTTGTATTGTCCACAGAAAAGACGCCAGGTTCAGGAGAACGGACTTTTGTATTGTCCACAGAAAAGACGCCAGGTTCAGGAGAACGGACTTTTGTATTGTCCACAGAAAAGACGCCAGGTTCAGGAGAACGGACTTTTGTATTGTCCACAGAAAAGACGCCAGGTTCAGGAGAACGGACTTTTGTATTGTCCACAGAAAAGACGCCAGGTTCAGGAGAACGGACTTTTGTATTGTCCACAGAAAAGACGCCAGGTTCAGGAGAACGGACTTTTGTATTGTCCACAGAAAAGACGCCAGGTTCAGGAGAACGGACTTTTGTATTGTCCACAGAAAAGACGCCAGGTTCAGGAGAACGGGCGTCTTTTCTGTGGACAATACAAAAGTTAACGACTTGGGTACATTTTACTTATCATTTTATCATATAGGTTTTAAGAAAATTACGGTTTGTATAAGTCTATGAGGATCCAGTAAGAAAATTAGGCTTTAAAGCCTAACAATTTTATAATGTCCACAGGAAAGACGTATAACCTAAAAAAGATTTTGACCCAAAACGGTTAAAGCGATAAATGTTAAATACGTCAGGCGGGTCTTAACCCAGAACCTCCAAAGCTTTCCGGGCCAATTAGGCAATGCAACCCGGGTACCCGAAAACCCGGGTATCCATGTAACCGACTTTATTTAGAGTCGGTTAAAACCCGGGTATTTTGACTCAGAACCCAGGTTTAAAAAGACCTAGTAATTGATAAAAGTTATGCGTGTATCGTTTTATTTTAAAGACAATAAATAACCTGCCTCAAAATAAATGCAAAAAAACATTAAATGCTTGCTTATCATACTTAACACGGCCGGCAATGCCGGCAAGTTCATTGTAGGTAATGCAATTAGGGTAGGTACCCAAAACCTGAAAACCCGGGTAACTGACTTTATTTATAGTCGGGTAATACCGGGGTTTCATATTTGACCGGGTATTGCATTCATTCCCTAGGGCCAACACGGACAGCTTAGACATTAGTAGTAAAGCCTAAATTTCCGAAGATTTTTGTACAGAAGACACACAAATAAACAAATAAGTTTTGAAATGTAATGTTAAACTAAGTCGGTTATTTTAGTCAGTACCAAGAGAGTGTCCACAGAGTTCGATTTCCACCGACTTGCCTATAATTTAACCGCGTTTATGCATATTATTGTAAAATAATGGGCAAGTCGGTGGAAATCGAGTTACGTGGACACTCCCCCGGTACTGACCGACTTAGTTTAACATTAGGTACTAGGTGCATTTCCAATTTTTTTTTCTAAACTGTGTTGCGAGGTATATGGGATTTATTTTACTGCGTGATAGACCATGCACCAATTTATTAAGAAACTGAAACAAATGCCAAAACAGAAAAAAAAACAATATGTAAATGTCCAACTATCACACCGAATAGATTCGCAACAAATCAAAACACAAAGCCATAACGGCGAATGACCTGACACATAAACTGGTGAGAACGCAAATATGTTTCCCTAGCGCAGGAGAAAAGACATAACCACCGAGATATTTCTATGAAAATACACCGTTTTGTGCAAGGGATAGAACCTTCTTATCGGACCCGAATAAATACGCAGATAAAAATAAAGTTATTTTTCGAATGTCGAATAAAACAGGCTACTGTCACACCGTGGTGTAATGTACAAATATGATAGTTTTTCCCCGGAATATATGTATTTTTAGATATAAAATATAGTTATTATGTTAGTAAAAATAAGTGCAAAAAGCTCAATTGGTTGAGGATAACTGTTCTAAAATTCAGTTACAAGATTTAACTCATACAAACATACACACAAACCTTGCAGGTTTGTGTTTGTGTGTATGTTAGTTATGTGTGTGTATGTGTAAGGAATCAATAAAGTTAGTAAAATGTTCATTTCTCAGGCTAGCAAGTGGGTTAAAACGGAACTTGCATAAAATACGTTTCAGTCCATAATAATACATTATGTTGTATTTGATTAAAGCATAGAGGATGACAACATTGGTGCCAATGACGAAAATAATGACAATAAAATTATAATACAAAAATATCAATTTCTTACGTTACGAAACATTGTAACAGTCACCCCCAAAGTGAAGATGGCCAGAGGCAAGTGGGTTAAAACGGAACGCGCATAAAACACCCTTCTGTCCATAAATATCCCCGTTCGGAAGTCGGCCGGTTAGTGGTCGGATACTTTTCCGTCCAATTTTATTTATCGGACGATCTGCAGGGGTCGAGGTGAATTGGTGCCAATACGTTTTGTATTTTTTTGTAAGAAAAATAAATCAGTTTTTGTGTTTGTTGGGGAGTTTCATAGATTTTCAGAAAATAGGTGTACAAGGTTACCCGGAGACAAGTAAATGTTAATTTATCCATTTCTATTTTTACCCGACTGTGGCTAAGCCCAAAGGAGGGTTATGTGTTTGACCTGTATGTATGTATGTATGTATGTATGTCCGTTCCTATGTCCGCTCGTGACTACTCAACGGCATAACCGATTTTGATAAATGATACATCATTAGATTCGTCTTGATGGCGTGAGTATCAATGGGTATGAAGATCGTTAAAATAAACAAAATTGCGGATTTTATGCACTTTTAAAGTGCACCGCGGTCGGGTTTTTTTTTTAGTAAAAATATTTAGTTACCATAATATAATAAAAATAAAATAGTTAGCACTTTGAATATCCTATCCTATTATTCTAGAAGTAGAATAAAACCGAATTACCTCTGGCTTGCCTACGGATTTACTGATATGTGCTCTTCGTTATTAATATCCATCGGTAACTTTTATTTTTTTTTTTCACATATAAACTGTCTTACTTATGTAACCTATGCTACTGGAGCATATTTTATTTCAGACACGATACATATAAATCATACTCCCATGAATACTACAACCGTCACCCAATAACCCTATATTTTACATCACATAACCCTAAAATATGTATGTTACCGTACTTTCCGAAACTATCCATCTTTTCAAATTGTAGGTGGCAGCCCTGCCATAAAGCATCCGAGATCACAATAAAGATATAAAACAGCGTCACACTCGCCCAAGGCTCGCGTAAATCTGTTGCCAGGAATAGGAAAAGAATCGCCGTTTAACCCTCTCCTCCCCTTCTCAATGTTGCCAGTTTACCAAATAAATGTTGCCATATTTCTCAGACCCTTGATATAAAAAGAACTAACAAGGAGTCCATAAATATAAAAGTTCGGGGCAGTTGGGATTGGTTTGTAGTGAAAAGGTTTGCGTAAAAGGTGTTTGAAATTGATACCTTGTTATTTTATTTTGATGGACACATTGATAGCTCTTGAAAAATATTTAGTTCACTTTTCTGTATAAGGGTGCAATAGAAAAAACACTACATATTTAGGTTTTGATAATTATGATGTGAATATTACCTTCAGACTCGAAAATAACTAACGTTATAAGTTACAAAAATCTTCCTTGGATGTTTCGAATGCACTCGGCAATCTTAATCATGAGTGTTTGCATCCGAAGATACAGTTAAGAAGGTTTTTTATAACGTGGGTGTTTTTCAATATAACCATGGTGTGATAGTAAATTGACTTTTTTTACACGTAACCATTCCAAAATTAAATGCGGTGTGGTCCCAGCTGACGTATCAGCTGATAGATGGAATGTGTTACAATGTAACACGATATAATAATTAATTTCATATTAGAGGCAGCGCTCCTTATATGTAGCGTAGCATTGGCATTAATGTAAATCCTTTGTTCTTCCTATTTAATATTGTGTAATAAACCATATGTAAATCAGTATATAAACGCATGTAAGATTCTAATAAATGATCATTATTCCTACGAATCTCGTGTTGTTACTATCTACCAACACCAAACACTTCATGGCGACCCTGCCAGCCGGGCTGCTCGAGGCAGCCTAGCTCTCCACTGCATCAAGACCCTGCCAGTCGGGCTGCCCAAGGCAGCCTAGCTCTCCGCGACTACTAGACCCTGCCGGCCAGGCTGATCCAGCCTGCCCACATCGTAGACTTCATGTAGCCGAAAGGGAATTCAGCATAAACCAAGACGCTGACCAGCCAACCGACCAGCCAACCAACCACCCGCCAGCTCACCGCAAAAGACGACAAAAAGAAGGAAGTCATCGTCACGCAAACAGCTGACAGCAGCACGCACCACGCACGGCAGCAGAAAAATCACGGCGTACGTGACAACAGCGGTACTCTTGTCGTCGGCATCACGCAGCGCGGAAGAAGATTGAGCAACAAGCGGCAAGCGGCAGGCGGTAGCAGCAACAATGCGCAACAGACCGGAGCAGAGCGTCTAACAACAAGTCTACACAGCCCAGCGTCAACCAGTCATCGGACACTCCATGGCACCATCGGCACCTCAGCACGTCACCACAATTTAGAGGTACAAAAGTTTAATTTGCGTTAAGTCGTTATTATTATTGTTCGTAACAAAGTTTATTAAGTTGCAATACCTGTGTAAAAAATAGTGTAAATATTTTTTTATATACAATTTTTTTTTTTTTTTTTTATAAATTAATAGAATAAATTTAGACACGAACAAGATAACAAAGACTCAGTCACAATGGCGTCAAACTTTGATTTAAAAACGGCGGTATCTTTATTACCGACCATGGACGGTTCAGAAGCCGTCACCAAGCAACTTATAGATGCCATAGAGTTATACTCGTCTATGCTCAAGGACGCGGACTCTAAATTATTAATAAATTTTGTGACTAAGACTAGATTAACGCAAAGTGCCAAACTTAGGATATCCGATAAGCATACCAATGTAAGCGATTTAGTTGATGAAATGCGGCTCCATCTTTTACCGATTAAATCAGCAACCGCGATACAAGCTAAGTTAATGACGGCAAGACAAGGGAACAAGTCCATCGAACAATTTGGACAAGAATTGGAGGATTTATTTGTAAACCTCACAATCACTCAGGCTAATGGAAAAGCCGAGGCATACCGGATTTTACAGCCATTAAATGAAAAGACGGCAATTACAAAATTTGCAGACGGTTTACGAAACGGCAAACTAGGAACCATAGTAGCATCTCGAAATTACATTTCGTTAAAAGATGCCATACAAGGTGCAAAGGACCAGGAGGTGTCCGTAACACCTACAGCTGGTCCGGAACAAGCTTTCTACTACCGGAAAAAAGGGTACAGTGTCCGTAAACCCTACCGGGGAGATTTTAGTACAGTTATGGGTAGCAACCCGCAACGTACGTTCCCAGGCACCAGTGGCAAAAGTAAACCTACAAAGCTGCATGTACGACCAGGTAATACGCGACCGGTACGCACCGCGAGTATCTATCGCACAAATACTTTTCACGGTCACCGCCAAAAACCATCCTATAGGCAACACCAAATAAATACGGTGGTAGAAAATGCGACACAAAATAATCGCGACGCGCCCTCGAAATTAAAATTTTTTCGTCCCTAAAAGCTATATTTTGACATATAGTCATATGAATTCAGTGCAGTTTGCAATAAATGACGCAACGCACATATGGCTAATAGACACTGGGGCAAGTTTAAGCGCGATAACACATGACGCGGCGATATCATCCCGTGGTAATATGATACCTAAGACGACTCATATTAACGGACTAGGAGGAAAAATTACGTCCTACAATACAATTACTTTAGACTTACAGAGTACAAACCAGTTATTTGAGCATAAATTTCACGTTTTCCCAAAATTACCATTACAAATTGATGGAATAATTGGTCAAGATTTTTTGACAAAATATAAATGTGTCATAAATTATGAGAAAGGAACAATCACTTTGAATAATAACGGCAAATTAATAACAATACCATTAACCTTAAAAAGTAACAGTAACGGAATAAATAGTTCGGAAAAAATAACGTTACCGGCTCGGAGTGAAGCCATTATAAAATTGCCAACCAACTACAAGGGTGATTGCGTCATATTATCAAGCGAAATTGGCGAAGGAATTTTTGTAGCAAATACAATAACAAGTAGCACAAAGGGATCAATATCAGTAAAAATATTAAACACGCGAGATGAAAAAATAATATTAAATAACTTCACACCGGAAATAAAACCATTGCGAGACTATAACTGTTTCTCTTTTGAAAAATGTAAAAATAATGCAGATAGAGTCAAATTACTGTTCTCACTCTTGAAATTAGATAACCTTAACGAAGAAGAAAACGAATCCATTTCCAATATTGTCGCAAAATACGCTGACATTTTTCAGTTACCGGGTGACTCATTAAATACGACAAACCTATATGAACAAAAAATACGGTTAAAACCCAACGTGTCACCAGTATATAGTAAACCATATCGTTTACCTCAATCACAAAAAGCCGAAATAAATAAACAAATTAAACAAATGTTAGACAATGACATAATAGAAGAGTCACGGTCGGAATGGGCGAGCCCGTTGCTCCTCGTTCCCAAGAAAACAGACGCGAATGGAGAAAAGAAATGGAGATTAGTAATAGATTATAGAAAAGTTAATGACGTAATTGAAAATGATAAATTTCCCTTACCCAACATCACAGAGATCCTAGATTCTTTAACAGGTGCTATGTATTTTACGACCTTGGACTTAAACCAAGGATATTACCAAATAAAACTTGATCCTGAAAGTAGAAAATATACCGCGTTTATAGCAGATAAACACTACCAAATGAAACGATTACCAATGGGATTAAAAACTAGCCCAAATGCGTTCAGCAGAGCAATGACCATAGCTATGTCAGGACTAAATTACATCCAGTGCATAGTTTATTTAGATGACATCATTGTCATGGGTCGAAATTTACAACAACATAACAAAAATTTAATTGATATTTTTACAAGACTAAGAAAAGTGAACTTTAAATTAAACCCTCAAAAATGTAACTTTTTACAAAAAGAAATTTTATATCTGGGACATGTAGTAACTCCCGACGGGATAAAACCCGATCCGCAGAAAATTTCAGTGGTACAAAATTACCCAGTACCAAAAAACGCTGACGAGGTCAGACGTTTCGTCGCTTTTGTAAATTATTATAGAAAGTTTATTCGGAATTTCTCCGAAATAACCCAACCATTAACGAATTTGTTAAAGAAAAATGTAGAATTTATTTGGACTAAACAATGCGAAGACGCATTTAAAAAGTTAAGAATAGCGATCAGCACATCGCCATTATTGCAATATCCGGACTTTTCAGATGACAATACGTTCACGATACACACAGACGCGTCAGGCACAGCTGTTGGATGTGTATTATCAAATCAAAATGGATTACCTGTAGCATACGCAAGTAGACCTTTAAACAAAGCTGAAAAAAATTATCCTGCGACACATAAGGAATTAGTAGCTATCGTATGGGCAGTGAAATATTTTAGACCTTACCTATATGGACGAAAATTTAGAATAATTACGGATTGTAAAGCGTTAATTTATTTATTTGGGATGAATAATCCATCCAGTCGACTCACAAAGTTTCGTTTATGCCTAGAAGAATACGATTTCACCGTAGAGTATTTGAAAGGTAAAGATAATGCAGCTGCAGACGCATTATCTAGGATAGAAATTTCTAGTGATGAGTTAAAAAATATGACAAAGCCAGTGATATCAGTAATGACTAGGGCACAAACGAAACGGATGAGAGAACAAGAACAACGCAATGACTCAGGAAATAAGACTTTCCACCATGACGGGTCTGATCAACCAAGAATGGTAGAACTTCTTAAAAAACCAGAGGATGTACCCGAATTAAGTTTTAATAAACGGGACTATTATAAAATACTAAAACAAAAAGATGGCATTGAAAGTAAAAATAATGAAATCGTATACTCGCCATCCTTGGCGACACTGTGTGTCACACCTAGCACTCTATCGCGTACGAAACGAGCTTTCTTCGCGAGAGAATTAGGTACATTTTGCAAGGCACAACAGATAAATGAAGTATGCATACTATATCATAAGGACACCGCAACTATTATTGCAGAGCTAGCTCAATGTATAAATAAATACGATACAGGGTCCGGACCCCGATTATGTATCATTAAAGGTGTTAAAAAGATAACAGATAAAGATGACAGACGTGTCATTCTGAACGATTTTCATTTATTGCCATCTAGCGGGCATGCAGGCATTCGAAGAATGACCAATAACGTAAAGCGTTACTACTACTGGCCCGGAATGGATAACGACATTATGGAATTTGTAAAAAGATGTGACAAATGTCAAAAGCAAAAATACCATAAAAACGTAAAACAGCCACTATGTATTACTAGTACGGCAACGGGTTCCTTCGATAAGGTTTTCCTAGATTTATGCGGACCTCTAACTAGAGATGCGAATGGGTATTGTTATATACTTACGTTACAGTGCGAGCTCACAAAATACGTAGAGGCATACCCACTTCCTAATAAGGAAACGGACACAGTCGCAAGAGCATTAGTTGATAATTTTATTTTACGATATGGAATCCCCAGGGAAATTGGGACAGATAGGGGATGCGAGTTCATTTCATCAACTATGCGCGAAATTTGTAATATTTTAGGTGTTAAACAATTGCACTCAACCGCTTACCACCATGAAAGCCTAGGTTCTTTAGAAAACTCACATAAAGCTTTAGGAGCATTTTTAAGGATCCAAACAGATAACCAGGCTCACCAGTGGTCAGATTGGTTGCAATATTGGTGTTTTTCGTACAATACGACAGTGCACTCAGCAACTAAGTATACACCATATGAATTAGTATTTGGTAAATTATGTAATATACCTAGTAATATTATTAAGCAAGTAGATCCAATGTATAACTTTGATTCATATCCTATAGAATTTAAGTATAGATTACAAAAATCCCAAGAGGATGCTAGAAATAATTTAATTAAGACAAAAATTAATAGAAAATTAAGTTATGATTTAAAAACCAACCCTATTAACTATAAGATAGGAGATTTATTATTAGTAAAAAAGGAGGATAGAGATAAAATGGACCCAGTATATAAAGGGCCATATACTGTACTTGAAGATCAAGGTACGAATGTAAAAATTTTAGTTTTAGGAAAAGAACATATTGTGCATAAAAATAGGACAAAGTCTTATTATACATAAATAAAACTAAAAACACTATTTTTAAACATAATAATATACACTAAGTAATAAATGTTTAACATTACACTCAAATTCATTCATTCATTAATTCAAATCACAACAAATACCATCACCCAAAAAAGGGCATCACTATACCATAACAAGAAAGAGAGTGTAGAATAACTCATAACAAATAAACATCATGTTAATCACTCGAATCACATGTCAACAAAGCAATTTCTTATTTATTTCCTGCAACCTATATAAGGAACATGTTATGTAAACATTAGCAGTAAGATAGTATAAGAACCTGTATGTAAACTTTGTAAACCTAGATATAAGATTATTAAGATTATATAAGATAAAAATAGTTCTTTAAGCCACTATTTTTATCTCAAAAAGTGGAGGAGAGATGCGGTGTGGTCCCAGCTGACGTATCAGCTGATAGATGGAATGTGTTACAATGTAACACGATATAATAATTAATTTCATATTAGAGGCAGCGCTCCTTATATGTAGCGTAGCATTGGCATTAATGTAAATCCTTTGTTCTTCCTATTTAATATTGTGTAATAAACCATATGTAAATCAGTATATAAACGCATGTAAGATTCTAATAAATGATCATTATTCCTACGAGTCTCGTGTTGTTACTATCTACTAACACCAAACACTTCAAAATGTCTTTTGCATTAATTATAAACTGGCATCTAATGAATGTGATATTTAGCACTAAATAAATATTTATTAAAAAGATAATAATAATGTACAATAAACTAATAATAATAAAATAATTCACATCTCTCCAATGCAATGTGAGGTTAGTTAGAGCTGGGAATGGCTGCTCCGTCGTCAAACCCCAACAGTTTCGCTGCAGGTTTGAATTTGTGACGTGTGCCTCGTATACACATACTGGTGGCTCGAATTATAGCAGTACCTATCCTTGTTCTAAGCCAACCCAGTATCGTACTCAGCGATTTATTCCAACGGTCAGCGAGGGCTTCTCCTATGTGTTTGATATTTAGAGATCAAATAACCGACCTAAACTATTTCTACATACATACAACCAAGGAAATTATAAACACTACGTCGCTCCTAAATACGTGTAATATTTATCTATCTTTTCAAAAGTCACAGGCTGAAAATAAATCTTCCTAATTAAATACAACTTTTTACGAAAATATTAAACAGAACGAATTGCCGCTCTTCTATCAATAAAGAAAGAATCTATACCTAAATATATCCTCAGCTATCAAATAAGACCGCAATTCCAGCGAACGCATTAGAGCACCAATAAACTCCCGTCAAACGAGTGAAGAATGTCCGCAATTTAAATTTTTGATTCCGACTTCAATGGAACATTCCCCCCCTTCCAGCATTTACATAGCTTCAAAAACTCTGCTTCACAAGACGATGGCAACCACACCTCGCTTAAAGCAGCTGAAAGGTAAGAACGGAAGTCATAAAGTAGACTGAACTTGATTGAGTGAGAAATGGGAATTTGGTTAAAGTAATTAGGACGGTATTGGGAAAAATTGCTAATGTAACGGTCCAATGTAATGCCGAATTAATGATCTTTGTCTTGACTGTCACTTTCAAGTTAATTGCTGGGTATCTGTTTTTTGAAAGGGTTTTCGAATTCGGTTTTAAGTGTTCGGAAAACTTATTAAGCCTTAGAATTTCAGTGGTAGATTTTGGTATTACTTTCAAGATGTCGTAACAATATTAGTACTCCAATGCGTGTGCATTCGCTTTACGAGGTAAAAAATCAAATTTATGATGTACATTTTCCCGAAAAGGAAAACTATAGGAATATACTGTGTATGAAAACGGGAAATGGCTTATATTGAATAGAAGTCATTCATTGTGTATCAAGTGAGATTATAGTCAAATATCTCATGGGTACTTCTACGTAGTAATAGATGCATATTTAATGACCAGACAGTTATGTAATAGTACTTTTATCATAAAAGCAACCTTATTACGGTATTTATATAATTTTCACAAAGCAGAGAAAGATAAGGTACATATTTAAACAAAATTACATTTTAAACACGTTAAAAAAATCGAATCACACCGGGCTTGGGAAGGCTTGCTTTTATAAAATTAAAAACGGGACACAAGTAATGATATTAAAATTCAACGCTTACAACGGACATAATATTTGTTTTAAGCGGGCTCTCGTAAACTTATTAAAATATTTCTCGGTATATTAAATTAGTGCGCCATTTGTCCCCAGTTTCCCCAGGTGTGTTCTGTGCTATTATATTTTTAATATTTTCATTTGTCGGTTTTTATTTAGATAATTGCTAATATTTTAGTTGGAGCTACATACGCTCATTAAGTGTTTAAGTTATAGTTTTTTAGCTCACGTGTGTTTTTATGGAATTTGTGTGTTTTTGCATTTTTCTAGCTAACTATTGCACGCGACTTTACCTATGTGGCGTGTGTAGTTTGTTTGTCCAACATAACTGTGAACTTATTTTTTTTTTCAGAATAACTAGTTGCGTATAACACTTTCAACTGATAAATCTTAACGTTGTTTCTATGGGAAATAAAAAGTAAAAGTAAATACCTGTTTTCAAATGCGATTTTTGTTTATAGCTGTTTACAATTTTCTTGAAAGATTCCAATCCAGATTTGGATTTCGATATCCTGGATTGAAACATAGGATACATTATATAGAGCTGCTCTTGGCAACAACAAGGGCTAAAAATTAATAACTACGAGTTAGAGGTCATCGATAAATCAGTTTTCTTGGGGATAACGATTGACTCCGAACGACTAACCGAACGATTGACTTCATTTTTACTTTGTTTAATTATTTTTATTAATGTTTTGACGATCATAATATGAAATCATGTAAATTGACATGTATAATTTATAATGTATTTTATATTATGAAATAAATAATTCTAATCTAATCTAAATCTCCAAGCTACGATAGGTGCGTATATTGCATCAATCTCCAGTTCGGCTGCGTCGCTATAAAAACCATTAAACAACTAACCGTTGTAGCGACTGCAAGCTTTCATAGTGTCATGTGTTAGGGAATATTGTTGTGAGGCAGAGCTCCCGACATTGATACCATTTTTATTTTACAAAAACGACCTGACTGTAGCATCCGAATATACATTATGACGCTTTTTTTTGTATATTTAAAAACGGTAATATTTAATCATCCACCTCCCTAACTTATACCACGAAGTTTAATCTCTAAATAATGTAACAAAACGCAACAAAAGTAACGCCAAAAACAACACCTGTGCGTTATTATTCCTTGATTTGGCGACCGTGGGCTAACGCTGTTTTTATTCGCGGCGGTGTGATTGAGGACGGTTTTTTAGTAACAATATAATTATTTAATGCTTAGTAATTTCTAGTAATTAGTGAGTCCTGGAGTGGTGACCATGTCGTCGCTGGAAAGCAATAATGCTGTAACCCTCAAAAAGTAAACTTTTCACTAGAGCCAAAAAACGTTTGCATTTTTTTAGAAAAATTCATAAATCTCAAACAAAATGAGATTATTAAACCCCCTTTGGTAGACTCGTTGTAAAAAAATCGAAGTTTATAATTTTGGTGGTAAAATTACTATAAACTTGTTTTTAATATGACTTTTGTCGTTTGCAGCATTTCGATATTTCTAATCATGGCACGCAATAATGCTGTAACCTACAAAATGTTTGTATGGAAACAATATTTTTACCAAATCTCACAGTCGTTTTAAAATGCTGTAAGTCTAAAAAGTGGTTCGTAATACAATTTTTGGGCCATGAAAACTTAAATTGACAAGATTTTTGTACTGCAATGTTGCTGTAACTGGATGAATGGAAGGAAACAGGTATGAATGAAGCAGTGTAAGTGCGAATGGTAGTTTATGTTGATCCATTTTAAAATGTCAGTGGTAAATAATTGTTGATCTGTATTAATAATATTTTCTGAACTACTTAATTAATATGCCAAACATACATATCTTTATGATATCTTAAAGAAAAATGTTATGTATTGGCTATTAAAACGTTATCATTAAGTATTGTTATATTTATGTTGTTGGACTGTATGCATCTACATGCAGCAGCACTATGTAATCGCCTAAACTAATTTTAATCATTTGGTTTGGACGATGATTGAGAACGGAAGTATGGTATTTATCAGGCTAAAAGTACACAGTATTAAAAAAAACTTATTTTTTTTACAAAATAAAGACGTATCAGAAACGCCTGGAGGAGCTTGTGGTTGATGAAAACACTAATGGTGGGAAACCCATTATATCCCTGAAATGTAAGCTCATGGAGATTTAGTGCATTCTACCCATTCTGACTTATGGCGCCCAGTTAAGGTCTAGGAGGACTTCAGAGGTAGAGGAAAGTATTAGAAGAGAGGCTCATGCAGAGCAGTGAGACACTAAATATACTAGTTAAAACAATCGTTGTTTTAAGGTTGACGTGTCATTTTATTAAAAAAAAATATTATTTATCTAATCGATAAATATATTCAATTCAATTCAAAAAATACTAATGATTGTTTTACATAACAGGTATGATACACGTATATTTTACATGCATTAAAGTTTGAACGGAAAAATAATGAACGTGTTTTTCTTTTAAAGTAGGTTATATTACCTCTATAATCTAAAGGGAGCTTTGCAAACATTTATATTTAATTTAAATCATGATTAAATCTTTAAAAAAAACGAAAACTAGCAAACTACAAATAAAAACGACCCTCAATACTATATACATACAAACTTACTTTAAAATGTATTTACTGTCATTATTCATTTATTACTGTATCTTTAAAATGCTGTACACCATAGTTTATTCACAACATCTCCCGACAAAATGCTGTAAATGACAAAAATTGGTCAAAAGTTGAAATTTACGGAAAGCAAAAATGCTGTACGTGATGACGGAGAACTAATTGCGGAAACCATTTTGCTGTAAACCACAACGCAGTTGAAAACACGGGATTTTATGCGGGTTACAGCGTTTCTTCATTCCGCGATTACAAATTTAGGTGAAAAAAAATATGCTGTATACATTTTATTTATCATCACACACAAATAATAACTATACCAGTCGACGCAGAAAAAAAAACTGAATAAGAATATGCAAAAAAAGCATTTTCGATGGTGGTGCGGGTTACAGCATTATTGCTTTCCAGCGACGATGTATAGGTAAGCGCACCGTGGGACGACCCCAGACGAGGTGGACAAATGACCTCGTCACCACGGTATGATAGCAGTAATGTTTATTTCTATAAAAGGTACATCGCGCGCTTGAATGTGTGCGCGCCGTGTACGAACGCACTACAAGATAAATTTGTAAATGCTCCAGTTTGGATCGCACTCACACAGACGAGCGATCGTGCGTGTGTGAATACGTGTCGCGCGCTCCTAAACGACCGATTGGGCTATTCTTCAGAAATATGTCTGCGACTCATTCATCTGTCTCCATACATTTAGTATGAAAAAGAGCCAGATGAATGAGGTGACCGCAGACATATTTCTGAAGAAATGCCCTATTTGTCTCTATACTTTGTCGTCACGGTAGTGGGAACCGGTGAATGCGGTCGACTCAGAACCGCACTTTTTGACGATCAATGAGGGAGGCATAGGCCTCTCTCCTGGTCATAGGTCCAGCAGTGGACGTCCGGGGCTGTTAGGTAGATGGGGTCTGCTGAAAGCTCGTACGTAGGTGAGACATCGTGAAGAAACATACGCTTTGGCAACACGGGAGATAATAAAGAAAGTCCTCGATCACATAGTTACGTCCCTCGCTTGCAGCTCGGGCCGCAAACATCTGCGATCTCGGCCTTTCGTTGTTTTATCACCCTAGTTGTGTAATGTACTATTAACTCACTCAACGCTGGAGCTTTTTTAAAGTTCCGTACCCAAATTATGGTAAAGCCTCCGCCATCTATCAGTCCGTCTGTCCGGTCGTCCGTCTGTAACAAACGTATAAAACGCTATACATACTCCTACAGCGTCCAGGGATGCATAAACTGAAAAAGAATACCAAAAAAACTTGCCAACTTAAAAAGAAGACGTTATTAAAAACGTATCAAAGATGAGGTGGTGGCAGATTGGGCAAACTTAAATAAATGGGCCGAAATTTAAAATTATAATGGGATTGTATCCGGTGACACAAATGTGTGGAGTTTGTCGCAAACGACTTCAGCGAGACGCTTAGCCGACGGACAGGGGTGGAGAGGAGACGTTTAAAAAAATGTTACTGAGCTTTATTTTATAACTATTGAAACAAAGCCTATAGATAGCCTAGAGATGTGATACTGGGGAAGAATGCTGCGGATATCATGGCCTCAACACCGGACTAGAGTCTGTGCGGAAAGAGAATAGGCGTGGCGAAAAACGGAACTAACCTAATCAGTATGGCAAATACAGCAAATACGGTAGAAAAGCATTACAGCGCCCCCAAATCTAAATCCTATTCTCTTTCCGCACAGACTCTAACATATCTATTCGCCAGGAACTTAAGATCGAGCAAAGACTCTCGGCAATAGTTCACTCTCGAATTTTGAGTTACTTTGGCCACGTTATGCGTATGGAAGGTAACGCTATGGAAAGACTTGTTGTTCAGGGTAGGCTCAAGATCTAGAGGACGTTCTCCTTTGCGATGGACGGATCAAGTGAAAGCCCTAACAGAATCATACCTAAATCTGTGCGCGAGAAATGCGTCGGTCTCTAAGGCGTAGTCCGCGTTACTAGCCTTTGCATCTGGTTGCGTTTGGGCTTTTTATTTAAAGTGCATTCTTAACTGACAGTTAGCAGATCGTCACAGAACTGACGATTAGTGTCAAACTCCATACATTTCGTCACGGACTTACAGGTTAGACGGTATTTGAACATAGCTTGTGTTTTGCCTAACCGTAGATTTTAAAATAAAAACGCCCGTTTGGAAGGTTTCCTGCCTGAGCCGTTCAGAACATGCCTATGCCGTGCCCCCTGTCGGCATTTTTTTTAGCAGTGACAAGTCAGCGAAAGAGATGGCGCTTGTTTGTGGTGTTACCACATTAAAAACCTTTTGACAATGAATATCAACATTGCAAGAGATCTGGATCCAGTAAGTAGTTTTTTTATGTATTGTTTTCATATTTGACGACTCGTTTAGCTCAGTGGGAGGGAGTGCCACCGCCTACGAAGCTAGAGGTCCCGGGGTTAAATCCTGGTAAGGGCAAATATTTGTGTGATGAGCACGAGTATTTGTTCCAGTGTCGGGCTGTTTTCTATTTATTTAAGTATGTATTTATCTATATAAGTATGTATATTGTCGTCTAGTATCCATAGTACAAGCATTGCTTAGTTTGGGACTAGCTCGATTTGCGTAAGATTGTCCCTCGATATTTATTTTTTTATTTAACCATAGTCTTACCTGATGGAAAGTGGATACAGGGTCTATAATGAATCAAGCTTACTCTTCAGTCTTACCTTAAAAATATCCTGATCACATGTAGAAGGAAACATAGACTGACTGACAGAGAGTTAATTACTTAGGACTCAGCTACTGACAACTTTTCTATCAGGATGCCCGGTGGTTCGAACAATTATTTTTTATCTTAGCAATTTGTTAAACTTTTAAAAATCGAAAACCATTTATTTACGTGAGATTCATCGTGTGGTTCATATTATAGAAGTAGGTGTTTCTTACACGATATGTTTTGATTATATTTTATAATTATTCTAGCACTGACGCCGTCTCCACAGCTTCGGCGCGGTATAGTTTTACCTGCGGCAACTAATTGTGAGTGCGGATAAAGTATGGCGTCTAAGGTGGCCTTAGTAACGCGATTGCATCACGCCGGTGTGGGGCGCCTTTATGCAGCCCCTGTCCTTATTGGGGCACTGAATCACTGCAGAATTTTATTAAAAACTAGCTTGTTGTGAAGTCTTGGCAAACTTCGTCCCGCCTCAAGAAAACGCGATCGCCACGCCATCTACCGGGTCCAATTGTATTTTCAAATCATCCATGGATTCACTAAAATTTAAAAAAAAAGAACATTTATTTCTGCAAGTAAGCTGCCCTCAAGGGCTCTTTTACATGTCTGATTCTATTCTTTTCTTTTGGCACCTTCTGGCGAGAAGAAGCGCCGGAAAAAACTCACCAGTTTCTCTTTTTTATATACACACAAAATTTCATCCAAATCGGTCTAACCGTTTAGGAGGAGTTAGATACAAACACACGTTCAAAAGAATTTTATAAAGCTGCATCCCAACTGATTTCTGATTCGATTTCAAGGAGGTCGAACATGGGTAAGTATGGCCTACGGGCGTAATTAGGGCACAAGGGTAACCCCGGGAAGAAATCTGACTTTTGATTCCTCCATAGTGAACTATTGATTCGATGAACGGCCCGTCTTAACTATAATAGTTAGCTACAGGGGGCTCGACCAAATGTCAGAGGATCCGGGGCGAAGAAGAGAAAAATATATATTTTTTTCGAAATAGTCCTAGAAACTTGAAAATTGGTATCGGCCCGGTATTGGTTTTGGGCCCGAAATTCGGAATTTTGGCGGCGAGCAAAGAAAATTCCGGTTTTTTTTTAGCATGCGAGGTATAGTCCGTACAAACTCTTAAGAACAAATGCTGTCAAAACGAACGCAAGCCAAAAACTACCTTATAGTCAGAGCATAATGTAGTTTTTGCTCTTAAGAGTTTGTACGGACTATACATACACTATTAACTTCTATCTCAATATATTTCTGTGGGTAAAATGCTAGATTCTAGTCACCAGCTGTGAACATAGTCGTACGTCAATGGCGTAGTTACAAAACCGCGACTTACGCCCGCACTAAGCAAGAAACATGTAATCGCTGTTGCTTCTTCTTCCTTGCAGTGGGATAACTTTCAGCGCATCTGCCTATTACTTAACAATTCAGGTGGGTTATATCATCTGTACATAAATAGCAGTTCAGTGACTGTGCAATGTACAACCACATCTTCAAAATTCGCGACACTTTTTAGTGGACATAGAGATGCATTATAAAAGGAGTCTTCTAAATCCAACAACTAAAAGCTTGAAAAGATAAAAGCCTGTATGAAAAACACGAAAATTGATGCGTCAATGTCTTCTAATGGTACAACCTACAAGCTAAGTCCTTCCTGTGACAACTGAGTCGAGCTTGATTACGTCATTCTCATTGGTATATTCTATTCTGAAAACAATAAAAATACTAATATCTTAGAACAGGAAAGTGCTTTGATCCCTCTTTCGAGGCTCAAATTACGTACGCACATCGTCGTCTAACCATAGAACCTACAAGCATTTCTTAGCCACGCTGTCACTCCGACCTTGCTTGGGCTCAGCTAAGTTTCTTGCCGGAGTCTTCTTAGCTGGGCTAGGTTTAGCAACCGGCAACTAAAACTCCCATTCGTTCGATTCACACACACACATAGCCGGCTTATAAGACATGCTTCAGTTCTTTGGTCCTTGGACATTCCCTTACCTACACAGCGAGCGCCATATGAAATGGGCAGCATAATAATATCCGACACTACCTCGTGTCAAACGCTAGTCCGCGTCGAATGTAAATTGAACGTTCCGTGGTGCCGACGGGATTGACGGCTATCCATCCAATCGCGCCCTGCGGAACTGTACAGAAGAGTTAAATCCCCCATCGGTTTTAACGGCCATTCTCACGAAGTATGTCTGCCGTCACCTAATTACCGCGACGCTGTTTTCATACTAAATGTATGGAGACGCGGTAATTAGACGCAGTCATACTTCGTGAGAATGGCCGTTAAGCGAGATATAATGTATATGGCCTCGCGTATATGCATTTGCATGCTGTTTGTGGACAGCTGAATAAGGAGACACTATTATAACATGTAACACCTGTAACCTGACCCTATTCAAGCAAATAAATGATTTATATGCCTTCTAGAAATAATCGCACTCTAGAAACATTTATTGTATCTATCAATTTGTAACAAAAATTAACTTAATATTATAGAAAGCTCGAGAACTTCGATGTTCCAAAGTTCTCGAGTTTTCTATAAGTTTTCTATAAAAAGTTATTGACAACTTTCTGAGGTAATACAAAGTTGACTGCTCTCTGAACTAAGGACTGAAACGATCGATTAATTTTGTGCACTTTGTGAATTTTGGCATTTTAGGCAAGCAGAGATGCGAACAGCTAGACGGATAATATTATTTAGGTACATATTTAGAAAATAAGAGTAGGTATACATTGGCTGTACAAAGCTATAAGTATTCACGTCATGATCTATGAAGAAATAAATAAAAGATTTAGTCAACAATAATCAAATCATACTTTTATGCCACACCTGGCCATAAAGTGACGCATGCTTCGCGTACGGAAAAAGCCGCTTTCTGGCCAAGTGTAGAGATAATGATGTACACAACACGGGAGGTAATAAAGAAAGCCCTCAATCGCATATTTACGTCCCTCGCTTGCAGCTCGGGCCGCAAACATGTGCGATCTCGGGCTTTCTTTGTATTACCACCCTAGTTGTGTAATGTTCTATTAATATGTCAAAGTAACAGCTCCATGTGATATAAATCCGAATTGTCCAAAGACGGTCTTCTTGCAGATAATTTGATTCGCATTTAATTAAATGCCACATCGATTGGGGCCCCGAGGAATTCTTGCTATCCGTGATTGGTGATTGTTTACGTTTGTTTATTTGTTTATGCCTGTTTATCATTTACTACTGTTTACAGTATCCGTTTCAAATATCCTTGCTGCATGCTCTATTTTTTGGAAAATTTGATATTTATTAAACTTATATGATTACGCAAATCCTTGGACTGTACAAAAATATGAACGGAATACTCACCGGAACGGTGGGTCCTCGAACGCTTCACATATCACATCACTTGCCCTTTTACTTATTCGTATTATCGAACTTTGAGGATTATTTATTAGTTCCTATCCAGGCCTGGTTATTTTGATTAGGGATTAAGTTATGTATTTTTTCTTATGGAAAAACCGTAACTGGTGTTTTCTTTAGTTGACGTTTTTTACTGAAGTGACACATAGTTCTAATTTACATTTTGTACCTTAAACGCTGTCAGCCAGCACTTTATGCTAGCCGTTCAAGGAGTCCGAAACCTGAGTTACTATATTACGGCGTAACCATCCCCCCGGCCTTGAAAGGAATGGCTTTCAATGAAAACAATTAGCGAAACTAAAGGGAGCAACCTTATTGCTTGAGAAACAAGACACTATAACGCAACTAAACTGATTTAAAAATAAACAAAAAATGTCTTCTTATTGTGAAGGTAAAGGACATAGCTTCACTATAGGTCGTTTAAAAACCCCAGTTTTAGTCCGGACTACAGCGACTCGAGCAATTCCATCCTTACCTGTAATTAACTGCTTTATTATGCCTAAAGGCCAATGAAGTGGCATGACATTATCTTGTAGAATAAGAACGATTGTTCCTTCCTTGACAGGCTGGGAAGGAGTGTTCCATTTTTGTCTAGTCTGCAAAGTGTGCAAATATTCATCGCGCCACCTTCTCCAAAATGACTGAATTAATCGATCTAATAGCTGATAGCGTTGTAAGAGATGGTCAGCTGATGAATCAGCAACAGATGTAGCAGGAAGATAAGTCAATGGTGCGACATTAAGAAAATGTGCTGGCGTTAAAGCTGAGGGCTCAGCTGGATCAGAACTAAGAACAGACAAAGGTCGCGAGTTTAATAAAGCCTCAATTTGAGTCAAAACTGTCGTCAACTCCTCAAATGATAATATTTGTTTACCAATTGATCGAAACAAGTGCGTTTTGACACATTTTATATTGCTTTCCCAACAGCCTCCGAAATGAGGAGCGTTTGGTGGTATGAATCGCCAAACAATATGATTTTCTGCTAATTCATGTTTCCATTCATCTTGATATTCATTTGCAAGAAAGTCATGAAGTTCCTTTAAATACGTATTGGCTCCTACAAAATTTGTACCATTGTCGGAATACATAAATTGAATGGGACCTCGTCTCGATAAGAATCTTTTAAATGCTGCCATAAAACTGGCTGTACTTAAATCGGTGGCGAGTTCTAGATGAACCGCACGAGTCGTTAGGCACGTAAACAAACACAGATAAACCTTCTGACTCTTGACACCCCTGCGCCGAATAGGAGTGCAATATAATGGACCAGCAAAATCGCATCCAGTATGCACAAATGCTTTCTCAACCTGGTTTACCCTAAATGCCGGTAAATCTGCCATAATCGGGTAATTAGCCCTTGGCCGTGCTCGAAAACAATAATTGCACAAATGAATTCTATGACGAATTATACATCTTGCAGCGATAATCCAATACCTATGTCTCAAAATTGATATGAGCGTTTCAGGCCCGGTGTGCATATGAAGTCGATGATAATGATCGACAAGCAGATTAATAATATGATCACGGCGTGGCAATAGCACCGGATGCTTATAGTCGTAATCTTCATTGGAGTTACTGAGACGTCCTCCAACACGCAAAATCCCATTATCCAAAAATGGTTTAAGTTTTGCAAACGCTCTAGTAGTATAGCCCTTGCTGGATGATATCTCAGCGATATATTTACTAAAATGGACAGCTTGCACTGCTCTGAATATTTCCAATTCAGCTGTTCTCAAATCATTAGTACTAATTGAGCCTCTTGGTAGTTTCCTCAGAAATTTCAAGACGTATACAACAGTGTGTACATATCTAGTCCATGATGAGAAGCGCTTAGACAGCTCATAAATTACGTTTTCATTTGGTTTATCAGACGATACGAAGGAGACTGTTCTTTCTTCTAGAAAGTCCACTCCTTCCGGTGTAAACGATTTAATAGGCCATTCCCTCTTTGGGAGCTTCATCCATGGGGGGCCCGATAACCACAGAGGATGATTAATCAATTGAGCTGGAGTCAAGCCTCTAGACAAACAGTCGCTTGGGTTCTCTGTTCCCTTCACATGGTAGAAATTACTTTCAGGTAAATTTTTCTGTATCTTTGCTACACGATTAGCTACAAAAGTTTGCCACCGATGAGGCGATGAGTGTACCCAACAAAGAGCTACAGTGGAATCAGAAAAGGCAAGTACCGATTCAATTTCATATCTAGTCTGGTATGTGTCAACAACTCTTTTAATTAATTGTGACAGCAGTAGTAGTGCGCATAATTCAAGGCGTGCTAATGAGATGACCTTCAATGGGGCTACCTTTGATTTGGCACAGATCAAATTAATAAGACCACAGTCTTCATTAGGTAAGGTGATGTAGGCATAAACCATTCCACCGTAGGCCTTTTCACTTGCATCTGCAAACCCGACAATAGTTAGCGAACAGTTTTCAACGACACCTATATGCCGAGGGAAACTGATTTCAGATAATAAAGGTAGTTCCGCTTGAAACTGTTCCCATTGACGAGCGATGTGATCGGGTGGTGCGTCATCCCAATCTATGTTTAATAACCATAACTCCTTTATTAGAAGTTTAGCGAATACAATTACTGGAGCCACGAGACCCAGTACATCAAATAGTCGTGCCACTGATGACAGGATGTTTCGCTTGGTACAGGGACGGTCATCAGGACTAACCTGGAACTTGAAAACATCTTCACCAGGGTACCAACGAAGACCCAAAATCTTCAATGTTGTATTATCGTCGAAAGTTACGCTCTGCGTCAGACGTAATTCCCTTGTAATTTCATTCAAAACGGCCGCTGAGTTCGATGACCATTTTGCGAGTTGAAACCCTCCTTTTAAGAATAACTCCAATAACTGTTTCGTTGCTTGAACAGCTTGAGGTTCATTAATAACTGAACTAGCTACATCATCCATATAAATATCTCGAGCAGCTATATCTTTAGCCAGTGGGAAATTGTTGCCTTCGTCGGTTACTAATTGTTGAACCGTACGCAATGCCAAAAATGGACTACTACGTAGACCAAAGGCAACTCTGTTATACTGAAAAACCCTCAGGGTTTCTTCTGGACTGAACCTGTAAAGTATTCGTTGATAAGGCCGATCCTCATCGCGTACGTCAATACATAGATACATTTGACGTACGTCAGAAGTAATGGCGATCGGAAATAATCGCAGATTTAGCAATATGCGGAATAAGTCAGCTTGAAGACTAGGTCCTGCATGAAGTATGTCGTTTAATGACAAGCCACTGGTAGTCTTCGCGCTAGCATCTAGTACTACCCTGACCTTAGTAGACGCTCTGTCTTCCCGTACAATAGCGTGATGCGGAATATAGTATGCCTTTTCCGACTTGTCAATCTGGACTTCGGATAAGTAGGACTTATCTATATGCTCACGTATAACTTCATCATACAATGGCCTTAACTTCGGTTGTAGATGAAATTTTCGTTCCAGCGCTAAATACCGTCGCTCAGCCGTCTTGTAAGAATCTCCTAGATTATCGGGATGCAGTTTGAATGGAAGTGCAACTTCATAGCGTCCATCCTCCTTGCGTTTAACGGAAGACTTGAACATTTCTTCAGCCTTCTGGTCATCAACACTATGAACAACTGCATCATCTATGTTCTCGATTTCCCAAAACCTTTGAACCAAATTCCCTACATCAATAGTAGAAAAATATCCAACGGTTGAGTTGGGAGCGATCAGCGCTGGTGCATCGCCTAATATTATATAGCCTAACGCTGTTTCTAAAGCATCAGGCAGCCCAGGTTCATTAATGATCTTCTTAGACATCAACATTTCAGCGAATAATTTAACGCCAATAAGGAGATCGACATCGCCTGGAGTCGCCCAGGTGTCATCTGCCAGAGGTACATTATTAAAAAGCTCAGATACTGACAAGTTTACATGACACGTAGGCAAACGAGAGGTTATTTCATCTAAAACAAGCGCGTCAATAGTATATTGTTGCTCAGAGTCATATATTGATCTGAACGTGATGTTAACATTTCCCCGGACGGGTTGCGTGGCACCGCCTATTCCCTTTACCGACGTCAGTGAAGTATTATTCACGGTTAAACCCAAGTTCTTGCAGCACTTCGCCGTTACGTAATGTCTTTGTGAACCTGGGTCAATGAGACATCTCAGAATCTTGTCTTTACCATTGCGTCCACTCACTAGTACCTTGGCTGTAGCCAAAATTTCCGTCGTAGGAGATTTAACCCGTTCTGAGGCTGATAATGTGCACACGGAAGCAATATTATCCGTACCAGATGCACTCGAACTAGACTCATTGTTATCCTTGGTTGAGGAACCATATTTATTGTGGTTTCCAGAGTCAGCAGGATTGGGTTCAGTCGCATTCAGCACGGGCTTTGAATTCTCAAAATGTAACATGGAATGATGCTTGCTCTTACATTTGCGGCAAGTCTTTTTGGAAGAACACTTCGATGAAGTATGTTGAGTGTTCAAACAATTCGAACATGCATTTATTTCTTTAACGAAATTATACCTTTCATTAGGCGTAAGCTTATGGAAAGCATCGCAATTGTAAAGTTGTGAATGCTCAACCCTTTTACACATAGCACATGGGATTGCATTCTCTTGCACTTGCGTACTAACATATGTGCGTGGTGTACGAGGCAGAGGTACGCGTGAGCTACCAGTCCTGCTGGTGGACGCATCTTCGGTCTTAGGTAGTGATCGTGACGACGTACGTTGTAGTATCTTAACTTGTTCTCTCACGAAGCGAATAAATTCATCATATGCAGGCATTTTATTAGAATTCCGAATTGACATTTCGAAATTCTTTGCCGTATCGGAGTCTAACAGCTTAAGACCCAGGTGAACGAAGATGAACTCACTTATATTTTCAAGCTTAAGTTGCTGTATTGCTGAAATAGTAGCAGCAAATGAATCAATAAATTTCTCCAAGGTTGATGCCGAAGGACCATTGACAGGTTTCATCGAGAACAGTTGGTTCAAATAGGAAGTAGCCAGAGCACGCTTGTCATCATACTTTGCGATCAAAGCGTTCCAAACGGTCTCGTAATTCTCCGCCGCGGGTATGATTCCCGAACAGATCGTCTTCGCATTACCTGTCAAGTGACTGAACAAATAATGAACACGCTCAGAATCTGTCAGTGTTTTATTTTCATGTATGATACGTTTAAATGTTTCATAGAAGAAGGGAAAGTTTTGAATTTCCCCATTAAATGTGGGCAAATCAATACGAGGTATTTTAATAGACTCGTCTCTATGCGTATGAATCGAGTCTCGGGCTGTAGTCGAGGTGGTTGGGGCAGGAGAGTCGAATTTCGTCAGCTGACATTTAATTACGCAGAAGATATCTTCAAATACGTCCATGGCCTTATAGTTGACAATGTACTCCGGGTTTAACTCCAAGTTCAGAAGATTAACTTCATCCATCAGCTCAACAAATTCTGTCCTTAGTTGATCGGCCATCCGAGCTTGTGCGATAAACTGTGTCAGAATCTTCCTGTCACTTATTAACTGTGGGATCATGTCGTGAATGCCTTGCATACGCATGAAACATTGTGCGCGTTTGCCTTCAGCAAGCTTGAGTCTCCTCTCCAATCTTTCTTTCGACTGTGCCATGGTTGAGTTTATACTAGCAAAATAGCACAATTATGACAGCCTTAACTTAATGAAATTATAAATTATATTACGCTTAACTTGTATAGTAACTTAATACAAGCCAACAGAAAAAATGTGCAAACAATTTCACACGATAATAATATTTTAAACGATATTATTTATTTTATTCAACTTGCACACTACCTTAGTACAAGTGAAAGGAAGAATGTGAATTAAACGAAGTATTCTCCGTAACAGAACTAAAAACTGAGGTTTTCAGGAATATCTTACCTATAGGAAACACTCAGGTAAATACATTCAGTGTATTTACTAACTTAAAATACACCAAATATACGACGACAAGAAGTACTAATACATATTTTACGAAATAAATTTACAATAACGCAGCCCGAAGTAACTTATCGTTGCGTATTGTAAAGAAAAAATAACCAAGAGTAATGTGATAAGCGTTGGTAGCGTAGTCGTTATTACAAGAACAATAAGGTTGACATTGCTACGAAATTTTTAAAGTTTGCTGGTAATTAATTTTGATAATTTTATGAATCCGGTTCGAAGGACCAAATTATGATTACGCAAATCCTTGGACTGTACAAAAATATGAACGGAATACTCACCGGAACGGTGGGTCCTCGAACGCTTCACATATCACATCACTTGCCCTTTTACTTATTCGTATTATCGAACTTTGAGGATTATTTATTAGTTCCTATCCAGGCCTGGTTATTTTGATTAGGGATTAAGTTATGTATTTTTTCTTATGGAAAAACCGTCACTTCAGTAAAAAACGTCAACTAAAGAAAATACCAGTTACGGTTTTTCCATAATAAAAAATACATAACTTAATCCCTAATCAAAATAACCAGGCCTGGATAGGAACTAATAAATAATCCTCAAAGTTCGATAATACGAATAAGTAAAAGGGCAAGTGATGTGATATGTGAAGCGTTCGAGGACCCACCGTTCCGGTGAGTATTCCGTTCATATTTTTGTACAGTCCAAGGATTTGCGTAATCATAATTTGGCCCAAACGAACCGGATTCATAAAATTATCAAAATTAATTACCAGCAAACTTTAAAAATTTCGTAGCAATGTCAACCTTATTGTTCTTGTAATAACGACTACGCTACCAACGCTTATCACATTACTCTTGGTTATTTTTTCTTTACAATACGCAACGGCGTAACCATTATACATATAACTTGGTAGAAATAATAAACAGGGTGAATATAACTAAGAACTGTGAGATATGCGCGCGATCTCACTAACAAACTGTCTTGGTAGTTTGGTGAATTAATAGGGAATATCCATGATAGTTTTTGTTTACTTTAATAAAAGCTCATTCATATAAAAGACAGTAGGAAAAAAATATTTTTCGAATATCTATAAAAATAACCAAGATATAAGCTATCAAAGATTTATCTTCATCTCTTTCTAGCAAAATGGAATCTAGTATGGAGTTTGAATGGTGGACGTGTACTATGACGTCATAAGCCATATCAGATCTCTCCGTCTAATCGCTGACTAAGTAGTGCTTTTTTAAATGTTTATAACTTCCGTATTTCTCGGCCGAATTTAATTTTATTTTCATTTTATGTCATCTTTTTAACGGTAAGTATTTACATATTTTGTTTAGAAAAGTGATATAAAAATATCCATATTCCCTATTGTAAACCTTTAGTTATATACACCTTTTTGAAAAATAAATTAAAAAAAAACCTACGCAGTGTTGCATGATAATCTTCTTTTTACTTCATTGGAAATCTGTGACACATTCCAGCATAAATGTTAACTCTCACTCCGCCAAACTCAACAGAAACAGAAACGGTGGCGCAAGACTCGACCGAGACATGACCACGACCCCACTGCCAAGAGTGCACAACTAAAATGAGAGACTTGACTCAACACATTGAATTTGACAACATTTGGGACATTGCTCAAGATGAGAGGAAAAGGAAAAGGGAGGCCTTTGCCCAATAGTAGGACACCAAATAGTTATAAAAAAATATACAGCCTGTAAATCTAATACGGGCGAATATCGAAACGGTGGTCAGCATAGGACCTAAGAAGCATATTTTAGATAACTATTGCTTAAAACCACAATGAAAATATTTACCATACAAAATAATTCGGGCCGCAATGTAACGCAATTCAAGTTGACAAACACGCTAGCGTTTAGTAACACTACTAAACGCTATATCTGGTTTAATTGTTCGCCCGTATTAGACTTACACGCTGTATTAATAAAATATCGATATCGGCAGGAAGTCACTTGGAAATGCGCATGTATGCATCTCAAAAATTATCAATAAAAAAAAACTGAAATGCAATGGTGATTACGATGCCAAAATATAACATTTACATGTGCCAATTCATTCGGCAAGTTCTATGGCAACGCTATAGCAAGTAAATATTAAGTACATCGATAAATAAACGCCTCAAATAGATGTAGCCACATTAAGGAGTTAGCCCGGGGCGCTGCTTCTTTTTAAATGAAGAGGAAAATTTTAATTTCCTATCGTACCGCTTTAGCGATGGGGCTATGTCGATAGATAGTTATCGATGTTTAGTTAATAAAACGATAAAAGAAACAATACCGTTTTTTTTATTGCCTTATACTGGCATATCGGCAGACGGCCCACCTAATGGAAAATTGTCATCGCCACAGGAAAACTTGTGCAACATTAGATGCGGTTCCTCTGTTTTGCGTTGTTATGTTAAATATAGTTAGTTAGGATTTCTTCATTTAGAAGATTTAATTTTTAGTAACTTAAACAAGCAGTAGGTAGATAAGCATTTTTTCATTGTAAGTAATATTAAATTCGATCTAATGGTGGTCTCTTTATTCTCGATGAAAATATTTATGTCACAGTGATTAAGGACAATTTGTAAGTGGCTTTTCTTGAGACAAAACGCGTTTCGTGTGTGTTAGTAGCCAATGGTGTCAGTCTGTGCTCATTTATTATTATATTGTTAACAAGTTTAATAATATGAGAGGATTGTCTCGCTTACCGCAGAACTCGCATAGGGCGCATACCCTATGCGTCAGCGAGGCAATAAATCATATACCTGCAATATTGTAAAGTTACAGATATCACAGCACTAATACGTTCAATAGTCCCACTCAACTCGCTTTGGAGAGCCTTGTTTTATAGTCGTGATTTTTTAAATAAGTATCCTTATCACATATTCTACGATTACGCAATACTTTATCGCCTGGCAATAAATAAAGTGGAGAGCAACTATCTGGGACGCGTCTATCGACCAAACGATGACATCATCATAATGAACCGACTCGATCCCGAGTTTCGCGCAGGTGTTGAGTTTAAATCAGTACGCCAACAGGCTTTTTGGGAAAACGAACTGATTTACTAAACATCCAGCTATTTTTACTAGCTCAAAGCATTATTAGAATCTGGATGTTTATTATTTTAGTATTTTGTCTATGGTAAGTGAAGTAGTTATATTTAAATTGGTTTTTCCATAAAGGAAAAAATACTCACCGATACCACCTGGCCGGCCTTCCCGATTGCATCCCATCATCCACAGGCTACATTTTTCAAACCTTAGTCACAATAAAAGTGCCCTGACTCAAGGCTAGACGTACCACAAAGGAACTTTTATAGTTTCCAACAATCTTGAAATTGAAAACAATTAAAAAATAATCCCTAAAATACACATACATCGACAGCAGAATACTCGTTATTTCCCAGTACCTTACCTCGTGAAAATGTATGAATCTATTAAAACTAAATTATGATCTTGTTTTCAAGTACAAATGGTTACTGATTCCATACTGTGTGCTTTATCACTATCGAACCCAATGATAATTGATTGAATTGTACTGCACACATTTTATGCATTCACTCCACATTGTTGGGCGAGCGTGTCATTGCCTTGATTCGATCATTGACGGCAAATCACCGCTGATTGGTTTATGGATGGTATGTAGATTTGTTTGATATTCTCGTTGATCTTTGATGACTTGAATGAGCAGGTCAAGATTACGTAGCAAATAACCATACAATTGATGAGACATAAATATTTGGGTAGATATGAGTATATTTTTTTAAATATAATTAAAACTGCACTTACATAAAATATTTTTTATTACGAAAACACCAGATGAATTATTTGATTATTTTTTGCTAACGAATTTTGCCTCTCATTCGCAATCTACTTCTGTCAGTCCACCACTTGTAAATAACAAAAGTTTGATAAAAATGCCCTCTATCGTCGCTAACTGCATTCCAGTTTAACAACCCGAGGAAAGTAAATCTATCGATTCAGATTAAAATAATTGTAGTCATAAACATCGATATCTCACAAACATCGACAGCTTTGCTCCCTCTCTAGTTAACCTCCGTCGTTAAAAATATTGCTGTTTGAACGTCGGTTTCGTTTAGCGGTTTAATAAATTTGGAAAATTAAAGATTCATATCTGCTTCACTAGTTAATACGCGCGGAATCCCCCGATGATGCTGGGGATAGACGCAGAGTAAAAAGTAGATTTCATGTCAGTTTGTAATTTTAGATTTGGGTTGACAAATGGGCCGATTTCAATGTTGGGAAGAATACTGTTACTGTACCGTCAAATGGGAGAACTTAGGACACGTGGGACATGTGAGCCGTCGTCGTCAAACGGTATTACCCCGCGTGTCTCTCTGAATTACGATTCTGAGTTACGATCGTTATGAGCCAAGAATAAATTATGACTAGTGATCATTATGACGAAAAATTGTACGAAATACATTTTCGGACTTCCAATAATCGAATTTGCAATTTTATATGAACTTTGGCGCACTCCAATAATTTATTTGTTAAAAGCTGGTTTCAAAACAGGTGTTACAGGCTAAGTCTTGGAAGAAGTTCTCCACTTTTTGCCGTTTGAGGCGTATTTTTAAGGGAGGCTTGAATAATATGTCCAATGCTCAAATGACTGTCCCGAGGATTAAAAACCTTAATGTTTTAAATATGTACCTACTAACATAGTCATAAGTATTACTAACACAATGGATGTACCTAAATTATCTGAAAATAAATGAATTATATATTATATTTAATTACATGCCCAAAGTTTTAAGTATTATAGGTTTTTTTTATACAACTAGGGTGGCAAACAAGGTCGTACGACCTGCCTGATGGTAAGCAGTCACCGCAGCCTATGGACGCTTGCAACACCAGTACCTCTAGCACAACTGTGACACGCGACTCTTTGTCGCGCGACAAATGCTACCTATCTCTTTCCACTGAATATAGTGTGACAGTGACAGGTGATGCTCTGTCGCGCGAGAAACGAAGTCGCGGCCAGTTATGCTAGACGTACAGGGGCATTACGTGCGCGTTGCCGACCCTTTAAGAACCTATTCACTCCCCTCTTGAAGAACTCCATACTGTAACAAAGATATTGACATGATTAGACATCGAGACATCGAGACATCCACTCGACATGTTTTGTTTCCGTTTTTAATTGAATATGTTTAAGTCTCACGGTAGTTTAAAAGTATGTGATAATAAATGCGATTTCTTTAAGTATGCGTGTCTTTTAAGTAAAATCATTTTACAGCAGTATTATTACTGCTCAGTGAAGACAAACGTGCAGTGAGCAAGTTGCACGTGCAACGGATCGAGCATTATTCTGAAGTTAGATCAAACAGCTCCGATTACAACAACAGCGAGCAGTCTGCGTTTCCCAGCGATTCGCTGTTTCATTCACGGCTTATTCCGATCAGGCGCCGTAAGCTAAGGTTTCTATAGTTCAGCACACAACCATAGGCCCGGCCACATGTCCACGGCATAGCGCCGGAAAAAAAGGTGCTGGATAAAACACGTTGCCATGTCGACTAACATAAGAAGCCCCTACACAGTAAACATGCGCAAAATGTGTCACTAAAGTGAAAAGAGTGATATGAATCTTCAGCTCTCAAAGATATGTATGCCTCTTATAGGTTCAGCAGCTCTCTGGTGTGTCAACAGCTCACTAGTTCTTATAGCTCAGTAGCTCCTAATTTCCGAATGAAAGAGAGAGCAGTAATAAGTATACGGTGACAGGATAGGGACGAAAAGTTAATGTTGATCCTCCTCCTATCTTTTCTCGCAGCTCACGGCTCAATATAGCTACTTGAGAGCGAGTGAACGAGTGAGTCACAGCTTTAGGCTCGTCCAGAAATCATGTGATCGTCTATGGGGGGGGGGGGGGGGGGGGGGGAGTCAGAAACATATCACGAATGATACAATCACCAAGGGAGAGGGAGGGGTCAAAAATAGGCCATATTTGATCACATGATTTCTGGACGAGCCCTTTCAAGCTTCGGTATGCGTGGCTCATCCTTTAGTAGTACCATTAATACATTATTATAATATTTGCAGTCCAAGAACAGAACACGCCCTAAGTATCCAGAACTTTCCTAAGTTATAATAAAGTCTTATATGCAGCCTTTGACGTAGTATTGAAAACCCGTAGCCAGGAAGAAATTAATTGAGCAAGAGACTTTCAAAGAAACCGGTATTACGAACAAAACTGAACCTTATCTTTAAGAAATAAGGTCCTTATTGGAGTAAAGGACTGGTACAGTTGAAGGATGCATTGAAATTTTCGTGAAAGATAGGCTACATTTATGGGAGGAATTTGGTGCAACTTGGATTTTTTTTTTGGAATGGAGTAAAAGGGCTGAGGAAGATTGAGTTAGGTACAGAAGCATGGCTGGTGTGGTATAGGTGTGGTATGGGTGTTTTTCCGTGTTCTAGAACGCACTTACGGATTACTAGCTTTCAGTGGCGTGGCGTAAAAAATATCCTTGAGCAAGCCGGTGCAGATTTGGCGTACATTTTCCTTAAAAGCGTAGAATAACGTGGTCAAATGCCTGATATTAGGCAAGCCGGTAGGAATCGAGTTTTTTGGACGCCACGCCACTAGCTTTTGCCCGCGAGTCGCGGGCCGCGACATCGTAAACTGTGTACGGCCTGTGTGGCGAGCGTCGAGCGTCGCGTCCGGCGTGGCGGGCAGCGTGTATGGGTTTTGTGCAGCGTGCGCTCAGGACGCTCACATACATTTATTTGTTTAAAATGGACGCCCCGCTGCACGCCCCGCTCGAGCATCCACTCAGTTCGTACACTTCGAAGGTAAAACTAAATTAGTATTAAGACGTTCTCTGTCCCGGTACCCTCAATTCGGGGTCAAGAAGGCTTTTTTCAGGAGTCCGTGTTTCCACTATGGGGTCACATCCCCATACTGATTGCACAGTTGGGACTTGTGACATTGTCCGATAGTTTTGTATGGGGACAGTGAACGTTACTTAATTTTCATTGTTGTTTTATTATATATTATATATTTTCACCATTAGTTTTCGTTATATTTTCACGAACAAAATTCCCTTCAAAAGCTGATTTTAATTTGAGAGGGCCTTTGAAACAGTACTAAAAGAATACTTACTTATTAATTAATATAAGCGGAAAGGTCAAACGTGCGATGAGATTATTGAACTTTTTAATATTCATAGCAAACATTGTTGAAGATTTATTAAAAACATGCCTCTGTTCCAAATCCTTGGCACAGTATGATAGCAGTAATTTTTTTTCCTACAAAAGGTACATCGCGCGCTTGAATGTGTGACGAATGCAACAAGCAAAATGTTAAGAATGCGTAAGAATGCTCCAGTATGAATCGCGCTCACACAGACGTCTCGCGCGTCTGTGTGAATACGTGTCGGGCGCTCCTAAACGACCGACGTTGGACTACTTGTTCGTCTTTGGGTAGTTCTCTGCGATTTTTTACCGTTTTGCTTGCTTCATTACGCCACTATTATTGGCCGTTTTATTAAAGCAATCAGAATCATTATGATTGAAATAGCAGAAGCACGCGACTTCTACAAGATAACCGAAAACGACTCCATAGTTTATAGGGAGCTCATCCATAATGTGGCGATGGTAATGATGTGATTGGTGCGACTGTTTAGTCGCAGAGAACTACCCGTTTATACTTTGTCCTTGGTTTCCTTTACCGATACAGCTTGGATACAGCTAGCTTGTGCTAGCACAAGAAAGCCGCGACATATCTCACGAGACACAGTATGTAACATGCAATTTTCTGCCAATTTTATTAGGGTTCCGTACCAAAATGGTAAAAAAGGAACCCTTATGGTGCGACTCTGTCTGTCTGTCCGTCGGTCTGTCTGTTGCTAATTAGAATTACGGGCTTTTACAATCCCAACAAAATTATCCCAACATTTTTATCCTATTGTTTTACCATTTTTCCATATACTTTGTTTTCCAGGTACCTAGAAATTAGGAATGTAACGATACCGATACCGATATACCGATATTTGAAGAGCGCGAAAAGAATTTGCTGTATGAAAAAAAATCTGCAAAAAGTAATTTCAATTTCTGACTTAATTTATGTATTGGTCTATTACTTTGTGCAATGATAATTACTATGTTAATTAAATCCTTGGTTCTTAATAAAAAAAATAGAATTTTGAGTTGACAATTTATTTATTTTTACTTTACACTTTCAAGGTTGACCGTCTGGTAAATATAGCCAGTAGCCGTTGCCATTAGTTATAATAAGGACATACAAATATCTGAAATTCATACTTCATTATTTAGCTAAGATATCCGTATCGGTATCGGTATCGCCGATATTAACTACTATACAGGGTGATTGATAATTCGACCTATACTTTGAAAGGGGTTATACTAGAGCTCATTTGCAATAAATTTAGCTCAGTAAACTAGGGGTCTAAATTTGATGGTTATCAAGTTATTTGAGTTTTACGTTTTTTTAGAAAAAGCCCGCTTTTCGGACTAAAAATGATAATTATGAAAAAAGTACTTCCATTTGGCTGGTATAAACTTTGTTTTCTAAAAGCCAATGAACCAATGACTACTTCAAATAAAAATTTGTGTCAACATTTCAGAATTATCTTAGAAATAAACGGTCATGAAAACCAAAGTCATAATTTTTTTTTTCGATTTTGTTACAACTGATGAGAATTACTTGAAAAAAATGTACGGCACTTGATGTAAAAACTACAGAAATAAGTTCCTCAATTAATAAGCTTTCCAAAAAAGTACAAATGTTGTCAACTTTTTCAAAAATCTTGAAAATAATAATAATAATTCCAGAGCAGGTAGCGGTTTCGCAAAAGGCGTACCTGGCCCGGAGCCGCGTTGTTTGTGTCACCTTTATTTTTCTGAGGGCTTCAATTGACCTGCCTCGGTATCTTATCTTACCTTATTAGGGGTGAGATCAGGGTAGATTGCGTTCAGGCATGTTCGTGACTAACCGAGGTTTAATTATCTTCATTCAGTAAGTGATGAATTATCTGCCTTCGACCTTCTTTCCAATTCAGACGTATAGTTGTTAACTTATTTATTTTACAAATGAAATGAATTATTGTTTATCAAAACAAAGAATAATAGCATGAACCTCGTATAATCCAACGAACTAACCGAGGCTAAATTATCTTCATTCAATAAGTAATCAATCAATTACTGTCAACCGTCTTTCCAATTGGACGTATCGTTGTTAACTAATTATTTTACAAATCATTAACTAACTAACCGAGGCTTAATTATTTTTTTCAGTAATGAGGTGACCAATTAGTTAATTATTGAAAGTAATAATGATACCTAATGACTGACAGAAACAAGCATACCGGACCTGAAGCCAGTCTGCTTACTTTGTGTTTCTTCATGCAGAAAGCACGATATTAATTTATTTACATCAAATGCTTGTTGGTAGGAATAAGATTGCAAAAGCAGTAAAATAACCAGTTTCTAAATAAAATTTTATTTTAAAATAATTAAATTATTACTAAACACAAAAAGAAGCACGCAGGGTAATGTTTCGCCATACGATAAATAAATAATTAAAATAAATTACAATTACAACTACAAATCTTGTTCGAATTGCCTGCCTCGGTTGCGAATGCAAGCACGAAGTCTTGTACGTACTTCACTGACTGTAACCCGCGTCGACAGACTTTCTTTAATAGTTTGGGCAGCTGCTACAATTTTTTCTCGTAAATCTTCTACATCACGAATTGGCCTGTCGTAGACTAATGCCTTCATGTGACCCCAAATGTAGAAGTCGCATGGAGTTAAGTCGGGACTTCTCGCTGGCCAAGGGATCGGACCACCTCGACCAATCCATTTTTCTGGATAATTCACATCCAACCAATGTCGCACACGCAGATAATAGTGAGCTGGGCAGCCATCGTGTTGATACACCGTGGCTATCCTTCTGGCAAGCGGCACATCCTCCAGCAGCATAGGTAGTTCGTCCCTCAAAAAGTTCTCGTACGCGTCACCGGTTAATCGTGCCGGCAGAAAGAATGGCCCGATCAAATTGTCGTGCACAATACCCATCCAGACATTTAGTGAGAATCTGTGCTGGTGAGCTCCTTCTCTGGACCTCCGTGGGTTTTGATGTTTGGGGGCCCAAAAATGCAGATTGTGGTAGTTAGTTATTCCGTCGCGGTCGAAGTTGGACTCATCTGTCCACAAAATGTTCTTCAGGTACTCCGGGTCTTCGATGTCAGCATTCAACAAAAATCTGCAGAAATCGATTCTTCTTGCAGGATCTCCCTCCTCGATAGCGTGTACTGGAGTGTAGTGGTATGGATACTGCCGTGCTGAATGTAATGTGAACCAAACCTTCCACTGAGTTATCCCAAGCTGGTTAGCCACAATCCTTGTTGATGTAGTGCCATCCGCGCGGAAACACTCCAGGATTTGTTCCTCTTCAACCGGATCATGGACTGGAGGTCTTCCAGCATCAGCTTGACGACGTTGAACCGATCCAGTTTCTCGAATACGTCGATACGTCGCACCAAACACACTTACATCAGGTAAACGGCGGTTGGGGAAGCGTCGTTGATATTCTCTGCGAGCCGCAGCGGAGCCGCCATCACAAAACCCGTAACAGTACAGGATATCCGCGTATTCTTCATTTTGATAAGCAGCCATTTTTTTTAAGAAATTAGTACGTCCGAGTTGGAAAGGTCAAAAGTAATTGATTGATCACTTACTGAATGAAGATAATTAAACCTCGGTTAGTCACGAACATGCCCGAACACGAACCGAACGCAATGTACCCAGATCTCACCCCTAATTAGATAAGATAAGATACCGAGGCAGGTCAATTGAAGCTCTCAGAAAAATAAAGGTGACACAAACAACGCGGCTCCGGGCCAGGTACGCCTTTTGCGAAACCGCTACCTGCTCTGGAATTATTATTATTATTTTCAAGATTTTTGAAAAAGTTGACAACATTTGTACTTTTTTGGAAAGCTTATTAATTGAGGAACTTATTTCTGTAGTTTTTACATCAAGTGCCGTACATTTTTTTCAAGTAATTCTCATCAGTTGTAACAAAATCGAAAAAAAAAATTATGACTTTGGTTTTTATGACCGTTTATTTCTAAGATAATTCTGAAATTTTGACACAGATTTTTATTTGAAGTAGTCATTGGTTCATTGGCTTTTAGAAAACAAAGTTTATACCAGCCAAATGGAAGTACTTTTTTCATAATTATCACTTTTAGTCCGAAAGGCGGGTTTTTTCTAAAAAAACGTAAAACTTAAATAACTTGATAACTATCAAATTTAGACCCCTAGTTTACTGGGCTAAATTTATTGCAAATGAGCTCTAGTATAACCCCCTTCAAGGTATAGGTCGAATTATCAATCACCCTGTATATCGGTATCGTATCGGCAAAACTGTGTATCGTTACATCCCTACTAGAAATCATCATTCGCTTGCCCTTGTCCCATTCATTTGTATGTTGTTTGGCGTACATATCGACGAACTATTTCCTTCTATATTGACTTGATATACCCCGCCCACAAGTTATCTGCTTTGCCCTAAGGTTAACTGGTAGAGAAGTTCGCTTTTTGTACGAAAAGTTATCTTTTATGCAATAAAGTTTAAATAAATAAATACCTACCAATGCCTGTGCTAGTGACTTCTCACTCAACATGACAACTACTGGGACAGTGTCAAGCACTCGGACATCTACCTTACTTTGTGTAGATGATTAGGGATAGGTATTATGGATAAATTAGAAGTATTATGTATCAAGATGGCAATGCAACGTTTAATTGAAAAATATTGTATTAAAATAGCAACACAAATTTCAATTATACGTACAGTTAACTAGTAAATTACGTTTATCTTAATAATTATTTATCTTGTCGAAAATTGCGTGAAAACCTAGTTTCAAATAAAATCAAACAGAATTTAAAACTAATTCAAATTTTTCCCCCAAATTTAAAATAGTACTTCAAGCATAAACAGTGTGTTTTTATTTACCTACCCTGGGGTGCCCAAAAAAGCGCCGACTTCGTTAGTGTTAATGAAAAATCAATTCCAACATGGCGGCAGTCTTAAAACGCAATCGGTTTTCTTAATGCCGAGCCGCGTGCCGAGGCCGGCTGCCACACAATATAGTACATTACGTACACAACTAGAGTGGTAAAACTTTTTTTATTACCTCCCGTGTTGTGTAGATCAGTTTATGGCATAAATGGGTCATTTTCATTTTAGGTGTACGTAACACAAAAGTTACACACAAAAAAAAAATCGTTCCGTTACGTAGAATAAATTTTGTGTGTAACAAATATTAATAAAGGGTTGTTCACACTGTTATATTTTCTTCTCGTAACGTAAGCAATAAAAAAATTTATATGTATGTAATAATTTAAAAATTATAATATCACGTGATCATAAATTTTGTAGCAAATTTCGGTATTGCGATGCGTAAAAAATTTACTATCACTGAAAATTATAATATAATATGTATGAAATCGTGTTTTGTTTTGAAGGTAAACAAAAATAAAACTACATAATTAGGTGAAAGTTCTATTTTACAGTTTTAAAATGGTATAGAAGTTCAATTTTAACAAGCAAACATCGTAAAATGAGCAAATATTAACTGGAAGGACGAGTACATACGCTGCGATAAAATTTTAATTCAATAAACGTATTTTTCGTTAAATCTGTCAAAAAAATAAAAGCTTGCAATAATAGAGTTTTGTCCGTCGTGCATGCAGCTTTACCATTTTTTGTTACGTAACACACTGTAACACAGAATTGTGTGTAACAGCAACGTTACACCGAACATTCAAATTTCGCGGTATCAACATAACCTTCGCCAAATTACAGAGACATTGTACGACATTTTATGATTACTGCCATTTGTATTACATCGTTAATAATATGACTATGCGATTCACAAAAGTTTTTATGTTATCAATGTGTACTTACCTCTTAAATTCACGTTACACTTATAAAAAACAGAAAGAAAAATCACGTGTGCGACCTGTTTGCACCGTTCTCAAACTAAAACAATATGGCGACGCTGTCATTCGTCGATTGGTAGAAGCCTACAATGTTGCTAGACCAAAATAAATTAACGATGTGTTCAAATTACTTCAAAATTTCGAATTATTGGCTCGCGTTACACACGTTACACAGAAGACGAAAAACGCGGGACATGTAGTTAAATTCGATTTTCTCCTGGTTTGTTATTGTTTCGTTGTTAATAACATTATTAAAATAAAGTACCATCGATGCTGATATGGATAGTGGTAAATATATGTATGCTTACATAGAAAAATAATTTTTTATTGATATTTTTACATGTAAAAATGAAAGTGGGACATCGCTCTTTTGTATGGAACGCCAAAAAAGTAGTATTTTTATTTAATTATTTTGAGTACAAAATAAAAGATATCTCAATTAAAACCTATTCCAACCTGTAGGTAAATGTGTTAGTAATATAATTAACACTTAACATCTACGATACTGTAATACGTAGTTTTTTTTTTAAATCTTTTCGAGTTGGGACAAGAAAAAATAACCAAATGGTAACCTAAAATGAAAATGACCCAAATATTATTTAAAATATGTAAGTTAAGTCACATTAATAAGTCAAACTATACTGGCTGAGCTGGCGCATACCTCTCGCAAAGAATTGAACTGACTAGAGCTAGGTAATGCTGCCAGCTCAATGGGTACCATGCCGCAGGCGGAGCTGCTTTAGGGGGTATTCTTCTTATAAGATTTCAATATTATTTTAGTTAGTTTAATTTAGTTTTTAGGTATATTTAGTTTTAGGTATTTTAAATTTTGTCTTATGTTTTCTTTTAGTGTATTATCTTTATGTATCGTTATGTGTCGTTATATGCGAAAGGAAATGGAAAAAAGTCACACTAATGTCCAATTGACACCCTGCAGACACTTCTATGGCTAATTACTTAACATTCAAGGCTATCAGACGTCTTCTTAACATATTATTTTTAAAGAGTTATTTCATGTAGTATATAGTATGATCTGCGAGGCGCGACCAGGCAGATCAAAGCAAGTTAAATTGGTACAGAGTTGCTAAGACAAAATTATATAAAACATCTATATAAACCTACATAATTAAATTTTCCTCGTACGTTTTATGTAGATATTTTTTTATTGTCATAGAAGGGCAAACGAGCAGACAGATGCAATTACTCTTAGAATATTTAATAGCGACAAGTTGTACATAAACAATTATTACATTAAGTGTGTATTACTACTCGCCTCGCCATTCGTTAGACGTCATATATTTAGGGCAAGGATAAGTTTACCTGCGCAAAATTTGACATAGACCAAACTAAAGTATGATAATAAAAGCGCATATTTAATGAAAATAGTTTGTACGGCCGGCTACATTGGCTGCGTCGCTCTGAAATTTTTCCCTCGTAAATCGAATGCCCATGTTGATTGCTTCATTTGATATTTATTTTTAATTAGCAAAGCGATCTTATCCCGTAGCTAATTATTTTCTTCGGTTTATCTCCTACTTGATTTATTCCTTTTTTAGGGATCCGCGCTCTTCAAACAAAAACAGGGTACTTGTGTAAGAATTACTTAAGTACCTTACTGAAGTATATATTAAAATGACACTTATTGTAGTAATAAAGCAATTTAAACGGATTAGTGCCGTATATTACTCAATTTTACATCCCGACGTTCCAAAACCTTTTTCAGCGTTTGTGGTCGCTAGTAGCCTACTCGAAACTGTTACATTTACATCAAATCATACCGGCTCGTATGTGCAGGCAGCCGGCGGACTAGAAATGGCTACGGTTATTATTTTAAGGTCCTTGCTTGTTATTATTTCATTTTCATTGAAGTAAAAAAAAATTGTTTATTTCTGCAAGTAGCCCTCAAGGGCTCTTTTACAAGTCTGATTCTATTATTTCTTTCGTAATTATTATGTTTTTCAATTTACCTCATTATATTAGCTCTTAGATAGTTAAGTAACGTAAATACTCTTGTAAATAACAGTACACTTTATTAATTAAAAAATACAGCTAAAAAAATCTATCGTCACAGAACCCTCTGTCCGTGAGTCGGCCTCACACTTCTATTTTTTTTTAATGAAGATAGACTTTTTCGCGATCTATGGAGGGTTGATTTATGCGTTAATTACTTTATCTCTTTAATTGAATAAAAATGGGGAGTTTGTTTTGTATCAGTTTGAAGTTTCTTTTTCATTTGATTAAAGAAACACTGATCTTTTTCAATGGCCGAAAGAAACCATTTTCTTTTTTGGGGAATCTTTTTATTTTTTGATTGAATTAATACCAATTCACAGTTACTCGAAAAAACAGACGAACCTTACAATATTTCTGTTTCTAAATGACTGTACTTTTAATTGTCTAAATGTGTTTTATTTTACACTGGCAGTTTCTCTTAATGAATAGTAGCCAGAGAAAATATTGACGTAACATAAATATCAAACAACTATACAATAAAACGTTGGAATTTCAAAAACCACTAATATCGGACATTTACCACGCCAATACGAACCAAAGAGAGAGTTAGACGGAAAAAAAGTAAAAGCGATCGAAATCCAAACAACAATAGTTCACAAAATTGCCTGATAATAGATAAAACAGATAATAAAGAACAAACAAAACCATTCAAAATTCATAAAAGCGCACACCATATTAGCCACGTATCCCAATAGGTACTGGTCATAAAGAAGTGTAACAAAAAAGAACAAACGGGAAAAAACATTCCAATTTCAAACAGCCACACTTGTCACAATATTGGCTGGTAATAGACAAAATTGGTGAAACAGAAAAAGAACAGAGGAAACAAAAGCATTCGAAAATTCAAAAAAGCACCCACAGCGCACAATATTGGCCACCAATACTGGCCATAAAGAAAAGTGTAACGGAAAAAGAACAAACGGGAATTTAAAAACAAAAGCGTTCGAATTTCAAAAAGCGGCAACAGTCGCATGCTGGCAACGGTCGCGACCGCAACTATTGGCGGGCGCGTGCAATTGACAGGGCCGCTCAATTTATGGCCCGCACTGTCTACCGGCCGGCGACAGGGAGCGAGGGTCACTGGATGTGGCCGGATAACCGGTTTGTGAATTTTGCACCTGGTGCCTATGAACTGACATATAAATAAGGTGCAAACTTAAAGTATATAACCTGTTTGCACCTCATTTTTCTTCTTTTTTAATAATAGTAAAGTATAATCGTAGGACGGATGCTCTCTGTCTAATTTGATAGCATTTTACAACACAGTAATAGCATTAATAGCACTTTACTTATAGTTACTATATTAAATTAAATTTATGCTTATGGAATCTGAATTACATATAATTAGGACAACAGTTTCCTTACGTTACTTGACGTTTTTCGCTTGGCGTTTGACACGAAAAGTATAATTTAGTGATAGAAAACATAAACTTTCTATTTTGGTGGTCAGTGGCGTGGCATTCATAGAACCCGATTCCCACCGTTTTGCCTATTTTAAAGCATATGACCGGAGTATCTACTACCTACTCCTGAAGAAATAGTCATCCAAATCTGCTCCGGCTTTACTAAGAATATATTTGACGCCACGCCACTATTGGTGGTATTTGAACGATTAATTATATCATTATTATCAGATTTTAAGATCTCATAATAATGATAAAGTTCGTTGCCATTTCTTTTTAGCACTCGAGGTACATACCAGTGGCGTGGCGTAAGCCGGCATCCTTGGGCAAGCCGGTGCAGCTTTGGCGTACATTTTCCTTAAGAGCTGTAGAATAAGGTAGGTAGTCAAATGCTTGATATTAGGCAAGCCGGTAGGAATCGAGTTCTTTGGACGCCACGCTACTGGTACATACTCTTTTTCCTTCTACCTCGATATATTTTTTCTATTTTATGTAACTTTTTGCTGTCATAAATAAATGTATTTTCTTTCTTTCTTTCTTTCATATATTTCTGTGGCTCTAATGCGAGGGGCGTCTGAACGGCCATTGAAGGCAAGCATTATAGTCTACAGCAAAATAGTATATTACACAACTAGGGTGGTAATAAAAAGAAAGGCCGAGATCGCAGATGTTTGCGGCCCGAGCTGCAAGCGAGGGACGTAAATATGCGATCGAGGGCTTTCTTTATTAGGTACCTCCCGTGTTGTGTACATCATTTTATGTCTACACTTGGCTAGAAAGCGGCTTTCTCCGAACGCGCAGCGTGCGGAAAAAGCCACTTTATGGCCAGGTGTGGCATAAAATATATTTACCACGATTGGCTTATCCAGCACCTCATACAGCCATGCAAGCCACTGTTTAATTAATTCTCGCATTGGGATAGTGTGAATTTTGAGTGCAACTGAAGTCAACGGTTATTTGTTTTGTCGTTTTAATTAACGTTCGACCCGGCCTTTGTCACCCCTGCATTTTAGATTTTTCTGTCAAAAACTATGACAATGACGTTTAGACATAGACAAGTCGAAAGAGCATAAATAAAGCACGACGAAGGTGCTGCCTACTGGTGCCGCTAATCTAAATCAAGTACCCTGTCATGCTGGAGCCACATTGACGGAAATGTCGTTAATTTATCGCAATGAAGGACGAATAACGTTAGTGTAGCTACGACTTACTATATTTGACATTGACACTTAGATATTGTCATTGACATAGACAGCTTGATTTGACACAGGTGATAGTTTCCTTTATTGTTCACCCGTGTCCCTTTTATCGTTTAGTGCTGCCACCTTTAGTTCGTGTACGTTCCCTATAAGGGCGTATAAGCGATTATAAAGCCTTTATAGTGCTTAAATTAATCCTATACCTAATTGGCTCAGTATACATATACTGAGCCCGAAATTTGTTGAATGATAATAAGATCTGTTGAAATAATCAAAATAAGGAAATAATATGTTAAAAATTTGTCTTTGATATAGTAACAATTATGTAAGTTGTCTGTTTGTTTGTTCATTTTCTTTACGAACATTCGGACACCTTGGATACTTCTTACTATAACTAAAATGTAATTTGTTGATGAGCTTTCAAAGTTGGGTGGGAAAGTTCATTTTAAAAGTATGAAAGTACTTATTAAAAAGTATGAATATCATTGAGTATCCCATAAGACAGGGTTTCTTAAACTGTCGTCCATGGACCCCCTAGGGGTCCGTGATACGAGAGCCAGGGGTCCGTGGCTATGCATATAACACAAACTTTCATATACCCTTGATTTTCTTTTTCTTTGTTTGTATTCGGAAAGGGTCCGTATAGGTTTCGAAATAATGTAGGGGGTCCGTGACTAAAAAAAGTTTAAGAACCTCTGCCATAAGATGTATAGTAACTTTTTTTTAACATGTAAGTTTCAACCCTTAACTTCGCAGAAAATACAGAAGGTCCACAATTCAAGCCTCGCCGGGATTCGACAGTAACGTGCGATAGGAGTTGGAAAAAAATACAAAAAGATGGCCAAGGAGTTTGTGAACTGTGGTGCACATTATCAAGTTAAGGGTCGTGGCGGCAAGACAAATTTTCAATTTTCCCATTACACTTTAACGGCATCAAATTTGGTTGGATTGTGTTTTACTTTATGGCTGGATACATTTTCCCTGCGCTAAACAATGTGAGAAATCACAAAAAAACACGAAATAAGTCATTGATGTGACAGCGCCATCTATAAGCAATAAGCATCACTCGAAGTACATTTTTATGTGCATTTCGTAACTTTTTGTGATCCTATGTTTTGCGCAGGCAAATTGTACGAGCACCAAATTACAGGAGGTTGAAAATGGCCTGAATGGCTTCGAGAAAAGGATGGTACGGCCGTGCCTTTGTTTTGTTCGACTTCAGGGGCACTGTTGTGCCCCCAGATCAAGCTATGAAAGAAAACACATTTGAAATTTTGAACCAAATTTAATGTCGTCAAAGTAAATTCTTAACCCATTTTTCGCTTGAATGGAGATCTGAGCGTTACGAATATTATTGTAGGTGTAGGTATTTTAATCCGTTTAAGTTGTTTTATTACTAGACGATGGAAGTTTTGATCATTGTATAAAGGTAAAAAACTTAAGTAATGCCCTTCTTGTATGTAGTTTTAGTAGTAACCAGTCCGTATAGTTTTACATTCTATTAAAAAAAAAGACTTAAGTTCCATATAAATTTCGTACACTACCTACTAGGTATATGCATATAAGGCTTTAGTTAAGTTGTTTACCTATACTTTTATTTTATTTACTATTCATCTACAAAACAAATGAAGAAACAAGATATTTTAAAAATAGATAGGTACAACAAAAAAAAAAGAGCTTAGGGAAAAACGCTACAGAAAGCGAATGCTTATTTCGCCCGTGTCATCATAGCCTCGGTAGCGCAGTAGGCAGCGCGTAAGTCTCATAATCTTAAGGTCGTGAGTTCGATCCTCACCCGGGGCATAGCTTTTTGCGTTTAGTATTTTTACTTTTTAATATTTCCAATGTTTTATTTCATTTTATCGCGATATGAACAGTTCGTTAAGCGTTAATAATAAAATTTAACTAACAAGATTAATGAGTAATTAGTTTATGTGCAATTAAATTATTGTGCAAAAAACATCTCGGATTAGTCTTAAAAACACTTCACACACAAACTTATCTAAAAACTTAAGAGCATTATTTAGAGCTATAACCAAATTGTAAGAACTGTTTTTTTTTTACATTATTTCCTCGAGCTGTTTGAAAAGCACCATATACGGTGCAAAAAAGTGCATGTTCCGCAAAATTTGTTATTTTGCGCATTTATTATATACGTTCAATATAATAACAAGGGCTTATCTTAAATATCTTTCAAAAAAAGTTACCGGAGAGTAACAAAAATAAGTTAAAATAAATCTAAAAAAAACATTTTTTTTTAGATTCTTGTATATGTCTGTCAGTTAGTTTATTTGTCTGTTTTGTTTGAAAGTAAGTACCAAACCGATCTCCATTAAATTAGGTGTACAGGTAGATTACAGCCCCGATTAAAACATAAGCCACTTTTTACCCGATCACGGCGAAGCAAAAGAGACACTTGACGACTTATCTCATCTCGACAAACTAAGTTGCGGGCATCGGGACTAGTACCACAAAGTAAATAATAATACTACGTACAAAAGTTTCTCTTTCTAGCAAAACCGACGCGTCTGACCACCGGACGGAACGCACCGACCGACCGTCTCTATCGCATAACGCGTGCTCTTTCTGGTCGCTGGCGCCTCCGGAGGGGCAAAATTTGGTACTAGTTAGCAGTGGCGCGTGGCGTCAAATATATTCTTAGTAAAGCCGGAGCAGATTTGGATTACTCCTTCTTCAGGAGTAGTAGGTACACTGCGGTCAAATGCTTTAAAATAGGTAAGCCGGTAGGAATCGGGTTCTATGGACACCACGCCACTGCTATTGTGTCCGTCAAGATAGCGTACACCGCAAAGATATTCAGAATCTGATGCAGCCAATAAATAGTACCCAAATAGTACCAACGAAATACCTAGGTGATAAAAATAGTACCCTTAAACTTTTCGAAATATAAGGCCTGTTCACGGTGTACGCTACCGGGCGTCAAGCTGGCGTACACCGTTTGTATCTCTAGAACGGCTTTGTTTTTGGAAACGCTTTATATCTCAAAAAATAGTACCCAAATAGTACCCTAGAACCCTAAAATTTCATTTCGCTAGCTGTCGTAGAAGCCGAGATATTCCATGACTTAACGGTGTACAAAATTTCGCACCGTCAAGCTGGCGTAACCGGGCATTTCTTATAGAAAGAGCTCACTATGTCTCGGCTTCTACGATAGCTAGAGAAATGAAATTGTAGCGCCCTAGGGTACTATTTGGGTACTATTTTTTGAAATATCTTTATATTTCCAAAAACAAAGCCTTTCCAGAGATACAAACGGTGTACGCCAGCTTGACGCCCGGTAGCGTACACCGTGAACAGGCCTTATATTTCAGAAAGTTCAAGGGTACTATTTTTTTCACCTAGGTATTACGTCGGTACTATTTGGGTACTATTTATTGGCTGCATCAGATTCTGAATATCTTTACGGTGTACGCTATCTTGACGGACACCTGCTATTTAGTAGCCGAGCAGCGAAATCGCGGAATGAGGCACTCCTGCTAGTACCACCGTATAATTAGCAGTAATTTACATATAAAAGGATATTTTTATCCCGGTAAAGAGTTCCCTTGGGACAGCAGCGGGAACAACGCGTTAGAAACCACGGGAAAATGCTAGTACCTAATATATTTGTATTGTATTACTAGTGTCACAAGCACTACGCGTCGCCGCCTAGCTTATTGCCGGCAATCGAATTATAATCCAAATCAATTGGTATGAGTCACGAGAAATATTGGCCGCGTTGATTGCTGTGAGAATGAGGCGCTGTGACAGCTTATTGGGCTGTTATTGTCTTGACATGCTTTTAGGAGGTCAGGTGGTTATGCCATAACTTCGACATTTTTGGTTGCAATGTATTTCGTTCTTTAGTAGCATCATCACCATCATCATTTCAGCCATAGGACGTCCACTGTTGGACATAGGTCTCCCTCATAGATTTCCAGTTAGTTCGGTTGGAAGCAACCTGCATCCACCGTGAGCCAGCGACCTTAACCAGATCATCTGGCCATCTTGTTGGTGGACGTCCGACGCTGCGCTTGCCGATTCGTGGTCTCCATTCGAGAACCTCTCGGCCCCAACGGCCATCTGTTCTACGTGCTATATGCCCTGCCCATTGCCACTTCAACAAGCTTATCCGTTTGGCTATGTCGGTGACCCTCGTTCTTCTACCTCTCCTCATTTCTGATTCGATCCCGCAGAGAAACCCCGAACATGGCCCTCTTTCCATAGCCCGTTGAGCGACTCTGAGCCCCAGGCCTAGAGTGAAGCACCACGTCTCGGATCCATATGTCATCACTGGCAACACACACTGATTGTAGACTTTCGTCCTAAGGCACTGAGGTATTTTGGACGAAAAGTCGTTGCGGAGTTTCCCGAACGCTGCCCATCCGAGTTGGATGTATAATGTTGGATGTATGTTGGATGTGTTTAGTATTAGTAGCATAGACTGGTTAAAATTATAAATTAGAACTCCGAGTATGGTTCATGATGCGGATAGTTTCAGAGTTGTAAAAGCGTCCTATTTTTACCCGACTGCGGCAAAGCAAAGGAGGGTTATGTATTTGACCTGTATGTATGTCCGTTCGTATGTCCGCTCGTATCTATTCAACGACACATCCGATTTTGATAAATTATACATCATTAGATTCGTCTTGATCTGAGTGCAATAAATTCGTAAAAAGCAAAATGTATTTTTTAGCGCAGTCAGATTTTTTAAAGTAAAAATGTGGTTATTTATTTTTGTTTTGACAGATTTTTATCATTTTCGCTAACAGTAAAAGATTCAATGTTCAGATACTAATGTGAATACTTACTCTTTACAAATATTTCAATAGTGCTATACTGCCGCCTTAAGGAAAAAAACCTTAAGTGACAATTTTTGCGAAATTGAGTTATTGACACCCTCGAAATCAGGAAAAAAAATGTGATTTTTCTATTCAACAGTCATTTCTGTATATCAAACAGATCATGATTTAGACAAGCATAACTACACGGCATTTTGGTAAAATGACTTCCTGTCAGAGAAAGAAAAAGCATAAGTAGCTATTCCTAGATAGAAAAGTTCTTAACTGACGCCTTGTGTCTTTATATTTAGTCTTGAATTTGAGCCAAACATTTATTTCATAAGATGAAAAACCATTTAATGACATTTCTATGAAAAATAACCTTAATTTCACTAAAAAGTCCATTCTTGTTATTATAAAACAATTATTTAGTCGTAACACTCGGAGGTTGAAAAAACATAAGTTGTCAGTTGTGTTTTTTCTATCTTGTACGACTCTTACTTATGCTTTTTCTGCTTAGTGTCGGTTTCAATAAAGTGTAGTTGTGGTTTATTTCGTAAAAATTGCTGTCAGTTATGTTTTATCATGCTAGTAGATAGCCCCCCTCCACCCCTCAAGGACAGGTTCACTCGGCGCACGCGGCTCCATCGGTTACTTGCCTTTGGGAGAGCTGCGCGTACGACGCACGTAATTAATGTACCTACTCTGCTGCTTACGTTTAAAATACGACAAGTGGTTAACGTGTATATGGTGACTGTTATAAAGTGTCAAAAACTATTCGTAAGTATACTTATATACTACGTTTCTAACCTTTCACTTTTGAATAACTGTATACCAATTCGTCGCGGTTAATCTTTTATTTGCAATTTGGCTTGGCGCACGTATTCAAATGTGTACTTATACGTTCCTGAAATTAACATTTCCTACTTATTATATTGGTTATTCTGGTGTTTAGTTACGCATCTACTGAGGTTGGTGTTAATTATCTACACCCCAGGCCAAACGTATGAAAACAAGTTTAAAATAGGTACTTACCTAAAAAAAAATGTCTGATGTTTAGTTAAAAAAGTGTTTTTTTCGACAGTAACATACGTATTTATTATTTCTATTAATATCCCTATCGACTAAATTATGTTTTTCTACCGATAATAAGTAAACTTGTGTTCATAGTTTTGTCCTGAGGTGTACCTATTCTATATACTTATATACCTACTCGTAACTTAACCACGATACTTTGGATGTTAAATAGCTGATGCGTTTAATGGGATTCAACATACAATGTTTTAACATAACGTGGCTTTGGTGCCAGCGAATTTTATGTCGCTAAACAGGCACAGAAAAATAATGAGCACAGTAAAGTTGGTTTTACATCGGTACGTGGCACGATGCACCGGGCGGGCGTCATCTTGCCGCGTGCAAAGTCATGCTTGTTTATAAAATAAAACAGGGTTTTCCTAACTCCTTATTTTCATAACGCTTATTACATTCTATCGCTGTGTTGTTATTTTTATGCTTGCATGATTTTTTAAAGTTTTGATTTTTTTGAGTGATTGAGCTATAACTAAAACTACCTAACTACATTCTACCTCACTATAACTCAAAGGCCGTGTGTGTGTTTGCTTCTTGGCTGTGGGTATACGTTTTTGTTTTGGTTATCAGATAAATAACAATGCGGCAGTCATCCAGGAGCAGACGGTTGTTTCTAATGGCGAGAGGTGAAATGCAAGAAAATAATGACGAGCCACAAACATCAGCAGCAGTTCATGGAGCGGAAGCATCTGGGTATAGTTATCAAAAATTTCCCGATTTGAGAACATATTTAGCAGATGACGAGTTATTTCAATATCCCGTGTCACGTCAAAGATCTGTAAAAGTATCTCATTTGTTTTTTTAAATAAATAATTATGATTCTTAGTTGTATTTTTATGAATTCCTTTAAAGAGATAAATTATAATTTTACTATCTTAACTAAGTAAAAAAACCACAAGTACGCAATTGTGCTTTTTCGGCTTCTAGATTGTTTAGTAACATAAGCATAACTGTGTACATGTGTTTTTCTTTCTTAGTCATCGTAATGCAATACTGTCACAAAAAACATAAGTACGCACTTATGATATTTCTTATTAGAAACGATATATTATTTTTATTTATTGTAAGAGGCAGTAACTGTTTTTTATAAATAACTTATTAAAATAAATAGATAATCGAATAATTTACATTGTATAAAAATTCTACAGTGTTATGTTATTCATAAACAAAAGTTTCAACTTTGTACTTTGAATTAATCCTATTTTAGCAGGAGTTTTTCGGCTTTTTCTCGAAACATACTTTTTGTCACTTAAGGTTTTTTTCCTTAAGGCGGCAGAATAGTTCACTTAGATTGATAGTAATGGAATTTTACTAAATATAAAGTTTATAGTATTTCCAATATAAGCGTAGCAGCATGTCGTCACTAGGTACTTTGAAAAAAAAAAACTCGTCTCTGCAAACGTCGTAGAGAAAAACGTCAAAAGTTACATAGGAACTTCATATACACTTACTGCGTTTATACCTCGAGTCCATATCCACTCACTTGCTTTCGGTAGCTAGAGCTGCCAACTTTGCGCACCTACGATTTGATTTTGGTAGCCGGAGCTACCAGGCGACGTTTGTACAATATTTTATTTTTAATCTGTAAAGCGTGCTTTAGACGACGTTCAAACTCTGTTCAAATCATAGAGAAATAACATGGCAACACAGAAAAAAAAGGGCAGCCAACATAGTAGACTGAAAATATTTTTAAACAGTGTTACTTTACAAGGTGTTGTCAAAGTGAAGTTCAAGTCAGATTTTGTGAAAGTGCGGAGTGTTTAGAAAATGCCGTAAGTACTCAAATTACTATTTTATTATTAAAGTTATATATCAAACGATTCAGTGTTAATCCATCTAGCAGATTGTAACAATATTTTAGTGCCAAACTCATAATTATGAATCACATCTTCACTTGAAAGTAATTTAACAGATTTTTTTCCAGTAACTTGTGAATTAAATGGCTCATATTTTAAAGACTTTCGAATAATTCTTTTCTAACTTATAGTAATTAAATAGCTTGACTATTAAGTTTTTTAATTAAACCATAAAATCAATCAATAGAGGATTTATTACACAGGATTAGCGAAAGAAACAAGTGACAGTAAATTGTAAGTACGGGTGTGGTAGCGCTAGCCACCAGCGAAACAATTCATTCATACATATCGCTTCAAGGTTGTAAGACTTGTAAGGCATGCGGCACACCAGACGCGCTGTGAGCGCGTTTGAGATATTTGTTTTTTTGTACTTACTGATATTTGAACAATGTTATCTATCATTAATTTTGGTGTTTCGGTTATTTTAATAAATATTTTATTGTATGTGTGTATCCATTCCGAATGTTCAATGAGTATATTTTGGAAAGATAAGAGGAGAAACTTTTTTGTTTTTAGTTAACTGGTGGCTTTGTATTTGATAAATACATATTTGGTAGATAGAAAATACTTTTGATTGAAATACTTTTACTTTTTAACACTTCATAAAATACATTTTATAAAAAATAAGAAACTATACAATAACGGAAGTTGAATGAAATTGCATCTTGGGCTACTTAGTTGATAACTTTTAATATTACAAAAATACACACTAAAATCTAACTAACGTCTTCAAATATGGTTATATACTCGTTTACTACCAATTCTGTCTGAATAAAATAGCAAAACTTAATGGAATGCGTCTTCATCTACGATTTGTATACTTCTTAATTTAAAAAATATTTTGGCTGAGGGACTGTTCCCTGCACAAATAAAAACACATCATACATCTGTATGTATGATGTGTTTTTATTTGTGCATTAATTTTACGCTTATCTAGGATATTTTACTTTGTTTGAGCAGACCAGCAAAATCAAAAAACTAAGAAACCGGACGCAGTCGTGGACGCGGTCGTGGACGAGGGCAAGGACGAGGGCGAGGAAGAGGAAAAGTTGAACCAAGGGAACTCCTTTCCTCAAGAGAAACAAGCTCCACCTGAACATCCCCCATCTCCTGTTCCGGGTCCTAGTTCCAGGTTACTTATTCAATTCAACTGGTGATCGTATGTTATTGTTTGTAAAAAATCCTTTTCATTTTTGTTTTTTTTTTCAGTAGACCATATGACGAGGAAACACAAATTATGTTGAAGCGATACTCCAGGACAATCATTTCGTCGGCCAATGAGCGTCGAAGAATAGTCGATGCGTATGGTGTAAGCAGTCTCGCTCGAAATATATATGCAAGCTATGTAAAGTATCACTTTGCTTAGATGTATGTTTCGAGGAGTACCATACGAAATATTAGTACTTTCGGCATCGGCGGGGCTATTTTGTATGTAAAGGTCGCTATTATTCAAAAGTAAACATGCAATCGAGGGCTTTCTTTATTACCTCCCATGTTGTGTACATCATTTTAAGCCTACACTTGGCCAGAAAGCGGCTTTAAAAGCCACTTTATGGCCAGGTGTGGCATAAAATCCTTATCCTTACTTCCAACAATAGATTATTTGTCAAATTAGATAGTTAACGAGTTCATATTTTTAAATCCATCTATTGTGGATATATTGCATACATTATTCACTATCCGTATAACCTAGTCGTTTTAAACCTGACGTTTTACAGATTTGGGCATTTTGTAACTAAGGCATTTTGACAATCAAAACCTTTTGCTAAGATAGCCCTTATACATTTAAAACCTTATGCAAATAAGTCATTCTGCCTACTTGTACATTTCACGACCTAGGCATTTTGCTAAGTAAGTCTTTATAAAAGTAAAACTTTGCATACCATGGCAAAATAAAACGTTGACCTCTTGAACTGAACCTATTAATTATTTTAAAAGTAAGTTTTATTTTATAGATTTCGCAGATTCATATAATTTGTACAGCGAAATGACATAAAAAAATCTCTAAAAACCATTATTAACATGCAATTGGCCCCTCAAGGTCAGCGCCATTTATCAGCACCATTTGAACTAAGTTTTTTTGTTGAAATTATATGTATCAGCTTCAGATATTTCAGCTTAGAAAATAAAACCCATCAAAAACATTACACGTAAAAAGATGCAACTCTCGTAACTCAGTTCTCCTACAACAGAAAAGTTTTGAGATGTAATGTTAAACCAAGTCAGTCCGTGTCCACTGAACTCAATTTCCACAGACTTGCCTATTATTTACCCGAGGAGGATTCTTGGAAAATGAGTTGCTCTCTCAGTTTAAATAAATAGGCAAGTCGGTGAAAATTGAGTTCTGTGGACACCCCCCCAGTACTGACTTACAGCTCAAAACTTTTCTGTTGTAGAAGAACTGCGTTGCGAAACTCGCGTCTTTTTACATCAGAGGTTCTTAAACTTTTTTTGGTCACGGACCCCCTACATTATTTCGAAAACCTTACGGACCCTTTTCGAATACAATCAGAGAAAAAGAGTATAAAGGGCACATGAAAGTTTGTGTTGTATGCATAGCCACGGACCCCCGGCTCTCGTATCACGGACCCCTAAGGGGTCCATGGACCACAGTTTAAGAAACCCTGTTTTACATGTAATGTTTTTGATGGGATCTTATTTCTTTTTGTAAGTCGTCTACCTTTATTTATTTCATTTCAATCCATTCTATTTCCGATTTGAACTACAAAACTAACTTTGTAATCACATGTATTTGTATAGGATTACAAACTTACGTGTGCAGTTGTAACTGAAATTGCAATATTTTTAGGTTTTATAGGACTTGATTGGCTAAAACCTCACTATGTTTAAAATTTGGAGCTTGTAAGTCTGCTAGAAGTTCCTTAGAATTACGATGATCATTAGTCAGTCAGTCAGTGAGTCAGTGACAAAACTAAGGAACTTTGACGTGCAATAGTTTTTAAACTACACGTTCAAATGGAATGTTTTTGAGGATATACTTAAGTCTTATTGTGCCCTATATATACCTGAAAATTCGGGGTTCTAGCTTTAGCCAGCACAAAATTACAGGAGGTTGAAAATGGCTTGAATGGCTTCCAGAAAAGGATTATATACGGCCGTGCCTTTGTTTTGCTCGACTTGGCGGGGGAACTGCCGTGCCCCCACATGTATTAAACCATAAAATAAAATACCATACATTTGAAATATAATTAATGCCGTAGAAATAAAATAAACAATCACCCTCTTTTGGTTTGTATGGAAAATAGACCGTTCACCTCAACCTTGGTTCAACGAACTTATCTTTTTTTATGTTATACGCTACTTAATGTTTTAACCAACTTTTGTTTAGTTTCACCTGCCTCGGTGTCTGTCTGCCTTTGTGTAATCAAATCTTGCAAGTTAAATTTGACCACTTCCCGGTTTTCATTAAACTGAAGCAAACTTTCCAAGGACATGTAAATCAGACAATGCGATATGACACGAAGCTGATCTGCTGATGAAATAATATGACAGCCATAGATAGAATAATCCACATTACGCAAAATAAATCCGCCATGCTCGGGCTCATTTGATTCGTTTTGACGCGCAGTGCGCAGTATGCGATTGTAAAAAAAAGTATAGAGTCTGCAACGAAGGCATGTTAAGTTATTTCATTGTAAGGTATATTTATGCCACACCTGGCCAAAACGTGGCTCTTACCGCACACTGCGCGTACGGAAAAAGCCACTTTCTAGCCAATAAAATTATGTACACAACACATGTACCATTTCCATCACATATTTACAAAACTTTTGCAATCTCGGAGTTTCTTTGTATTACCACCCTAGTTGTGTAATAGTACATTACACAACTAGGGTGGTAATACAAACAAAGGCCGAGATCGCAGAAGTTTGCAGCCCGAGCTGCAAGCGAGGGACGTAAATATGCGATCGAGGGCTTTCTTTATTACCTCCCGTGTTGTGTACATCATTTTATGTCTCCACTTGGCCAGAAAGCGGCTTTTTTCGTGCGCGCAGCGTGCAGAAAAAGCCATTCTATGGCCAGGTGTGGCATAATATACTATTACCACTTTAGTTGAGTAATGTACTACAATAATATAAAAGAATAGTGTCTTGGTAAAAACTAGCCAAATCATTGTGTATGATGGAACAAAAGCGCTGTCAACACTTTATTTATATTATCTTATTATTTAGTATTGATCAATTTGGTGCTCATTATGGCCGACATTAATAAACTTTTTGAATTATGTCCATTGCTGTTTTATTCTACACCACACTTTTTTTATGACGAGCTGTCACATGTTACAACTTTATATTCACAGCCAATACCTAGAGTGGAGGTCAAGGGATGCATGAGGGGCGAAGAACAGCAATAACTAGACAGGTTTAAATATCACTCTCACCTCACGCCCATCAATTTAAACCCTAGTTCTCAATAGATATGAGCGCTGACGGCAAATTTCGCGGCAGCGGCGTGGCTTTGGATCTTAATATTTTTATTTAAGCCTGATTTGTAAGAGGAAATGCAGAAAACCACATTTCTATACCAAGATAACCTGTATTTTATTCTAATAAACGAACGGAGGACATAAACCACCGTAATTGTTTTTTTTTCAATTTCGCACCTAAAATTGTGTATGTGTGTCGTGGAAGATTGTTTATAGTTGTTATGTATATCTTTCACTTGCGTTATAAACATCAATTGAAGTCGATAAAAACGACGACGCCGCCTAAATACTCGACGCGACTGAGTGAACAAATGCGGGCGGGCTACGGGTGCGAGCGAGAAAACAATCCGCAATTTGTTACGGTGGCGCGACGGCGCTGCGCTAAGATCTAGTTCTCAATTAATTTGATACTAACATTCCATGGAACTTTGAAGAAACGCACGTCAAATGAAGGGCAATTACCTAAAATGTGTAACGTGGTTGAAGTTGCCCTTCAAGTTACATTTAATTTTTTCAACCTGCTTAGAATAGATAGATACACTAAGAAGATTTTATTTGACCTTATTGCACAATATATGCCTGTCTAAAAATTACATAATACAAAAAAAATTGCGTAGTCGGTCAAAAATTATGCACTTATTACGCAGTATACAATTATTCTACAAACAACGTATGTACATATATGTAGTTATTGTTGGATTCATACTTTTTTCTCAAGTCAAAATCACGAACATATCTTTAATTTTCCTCTCGGACTGGGTTGACGTTGAAAAAAATTCGTCATAACAAATGTTTTTATTAAATCATTTATTACACGTTTTTACATTCACGTCAGCATTCACACTGCGTTGTATGTTATTTTTTTACCATTTAGAAATAATTCAAAACAGACCACGTTCAATCGTATCTTATTACCTAGTCGCCAGCACCATACACAACAATCAAAAAGCACCAATCTCACAATATAGTAATTGAATTACCTTTTAGTTCTACATTTACTTAAAAATAAATTTAATAATGTCTAGCAAGTACAAACAGAAAAGTAAATTTAATCAAAAGTAGACAAAACTTTTGCTTTTACAAAGTTTTATTCACCAAACAATTATTTATATAAGTTATTACTGAAAATAACGTATGCTCAATTTTTAAAGTACTGCATAGGTAAATTCTGTGTTGCGCGCACTGTGCCGCGACCTTAACGGCTGGGCTGCCGATGTAGCAGCCATCTTTGTTTTGTTTTGTTGGTCAGTACGAGCGCGAACCAGTCACGTGTTGCGAAAAATGTATACCGGCGTGTTTATTTATCATAAAATCTGTGTAATTATGTGTATTTAAGGTTTCTAATTGTGTAATGTTGTGTTGTGGTTACAAACTGTGATTATAATGTGTTAATTTAAGGTGATGACGTGATTTTAAGTTATTTCTATCATGTTTTTGATCGGCCCAACGAAAGTTCGGCAGGTACGTACATTGTGTTTGTTGTTGTTTTGACTTTATAACCGCAATTAACATGCTAGTTGCCAAATAAGTAAAATCAGAATTTAAGATTATTAGTTGTTTGTTCTAACTAGGACAATATTTTAGTTATTACGCTTCTAAATTATCCATAAATAAATACTAAACCTGGCGAACGGTTTCGTTCCGTATTTCCGTTTTTCTTGCGTGTCTATTTTAAATGAAGTGATGTTTACCATAGAATTTTATACGAACACTTGTACAGTATTTGGTATCAAAAGAAAGGTAATTTAATCTACTTTTTAATGTATTTAAAAACAAACAGGGTTATCGCTTTAGATTTTTTATTAAAAATACAATTCTCCTCGAAGTCGTCAACTTTATCAATGCGTCAACTTTACGCATTTTTTATAATTATTTTTACTAAAAAAACTCATATAATGAGTAACAAAATTAAATTCTTTGTTTCTTTGGCTTTTTAGTGTAAAAAAATCTTACCAATTGGTTCAGTAGAAGCCAAATTATGAATTTTTGAATTAAACTCGACATCGCGCCGGCATTTGTCATAAAAGGCGAAACAATTTAGGCTGCCATTTTTAAAATCCCAAAGCAAGTGAGTGGATATCAGATACGAGATTTTTTTTAAAGTAATGTCGATATCCCATGACTAGAGTCCGACCGAAATTTCAGTTTCGGTTTCGGTCTAGTTTCGGCAAAAAAACTGGTTTCGGTTTAGTTTCAGTTTCGGCAGCCATCCGGCCGAAACGGAAACTGAATTTGATGGATTTCGTGCTGCGATCGGACCGTTTTTATTTCAAACACACAGATAATTTATTTGAAATAAGAAGTTATAATATTATAATTAATGATTACTCTAAATATCGGAGACTAAATGGTTAATATGTTAAGTATTCAAAAATTAAGACTGAATGATTGTAATTTTTTTTTGTTCCCACGAAAACATGACCTTATATGGAAGTTTCGATTTCGGTTCTGGTTTCAGCCGAAACTGAGATCAAAGCCGAAATTCTGTTTCGGTTTCGGCCGTGAAAACTAGTTTCGGTCGGACACTACCCATGATCAAATACGAGGGCGCTAGTTTCCAGAACCTCCTCCGCCCCAAACAAAGCATGACTTCATCCAATCAGAGCATTGATCACTTCAATCGATCCATTAGCATCGAGTCATCGCTATATTTAGCTCTGAAACAATGGTCGTCAAGTCGCACTAGTTTAACCTTTGTTACGTGGGGAAAACAGGTACCCAGCCTTCATGGGATCGCATAACCCAGCTTGGGTTGTGCGATATTTTTAGACACTATAATCCTCCAACGGCCATCAGTTCTGCGAGCAATGCCCTGCCCATTGCCACTTAAGGTTTGCAATGCGTTGAGCTATATCGGTAACCATAGTTCTTCTACGGATCTCCTCCAATCAGCAGCAGCACAAAGCCGGCAATCGTGGAGATCCTTGGGGAAGGCCTATGTCCAGCAGTGGACGTCTTTTGGCTGAAATGATGATGATGATGATGATGAATCCTCCAATGGCTCTTGCGCTACCTCGTGCGGAGGACTCCCAGGATCTCAGACTGAGTGTGGGGTTCTCCTAACGCCAAACTTGAGACGGGCCCGTCCTAAGGCGACATATCGATACCTTAGACCAGCGGTCGGCAACCTTTTAGCAGCCAAGGGCCACCCTTTATACAAAATAGCCAGGGAGGCTCGCGGGCCGCAAGTGAGCGGTTCACGGGCCGCAGGTTGCCGATCACTGCCTTAGACCTAAAGGTCGTAAGCACTATAGTGTTTCTAACAGTATTTACGCACTTTGAGCCTAAAGGAATCTGTGTTTTTGGGGTTCCTTTTATTTGGCATACGTTTTATTTATCCGAGTATATCTATTGTTAGTTGTTAGCCCGACTATTGTTAGCCCGAATTTAATTTCGCATAATTTTTCTCTAGCCTTAACGGAAAATATTTTACATCAGCCACTTAGAACACATGTTTGGTTAGGTTTCTTTATAATTATTCTGAAAAGTCAATGTAATGTATGTGTGTAATGTATGTAATGTGTTATCTGTAAAATAACAATTATGCGTAAATAGTATTCGGGAAAATAGAACACTCGGACAAATGAAATTATGCCAAAACAAGGTGAACCATATTTTTGCAACTTTGCATGGGTTCTCGCAACCCTGGTCTCTTTGAGTTGCCTTTTACAACCGTCAGGCAGAGAAGAATATAGCCCTATTCTTGATCAAATTGACGATCCTAATAGTTGATTCCTAATGCTCGCTGCTACTTTAAAGCCGTGTTGTAGACATCTTTATATTTAATTTAATCCAATGATTTTCATGTCTAGTTTTATTGTTTATTTTTATCTTGTCTCTAACAATGAAAATACAAATTTTATTCATCTTGCAAACAATTAAGTTGTGGATCTGCAGTCAGGATCAGAGTGCGTGCGCAGATGCCTATGATGACCCTAAAAGATTTTGGATCATCATAGGCATTCATCGCGCCATCGAAGACTCCATCACTACTTACCATTAGAATTGAAGTCGAGAGCAATTCCAATCAACGTAAAAAGAAGCAGTGGTATCATTTCTGGTCAATTTTTAGCTCGGACATGTTCAACACAAGATTAGGGGATCATCCACAAAGTCACACGATTTTTGGCAGTAAATGTACCTCGTCTGGGTGTGAGCAAACTTCATCAATGCTATCATGAGGCCTAGAGTCAAGCAACCCAATTAATTACCTACAAAAAAGCGCACAACATGACTTGACCCTATCGCCATTGATATCAATCGATCCATTAGTGGTCGGTCACCGCTATTCTTAGCCCGATATGTCGGCCAATGGACATCGGGCTCTAATATTAGAAAATGCATCAAGTCACGCGGTAGACACGTGGTGTGATCCTCGTTGGGAGGTTCCGTTTGGTAAGTTTAGTTTGGGCCCCACGGGCCGTAAATAGCCTTTTCTGTGCCCTGTGCGAGCTTCTATAACTGCGCCCTTGTTTTTTTTTAGATAATTATTATGGGGACCCTAGGGTCCTGCCTGGTCTAGCCATTCTTGCGCCCCCCAGAGCCTTCGCCCTGTGCCTGGGCACCGGTGGCACCGCCCTATTTACAGCACTGACCACGGGCCTGGTTGCTATTGCTAAAAGCTAGTGGATATAGCTATACGGTCGTAGTTTGTCGAAGTTTTGAGATCTCAGCTATCGACAGATATCTTTAGGCGTCATACTAGTAATGAAATTACTAGGCGTTTCATAGCTAAATAATGCAAAAAATATAGGTTGTGAAGATATATTTTAATCATCTTACACCTCTTTAAAATGTCACCATCGTCTGAAATCTGACCAACTTATGTACTTTCCCGTATGAACAGAAATAGTCATGTCAAGCGCAATTTTATGAAAAACTTCATAATAATTTGACATCCTAGATCAATTATATGATATTATCGTCCTTTGCCTATCTCTTACATACTCGGTTAAGTCTTACGCGTGAGACACAGCTTAAGATTCACAAACAATATACCTAATTGTCATTGTGATTTGTCAAGAACACAACGGGCGGCTGAAGAAACGAGAATGCACCCAAATAATAGTGATCTGCACCTCGCACCAGTGCAGCGAATGCTCGGAATTGGTTTAACCTCAATATTGATTGAGACAATGCAATAAACTGATGCACGGCGTTATAGATGTGACCGTTGACATGGTATCGTTGACTAATACAGTCCATTCATCCATATCTATCCTAAGTAGTATAGAGCTTGAAGTAAAGTTAGCTACGGCACAAATGCCTATTTCGTCGAATACAAATTACCAGGAAACATCAGTACGGCAAAGAGAGCTTTTATTGCGTAGAAAATGGTTAGTTATAGCGATCCAAATCATTGTTTTTTTTACTTGACACTAGGTCACTATAGTTCTAAGGGTGCGATTTCATAGCGTATAGCGGTAGTGTAGAACTTCTAACAATAGGCTACTTGATGACAGTTCAAATCAGCTTCTTTTTATGAAGTGTCAAAACGCTCCGAAAGTATGCAGTTTCGTATGAAATACTATCATGTGACGTCATGCTCAACATGGTGCCTTATTTTTAGTTTTCGTCATTGTAAAATCGTTGATGGCACGAAAATAAGTCTGAATGATTTTATCCGGGCTATTTTGGAAGCGTAATTTGCTGGTTAGAGTTAATGAATTTATTTTGATTGTTGTCAAATACCCTATTATACCAATATAAGGTCCTAATTTATTAGTTGCAGATATTTTTACAGCTGATAGTAGTCGGTCTCTGGAGTATATTAAAGCATGAAACATTATAGCTTTCACGATGTTTTTTTGGAGAAAAAGGAAAAACAAGTTTGCTACGTAATAACACCCTGTTAATGTGATAACTAAATGAAAACTCATTGAACAATTCTAGTAGCTGTAACTGGCCACTTCACGTCGATAAATCCCATCCTAATGACATTTGCAGTTTTCCCGCCGAACCGTTACGACATTTACGACAAATAATTGTTGACATGACAGATAGTGTTATTATGACATGTGATAATGCACATGGTGAATTTTTTTAGACGAAATTATAATTAATTTTTTTGTTAGGTAAATGAAATCAAAAAAGTTATATGAAAAGATTTCTTAATTTCTATTTAAAGTTAATTATTTTAATGTAAAGTATAATGTGTTAAAATATCTGCAACTAATAAATTAGGACCTTATATAAGGCACGTTTACGTATATTCTAAAGTACGTTAGAATTCCATCAAAACAATTTAAAAAAAGCTCAGCTCTAAAAATCCGAGCATGTCTACGTTGTTTAATCTTATCTGTAAAAAAAATGTATAATAAATACACATAAGACTACACATCAAAGATAACGGCAATTTATTCCAAACAATAAAGTCAAACAAACAAATAACGTCTTTGTCCAATCGTATCAGATCCCTCTAGAGATTCCTCCCCGTTCAGATATGAAAATTTTAATTTAAAACACCTTAAAACTTATAGATTTATGACCTTCCCCGACTTTTAATTACCAAGTCGGAGATTGGCGAAGTTTTCCTGTAAATATCGGGTATTTCGGCTTTTCTCCAATGGTTACTGTTAAAAGCTATAAAACATGTTATTATTGTCTTTTTAAACAGCTTCTTTTAGGGCCCCTTTCAATGTTTTTGTTCAGAATTCAGATCTGCTTGTATCAATGTTTTGTTTTGAATAGGGATGTAACGATACCGATACCGATATATCGGTATCGCCGATTATACACAACCGGTATTTGAAGAGCACGAAAAGAATTTGCTGTATGAAAAAAAATATGCAAAAAGTAATTTCAATTTCTGACTTAATTTATGTATTGGTCTATTACCTTGTGCAATGATAATTACTATGTTAATTAAATCTTTGGTTCTTCATAAAAATAATTAAATTTTGAGGTGACAATTTATTTTTACTTTACACTTTCAAGGTTGACTCTCTGTTAAATATAGCCAAGTTTTAGTTATAATAAGGATAAGGACATACAAATATCTGAAGTTCATAGTATGAACTTCAGATATTTGTATGTCCTTATCCTTCATACTTCATTATTTAGCTAAGATATCGGTATCGGTATCGCCGATTATTAAATACAATATATCGGTATCGGTATCGATCGGCAAAACTATGTATCGTTACATCCCTAGTTTTGACGTACTTTTAAGAAATCTCATTGGGTACTTCAAAGCGAAAAAAAAAAACCACTAATATTATAAATGTGAAAGTTTGTGAAAATGTTTAGATGTTTGGATGTTTGTTACCTAATAACGGGGTAACAACTGGATGGATCAAGCTGAGGCATGTAAGTAGAGCAAGTCCTGAATTGAAACATAAACGGTAAATAGTTCCTTTGGGACAATAACGGGAACAACGCGGGCGAAGCCGCGGGAAAATGCTAGCTATAAATAATTTCCCTTTCAAATATTAGTTTTTAAGTTAACACATAACAACTTTTTCGCTTAGGCCTCACTAGTTCATAGCGGCCATTTTTGCATTGCATCAGTTAGCTTGCGTTGCATTTGTATGCTGCAAAATAAAAAAAAAAATACACAATTAAAAGAATTTCAATTGTATTTGATTTGAAACACACCCATCCTAATTATCTATTTAGGAATTACTTACACCTCCAACTGCCTTTTTCCACCGTTTATACTTTGAAGGTTTCATATTGTTATATATGCGACTACCACAGTATTTCCGAGACAGTCTAGCAGCTTGTAAAGGATAATGCGGATAGTTTAAATTAAAGTAATGCAGCCTGTCTCGCTCTAACAATATGTAGTAGTTTGTTTCACTCCTAAGATAGAAGTCTAAGCGAAAAGTTACATTAAAAGAAAATATCATCTGTGAAAAGGGTTTTATTTTAAAACCGACCACATCCCGACAATACTATACTTAGCTCACGTTATCTTAGTCATACAATTTAACCTAAACTAAATCATAAATGATGATTGCTACTTATTTTTTGATACGTATCATGAATAATAATAGTACATTACGTACCGAGGCCAATAAAGTAAGAAATATCTTAGATCACATGTAATTGTTCGACAGAGCCAGAAAACGGCATCTTCGTTTAGCACAAAGGCAAAGTGACGCCACCGCCGGGCGGAGGGCAGAAATAGTACATTGTGTATCTAGGGCGGTAAGTAAGGAATTACAAACGAGTGTTTGTTATAAGCCCGAGCTGAAACCGAGGGCTTTAATAACACGAGTTTGTAATTCCTTTACCGCCCGTGGCACACACAATGTTTTTCATCACACTTGTGAGGAAATCTTAATAATATAACCTTACTCATCGTCCCAGTATGACAAGAAAATATTAAAACAGACAGTGACATTAGTGACATATGTCCATAGACAATGCGAATGTCAAGTCACGTTCGGAAACTATAGCGGTAAAGACCTAAAATGGTTGATTTTATATTTGCAAAATAATGAAATACACTATTTAAACATTTAATTAATGTTACCGAAATATGTGTTTACATGTATTTGCAATAACAATTATCTGTAAATAAATATTTCAGTGATAAAAGTTAAAAAGTAAGTTGGCGTTTCCATTGAACATGACAAATAAGAGTAAAACAGAACCAGCGTTTCAAATTTAAAAAGAAAACCATTACGCCCTAGGGCGTAATAGCTTACGGCCCGCAAAACCTAAGTACGTGTAATGCATAATTTTCGAGCAAGTGTGATGAAACATGTATTTTCTTTCTTTATTACTACGCTGTCGAGAAGTAAAGGTACTGTTTACAGCTCTGCTGAACTTAGGTCTCCTCCAGAGAGCTGCAAAGTAATAATCTCACAACTTTTTCATCAACCTTTATCAAACCGCCAGTCCATCTTGTAGGAGTTGCACGCCTATAGGTATAGCATTACACCATAACCGCCATCTCCGCAGTCGGGTACATTTCACGCTTGACCGCTTTCCCTATCACTCCAAAGTTACCGGAACTTTTTTCTAATTTATGGCCCGAGGCGGGTTCCGTTATCTCCCGATGGTTCCGTCGCCATTTAATTAGGGGCCAGGAAATTAAAAAAAAACCATCGGCTGACATCTAGTTTTTGGGGATGAAAAGTAGGTACCTACAACATATAATTCAACATTAAATAAATGCAACGTATAGTTTGCATATACTTATACCTAACTAGAATTTCCCCGGGGCTTCGCCCGCGTTGTTCCCGTTACTGCCCCATGGGAACTCTTTACCGGGATATAAAGTATCCTACGTTTCAATCCAGGTTCCGTCTACTTGCATGCTGAATTTCAGCTCAATCCACTCAGTTGTTACCCCGTTATTTAGTAACAAACATCCAAACATCTAAATATCCAAACATGTGCGCAAACTTTCACATTTATAATAATTAGTGTGATTTAACACCTTCAGTAAGATGTTCCCAAATTTTTATATAAAATGAACCCGATGGTCGGGTTATGGCAATTCATTTGTTAAGTATACATCAAGGACCATTAAAACAAGCGGACTGTCATTCTCCATAATTTGGATCGTACTCCGACCGCAAGGGGATATCCAGGAAAAAACTAGATGGCGCTAAAAAACTTAACATTTAACGATGTTATAATTGAACAAAGAAACATAGTACAGTAACAATTAGTTCGTAAACAGCTAATAATAAATAAATTCTAACATTTTATATACTGTGTCACGCTTGCATAGTTGAATAATTGTAAATAATATAATTCCTATACCAAGCTTATACATAGATGGCGTTGTAAATATCGGGGAACAGCTTTTTGTATGGAAAATGACAGTCCTTATGTTTTAATGGTCCTTGCCTCCAGTGTGACGTTCCCAAATTTTCATATAAAATGAACCTGATGGTCGAGTTATGGCAATTAATTTGCTAAGTCTACATAATATTTCAGAGTTGCGAATACCTTTGTCAAATGCCAGCTATATCGTGCACTGTCGCTTTATGTCATGTGTTTATGTTTATTTTTTAGGGTTCTGTAACTCAACAAGAAAAAAAGTAGTTTTTATTATCATACACTCAAATAACGTCAAAAATAAACGAAAATAAAATAAACAAAGATGCATATATCTGAATACTATACATTTGTAATTAAATCATATAAAAAAACTCTTTATTCAAAGTATTTGTACGGAATCCTCGGTGGGCGAGTCCAGCTCGCACTTGTCCGGTTTTTTTTATTAATCGATTTTAGGAAACTTCTCAGCTCTAATTAAGGTATCTCTAATTGGATACCTACGTAGCTTAAATTGTGAAACCTTGGTTACCTACTAAAATTGCAGTGTTATTTCAATATCTTTATTATAACGCCAACTGTCATGACTAACGTACACTATTGACAAACTAGGTGCAACCACGCTTCGGTTTACAATCTACATCGATTTGTCTCCAACTAACACGATATAAGGTCGCTAGATGGCGCTTTCATATCCAACAAAACTTCGAAATAAATTTGCTAAGTTAGTACTTAATTTTAAAGTATTAGTAGGTGAGGTGATAATAATTTTGCGAATCATGTGATAACTTTGTGTAATATAAATACAAATAAGCAGTTCTTCTAAGAGCGACATCTATTGAAGACTTTTTGAACTAACACTAAGCTGCGTTTGCTGCCATCGACGTTTGAACATGTAGTGCTTTATTTTCAAGAGATGGCGCTGTGTATGACTTTTTACCTACTTTTCATATAATAAACTAAATAAATCAACTATAAGGTAATAAAAAATAATTACAGCTTTATCACGTTTAAACTTAATTAAATTATGATGTTATGTATCTTCCCAAAATAGTATCTTTTGATTCGGCCGACATACTTTCAGCACTTAGGTACTTATATCAAAAAGTACTAAGTACTACTATTTAATATACTTATGATGAGGATGGCATAAAAACATTCGCTCATTTGTACTTATCGCACTTGATGTGTTTCTTTACACAATTTAAATATCACGTTACATGATAAATTCGCAGCGACTAGCACTATTCCTTAAGTTTTCCAAAGAAGACTGTCATTCCATCTTTCAACTTCATAAATTTCCTGTTTTTAATCTATAACGGTCTGCATTTTCATAACCAACCTCAAAAAACGATCTATGGTATTGGATCTAGTACTATACTTTGTACTTTTAGGTACTTAAAAAAGGGTAAACAAAAAAAAACACGTGACTCGGGTCGTTCAGCCAATCAAAGTAATGTTTTGTATCTGTGGCACAATACCACTGGCTGAACGACCCTAGCAGTGCTGGATTTATAAATAGGCGATATAGGCCGCGGCCTAGGGGCGGCAGATTTCAGAGAAAAGGGCGGCTGGTACTTACTACACGGCGTGGGGACTAGGGCGGCCAAGACTGTAAATCCGCCACTGGACCCTCCGTCACGTGGTTTTTTTTAAAACAGAGTAATAGCTGGTAACTAATAACTAGCGCCCTCTCTGCTATCTTATTCAAGCCAACAATCATATATTTTTGGCTAATACACCCGTGGTGCTGAGGCCACCCGTAGTGCTGAGGTTTTACTGAGGCAGCCTACCGCCACGAAGTCCGATAGTAGTGCTAGCTCCAAGAGCTAGCACCCATTCAAGCACAAAAAAAAATTGGCTAATATAACGTTATTTTATCACGATACGACATACCTATAGTTCGTACCGGATAACAATAGACTCTAGAGGGACACAGCAGAAGAGATTCGAAACATTTTCTGAAAGTTTCACTTCTTCTTCTTCGCGATGGTCGAGTGATAACACACCCAGAGCAAACACCTCTTCCACTGCCCCGCAGAATCACTCATATTGAATGTTACAAATAACTATTCACCAAATACAGGAATGACAAACTATAACAGAAACAGTATACAATTAAAAAACATACAAATTCGATATAACTATTTGATAGTACAATATAATAATGACAGCTCTGAGCTGTCTCATATATTGAGTGTTGCTTATCTCTGGCTCTTTGGGTATTTTATAAGGATACTTTTTTTATTTTCAGCCAACCAAAAAGTATGGACATCATCAATATTTTATTTTTGAGTATCTACTTTAGAAATGTCATTTATTGAATGTCAACCTAAAACCGGCACTATAAAGAACCTTTTTTTTCTTCTGTCTATTCCTATACGGAACAGACTGTATAAGATAATAAAATTCGGTCTCTCGTTGATACCATGTCTATTTTTATACACTTTGTGTATGATTTTGACAGCAAATATGTAAATTTATCTTATCTTAGCAACGTGTATCTATTTTATTGAATAAAATAGATTTATGTAGGCAATGTAATATGTAGTTGTGAAATAATAGGTAGGAACTAGACATTGTGATTAATCGTATTATCTCTGCATAATAATGTGAATTCATTAATTAGTAGTGACTAATGTATGTACCTATCTAATCAAAATCAATACTATAATCAGCTTAATCTTGCTACTACTAAGTATATTAAAATTATTGAACCCACCTCTTTTGAGGTTGGCTCTCTGTCAGTGAAGGTGGTCATGTACACCAATCCACGGAAGTTTAGGTGAATGATTGCATACACAGCAAAGTTAATGAATGAAATGAATGAGTGAGTAGATAAACACAAGACTATAGTTTAAAGAAATGGTTTTGGTCTATCTTGCAATTCACTGTTGAACTTGCTATCGGTACGAAAAAAGAGCAGTAATTTCAAAACCTCGCTGTCATTACATGACAGTGTTGTTGTGTGCGTGTGGCCTCCACTCTCGTGAAGCTACTTATACTAAAAGCAATCAAATGTGGAAGAGCGGTCTTCTCTTAACAGAAGTATCTAGAATACTTAAAAAGAGGCACAGATAATAATATTGTAACCCAACCTTACCGATTGTTTTTTTTTTATTGAAAAGCACGATAGTATGATTTCTTTAGCAAATTAACCACGCCATCTCGTCGCAATTATAAAATGCGTAAGGATGTCGACAAAAAAACAACATAATAAATTACATTATTAATTTATTAATTAATACTTAAATAAAAAATTATCTAAAAATACAAAAGCGTAAATGCTTTCAAATCCTACTGTCATGTTTGACTTACAATATTGTCAATAAAACTGACAAATATTTTTTTGTCAGTCCCCACCAACTCATCTTCATTATCTCACATTCTTCATAACATTCTCCTTCTACAGAATTTGGTGGGTGATAGTTGAAACCAAGGACCTTAAAATAAATAGCCGCACCTCCAGTAAGCCGGTCGCTTTGTACTTACGAGTAACACAAACACATCAACCAGCATAGTAACCTACTATACGCTACATGTCAACCGGTACTAAGCAACCGGCTTACTAGAGATGCTTCAGTTATTTGGTAGCGAGGCTGCGTCCGGCTATTTATTTTGGTTGAAACACAGTCACAGAAGTGACAATAATTGAATATTAAAATAAAAGTTCAGGTATTGGTCAGAGTCAAAATACAGGGTGTCCCATAAGTCACACGTCATGACACCGGGGCTAGGTCAGCTTAAGAGGCAACAAACCAGCCTAATATGACCTTAGTAAGAGTTGCACGGTTTTCGAGATAATGGCAAATTAAAGCTTTTTAGAAATTTTCACGTTTCAAGATAAATGCAGTATTGTTTCGCACATTACACTAGTTATCGACCAAATAACACTTTTGTCATCTCAATTTACTATTTATGACAGCGGACACATAAAAATAAAATGATGATTTAAGAGCTACTAGAGCACACGCTGGTACTACACATGTTAAAAAACGTGAAGATTTCTAAAAAGCTTTAATTTGCCATTATCTCGAAAACCGTGCAACTTTTACAAAGGTCATATTAGTCTGGTTTGGTGCCTCTTGAGCTGACCTAGCCCCGGTGTCACTGTGACGTGTGACTTATGGGACACCCTGTATAACTTTTTAAGGCAAAAGGTACTTTACTGTTTGTCAATAAGGCCGATTTTTAATAACATTTTCAAAATAGTAGGTTCGTATTAAGAATAAAAGTGAAAGAAATCTTGCCTGAACACTACATGCAAATGGTTAACGCGGGTTCCTTCTAACCTATCGTGGTAGGCCGGGACAGGTGACCTGGTTCGACTCCAGGCACCCCCCGGAACTTACCCAGCCCGATGTGCGTGCCGACTGTGTGTACGGTTATGGTTCGAGCCCAGGGACCGCAACGGCCAACCACCCGGCCCGACAATCACCATGCCCGGTTATGGGTTGTGAGTGTGTCAGGTTTATTCCGGGTTCCTTCTATTTGGCATTTTAATTTGACGTTTTAATTGTTCGAAATAGGGTCCGACCGAATTTCGGTTTCGGTTTCGGCCGTGTAAACTAGTTTCGGTCTGACACTAGTTCGAAAGTATTGTTAGCCTGAATTTAATTTCGCATAACTTTTCTCCATCTTTAACGAAAACTACTTTGGAAAATCTTTTACGTGGATCACTTAGAAAGATTAGGTTAGGTTATGTTTTTTTATAACCATTCTGTAACTCTAGCACAACTGTGACACGCGACTCTTTGTCACGCGATAAATGCTGCCTATCTCTTTCCACTCAATATCGTGTGACAGTGACAGGTGATGATCTGTCGCGCGAGAAACGAAGACGCGGCCAGTTATGCTAGACGTACTGAAAAGTCAATGCTATCTGTAAAATAACAATTATGCGTAATAAGTATTGGGACAAATAGAACATTCGGATAAATAAAATTATGTTAATACAAGGGGATCCGGTTAACACACCGGTTGATAAAGTGCTGCTCTGCTGAGGACGTTAAGAGCCATTGGGCCACTGGTGGCGGCAGCCACAAGCTGCGGGCGAGCTGTCTCATACATTTTGTATGTCACCGGCGCACACCGGGCGTTCGAGAGGCCGCGTTCGGGCCGCAAGCGGGAATGGCACACGCTCGCTACTTGTGGCCGCGTTTAGTGGCCGCCACTATAGTGGCCCAATGTGTGAGCCCCCTGAGCTACTTGTAACCGCGTTTAGTGGCCGCCACTATAGTGGCCCAATGTGTGGGCCCCCCTGAGCCACTTGTGACCACGTTTAGTGGCCGCCACTATAGTGGCCCAATGTGTGAGCCCCCTGAGCTACTTGTAACCGCGTTTAGTGGCCGCCACTATAGTGGCCCAATGTGTGAGCCCCCTGAGCTACTTGTAACCGCGTTTAGTGGCCGCCACTATAGTGCCCCAATGTGTGAGCCCCCTGAGCTACTTGCAACCGCGTTTAGTGGCCGCCACTATAGTGGCCCAATGTGTGAGCCCCCTGAGCCACTTGTAACCGCGTTTAATGGCCGCCACTATAGTGGCCCAATGTGTGGGCCCTCTGAGCCTCTTGTGACCGCGTTTAGTGGCCGCCACTGTAGTGGCCCAATGTGTGGGCCCTCTCAGCCACTTGTGACCGCGATTAGTGGCCGCGACTATATTAACAACCTGTTCCGGGCGATGGCGGGGCTCGATGTTGTAGCGCATCTGGCATGTTCGCTGATGCGCACATTGACGACTTCTATACGCTCATGCACAAAAAAGTAACATCGCTGATTAGCAGAATAAGAGGAAGCCTGCTGCAGGTTGTCGCGGGAAGGCTGGACAGGACAGCGCCGTGCTCGGCAGGTTCAACGAGCTGCACGCCGTGCGCGCGGCTCACTGAACGACGGTCGACGAGCGCACTCATTAGATTATATTTTTATTATTACTATTTTACTAACATAGTCAATATGCGGGCCCTCTGAGCCACTCGTGGTCGCGTTTTGTGGCCGCCACTATAGTTGTGTGGGGGCCCTCTGAGCCATTTTTGGTTGCATTTAGTGGCCCCTACTAGTGGCTCAATAAGAGGAGGCTTTAAGGCAAAGTCCGAGCACTCTAGATCTTCAGGCCACAGCACGGACCAGTTGGTGGGTTGTTCTAGACTCAATCTCCGTCCGTCCTTCATCAGGACTGCTTCCCGTTGCTGTAACTGTTCTGCCGGCTCCAGGAGGTCGTGGTCTTGGAGTTGAACGAGGGGGCGCCCGTCGGGGAGTGGGGCGGCGTCAGTGGCATCAGGTTGGTCGCTGGGTGGTAGACTTTTGCTGATAGGGTCATGCCAGCTGGAAAAGAAACAAGAATTTGTTAAAAATATTGCTTATTTTATTGGTCTTAATATTGCTGTGTCATCAAATTTATTTCTATTGCCGCTATAACAACAAATAATACAAAAAAAAAGAAAAAGAAAAAAATATAAGAAAATAAAAGAAAATTATATCAAGAATTAATGGGGGTCCTTAAATAAATAAATAAAATAAAATAAAAATCATTTAATTCAGATGCGAGATCCATATCGTGTTAGTAACAAACAAACAAACATATATCTAGAACTTACAAACTAAATGTTAGTCTACTAAATACAATAAAAAATTATTTTAATCGCCCCGTACAAATGCCCACCCAGTACATTAACATAGGGCAATCAAGTCGTCCAGCCAACATGCTCAGGATGCCGTTTCCACTATTCCTCAAGCGTCTTAGCATTGAAGCGACCCTTTTACGCCGAATGGCATGGAATCCGTCAGTCTGTGCCTCCGCAAACATACCGGATGCACTACAATGACGAGGGAGCTTAAACAGCATCCTGAATATGTTGTTGTATTGAACACGCAACGTATTATAAATGCGCTTCGTATGCTTCACCCATAGACTGCATGAGTAGAAGGATGTGCAGAAAGCTCTAAATAGTGTCAGCTTAACATCCTTTGTACACCTCGCAAATCTACGTATGAGCATGTTGCCCTGCACTGCCAAGGACCTTCTTTCACGCTCGATAACAAGGTCATCGTCAAGATTATCCGTGACTATATGACCTAGGTATTTAAATTTATTAACAACTTTGAGAGCCACACCGTTCAACAGTATCTCAGGTACATTTTGAGGATTGTATTTACGGGCCTTAAACACGACCATCTCACTCTTACTAGAATTGTACCTAAGACCGTGCCGATTGGCGTAACTCTCACAGATCGCAATCAGTCGCCTAATGGAGTTGATTAAACTTAAACAAGAAACGTGATTTTTGCGTTTTTTGCTCGATTTTAATAACGTTAATACACTCACGGACAACGAATTCGGCTCATTTTTTATATCATTGTTCATAGACAATGACCCGAATTCATTGTCCGTGAGTGTAGGCTTGATATATTCACATAATATATTGTATTTCTGTTGCCACTTAAAAAAAAAAAACAAAATAAAGTTAAAAAGTAGAAATCCCTATCCAATAAACGTGTTCATGGCGTCTTTTTGCTCTACACAGTGGTACGGAACGCTTCGTTTGCGAAACCGACTCGCACTTGGCCGATTTTATTGGTACAGAGATAGGCGAACAATACTTACTAGTGGAATATGACGTGTTGGATGAGTATTTCGAGGTAACTTCCTTGGTAGGAGGCATTATGAGATCTGTAAAGAAAATACACAAATTATTGAATAACCATAAATGCAGTTAAATATTACGAACGACTTTATTTTAATTAATGCATTTATTACTGCATTTATTTAAACACCAAATAAAATTAAAACAGGTTCAAAATGTAGGGAAGGCGTATAGGCCGTTTGGGGGGAAGGGGGGGGGGGGTCTAGTCAAGTGCCTATATTAAAAAGATGAAATATGTTAGGAATAAGTGTGACATGGGGGGGGGGCTTATCCCGCTAAGGGCTGAGATTTACTTTCATTTTTCTTTAAAACAATAAAAATATATAAAAAAATTGCAAACTACTATGTGATCTCATAACTTTATATAAATATTTTGTTTATTTATTCTGTGTTATGATAATTTAGTATTTTCCAATCCATGTGACTATATTATATTGTAACAACATTAGTCAAAATCTCCATTGAATTGTATTTGCAATATAACCATGGATTCATTTTAAACATCACAGAACAAGGTCACTGATATCGCATTTCGATAACATATCCGACATACGTGGTGTTGTTTTACTTGTACCACTTGTGATAAAAATATAATATAATGCTGAGATTACAATGTGATGGACAGACATGTGCACAGATGTTTTGGATTCAATAATAAGTAATACATTCAACAGTCGTTTCGAAGATTTTAAACGTTTGATTCATCTCAGTGAAATTATTTAATGTCATGGCTATGCGACTGATAAGTTTTATATCTATTATTAAGTGGTACTTAGTTTGTGACTAATTTAAATTAAATAGAAAATCTGAAATTGAAAATGTAATTGTTATTACATACATGCAATAAAATTAAATATTAGTTTAAAATTCTTGCACAATATTCTATACAAAACGAAAAGAGCGTTATAGTACCTACTAACCTAGGGCGGTAAAACAAAGAATGTCTCAAATCGCAGGTATTTGACGCCCGAGCTGGCAAGAGCGATAAATATATGCGAACTGATCAACTGAGGCTTTCTTGCTTACCACGGGCGGTAAGCCCGTGGTAAGCACAATTTTTTACGTCTCCTCCAAGACAGGAAATGGAATTTTCCGGAGGCGTAGCAGGCGGTAATTGCCACTTTATGGCCAGGTGTGACGTAAATTAATAGTACATTACACAACTACGGTGGTAATACAAAGAAAGGCCGAGATCGCAGAAGTTTGCGGTCCGAGCTGCAAGCGAGGGACGTAAATATGCGATCGAGGGCTTTCTTTATTACCTCCCGTGTTGTGTACATCATTTTATGTCTACACTTGGCGAGAAAGCGGCTTATAACGGCTGCGCGTACAGAGCGCAGCGTGCGGTAAAAACTACTTTATGGCCAGGTGTGGCATAAATACAATTTAAAATAAGTCACGCCAGAGCTGGTGCATACCTCTCGCAAAGTATTGAACTGGCTATTCAGAGAGGTAATGCTGCTAGCGTAATGGGTACCATTACGCTAGTAACATTACCACCATACCACTTTATGGCCAGGTGTGGCATAAATTTAGTATCCTGTCCGTTAATTTAAGCAAGCTATGAAATTACATGTGATCTGAGGCATTTCTTACTTCACTGGCCTCGGTATGTAATGTACTATTATTTAACTCGCATCATGAAAAATAACAAAAGAAGCCGATTTCCCGACTTCATCATTTCGCCATCTTTATCGGCCAACGTTCATCATATTGATTGGCGCTGCCCTATCGCCGAAAGATAGGCATTAATAATAAATGAATAGCGTTACGTCTATCTGCCGAGCGGCCGCGGCGATACATCTCGTCGATAAAGGGCGCTGTTTCTGTGCGATTTTGTGGTGCGATTGCGATTTTTCTGTGCGTTTACGCAAGCTTGTTTAACTTGCAACATAAGTATGTAAGTATACGTGAATATGTAAATTGTGGTTTCAAAATTTGCAATGAATTCCTCAACCACATCCTGGTATCGGATTGAGCTGTGGCAAGTGTGGCATATCGACGGCGAAGTACCATGAAGTCCTAACTATTTTTATGTGGTTTTACACTCGAAATTTAATTTATTTGAAAATCTCTAAAAATGTTAAGACTTTATGGTACTTCGCCGTCCATGTTTATGTAAGTTTAGTGACAATGCAAGATAATGGCGCTATCGAGCTCATCTAATGATGATGTGGCCATAGGATTATCTAAATTACATAAGAGAAATCCACCGTGTTTTGGGCCCATTTGATTAGTCTTGACAGTGTAGTTGACAGTTTGCAAATGAATAAAATGTCATTTCGACTGATATTAGAATTGAGATTTTTCGGAAATGTTCAAAATTAGAATGTCATAATTACATCGAATTCAATGTTATTATGAAGTAATAATAACGTTTTCACAGATAATTCGTTCTAACAAAATAGTTTGTTTTTATGCGGGTTATAGTTTGCGGTTTTTGAACGCATTATAGAGGGTTTATGATATGTGTGTAAAACATAATAATAGGTTACTCATATAAGAGTGAAAGGAGGTTAAAAGGCTCTAAAATCCACCCATAAAAGTAGTAACTAAATTTAACTTTTTTCACAAGCCATGATTGGTATATTCAGCCTAAAAACGACACATTTATTCCAGTCGCACAAAAATCGCAACACGCATACCGCCATCCTCTCTCGTACATTTATTAAGCAATTTTTCCCATGAACGATTCGGTCTTAATGCTCCCTTATAACGGTAATACACAACGATACTGTATTGATGACAACAACACACAGCCATAACGACATACGTCCATCGAGACCATTTCAAAACCAATCTTAACTTAAGGCAATATAGCTGAATATGGAATCAGCGAGTTTTGTAATAAAGTTACGTTCGATATTTTCACACAGTGCTATCATATTTTGCTTAAAGGAAATCCAGTCTTATATTGATACATCGTGCAAACGATATCCAACTCTGATCAGTTGTGTTAAAGTAAATTTTATTTTGATAGACATTGGGTATAAGTTATTATAATTTTTGGGAAATTTTATCTCCTTTCAGATTTATTTCACAGAAGGCGGGTATTTGTAAAATTGATTACGTTCTTTTGATGATTTGAGAGCTGAAAAACGCGAGCGATTGATTTTAATTCAATCTTAAAGGCACCCTTTGAGGCATTTACCCGACTGCGTTTGACGATTAGTCCCGAGTGGGTAGACAAAAGGGGGGTAATGTTTATACTTTATTCTTTTGATATTGGCTTCTTTTCATTTGAGAGCTTCGATCTTGTCGAAGCGATCGCCGTTTATTTTTTATCTTTCGTCATTTTTAGGGTTCCGTACCTCGAACGGAAAAAACGGAACCCTTATAAGATCACTTTGTTGGCCGTCTGTCTGTCAAGACCCTTTATCTCGGGAACGTGTGTATGCATATATCGGGTTGAAACTAAAACCATATAAACTCAGGTCTGTGCAGCCGTAACTACTTACACAATTTACACGACTGACCCAGCCGGACCGGAGGCAGCCTCCGTCGGTCGCCGTTCGTGTTGGCGGTAACTTGTGTAAGTAAGTAGTTACGGCTGCACAGAACAAAAAGCACACATGGGAATGTCACCAATGAAATTGCCAAGCTATAGGTATGTAACTCTCGTACCGTATCGTTTCGGATGCCAATAATGAACGAAATTAATATTTTATTTGTATGAAATCAAATTAATTACATTGCATTTGACAATCTAAAAACTGTTACAGTATAGGATCAGTCGCGATGTTTAATTTGTGATTGTGAATTTGTGACCCACTTCTGAGAAATGTTCTTTGAAAATAAGATCGCTAAGTAACCTGTAATCAAACCGCAGTTGACTCTCAATACAGCCAAATTTTTAATACACTTGCTGTATAATATTCGACATTTGGTGAGTCACACATAAAAGGCCATGATTGTACATGTACAGTCACCACACGGGAATGTTACGCCACTTGCCACTGTTCTTAATTTAGTCGTGTGATCGTATTCTTTAGGGTTATTCTTCAGAAATATGTCTGCGACTTATTCCTCTGTCTCCATACATTTAGTATGAAAAAGGGCCAGAGGAATAAGGTAACCGCAGACATATTTCTGAAGAATAACCCTTTAGCAGTCGTGTGCCCGAAGTACGCCCGATTTGCATTATACGGCTAAATTACCGTGTGGTGACTGTACTACTATTTAATAAATGCATTTATCAGAACATATGGATACGCCTACATCATCAACGATGCTATTACATTCCTCGACCAATGTACAGTCAACTCAAACAACAAATAGCTGGTACAGTTAGTCGCAGAAACCTGAAACTTTATCAAAATCAACACGCCACCGTATCCGTCACAATTGTGTACCGCAGTTTCTAAACACCGCCCGTGTGTGTGTATGTATGTTTGTGTTTGTGTAGCTTGATAAGCAAAATGGCTGTCGTCGATGGAAAGTAAATATATAAATATATGCTGCTTGCAAGCACAATGCAGAAACACGATGGGTTAATGTGGATATGACTATCAAAATAATTTATTTCTCAAATTTCATTTCACAATAAAATTCAAAAACAATGTGATATTGATAGGAAACTAATAAATGGAAAATAAACTTTATTAAATTACAAACTTAGTGATGTGTATATGACTGGTTGTGAATATTTAAATTCGTGAAGAAAATCCACATTTCATTAATTTCGAATTTTATATCTACCTAAGGGATACGTTAGCGAGAGTTTGGGGCTTAACATGCAAAAATGTAGGCCTCTTTAATTCCATTTTGGCGAAACCCCACTCAAAGGTCGCCAAGTTTGTATACGGTTTTTTTAAAGCATAGTGTACGAATTTGGTAACCTTTTTGTTTATTTTTAGGTATTTATGTAAATTTTTTATGGTATTTTTGTTTTGAAGATTGTACGGTAGAGGCTTAACGGAGCTGGCATAGTCAGTCTGACAAAAGCTCCCTAAAAATAAAGATTAAAAAAAGAAATATATATCTACCTACACTCTAGGAAACTTACCTGAAAATGTAATAAACAAAAATACGGCATACTTGTCCAATATATTAGCCCCATGCCGATGCCGAACTGCGACAATAGTCTATCACTTTCACACTCTATTGAATGGAAAGGGATAAGTATACCTATAGTATTTATTGCACGTCAAAGACTCATGCTTCCAATTTGTAGTTGTATTTCCGAATAAACTGTGATAATAATTAGAATTTTCTAACTTAGAAAAAAAACCTTCTATTTAAATGACCTGCATTATTACCTTATTTCTATACCAGAAGTAATTAGACGCTATAAGCGCCAGTAACTGCCCCTGCCCACTTGCCCAGTCAGTTACTGGAGTAACTGACCACCACAAAATACACGTGTAAAGCATGGCTTGGCACTGAATGGGTTAATTGTTAAAATATCACCAGAGTATTGACTCTGGTGATATTTTAACAATTAACCCATTCATTGCCAAGAACCCGACTATTAGGTTCATTTTTTCGTATGAAAATTTGGGTGCTTGGCACTGAAAGTGTTAAACTTAATGTCTAGACCTGCGGTCGGCAACGTGCGGCCCGCGGGCCGCATTCAGCCCTTGAACCGCTCACTTGCGGCCCTATATTCCGGTCTGTATTGCCGTCGCTTTATTCCGAATAGTATAAAATCACAAATGGTTAACAAAATGCGGCCCGCGTCAATTCCTTAGCTACTATATGGCCCTTGGCTGCTAAGCGGTTGCCGACCGCTGGTCTAGACCACAACTGTCATCCTCCGGCCTGTGGGCCTCCAGAGGCTGCCTCCGTCGGTCGCCATTCGTGTTGGCGGTAACTTGTGTAAGTAGTTACGGCTGCACAGAACAAAAAGCACACAGGTGAGTGTCACCAACGAAGTTGCCAAGTTATAGTGCAGTATTTAATGTTGATGGAAAAACGATGATCGATAACTAACATTTCCTTAAGTGGCCAGTGTTACTTGGTTAAGCTACCCAAAAACTGTAGGACTACATAATAAAAGTGTAAGATGTGTAAGTTTTTTTTTAATTTTAACTCCATCAATTTATAAGGCCGTATCCACACAAGCGCCATCGCCCAGTGCCGCCCGAACCGACGCAAACTTGCACAGCGAGAGCGTTCCGATACAGCCGCTCGAATATTAAGCTTTTACATACATTTCAACTAATATTTACACTCAAACCGACTGCGTTTCTATTCTCAATTGTATGGAGCCTGTATTCAACACGTGTAAAGTTATCCCTTAGAAGCATACTGTATCGTGCAGTCATTCTGAAATGTAACAAGTGCAAATCAAATTCGTGTCAATATGAGGTTTCGTCAAGAAAGCAAAGTTGACGTTACGTTGATATCTACTTATGGCATTACAGTAGTGTCGTTTTTGATACTAAAGTATTGAAATTCTTCTTCTTCTTCTTTTGTCACTAAGGGACTAGGCGTGGGTTTGGGTTCCAGCCTTATGTTGTTGATTTGCCACCGACTCGCACAAAGCGATTTTCTTCTACATTCCTTATCAGCTAGGGAGTGGAACTCTCTTCCAGCATAAGCAGCATTTTCCCCGATCAATGTAATTTGAATCTCTTTAAGGTGAGAGTGAATAAGCATAGTCTAGGTAAGCATGCTTCATTGTCGGCTTCATCGTCACTTACCAACAGGTGAGATTGAAGTCAAATGCTTACCTATCCAACATAAATAACCACATTTTTATAAAAAAAAACCCGACCGCGGTGCACTTTGAAACTGCATAAAATCCGCCATTTTGTTTATTTTAACGAACTTCATATCCAGTGACACTCGCACCATCAATACGAATCTAATGATGTATCATTTATCAAAATCGAATGTTCCGTTGAGTAGTTACGAGCGGACACAGGAACGGACATACATACATACAGGCCAAACACATAACCCTCCTTTGGGCTTCGCCGCAGTCGGGTAAAAATATATATTGAGTGAAAGTATTGCTCCCTTAATAGTAGTTTAGCTATGCAAATTTATCTATTTATTTATGCAACTGCATAATGAGAGGCCTTAAAACACGAGTATTTTAAAGCTTAATTATGTACAATTGCATGCTGCTTTATCTACTCACATATTATAAGCTCTTTATAATTTGTTCAAAATCCGTAAATTAAAAATGTCAAATGACGGTAAATGAAGACTTTTTCGCGCAAGCCAGGCAACCGTAGTTTTTTTTTATTTAAGGACAAACTAGAGCCGGCCTCAACTATCATGTCGTTCGATTTCAAGATTTGTCAAAATTGTTTGCGATTGACATTTCATTTCGAATAAAACGTAATTTCGACTGCTACTAGAATTTAGGTCACATCAAATTGTTCGAGATGTTCCAAATTTGTATGTCATAATAACATCACATTCGATGTTATTATGACTGGCCTGCAATTGACCTCAATAGTAAACGGCAAAGGACGAAGTCGTAGTTCGCCAGTTCAGTAACAGTGTAAGAAGTAAATTAAATTAGAAGCTTGTAAAATACGAGAAATTAACTTAAAGAATACCCTGCGACAAGGTTCCTTAGCAGGGTTGCCAGCCTTAGAATTTTTTGCTCGTACGAGACGACTAATATCCTCGTATTTTGAATTTCAAACCTCGTACATGCGAATCCTGAGAGGGGGTGCTTTTGGCGTGCCAACCATACGAATATTGTACGAATTGGAACGAAATTTAGTGTGTAAAAATGTTAAAAAAAATTCCTAACCCAAAACCTCGTACACTTTCGTACGAGCCTGATAGTGTCCTCGTACCTCGTACAGCAGACCACAAATCTCGTACTTGTACGAGGAATCTCGTACGATTGGCAACCCTGTTCTTTAGCCCCCAAATCAAATTAGTTAACTGTACTAAAGGTGAAAAATTCGTCCAATTTGTAATCCGCCAAAAAATATATTTTTTAGCGTCTTACGAGAAATAAACAGATTGATGCTAGCATTAAAAAAGGGATTTCTAAAGCCCTTCATTACGCCTAATGCTACCAATAGCGTTAATTCTGTTTAGCGTAATTGCGAAAAAGGACGTATGTCACATACACCGTGGGGGCGGTTAGGTCGTTTTATGCGGGAGGGGGAATGTAGGAGACAACTAATTACCTCTAAGCTATACAAATTGGCAAGAATGTTTACTAATTTACGAAAAAACTCGATGGCGCGGGGCAGTCGGAATGGTTGAGTGTTCAGAAGTAATGTTTCAGTGTCACAAGCGAATGCGTTTTTTATACATCTATATTTTTTAAGTCTTTTTTTAGGTTTGCCTGATTTGGCAATAAATTTACACATTTTTGAGTGGATAGGCGGGTGAGAACACTACTTTTTTACTAGTCTATGTAAACACCCTACTGTTGAGTAAAAAGCAGGAACAAGTAAAAATGTGCTCTTCATATTGGCATATTATGTCGAGGTGGGAAAAAGCCAAAAAGTTACTATTATAACTATATTAATGTTTTCTTTATAATAATGTATCGTTCATTAATACTAAATGGTAGCTGATTTTTGCTATAAGGACACATTGTATTGTAGTACCTACCCTCGCCCCGGTAAAAACATTATCTTTTAAATTTAAAATGAGCTATGATATTTTATTTATTTGTTCATGGAGAACCAACAGCCGCATATTATCAGCAGCAGCAGCATATTATGTAGTATATTACGTACCTAAGGAGGTAAAACAAAGAATGTCTCAGATCGCAGGTATTTATCGCCCGAGCCGAAGGCCAGGGTGATACATATGCGATCTGAGGCTTTCTTTATAGCCTCCCGTGGGAAATACAAAATTTTGCGTCTCCCCCAGGCCAGGTAGTTGGATTTTCCGCACGCGTAGCGTACGAATTGCCGCTTTATGGCCAGGTGTGACGTAAAAAACTCTGCTTGCTTACTACTTAAGACATGAAAAATATTAGCTTGACAACAAACGTCACCAGCTACTTTACAAAGGTACTTCAATAAATAGGTAGATAAAGAAATATTACAGAAGTCTACCAGTTCGCGAAAAAAAAATGCGCCAAATGAAACAGATTTAATAAAGATATCTCATGTTCCGATGTTTTTCCTTTCCGGACGGCGCGATACGTCGCAGATTGAATTACGCCGACAAATACACTCGTTCGGGGAGGAATTAGTTTTCAAAATGGCGGATCTCGTTTGGAGTTTATGAAAATTGACGGTAGACGTCTGATTTGTTTTTTTTTAGGGTTCCGTACTTCAAAAGGAAAAACGGAACCCTTTTAAGATCACTTTGTTGTCCGTCTATCTGTTTGTCCGTCTGTCTGTCTGACCCTTTATCTTGGGAACACGTGGAGGTTGTCGAGTTGAAATTAAAACTGTATACTCAGATCTACGGTCTCTTGAAGCTGTGAAAAAATCACACTTCTAAGTTAACGTAATAACTAAATATTTTTACTAAAAAAAACCCGACCGCGGTGCACTTTAAAAGTGCATAAAATCCGCCATTTTGTTTATTTTAACAAACTTCATACCCAATGACACTCGCGCCATCAAGACGAGTCTAATGATGTATCATTTATCAAAATCGGTTGTGCCGTTGAGTAGTTATGAGCGGACATAGGAACGGACATACATACATACATACATACATACAGGTTAAGATACGACCGTTTATGCCGCAAAAAACATACCTATATTCCGACACTTTCAAGGAAACCAAATTTATAGGGTAAATTCCGTTGACCTTGAACTAATAATGTGATAAGTAATGGGTTATTCTTCAGAAATATGTCTGCGGTCACCTTATTCCTCTGGCCCTTTCTCATACTAGAGTCTGTGCGGAAAGGGAATAGGCGTGGCGAAAAACGGAACTAACCTAACCAGTATGGCCACAGAACAGAAAATACGGCACATTCGATTGAAAAGCATTACAGCGCCCCCCAAAATTAATCCTATTCTCTTTCCGCACAGACTCTAAATGTATGGAGACCAAGGAATAAGTCGCAGACATATTTCTGAAGAATAACCCTAATACCGTCTTATACTACAAGTATAAGAAAAAATCTGAAAACTAATCTTTTGTAATTACTTAAAACTTTAAAAATATAGTCTTTATTTAAAGAAATTATTTCAATTATTTAAGTATTTGTACAGAACCCTCGGTGGGCGAGTCCGACTCGCATGCCAGTTTTTTATTTAATATTTATTTATTTGCTTCGGCTTTTTCTAACTTTCTAACAAAACTGACGTTCGGGACGGCCACCGGACGGAACGCACCGCATCCAATCGTCTCTCTCCATCGCATTACGCGTGCTCTTTCGAATCGCTGATTAAGCCGCTCCGGACGGGCTAAAAATGATACTAGGGCGATTCCATTATCGCGGGTGCAACATTTTGACTCATTCAAGGCCTCCTCCTAATAAAACGAAAAACATTTATTATAAAAATATTGTTTACCATAACAACATTTGGTATAACGTTAAAAAACCGAATGACATTTGGTATAAAGTATAAGAAGTAAGAAGTAGTTTTAGTCTAGGTTAGGTTAGTGCAATCATATAGTTTATATTTGTATATATTTTTTTTACTATTCAATGTACCTCAACTTCCCTCGTCTAATGTAAATAAATAAAATACGCCAGTAAATAAATGTTTAAATAGCCACAAGAGAGGGTTAAAGTGCTATCGCGGGTGCAACCAAATCGGCCCACCTCTCCGGATCACAGTATAAAAACAGAAATATCTTTTAATTGTCAAATATTTAAAATGTTTTGCCTATTTATATTGAAAGACAATAAACAATCAACTATAGAAACATAAAAAAAGGATTAGAAACTGAAACTACATATCAATAAATTATTCACTGTTAAAACGATCGCGGGTGCAACATCGTATGATTCCCAGTTGGTCCTAAATCTTAGAATGCTAAGGTTTTCAAGCGCTTTAACATCCTGAATATGAAGTTAAGTCCATAACAATTAATTTAAGACCTCACCCTACACGATGGTATCAAAAAAAGTAATAAATTTTGGGACTTGAAAATTGATGTCAAGGTTCGTCTCTAGCGGAATCGCCCATTAGTAGCTGCGCGGCCAAATCGCGGAGTGAGTCACTCAGGTTTATACTCAAGTAAGATTACGCATGCTTTACTATATCATGTCAATTGTATAAGGCATCGTCCTAATAGAAAGCGAATGCGCGATCATCGTTAGTTCGCTTGAATTTCACTCGTACGAACGCGCGATCAAACATATTGAACTCGAATATTAGGACGATGATCGCGTTCTATTAGGACGATGCCTAATACCAAAAGTAAGCAAATACAACTTAAAACATGTTAATTTCCCAGTTTTTTCAGCGTCGAAGAAAAATCGCAAGCGGTTTAAGACGAGAGGTTTCTTGAGACGGTTTCAAGTGAAGAAAAAGGCTTCTTTTGCGTACTTAAATTACCTTATAAATGACGCCGTATTCATCGTTAATCCTTAAGAAAATTAATATTCAGTAGCCAAAGCGAAGTGGGAGGTCGTAATAAATAACTATCTAGTTATTATAAAAACGTATCAAGATTTAATTGGGCTAAGGATAATCGTATTAGGGTTCCGTACCCAAAGAGCGCCAACGCGACTCTATTACTATGACTCTACTGTCCGTCTGTACGTGCGTCACAGGGCTTGTTTGAACCGTAATAGGCAGAAACTTAAAATTTTCACATAATTTGCCGTTATAACAACAAATAATAAAAACAAAAAAAAAATGTGTCCTCAATACAAGAAACTTGTTTTTTCCTTTATTCTTTTTTTTTTTTAATGGTAATAGTTAGACTTACAGTCAGCATATCAGATATCTATTGTCGCCCAGAGTAGCCAAATTTATCAACACGCCTTTGGTGCTATAGGAATAAGGTCATTGTAAAGATATATTTGGCTACTCTGGGCGACAATGGATATCTGATGCTGACTGTATGATGTTCATAGAATATGTATTTTTTATGCCGCTATAACAACAAATACTAAAACCAAAATAAAGTTTGAAATAAAAAGGGGCCCATACAAAAAACAAAACAATACAATACAATACAATCATACTTTATTGCACACCAAAAGAAAATTACATTGCAAACTTATATAAAAATAGTGGTAAATAACGTATTTTTTTTGGCGTTTTTTCCTTTTTCTTGTCTGTGGTACGGAACCCTTCGTGTGCGAATCTAACTCGCACTTGGCCGGGGTTTTTTTTTTATCGTATACTCAATATTGGTATGTATTAATTCCGTCTAGAATCACGTGTACTATCGTATCTGGTAGACAAAGTGTCTACAATTTTTCATACACACATAGTTTTTCCGATCCATTACCGCCGCAAAATGGTATATGGAAAAGTAACACAATCGGAATAAAAAATGCTAGGACACATTTTTCTAAATGATGTAAAATTTCTCAAATCTAAAAAAAGTTTTCACACACCTTTCAATAAAAGGGCCCAAAAAAGATTACCAAAACAAAAGAAGTTTAAATCGCTTAAATTATGCCGGAGTGCAACTAACAACAGGTAATAATTAGGCAATAAAAATGTATACATATTAGAAAACCAAAGCCAGTAGCTTTGGTTCGCAAATAGTACAACACTATTGATTATTGTTATGTCAATCGTCAAACAGAACTAATCTGATACTCAGCTTCGTCCCCACTCGGCCGACAGGTAAATACACCCCAGCATTTAACGTCACCCATTTAGTAAAAAGACAATTGCTTAAGAAAAAGTGCCCCAGCGTCGCAGGCACGTAGTCTCGAATGATCCTAAATTAACGCAAGGGGGGGCTAATCGACCATTTTTTTCCGGCTGATTACCAGGGGGCTAATATTGGCCCACCACCCCCTCATTGGGCTCAAACAAATGTTAACCCTTTCGCGCTCATTCCCCCTTCGGAAAAAAACCCATAAAATATATCTAATTAAAAAATATCCCCGGCTAAGACTGACGCCCGTAAAGAATGTCAATTAAGCCGGGACTTTTTTCTTGTAATTTTTTTTTGGTAATATTTTGTGTCGTTCCGCGGCCGGCTAAGGGTTAAGATAGCGAAATTAGTATCGGTATGAAATATTGAGTAATTTAATATTTGCCGTTGCTTTCTTTTTGTTTCTTTCGTTTTATTTTACGGGTGGGGTTTCTGAAGGGGTTGGCTCGGATTATAAATTGTCAAACATGCTCTGGAATATTGACATTGTTTTATGAATAATAAAACGTTAATTACTGCGGTTTATGGTCGGTTACTTCGAACCGGTTTGAAATTTAAAAGTTTTCTACAAAAATACGATATAAGATAGCGAGAATCCACGGAGAGGGTATATTGGTCATTATGATAATGATTAATTTATCATGATTGATACCGGTCAAATTCTGGATAAACACAAATGCCTTTTTTAACTTTTATGTTGGCGGAATCATCGATGGAGCTATAACACAATAATTGAATTGAATTATCATGATTGAACATCGGTTACATAGTAAACTTAACTGGTGGTCACAAAACTTGCTGTTGACAGGTTTTACATTGTGGATACTAAATAAGTAAACAATATTGTTGTGGTATTTTAGCAAAAAAATAAAAATATGTATATAACTGTTATACTGGGATATCAATTGTAATTGGGTGAATCAACTTTTCTTTGTCAACAAAATTTCACCTTCTCCGACTAAAATTTAAAGGAAATCTTTATTCGGATATTTTTTAATAAAATGTATGCTAATTTATAAGACAGATAATAAAGCTACGAAATGCAAATATTTTTTTTATTATAATATGTTTATTATAACTTGTATATAAGTAGTGACCCAGCGGACATAGCTGTCCCCCACTTTTGTATGAAAATAAAGGTTTATCCGCTGGGTCACCCTATTTATTTATTAAGAACAAGTTTTATTTTTATTTTTACCTAATCTATCTCTGGATGTAAAATCTTGTTCAATTTAAATCATGTTAAAACATGCAAAAGGTGAACAAATAAGGAGAAAGGGCAATCTTTGCATAAAGCAAAAAAAGTTGATTCACCCAATTCCGGTCTGTATTAAGAGTACTAATTGGTCAGTTGTAATATTCTTAGCCAGATATAGAAAAAAGCTTTCTGTTTTCGAAAGCGACACTGATTAATTAGAATTGGACTTGCAAAGTGACCACTTGTCAATCTAAGTATAATACAATAATGAGAATTTACTAATTAATACTGGTCATTAAATATCACGTCCCACGCACCTACGACTTTCTCCAAGCAAAAATTTTGGAGTAACCATTAGTAACCTTTGCTAAATCTGTCATTGCTTTCTCCAACTCTTCTTCGTTTAAGGTCAGTGAGTCATAAAAGCAACTCTCATACACGATATTGTCGTAGCAATTTTTTACAGTTTCGTTCGTTTCGCAATTGACATACTTGTGTCGCAATAGGTCAACTCAGTTCATATTTTATACAGCCTTAAAGTCAATAGTTAACTAGTAGGAAGGTACTAGTAGAAAGGTTTTAGTAGAAAGTTACCTAGTAGAAAGGTATTAGTAAAAGATACTAGTAGAAATGTATAATACTAATAGGTATGTATATCAGCTGCAGAGAAAAGAAACCACCAGTGTAGGTAGTAGTAGTAGCAGGTAGGGTGTGTTTATAAAAATAACCAAAGAAACGAATGTGCACCCAAAGGTTGTCTGGAAGAGATCGCTCTTTAGCGATAAGACCGCCTATTATTTAACACTGTTTTATATAAGTTTGCATTGTAATTTTCTTTTGGTGTGCAATATATTATGATTGTATTGTATTGAATGTGGTACCTCACCGAAATCGAGATTTTCACACATTTTCTTTTGTTTGATCGATGTTCCAACTTGTTTGTATCAGAGGTCAATGTCCTGTCTCGAGACAGGACCCATATGTTATTATATCTGAATCACCGCTACGCAGAAGACAGCATTCTAAGAAAACCAATTAGACCGCGGTTATAATTTATGCGTATGAAACAAATAAGGTACCTCTAGGTTTAAGTACCTCTTGAAATGTGTTACGTCCCTATATAAATCGGACTGCAATCTTGTGATGTCACCTCACTATTTGACAGGACACTTGTTAACGTCAAATATTGCCACCAAAAAAGAAACGTGATTTTTGACAGATTCACTTCTTGCTTTCTCTCGGTTGAACAGCGGAGGTGATGCGGCGGTCTGATCGTCTCTTTGTACGCTGTAATTAGTTATTTCGTGATTGTTTTGTGTGCACGAACGATTTGTGTGAACAATTAAGTGCTAGCCTTGTTTTCGCGCCGCGAACGGCACATATTTTGGAGTCCGGACCAGAGATTGGATTCGCCTGGGCGGCGACCTGGCCTGCTGGAAACCCATTGAAGAACCTTGACTTGACTCCTGACTGATGTAGACTTGACTGCCCGACTTTGACTTGACAAAATTAAGCCCACATCAACGGTCGCAGAGGTACGTACAGTCAGAGAACCGAAATTAATATAAGTTTTTTGCACCCTGAAACGGGGTTAATTCTAGTCGGAGACACCCGGGTCCCGTCTAGAACAAAATGGGTTTTTCTGGTGTGCAATAAAGTATACTTGTATTGTATTGTATTGTACCTTTAGTACCTACTAAAGCAATACGAACTTCGTAGGGAGTATCCTTAGCTAGAGGTTCGCCTCTGTTAAGCAACCGGACCGAATTTGGTCAGGGAAATTGGATTGAATTTTTCTGTAGAAAAAATATTATTTTTATAAATATAGTCATTAATTTGTTGCCCTAATTATTTTTACGTTATTGTGCTTTACTTCGTTTAATAGGGTCGACAAAATAAAAACAGTACAAAGTAACTAAAGCTAGATCAAAATTAAATACACTATAAACTGAAACTTTCGTGTTTTTAGGTACAGTCGAGTTCATTTACATCTACACTACACACTTACGGGAGCAAAAATACCTATCTGAACACGATAGGGTCAGGAGCATAAAAGCGTGTTCAAATATTTTTGGTATCATATATGTGTAGATATAAATGAACTCGACTGTAGGTACTTGAGAATACACAAATTCAGAAGTTAATCTTAGGCGTATCAGGTTAGCAGTGGCGTGGCGTCCAAAGAACTCGATTCCTACCGGCTTGCCTAATATCAGGCATTTGACCACCTTATTCTACAGCTCTTAAGGAAAATGTACGCCAAATCTGCACCGGCTTGCCCATGGATGCCGGCTTACGCCACGCCACTGCAGGTTAGATCATTTTATTTGTAAGTAAACTGAAATCAGAAATTTAACTTTTCTATAAAATGTATTAGTTAAAACATGGTGTTTAATTGGCGTTAAGAAAACTGTTTCTTCCGTCATTACTATTCGAGCTTTTTACCAGACTGCGGCGAAGCCCAAAGGAGGGTTATGTGTTTGACCGGTATGTATATATGTATGTCCGTTCCTATGTCCGCTCGTAACTACTCAACGGCACATCCGATTTTGATAAATGATACATGTCTTGATGGTGCGAGTGTCACTGGGTATCATCATCATCATCATCATTTCAGCCATAGGACGTCCACTGCTGCACATAGGCCTCCCTCATAGATTTCCACTTAATTCGGTTGGAAGCAACCACTGGGTATGAAACACAAAGTCACTGGGTATGAAATTTGTTAAAATAAACAAAATGGCGGATTTTATGCAGTTTCTAAGTGCACCGCGGTCGGGTTTTTTTTTCATAAAAATGTGGTCATTGAATAATTTCGTTATGACGGATCTGTAAACAGTTTTTCGAGATTGCAATTTTTTACGGCTGCTGTCTATGGAAAAGCTATGTAAACAAAGTAAAAGCAACGTAAGCCAAACAAAATGAACGTTGACCAAAGTTTTGAATGGTTACCCTGCAAAGTAAACAAGAACTTGTAATAACTAAATATTTTTACTAAAAAAAACCCGACCGCGGTGCACTTTAAAAGTGCATAAAATCCTCCATTTTGTTTATTTTAACGAAATTCATACCCAGTGACACTCGCGCCATCAAGACGAATCCAATGATGTATCATTTATCAAAATCGGTTGTGCCGTTGAGTAGTTACGAGCGGACACAGGAACGGACATACATACAGGTCAAACACATAACCCTCCTTTGGGCTTCGCCGCAGTCGGGTAAAAATATAGACTCATTTTTCAAACAGTCACTTCATAAACGTGCGATGCGCAGGAGTTGGACCGCTAACCATAACACATTTGCTAAAAAAACCGTTAATCAATTCCGCTATTCGTGTGTCAACGCGTCATGTCCTTACTGTACAAATGCCAGTAGGGTTGCCACGAAACGTTGTTGCGTACAACTTAATCTAGAGCTGGCATATCTATAATTCTATATACCTACATAAAACCAAGTCGGGTTAATTACACGCTTTATATCTCGAGAACGGGTAGACCGATTTTTATAACTTTCGATTTTTTGGGTTTGACTCTGTCCCAAATAAGACAGAATAACTTTTAAAAAATTAATAATTCTAGCGCGGAATGAAGTTCGCCGTGACAGCTTGTTAATAGTATATTATTACACAACTAGTGTGGTAATACAAAGAGAGGCCGAGATCGCAGATGTTTGCGGCCCGAGCTGCAAGCGAGGGACGTAAATATGCGATCGAGGGCTTTCTTTATTACCTCCCGTGTTGTGTACGTAAATTTATGTCTACACTTGGCCAGAAAGCGGCTTTTTCCGTACGCGCAGAGTAAATGCCACTTTATGGCCTTTATAATATTGAAGGGAAATCTTACACAAATCAATCTAGACCCAAACTAAGCAATGTTTGTATTATGGGTACTAGATGATGATATCACACATATATAGATAAATAAATACTTAAATAGATAGAAATATTCATGACTCAGTAACTAAGTGTCTATTATCGGTAAGATCCTCCAAACTTGGGCCAGAGTGGGAACTACAGCCCATTCACTCTCATATACGAGAGAAGGCCTATGCCCAGCAGTGTATATAGCAGTGTTTTTCAACATGTGGGTCTTCTTTAGGGGGGTCGCAAGAGGTCGAGAGGACTACTTCAGTAAAAAAACGATAAAGTTTAAAAAGATAGATTTCATGTATGTCACACATGAGATCAAAAAGCGAAGGGGAGGGGGGGGTCCTATACCATCGTGAACCTACTTATCCTTTTTCGGACATTATTTGTGTAGTAAGATCATTCTCTTTTGATGTAAATATACGAATTAATACAATATGTGAGAACCCTAGTCACTATGGTTCAGTGTTGGATGCGTGGGCGCTCCGAAACTGTGATACCAAATCATGGCCTTGTAACACTAATAATCAGGCTTTATAGGAGACAAAAGTAAGCTCATTTCATTTAAAATAACTTTTCTAATAAAAAATAGTGGTTATGGTATTTTTTAACGTTTTTGGTCTTAAATCAAAAACAACATGTCTAAGAAAAATAAACGGTTTTGGAATCTACACATTAAGCCGTTTCATTTGATATCCCACTCGCTATAAAATCTCTACTTTTGATTTTCGATATCTTGAAAAGAAGTACAAAAAGTATAAGATTTTTTTTTCTGTCCAATAGGCTCGGGTCAGCAATTTTTAACACTATTCCAAATTTCAAGTCGATAGCATCAGTAGATCCTGAGATATCTTGCTGTGACGATGGACAGACAGACAGAGTTGTACCATAAGGGTTCCTTTTTTACCATTTTGGTACGGAACCCTAAAAACCAACTACAAATATTGAATCTACGACGCTAGGACATTCACTATAAACATTCTGAAATTGGTATACTTGTGCCTATAATATTTGAGAAGTTCCTCATGGATCCCATCATCAGACTGGGATTTGAAATAGAAGAAACCTAATCACTATACAATACAATACAAATATTCTTTATTGCACACCAGAAAAACATATGACAGTAGAGTTCATCATTATCTGAGCAAAGATTGGACCAAAAATATCTGAACAGGACCTTATTGTCAGAAGCATAAGAACTAGATCAGATATTTTTGATCCGTTTTTTACTCAGATAATGATGAACTCGACTGTACAAGGGTACATTACATAATTAACATAACTTAAAAGGTAGACAACAGGCAGCATTACAGCATTTTTTGCAGGCAGGCAGGATTATTTTCAAATTCCTATTCGATTATTCTGGATTGCCAGGTGTCCGGGAAATCCAGGATTGTCCCGGAATTACCGATCTTGTCCCGTGTCCAGGAATGACACTTTATGGTCCCGGATTTCGAATACCTACTTCTAGTTTTTAGGGTTCCGTACCAAGATGGTAAAAAAGGAACTCTTATGGTGCGATTCTTGTCTGTCTGTTTTTTCAGTAAGTTACTAGTAGGTTACAGTACAATGCGTATCGTACCTACATACATGCGTGTTTGTAAAATGTTACAAGTAAAGCGATTCAACATTGGCGAATGTCCTTAGTGACATTCGGACAATTAAGTCACGTTTGGTCACTAGAGTGCCATAAAAGAACAAACATACATACATCCATATATAGACTGATAAACACATAACCCTCCTCTGCGTCGCACGGTCGGGTAAAAATATGGGACTAATGTGGATGTATCAATAAAAAACAGAATTTGTAAACCTGTTCATAAGTGATGTTTTGGGGAGATCTGACTCTATTGGTGACTAAAATGGACGCACATAAACATACCACCATTCCTTTAGGCCATGGTCGGTGATTCATGCACTTTCTACCTGCTAGCTGACTCATCTAACATGCCCATTCTTTGTCTCAATAACGAACTACCTTTTAAGAACATTTACAATCATCACCACTAATTCTGGGTGGCCTTTTACTTTGGGTTTCTCCCCTGTTAAGAAAAGTATATCACGGTTCGGAACCGGTATTTAGCATAAACCCCGAAATAGTCCAATATTTTGAATAGGGATGTACGATACATAATTTTGCCGATACGATACCGATACCGATTATTGTATAAAATAATCGGCGATACCGATAACGATACCGACATCTTAGCTAAATAATAAAGTACGAACTTCAGATATTTGTATGTCCTTATTATATAAAACGTGGCAATATTTAACGGAGAGTCAACCTTGAAAGTGTAAACTAAAAATAAATAAAATTGTCAACTCAAAATTAAAAAAAAATATTATCAATGAAAAATATAATTAACATAGTAATTATCACTGCACAAGGTAATAGACCAATACATAAATCAAGTCAGTTATTGAAATTACTTTTTGTAGATTTTTTTTCATACAATTCTTTTCGCGCTCTTCAAATATCGGTTGTATACAGGGTGGGAGGGCCTATATCGACATAGGTACTTTAGCCATGACTTCCTGGTGGTCTGACGAGTAAATAATGTTATATCAACATGGGTCGAATATTGTCATTTTACATTAATAGTCTTATGGAACAAAATAAATCAGTAAATTCAGCCCCTCGTTTTATAACCTTATAAACATGTCCTTACTGAAGGAAAAGTTATCAAAAAGAAAGAAAAAGCTAAAATGGAAACGAAAGGTCAATTTTTTGGCCTTGTAGTCGCTTACCATCAAATACTGCAAAGGTTAATTGCTGTTTAGTTAAAGGATTTAAAAAAAATAGTAAAATTATCTTAGTCACATTTATTAGGGCTTATTACACAATTGGGAGTTTTCATTTAAAAAATAATGAATATCTCTGAAAGTAAGCGTTTTTCGACTATACATAACATAACTTTTTTCACTCCTAATAGTTGTTAGAATCTATAGTTAAAGTTTGTCGGTATAGCCCCTCCCACCGTGTATAATCGGCGATACCGATATACCTATCGGCGATCGTTACATCCCTAATTTTGAATTACTTTATGCTTTTTATGTAGGGCTCAATAATGTATTTAGGTAATGACTTCGTATTATTAGATACCTCACCTATCCAGACCAGGAATCGAATCCAGAGATACCGGCTTCGATTCCTCGTCTAGACCATAGGTGAGCGCCATTTAATTTTTCTACCTACCTTGATTTCTTGTATGTCCCTTTTTGAAGTTACAAAAAAATCCAGAATTGAATAAAAACCTTTGGTCGAAGCGAAGGGCTAAATTTGAATTTTGTGCTTATAATTAGTTTTATTGATGTATCATTCGCCTTATCGCCGAAATAACCTTGCATTTGCATATTATCAGACATGCGTACTTTTAAGTCCCAAACTTCATTATGACTAAGTAATTAAATAAAGATAACAACCAAAAATCTTACTAATTGATTCGGCCGACATGCGGTCTGCGCAGCCTTATCAGTATAACTAGGTTCGCGGTAGATAACCTTATCAAAACACTTACAATTATACCACAAATGTGTGTATGTGTTCGTTCTTACGTCTATACGTAAGGTCTATTTTCACTTGATTGAAGCGATATTATTTGTCATCGTAAAAATTGTGCGTATGTCGCTATCAGTACTGATTACTGGTTTTCTTTTGTGTCGAAGCTTCCGAATTTGTACCGTCGGGCATTTCTCTAGAAATATGTCTGCGGTCACCTCATTCATCTGGCCCTTTTTCATACTAAATGTATGGAGACAGATGAATGAGTCGCAGACATATTTCTGGAGAAATGCCCCGTCACACTTTTAAATAATGTATAACTTGAATAACGTCACATATGAGAGATGAACTCAAATAGAATTCCTTGAACAGCCCATAAACGAACTTTAAAATAAGGAGTATATAATATTTCAGCCACGGGAATCAACTTCATGACCTCGCCAGCAAACAGTACAAGGGTTATTCTTCAGAAATATGTCTGCGACTTATTCCTCTGTCTCCATACATTTAGTATGAAAAAGGACCAGAAGAATAAGGTGACCGCAGACATATTTCTCAAGAATAACCCACAATTTAGGTTAACTCAAACCCAAAAAACTCTAGTGCAAGGCACAGTATTCCGGATTTTCGTGTATGTAAGAGGTTAAATCTCGCTGAAGGTAGTTTTTATCAACGTTAGTACTAAAACTCGATCTTATAGGTGCTCTCCAACTCAGTGGACAGACCTCATCGAATCTGTGATACATTCCAGCATAAATGCTTGCCGATTCGTGGTCTGTTCTACGTGCTATACAGGGTGAATTTTAAATCGTGAATCGTAACCACGTTTACCGGTAAAGCTACTTAAGACTAATACAGAGCACTAGTGTTAATTACAATTAAAGACCCGCTTAATTAATTATTAACAAAACGGTGGAGGCGTTTATTACCATTAATCGTAATAAAACTGAATTATTTTATGAGTAAATACGATTTTTAAATACCTACTTATGTTGACAATGTCGACGATGCAATGTTGACATTTATTGACAATACGTGCCAAAATTCTATCCAGCCAACTTCAATATTGGGAGGATGGATATGTGGACAAGTACAAAACATTGACAATTACATTGGACAAGACAATTAAGGTTAAAGCATTGTTAGTTATTGTTAACTATGTATACACTTCAAAAAAAATATAACGGTTCACGATTTAAAATTCACCCTGTATGCCCTGCCCATTGCCACTTCAACATAGCCCGTTGAGCGACTCTGAGCCTATTCATAAGGCCTATAGTGAAGCACCACGTCTCGGATCCATATGTCATCACTGGCAACACACACTGATTGTGGACTTTCGTCTTAAGGCGTCGAGGTATTTTGGACGAAAAGACGTTGCGGAGTTTCCTGAACGCTGCCTATCCGAGTTGGATTATACGATTGACCTCCTTCTCGAAGTTGGACCTACCTAGTTGGACTGTCTGTCCTAGGTATACGTACGCGTCACCAACTTCAAGAACCGAATTCTCAACCATAACGGGAGTAGGCACGACATGGACATTTGACATGACTGTTCCCATGCAATTAGGCTGGTCAAATAAAATCTGCTGTGGGCATAGCATGAAAGTACCAGAAGTGCCATGGATGGGATAAGATGGCGAGATATCGTAGGCGGCCAACAACAGCCCCCAAGCCTCTCATGATGACCATTTACGTTTGGAGTAGAGATGTGCCGTATCGAGGAATATTTTAATCGATTTAACCATCTTGTTTATAAATGTCTCTTTAAACTTTTGGCGTGCAATAAAGAGTGTTGTAATAGGCTAGACGACTAAAGAAACTGTTTAGTCCGTCAGTTAGATTATTAAAAATTATTGTACACGTAGTTTTTCTTTTGTTTAACAAACAAAAAATGACGAGGATAGAGTAGAGTGCTTAGAAGTTTCGAGTGACGTCACTCCTTGGTACAAATTTCACCTAGGAGTGACGTCACAAGCCTCCACTCCAGAAGTTTGATGATCTATAACTTAGTCAATTTTTAATATTTTGATAAACCAATAAATACGTGTCCCATATTTTTCCATAATCTAACTGACGGACTAAATAGAATTATATATTTTTAACCCAGTCGTCACCCCTATTAAGTAATCTCCATTCGTTTAGCGACTACTACGACTGAAAACAAAGATGTAAATTGCAGCTAAGTCGCACATCAGGCGATTGTTTTTATTTCTGTTCCTTACTTAGATTATCGATAGTTTTATCTAACATCCGTACCCTCGAGTGTCTCGCAAGGTCGTCGCATATTTTCGTATCTGAATCACGAAAAGCGCAGCGGTAATACCGGAGTGAAAGTAACGGAACTAGTTTGCTGATATGTGAGGATTTTACGTCATTGTGTAAGATGTTGAAGAAATTAAAACTTCGTTTCCTTCACTGCCTTCGTCATTTTAAAGGAAAATGTCCTATGTAAAGTAAACGCCATAATTAGGCGAACTAATTTACCAGTTCCACAAGCACAAATGGTGCCAGAGTTAGGCCAGTGATGTTTGGTCGATATATTAAAAATAATGAAATGCGTTTTCATACATAAAGTAAGGTGACACAATAAATTCTCGAAAAGATTTAAGGATTACACTTTTCATGAATTTATTTTGTCTTTTTAGACCTATCCTGATGCGTGCAAATTGTTTTTGATAACAATTTATCGATATTTACCTAAGACTATTTTAATTTTCTGTGAGCCAGGCAACATTTTTATCTGTCAAACTAGTTCGCCTAATTATGGCGGAATTTGAACTCGGGACCTCTAGCTTTGTAAGCTGTGTCACTCCCACTAATGTAAACGTGTCGTCAAATTAACAGTACATACAATACATAGGTAAAGTTATCATTTCTGCACAAATGAAAGCCGCTTTCTGGCCAAGTGTAGACATAAAATGATGTACACAACACGGGAGGTAATAAAGAAAGCTCTCGATCGCATATTTACGTCCCTCGCTTGCAGGTCGGGCCGCAAACTTCTGCGATCTCGGCCTTTCTTTGTTTTACCACCCTGGTTGTGTAATGTACTATTTCCAAACCAGTAGTAGACTCATATTTAAAAGTGCATTGTACTATATGCCTAAATTGAATTATAAAGAATATTGAATTTAATAACAGCAAACATAGGTAACCAGTCAATCTTGTTTGTAGCTATCTACATTACACTAAGTCTCGTACTATCTGGTATTTAAGCTTGTCAAATACTTAAAATTGATATTAAATTACAAGGTATTACTTACTTATGAACATGGTGGTGGATGGTAGGAATATTTACTGCTTCCTTCCGATATTGTATGTATTTTAAAGTTTCAAACACTAACAATTAGCCTGAGTTTGTTGTTAGGTTTCACGTCATGTCACTATTCTTTCACCTAAGCACTACGTTCATTTCCACTTTTGTTATCTACTAACAACTTAATACTTGAGTACTTTCTTTAGTACGGGTTCTTAAGCGTCCGACAGACGTGTCTAACAATATCAATTCACGATCCTTATAAGTCGGCACGTTGCATTCTTAGTATTTGTCCATTAAAATGCTGGAATTCTCACGTATGTTTATTCCAACAGTATCACGTCGCGAAACCGACGCGTCAATACTTTCACAATTCCAGTTTAAAACGAACACGCATTCTTACAATTCACATGTAACTTAATTAATAAATAATTATTAGGGGACAGTCTTACACAAGTCGAACTAGCCCCATAGTAAGCTCAATAAGGCTTGTGTTATGGATACTAGACGACGATATATTTAATAGATACAAATACTTAAATAGATAGAAAACATCCATGACTCAGGAACAAATATTCGTGCTCATTACACAAATAAATGCCCTTACCGGGTTTCGAACCCAGGACCTCCTGCTTCGTAGGCAGGGTCACTACCAACTAAGCTAAAGCGGTCGTCAAATCAAAATCAAGATTCTTTTTTTTTAGTTTCTTAGTCCTCAGTGTCCCACTGTTGGGAAAAGACCTTCCCCTCACTCTTCCATGTATCTCTGTCTTAAGCGGTTTTTACAAATCCTGTCTGTATGTCTGTCTGACTCTTTGATTGGAATCCTGACCAAGTGTGGGCTTACAAACGTGCAATGCAAGCAGGTTTTCTAGCCGCGACCACTGTGACTTTTCGCTGGTCACTCATGCGTCAAGTCAGTTTCGGCCAGGGCTCGTAACCGGTATTTTGCAAAAACCCCGAAATAGCCCAATATTTTGAATAATATTATGCTTTTTATGTAGAGCTCAATAATGTATTTAAGTCATGATTTCGTATTATTAGATTGTCCGGTTAAAAAATTGAAATAAAATAAATAAAAATTAAATTAAATAATTTATTTCTGCAAGCAGGCCCTCAAGGGCTCTTTTACATGTCTTATATATATTATTTTCTCTTCCTAATAATTCCTAATAATAAACCAAAGAACGGAAAGAATACCGGTATTTTTGTATAGAGCCGATACCGGTTTTCGAGCCCTAGTTTCGGCACCATCTTCGAGGTCTGTTACATAGCCGGCTTTTTTGTGGGACCCACTCATTTTTGCTTAGTTTTTTCTTTGAACTATAAGCACGGGGCTCTGTCTCCATGTGATCCAGTTGTTCTAAGTTGCAAGCACATATGCCAGTATTTTTTTTTTGAACTATAAGTTCGGCGAGCTCTAACATACCTACCTATCTGTCCTAACTTAGTGTGGCCACTATCGGCCACTAGTGACCATTCGCTGACCACTTAAAGTGAGCATACGGACCAGAGGAATCCCTCTGGTTGAAGCGGTTCAACCTTTCCTTATTTTGTGTGTGAACAAGCCAATACGAGTTTTAGTTCTCGGTTCGCTGCTCTTAGCCCAGCTAAGAAGACTTCGACAAGAAACTTAGCTGGCCCAACTATTGTCAAAGTGATCGTAATCCCGGATATTCGATACGCATCAGTGGCGTGGCGTAAAAGATATCCTTGGGCAAGCCGGTGCAGATTTGGCGTACAATTTCATTAAGAGCTGTAGAATTAGGTGCTCAAATGCCCTATACGGGTATTAGGCAACCCGGTAGGAATCGAGTTCTTTAATCTACGCTACTACTACAACTAGTTATTTTTTGTTAAGTAATGAAACAATTAAAGCGTTTGATGATAAATAAGATTATGTTTTATTCTGTGAGTGATCAATAAATGATTAAATTAATAATGTTGAGTGGCTATGTGATTATGAATTAGATTAAAGTTATCATTGAGCGGGATACTTTGTAATAAGTAATTATAGAAAATAATGATATGGAAACGGCGAATAAAACTATACTCAGCGTTGATTTTCAAGACAACCTCAGAAATATAGGAGAGTTGTTATAACCTAAGTAAATCGGCTATGTTTTAGTTAAGGAGATGGAATTGGGAGCACAGAGCCACATGATTCTTTTAAAAAATACTCTTTTAATACGTTTTATTTTATCTCATCCGATTACACAATTTAGTTGGTCCGTGGGGCCCTGGCACCCTGAGTCTCTTCAAGCAGTTATCGAAGACACTCAGGGAAACCACGAGGGACCGAAGAGCTGGCAGCTTCCTCGCTCAACGCATCAGCCTTACAATCCAGCGAGGAAATGCTGCCAGCATCTTCGGCACCATGCCGCAGGGGCCATTTTTAAATCTATTTTAGTTTTAGCCTAATTAATTTTAATTTAGTTTTAGTTTTTAGTGTATTTAATTTTAGCCAGTATCTTCGGCACCATGCCGCAGGGGCCATTTTTAAATCTATTTTAGTTTTAGCCTAATTAATTTTAATTTAGTTTTAGTTTTTAGTGTATTTAATTTTAGCCAGTATCTTCGGCACCATGCCGCAGGGGCCATTTTTAAATCTATTTTAGTTTTAGCCTAATTTATTTTAATTTAGTTTTTAGTGTATTTAATTTTAGCCATGTTTCTATTTTAATGTTCTTTAGAATAAAAAAATATATAAATAATTTAGATAAGAGCTTTATGACACTTGCGATTTACGAGTGAGCTGCAGGTGAGTTAGAATCGAAGTTCCATACAAATGTCGCTCGTGGCAAACTCGCCGCGAGTTCGCCGCGACTGCTTTTGTATGGAAAATCGCAAGTGATAAGGACCTATATATGGCCGCGGACGGGATATAATGAAGAGGTAAAGAGATAGAATAACCTGATGATAAAATACTGGTAATCTATTTTATCTTAATGTAAGTGAGTGATAGGACTGATAGTGCAAATTTGTAGAAGTCTATAACATATTAAACTGTTTATTAAAGCAGATACCTACGTCTACTCTACAAAAAAAATGCAAATGTAACGAAAACGTAATGTTTCGAAGATTTGGTTGGAGATAATACTTGTGATAACAAGTATTTTTAACAGACAATGCTAAGTATGTCATAGTATAAAAAAGAGGCTACTGATAGATACGTATATCTTACCACATGATAGGTATTTAAAGGTAGGTATTTAGCAGTAACTTCCTTGTAAAGTCAAGGTCTCTCAAAAAACGCGGGTCATTCAACTTTGTAGGTATTTATACGCAATGAGCAGTTTTTCGACCGCGTCGTATGTATACTACTACTGTACCTACACAGTATCAAGTGCCGTTTCCTTATTATTATTATTATACAGTCTGTTACCAGCACGCAGGCTTTTATTAAACCTGATAATAATATGCTCTGTTAACAATCGTTTGCACTCATTAGTATATCATAATTATGTGAATTAACTCCACAATTAAAATTTCTAAATCCGCAGCTTAAATGTAGGAGGCGTACTGTCTAATTGTCGTAATTCATGTCGTTGATTTATTTGGTACAAGGCATGTCGTGGTAAGGGGTAAAATACTGAGACAACTAGTTCTAAAATGTATTGTCGTCCTTGTCATTGCGTTTTTCTATGGAGGTTTTAATTTACGAAACGAAGGTTTTCAATAATTTTTGACATGACAATTTCAAGTGTTTACGTCGGGTTGTCAAACGATAATTATTAAAATTGATTTCTGTAAAATGGCTTTCGATGCCCGTGAATATTCTGAAATGCTATTAATTTATGGTGAAACGCGAGGAAATGCAGCTCATGCCTTAAGACTTTATCGCGAACGCTTCCCAAATAGACGACATCCACACAATGCTCGAGTGATAACAGCGGCACTACAGCGAGTGCGTGAAAATAAGCCGATAGTCCCTGGTCAGCCTGATGGCGTTATGAACGGGATCGTGCCAGTGCAAGCTGAAGAAAGGATTCTCCGGCACTTTAGGCAGGTCCCAACTTCAAGTACTCGTGTTGCTGGTCGAATGTTCGGTACTAGCAACAAAACTGTGCACAAGATTTTAAAAAGGAATCACAAACATCCTTTCAAGTTTTTAAAGGTGCAAAAATTACTTCCCAGGGATTTGCCAATAAGGTACCATTACTGCGATTGGTTTTTACAAAAATGTCAAGAGGAAAACGACTTTCAACAAAAAATAATATGGACAGACGAAAGTACTTTTTGTCGAAACGGAATGTGGAACCGTAGAAACACACATTACTGGGAAGACAAAGAAAACAATCCCCATGTGTTCCGAGAGACTGCTCATCAGTACCGATGGACAGTTAACGTGTGGGCAGCTATTCACGACAACAGGATCATCGGGCCTATTTTTATTGATGGGACTTTGAACACGCGTAGGTTCTTAGATTTGATAAATGGTCCACTCGTAGACTATTTAAATAATCTCCCTGAAGAGAACCTCCGCGAAACGTGGTATCAGCTGGACGGTGCTCCTGCACATTCAACCATAGTTGTGCGGGAAAGGTTGAACCAGATCTTTGGCGAACGTTGGATCGGACGCTTTGGGCACAGGCACTGGCCGCCCAGGAGCCCTGATCTAACCCCTTTGGATTTTTTTTTATGGGGTGCTGTCAAAAATGAAGTGTATGCTACCGATAGTGATACTGTAGACATTATGAAAAACAAAATTACAGCAGCTTTTCGTAATCTGGAAGAAAATACTGACTTTCAAACAATTCGTAATTCAATTACAAGACGTTATCAAATGTGCCGTAATCAGGGTGGCGGACATATTGAACACAGAGTTTAGCTGAATTTCATGCGGGGTTCGTATTTAAGTTTTCTTTTGTTAAGTATTGCTTTTACTTCGCCGTTGTTATCTTAAGTACAATAATACTAGTATCGCTAACTCTTGAAATAGGTACTTTCTCTTAATGAATCATAATAATTAAAGTATCTGTCGATTGTCATTTACACCTGTCAAATTTAATTACTGTGCTTTACATTGCTGGCAATTAAAATTTTGTTAGAAAGTTAACAAAGCCTGAAATTTAGTTTATTAACTAAATTATTGTCATGGTTAGGTTACAGATATACGTTATTTTAACCTCCTTTAAAAAAAGCCCGGGTGCTGGTAACACACTGTATATACACTTAGAGTGTTTTCCTTGTTAAATAACATATAGCAAGGTCTGACGACCCAATATTGATAAGGTGTTGCCATGCCAGGGAATCAATAGTTCTTTAATAACATTAGGTCTATTTTAATAAGGAATAAGGAAATATATCTGTCGCCGCCAACTGGTTTACTTGGCCATTTGGTTAGCTGCCTAGCCTTTTCATTAAACACACTCCTTATTTTTAGGTTAGGTTTGTTAGTCGGCTGATGTCCCTCAGAGCAGAAATAGAAGCCCCGCGCAACGGGGCTTCGTCGACCTGCTGGCGGGTCATAGTTTAGTGAAAATGCTAGTTAGTTAACCAAATGGCTAGCTAAACGAGTTGGCTGTGACATATCTATCATAAATCAGTTACATGAACCCAAATCCGTAGGTAAAGACATCGAAATTGTCGACAAAGCAAATCATACACTTGACTGTCAATTAATTACCTACGTTCTTCAATTCAATTTGTTTTTATTTTATATGTATGTTTGAATAATTGTCATAACTTAAAATGTGTTATCCTCTTACAAAAAATATAGGTACCTACCTAACTGGAGCAATTAAAGATAAGAAATGCAAAATATTACACCAAAAAAACAAATAACAGTACACGTGGTATCTCTCCCGCAACGAACAAAAATAAAATTATAAATAAAGACACCAACCTTTTTAAACTGTGTAGGAACAATCCAAATCCACCGATTCAAAAATGGAATCCACACTGTCACCGTTAAATTGAAACACATTAAATTCGATTTGAATTTTTAAAAATCGAATTCGACCAGTATTCTCAGCGATCGGTTCGCAACTGAATGGCCTGGCCATTTGGCAAAGCATTGACAGTTGTTCGTTCACTTAGAGGAAATAATAACAATGAATTGTCATTGTAATTGACATCTTATGTCCTTGAAATACGGTTCTAGCTAAAGCGTTGTAGCTGTATATAAGTCTTTATAGTAATAGTGTTAATTATTGAGGTCAGTGACGTCTTTTTTGTGATAACTTCCGAACGGATTGTTCGTAAGTGAGACGGTTAGCTTAAATCTAGACTGGTAAAGAGAGAGATAGCGGTTTTTGGAAATGTCACATCGTAGTTCGTTGTCTGTGGTCAGCATTTGTCATTTATTGATGTTAATTGCTTTTGCGATATCTTTGCCTACACGGTTTGAGACACGATCGAATATCTAATTGCTTTTAGATTCATTTATAATTTGTTTTGTAATTAAGGTGCTTTGAAGTAATTTGAAATTTAAGGACATCTCGTAATCCATGCAACATACATTTACTGTGACATGTTAACATACTAGACATGTCAATAGTGCTTCAACTAATTGAAGGTTTCTTTCAGGAGTCCGTGCTTCCACTATAGGGTCACTTCCCCATACTGATTGCACAGTTGGGACTTGTGACATTGTCCGATAGTTTTGTATGGGGACAGTGAACGTCTTAAAGTCTACAGGGTGATTGATAATTCGACCTATACTTTGAAAGGGGTTATACTAGAGCTCATTTGCAATAAATTTAGCTCAGTAAACTAGGGGTCTAAATTTGATGGTTATCAAGTTATTTGAGTTTTACGTTTTTTTAGAAAAAGCCCGCTTTTCGGACTAAAAATGATAATTATGAAAAAAGTACTTCCATTTGGCTGGTATAAACTTTGTTTTCTAAAAGCCAATGAACCAATGACTACTTCAAATAAAAATTTGTGTCAACATTTCAGAATTATCTTAGAAATAAACGGTCATGAAAACCAAAGTCATAATTTTTTTTTTCGATTTTGTTACAACTGATGAGAATTACTTGAAAAAAATGTACGGCACTTGATGTAAAAACTACAGAAATAAGTTCCTCAATTAATAAGCTTTCCAAAAAAGTACAAATGTTGTCAACTTTTTCAAAAATCTTGAAAATAATAATAATAATTCCAGAGCAGGTAGCGGTTTCGCAAAAGGCGTACCTGGCCCGGAGCCGCGTTGTTTGTGTCACCTTTATTTTTCTGAGGGCTTCAATTGACCTGCCTCGGTATCTTATCTTACCTTATTAGGGGTGAGATCAGGGTAGATTGCGTTCAGGCATGTTCGTGACTAACCGAGGTTTAATTATCTTCATTCAGTAAGTGATGAATTATCTGCCTTCGACCTTCTTTCCAATTCAGACGTATAGTTGTTAACTTATTTATTTTACAAATGAAATGAATTATTGTTTATCAAAACAAAGAATAATAGCATGAACCTCGTATAATCCAACGAACTAACCGAGGCTAAATTATCTTCATTCAATAAGTAATCAATCAATTACTGTCAACCGTCTTTCCAATTGGACGTATCGTTGTTAACTAATTATTTTACAAATCATTAACTAACTAACCGAGGCTTAATTATTTTTTTCAGTAATGAGGTGACCAATTAGTTAATTATTGAAAGTAATAATGATACCTAATGACTGACAGAAACAAGCATACCGGACCTGAAGCCAGTCTGCTTACTTTGTGTTTCTTCATGCAGAAAGCACGATATTAATTTATTTACATCAAATGCTTGTTGGTAGGAATAAGATTGCAAAAGCAGTAAAATAACCAGTTTCTAAATAAAATTTTATTTTAAAATAATTAAATTATTACTAAACACAAAAAGAAGCACGCAGGGTAATGTTTCGCCATACGATAAATAAATAATTAAAATAAATTACAATTACAACTACAAATCTTGTTCGAATTGCCTGCCTCGGTTGCGAATGCAAGCACGAAGTCTTGTACGTACTTCACTGACTGTAACCCGCGTCGACAGACTTTCTTTAATAGTTTGGGCAGCTGCTACAATTTTTTCTCGTAAATCTTCTACATCACGAATTGGCCTGTCGTAGACTAATGCCTTCATGTGACCCCAAATGTAGAAGTCGCATGGAGTTAAGTCGGGACTTCTCGCTGGCCAAGGGATCGGACCACCTCGACCAATCCATTTTTCTGGATAATTCACATCCAACCAATGTCGCACACGCAGATAATAGTGAGCTGGGCAGCCATCGTGTTGATACACCGTGGCTATCCTTCTGGCAAGCGGCACATCCTCCAGCAGCATAGGTAGTTCGTCCCTCAAAAAGTTCTCGTACGCGTCACCGGTTAATCGTGCCGGCAGAAAGAATGGCCCGATCAAATTGTCGTGCACAATACCCATCCAGACATTTAGTGAGAATCTGTGCTGGTGAGCTCCTTCTCTGGACCTCCGTGGGTTTTGATGTTTGGGGGCCCAAAAATGCAGATTGTGGTAGTTAGTTATTCCGTCGCGGTCGAAGTTGGACTCATCTGTCCACAAAATGTTCTTCAGGTACTCCGGGTCTTCGATGTCAGCATTCAACAAAAATCTGCAGAAATCGATTCTTCTTGCAGGATCTCCCTCCTCGATAGCGTGTACTGGAGTGTAGTGGTATGGATACTGCCGTGCTGAATGTAATGTGAACCAAACCTTCCACTGAGTTATCCCAAGCTGGTTAGCCACAATCCTTGTTGATGTAGTGCCATCCGCGCGGAAACACTCCAGGATTTGTTCCTCTTCAACCGGATCATGGACTGGAGGTCTTCCAGCATCAGCTTGACGACGTTGAACCGATCCAGTTTCTCGAATACGTCGATACGTCGCACCAAACACACTTACATCAGGTAAACGGCGGTTGGGGAAGCGTCGTTGATATTCTCTGCGAGCCGCAGCGGAGCCGCCATCACAAAACCCGTAACAGTACAGGATATCCGCGTATTCTTCATTTTGATAAGCAGCCATTTTTTTTAAGAAATTAGTACGTCCGAGTTGGAAAGGTCAAAAGTAATTGATTGATCACTTACTGAATGAAGATAATTAAACCTCGGTTAGTCACGAACATGCCCGAACACGAACCGAACGCAATGTACCCAGATCTCACCCCTAATTAGATAAGATAAGATACCGAGGCAGGTCAATTGAAGCTCTCAGAAAAATAAAGGTGACACAAACAACGCGGCTCCGGGCCAGGTACGCCTTTTGCGAAACCGCTACCTGCTCTGGAATTATTATTATTATTTTCAAGATTTTTGAAAAAGTTGACAACATTTGTACTTTTTTGGAAAGCTTATTAATTGAGGAACTTATTTCTGTAGTTTTTACATCAAGTGCCGTACATTTTTTTCAAGTAATTCTCATCAGTTGTAACAAAATCGAAAAAAAAAATTATGACTTTGGTTTTTATGACCGTTTATTTCTAAGATAATTCTGAAATTTTGACACAGATTTTTATTTGAAGTAGTCATTGGTTCATTGGCTTTTAGAAAACAAAGTTTATACCAGCCAAATGGAAGTACTTTTTTCATAATTATCACTTTTAGTCCGAAAGGCGGGTTTTTTCTAAAAAAACGTAAAACTTAAATAACTTGATAACTATCAAATTTAGACCCCTAGTTTACTGGGCTAAATTTATTGCAAATGAGCTCTAGTATAACCCCCTTCAAGGTATAGGTCGAATTATCAATCACCCTGTATAAGGAGCGTGCACAACGGGAACTGCCGTTAATATCGCCATGAAGGGCGATTAATGTTGGGTTATTCTTCAGAAATATGTCTGCGGTCACGTTATTCCTCTGGCCCTTTTTCATAACAAAAGTATGGAGAGAGAGTGTAGTGTCTACGGAATATGTGTAGTTACAGATTGGTTTAATATATATATAAATAAATGTATACGGTCGGTTGACGGGAAACGTCAGTCAGTGCCAAACTACCCGTAAGGCCAGACAGTCGTTATCAATCAACCGCTCTGTGTACCTCGATACTAATTGTATTTTATTTTATAATATTCCCAGTGCTGAACACTACATTGGCGACTAGGATGAATTTGTGAGTAAATTGCGTGCACAAAATTATGGCAAACAAATCAGTGACCAATAGGTTAATAATAGTAAAGGAGACCATCGTACTCCAACAACGAACATTTTAATGATTCGTTCAAGATAAGTACCTACATAGAAGATTTATGCATTCGTATTTAGTAAGGAAACTGCTCGACAAACCTTGACGCGTAGGTATGTGCTACTTTAGATAAAATGTTTGTAGTGAAATCACAAGCAATCGTTGGAAAAAAAAGAACAAAAGAGTAAATGATAGATAATGCAACTAGTTTTATAGTGTCACAACAAGTGCTAAAATACACTCGCGGTCAAAGAATTCGGGTCACCGTAATTTAAATAATAGAAATAGGTGTTTTTTCAATATTTGACACTTGTTTCATTTACATAACATACTACTCTTTAATACTTTAGCTGTATTAGCAATATCCGCTACCCATCATAAAAATATTATTATCCAAGAATGGTGACTTTTGCGATATTTCACTCCGTTAACGTCATTATTTTTAATAGGTTTGTATCGATCTTAACCTGAAATTGCTACTATTCTCAGTGTTATTATGGCAGATAATATCTAACATTAATTAAGGATCAAAACAGGCTTCAATAATCTCACAACCTTTTCTTGAAGTATTTTAGGAAATATGGCGGTATTTCAATGACCCGAATTCGTCGTCCGTGCGTGTGTACTCGTATTTCTTTATTTTAAACAAATGAAGATTATGATTGATTTCGACATTTAAAGATATTTAAAGACACGGAAATAAATATTATAGATTTATTTGCTAGCAACTTTGGGGAGCAGAACCCGACTTTAGAATAATTTATTTTTATTAGATCAAATCACCCTATTCCTAGGGATACGCGACTATGTTCAATTTTGCCGTTCTATTTTCACGGTGAAGACGTAAAGTTTGTGGAAATGTTTCTTAGATGTTTAGGTGTTTGGAGGTTGTTAGTAAATATCGCTGTGTCAAATGCATGAATTCGAGCTAAAATTCGGCATGCAAGTAGACCAAGTCCTGGAGTGAAACCCAGGATACTTTATATCCCTGTAAGGAGTTCCCTTAGGATAACAACGAAATAACGCCGGCGAAGCCGCAGGCGAATGTTCATCTATTATAAATTGACACTATAGTTGTTTTCTAATGCATGAATTAATTCGAATTTTAGATTTTGAGAGTAAATAAATGACAATTTCATGTTACAAAAGGTAAGGCCTATGGGTTACTGATTGGTTGCACAAATAAAAGTACAATTTTTATCCATGGATACTAAAGCTAACCACAGAAATATTGTTGTGTAGTCTACTGTTGTTGACGATATTCAATGGTTGATACGGTATTTCTCAAAATCTAACCACAAATCATGACGTTTATAATTGCATCAAAAACGAAAAAGTAGGTAATGTTTGAAGTAGCTACTTAAAACGTAAACAAATGATAAGTTCAAGGTCAAAGGGTTCACCTATATAGACCGAGTAACATTGTACTGTTGTAACTTTCGTTAATTAAGCATGAATATTTACCTACATTTCAAAAGCCTTAGTATGACGGTCATTATCGAGTGCAGTCAACAACAGTGAGAAAAACAGAAATGATTTGCATAAACATTGCTACATTTTGCACAACAATGACAAATGCCTGTGAGTAAGAGCCGAGTTGAAAAAAAACTATAAGGGTTTTGTTTTGCCATTTTGGCTACGGAACCCTAAAAAGGAGCGTGACTCCACAAATCTCTTCGCCTCATTTTCACTTAATCCTGTCTGGCGACATACAGATAAATTCTGACTAAAAATTATGGTTAAATAGTATCTGGGCAGGAATGTTTACAGAACAAATCAACTCAATGAGAATGTTTCGCCCCGATTATAACTATTGTACCTCCTTCCATCTACGAAACTGGTTTAGTACTTTTTGATACAAGTGCGGAAAGTATGTCATTTTTCACGAGTTCCGAGGTGTATTGGCCCGAGCCGCTAGGCGAGGGTAAATACTTGGGACGAGTATAAATGACGCTTCCGCACGTGTATCAAACGACGTTTTTTAATACATTTGCGAAAAAATGTCGGTGAAACAAAATCATGGCACCAGCTGTCACCATTCAGCCTAATCAAAAGAAATTATTTTGAAAATAAACATACAGAATTTAATTAAATTTAAACATGAAAAAGCAAGATATATATTTATTATTACTTTGTACTTTACTTTTTGCAAATAAATGTGTTATTTAGTGTTCAAAAAATTAGCTGGAAAGTAAAAAGCACTAGTGCGCAAAATACAACTTTGCGCACGATTTACAGCTACGAAAAGTACCACTTTTTGAGCAAGTGTATTAAAAAGTTATAAAGAGCTAAGGTCATGCTATAACAGGAAATTATGTGCCAATGGCCAGCTGGGGGTGTCGCTATTGATACGCTAATTATTACATTGTACTTTTATGTACGCGTCGGTGGCAAATATGCATAAAACCCTCCTGATGGTTAGCGCACGTAATCTATGGATGCTTTCATTTACTGGAAGTGTCGCATGCGCGTTGCCCATCCGGTATAACGGTTGTAATGACGATGTTATTATATTAATATGTAATCGGTTTTAATGTACCTACGGATAAAAACCTAGGTACCACCGACATTATTTATATAGCATAAGGGAAAGAGTATTCATTGTTGATTTCTTAAAAATATGAATATTGTTTGTTATTACGTGTAAAAGAGTGTCACACTTAACAAGTACATTTCCTATTACCTTAGAACTTTATTAACTATCTAGTTAATTTAGAACTTCAAACATGTCTAAATAAACTCGTGATGAAAATTATTAATAATACGTATATTTTCTTTGTTTATTTCTACTCACTCACGCACAGTTACATGTTGCGAGCTTACTGTAGCAGTAAAAGGGGGATATGCATAAAAAATACTAACTACCAGTTTCATAGAAATGGTTGCTGCGTATGTTTACACATACAAAAGGGTGAATGAAAGGTATATCATGTCTAAGTCTGAGATATGTAACAAGGTGTAGTCTGTCCGGCGCCGTTGGAGTAAAAAGCCATAAAACTTATTACAATAGCATTATTACTTCGAAAGGTGACAAGTCGTAATACGAAGTAGTGAATTTCGACCTAAACACTTTCTAGTTAAGTTCAAAATGCTTTTTATGTTCTAAATACAAAAGCTATCTTCACACCTGCATAGGGTTGTCAAAACTGTAATAAGTGAGTAAAATATTAAAACACAACCATAAAACACTAAACCAGATTCAACGGAACTGGTACTAGTGAAAATTCCTGATTGTTGCAACCCTACCCTCCAATGTTTTTATTGCATTTGCAATTTTTGCGCTGTCATTTGATATTGTACCTTAGTACTAACTATTACGTTAGCTTTTGTATACGTAAGAAATCACTTACACTCTTTCTATAATAGATAACCCTTTACTCTTGAGTCGGCGGTCAGACAATACACCTAACCTACTCTCTCTAAAGGCTCGAGCAAAATGGTACACCAAACCAACTAAAAAAAAAAAAGAAAATGAGGAATGCATGCAAAAAGGTACATCATACCTATTCTTAACAAAAGAACATGCAACGAGGTACAACTTACCTACTCATATTTAAGGGCATGCAAATGGTTCACCAAACCTAATCTTGAAAAAAAGAGCATGCATGCTATAAGGTACAACTTACCTAAATGCATACAAAAAGGTACATCATACCTATTCTTAACAAAAGAACATGCAACAAGGTAAAACTTACCTACTCTTATTTAAGGGTCATGCAAATGGTTCACCAAACCTAATCTTGAAAAAAGAAATCTGATTCTAGAAGAAGTCTGATTCTATTCTTTCTTTTGGCGCTTGCTTCTGGTCAGAAGAAGCGCCGGAAGAAACTCGCCACTTTTTTTAAAATGTTTAAATATAACAACAAGTATGACATTATTATATCCGATTTCATGAATACGTTACAATAAACTTAAAACTACATTTTTAGAGATGTAAAAGGCCTCTTGGCCTCAAAACAAGGCAATTAAAATAATAGAAATTATATTGATAGTAATATTAATGGAGATGTAAAGAGTCTATGTTGTCAAAATATTATGTTTTGGAGGTGTAAAGGACCTCCAAACGTCGAAATATAAAATGGGACTGTTTACTAAAATATCTTACAGAAATGAAAACATTCTGCGACTCACATGATATAACTTAAAAGTAAATTATTTCATTTCATTTATTTTATGCACAAAATTTACACGTCTCGAGAATATACAAGGATGTTTGTTAGTGTTAGGATTTTTTATTTAACAAAATGAGGTCTACACGATTCGCAATTACGTATGTTACTTAAAATCCTTATACATCTCTTTTGTATTAAGATTAAATCAGGCACATTTGTGCTATCACATTAAAATAAAATTAATACCGTTTTTCTTAGAGATGTATATGAGATATTATGTATGTATATATCTCTAAGTGTCAAAAAATTGGCAAGTACAATAACAGAAAAACAACTAATTATACATTATTTTAAAATAATTTCCAGTTGTAATTAATCCCACGGTGTTTCATCATTCATGTAGTCTTCTTGTGTGCTATACCTAATAAGCTTTGGAAATGAGTTTACGCTGTACAAAATTCTTGAATTTGTTAATAGACAATTCAGTTACGGTTCTTGGCAGTTTATTATAAAACCTTACACAATTACTTATGAATGATGTTTTTATTTTATGGCCGTTACAAGCCGTCAATTCAAATGGCGCACTTATAATATCGTTATAGCACTATAATCTTTTGGGTCAGAATGGAAGATTTTCAATGAATAATGGTTGTAATTGTGATTAATTTATTAGGAAACTTTTTTTCCAAGGAGTTAATTGTCGGTCCAAAATAGATTGTTCCACCGGGGCAAATTACAGGTAAAATCACCTAGATTAGGTAATGAATATGGACCAAATGACCCAGATGAAGACACACAAATTGGAAAAGTAAAATTAAAGGAAAGGAAGGAAGGAAAGCACGAGAATAATATTGAGAGTAATCAGGAAGAATATTAACATTTTATAAAAACAATTCAACTGCAATTTAATTTCAGAAACTTTATTTCGCCTGAAATACATGGATGTAAATTGGAAATACAAAGTATCAGATGGTACAAAAATGTTAATACGTGAACATTTACTAAATATAAAACTTACAATACGCATGGATCAGAGCCAGATTACCACGTGTTGTAACAAAATGAAGTCTACAGGATACAAGACCCCGCCGGTGAGGGCGACCTCGACCTCGACCTCGACCTCGTGACACCATCACATAAGGACCGCGATGTTCCCCAGGACCAGAATATCCTGGATTAAATTCACTCCGACCATGGTCGGGCTCAGCTAAGTTTCTTGTCGGAGTCTTCTTAGCTGGGCTAGGGGTAGCGAACCGACAACTAAAACTCCCATTAGCTCGACATAAATTATCGTAGTAAATTAGCTCGAATCGGTATTGTATTCATCAATATGTACAGTTGATAACACAATAAAACAAAATTTATTAATGTGATAATAAACCTGATTATAAATACCTGCCTGTAAAATAAACACTTGAAAAAAAGGAAGAGATGTAGTGTCTACGGAATATGTGTAGTTACAGATTGGTTAAATATATATACAACGTGTCCCAAAACTCAACGATAAGCCGGCACCAGAGGATGGAGCTACTTATGATTAGTCGAGAAAAAATAATTGAGATATATATTTTTTTCCTTATTTTTTCTCGACTAATCATAAGTAGCTCCATCCTCTGGTGCCGGCTTATCGTTGAGTTTTGGGACAGTATGTATAAATAAATGTATACGGTCGGTTGACGGGAAACGTCAGTCAGTGCCAAACTACCCGTAAGGCCAGACAGTCGTTATCAATCAACCGCTCTGTGTACCTCGATACTAATTGTATTTTATTTTATAATATTCCCAGTGCTGAACACTACAGAGAGAATGAGTCGCAGACATATTTCTGGAGAAATGCCCTAGTGTGGCCACGACATTTATAACCAGTATGACATTTTTTCAGGCCTGAAAACTTTCTTTTACTATCCGCATAGTGTCTCTTGTCGATTAAGTGCTGCGGATACCCGAAAACGCGGGTACCCGGGTAACCGTCTTTATTCAAAGTCGGGTAAAACCCGGGTAGGTTGACTTAAAACCCGGGTTAAAAACCTAGTAATTAATAAAAAATATGCATGACTGTATCGTTTTATTTTAAAGGTACCTAACAAATAAAATCTAACGTCAGCTGCTTTGAAGCAAACTCGAAAAACATCACATGCTTGCTTATCTTACTTAACACGCAAGTTCATTGTAGGTAATCCAACCCGGGTACCCGAAAACCCGGGTAACTGACTTTATTTAGAGTCGGGTAATACTCGGGTTTCATATTTGACCGAGTATAGGGATGACGACTGGGTTAAAACTATATAATTCTATTTAGTCCGTCAGTTAGATTATGGAAAAATATGGGACACGTATTTTTTGGTTTATCAAAATATTAAAAATCGACAAAGTTATAGATCATCAAGGGGGCTTGTGACGTCACTCCCAGGTGAAATTTGTACCTAGGTCTGACGTCACTCGAAACTTCTAAGCACTCTATCCGCGTCATTTTTTGTTTGTCAGACAAAATAAAAAATACGGATACGATATTTTTTAATAATCTAACTGACGGACTAAACAGTTTTTTTAGTGTTCTAGTCTAGCCCATTGCATTCCCTAGTTCCTGTACGTTTCCTTTCCTATACACGTTATAGTTGTACCGCTGTGTGAGTGTACACCTATGAGTCACGCGTGGGAACATTGTATGTGGTTGTAGGGCCTAGGCAGTTGCGGTTTTGGTAGATTTTCAAAATGAGATAAAAATGCATACGTGATGAAAGAGTTTATTTACTGAGTGCCGTGTGCACTCTGAAATTCCCAATAGGTACCTGATTTGTTATTTATCATTGGATGATATTTGCTGGATGACGAATGAAAAAAACCGCTGCCATCAAAACGTTCTGAAATCGATCCACACTGCTGCCGTCCTACGGAGTAAGGGCGCTTCAGACATTATTTTTCAAAATTGAGTTACACACATATTTAGAATCAGTACCAAGAGACGAATTTAAATGTATATCGACAATTTTAGCTTAGTTCAAATCCTGGTAAGAACAAATATCTGTGTGATGAGCACGAGTATTTGTTCCTGACTCATGGACGTTTACTATCTATTTGAGTATGTATTAATCTAAATAAAGTATCTATATCGTCCTCTAGTACCCATAGTACAAGCATTGTTTAGTTGGTGACTAGCTCGATTTGCGTAAGATTGTCCTCCGATATTTATTTATTTTATTTATATGTAACTCAATTTTGGAAAAAAAAGTCGGTTTCGCTGTTTCTCCGTATGATTCAGTGAACATATCATCAATGTGTTTACTAAACGAGCCTGAATCACCTTACTGGATAAAGTATCCCTAGTACGTCTAATTTTATTCCACATAAAAATCCGTAGACTTAAGGGGGCGTCCCCCTGCTAGATGTCACGTAGCCGAGCAATTTAACACTCAATTCCGAGAGACGAGTCGAACGTGAAAGGGGTGAAAAAATGCCACCGTTTAACATCCAATTTTATTACAACTTAAGGCGATTATAGTACCCAATGACCTTCATGGTCGTTTGACGACATTGTCTTTGATATCTCTAAAATGTAACTTTTTACGTCATCACAGACCGTAAGTGACATTTAACTGTCTACTACGCGGAGAGAAAGCCCCACTTCCTGACCAGGGGACGACGCATATTACCGCCCGTCGTGCGTAATATGCTAGCATGCAAAATAACCATTTATTCAACATTATTTAATTTATCCTGGAATCCAACTACTTCTGACCGACGATGAAGACGACGATGGAGCGTGCTTAAATGTGAAACTGGTGAGTTTCTTCCGGCACTTCATCTCACCAGAAGGTCATTACCCGAAGCGCCAAAGAATTGAATAGAATCAGACACGTAAAAGAGCCCTTGAGGGGCCTGCTTGCAAAAATAAATGATTTTGAATTTACTTAGATACTGTCGTCTTGAAGATATCCAAGTTATTAGTATGTTATATGGTGGATATATTATCCTGGAATGTCTCGGCTTGCAATTTTTTTTGACAGAGACTTATTTCTGCATTTTCGTAAAGAAGGCCACAATCTTGAACAACTCATCGTTACTGGCAAGATTGATGGCAAACGACCTAGAGGCCGCAGCCCATCTAGATGGGCAGATCAGATCCGTACCACTCTGTCCACCCAGCTGCACGTCGCACTACGCGATGCCAAGAACAGGCACAGATGGCGGGACACCGTCAGAGAGAAGCTGATTCCACGACATTCACGAGGAGACTTCACGACCCTAAGCAATGAGGAACACGACACGAGTGATTTGTAGTAAGCATCTATTTACATATAAATACCTCTATAATTTATGATTCCATGATTCTCACTTTGTCTACAACCTCTTTTGTCTCATCTCATCACTCAACTTGTCAAAGGTTAACTGGAAGAGATCCCTAAAAGATATAAGTTCTTCTTGTACTTATGCTTTTACTTTACAAGCTGTACTGTACTTTGTCTTATTTTGTGCTATAAAGTACATTATCCTGAACTAAAATACTTATACTAAACGCTGTTTTATATACTGAAAGTAAAAATGCATTTCTTATTTCATACTGATTGTAGCACATAAGTACTTATGAAAGGAACTAAGCGGATAATGTTATCTTTTATAAAGACACGTAATCAAGGTCGTAGATTATGTTTACATTTGTATTTCAAAATAACAAAACACAATGCACAAACACACCCACATAGATTGCGTATCAGTAGGTCTTCCTTTTTTCTTCCCGCTGGTCCGTTGCTCACTTTGAGAAATCAGCGAAACTTCAAGGTGGTCCGAGCCAAGCGACCTGGTTTGATCCCAGGGAACGCCACGGCCCCCACCTGGTCCGGTTTTTACAACAGTCAGTAAGCCTTGCAAGTATTTCAGCTTAAATAAAAAAAAACGGTCAAGTGCGAGTCGGACTCACGCACCGAGGGTTCTGTACATAAACATAAGTCGATACATGGTCGCCTAGGTATCCAGATACCTAGTTAAAGAAAAACTGTATGGCGATTAATTTTGTAGGAGCAAATAAGTGAGTTACGATTTTTGCAAATTTCTAAAAACGGTGCAAGTTACGAAAACCGTTATATTTTTTCTGTAATATTTGGGATGACATTAACAATTGGTAATTATTACAGATTTTTCTGTTCTGTAACTTCGAAGATAATAGGGGGAGAATGGTATTTTTTAACTTTTTTGTTATAAATCAAAAACTACTTATGTAAGAAAAAAATAAAAATGGTGTTTTACCTACAAATCACGCCCTTTCATTTGATACCCCATTCGATATAATAGCCCTACTTTCAATTTTCAAAGTCTCATCACGGACCTCTTTAGAAAAAAAATAAAAAATAAGTTACAAGATTTTTTTTACATCCCATAAGCTCGGGTTAGCGGTTCTTAACACTATTCCATATTTCAAGTCGATAGCATTAGTAGATCCTGAGATATCTTGCTGTAACAGACGGACAGACAGACAGAGTCGCACCATAAGGGTTCCTATTTTACCATTTTGGTACGGAACCCTAAAAAACATAGATTGCGTATCCGGTGGTCTTCCTTTTTACACGCTTCTATTTAGTTTTACCTGTCCCGGTGTCTGTCTGCCTGTGTGTTTGTAACCAATTCTTGCAAGTTAAATTTGACTAACTCCCCGTTTCCAATTGAGCTGAAACTTTGCAAGGATATATCCTTGAATAGTGATAAATCACATGACAATGCAATATTATTATGACATGAAGCTGATCCGATGATGGAGCCTGATGGTAGATGGTAAGTAGATCATCTAAATGACACAAGATAAATTCACCGAGTTTGGACTCATTTTATTAGTTTTGATGTGCAGTTTGCGATTATACAACTATTAAAAATAAACCCTACCGCGGTGCACTTTGAAACTGCATAAAATCCACCATTTTGTTTATTTTAACGAACTTGCGGTGACACTCGCACCGTCAAGACGAATCTAATGATGTATCATTTATCAAAATCGGATGTGCCGTTGAGTAGTTACGAACGGACATAGGAACGGACATACATACCTACAGGTCAAACACATAACCCTCCTTTGGGCTTCACCGCAGTAGGGTAAAAAGTACAGTCGACAGAACATTATTATTATTTAATTTTAATCATTTACACTTCGATGAATTTTAGATTTCAATGAGATTTCTCATGTTGTTTCGCGCAGTCAAAATGTATCAAGCCGTAAAATAAAAAATACGAGTGGAAACGAATGATATCCACCTACTTCTCTGGTTTATCTGGGGGCACGGCAGTGCCCCCGCCAAGTCGAAGCAAACACTGCCGTACCATCCTTTACTGGAACCATTTCGCCGCATTTTCAGGCCCCTATTTTAGAACCTCTGGATAAGACCAGAACGCAGAAATTTTCATCATCCAGTAAGCTATAATCACATACTTAAAATCCAAAATTTCAAGTCTGTAGGTCATTTAGTTCCGAAGTTAAGCGAAAGCAAAGTTTCGCATTTATGACACTCACTCACTCACTCATGATCATCAGAATAGAACTAGTACTTCCCATAAACTCAGAGAGCTGAAATTTGGTACAGAGTTAGAGTTTAATGGCCAAATAAAGGGGAAACTATAAAAACTAGGATAATCGAAGATCTGGAGTACCTGGTGACCATGATTAGAAAACACAAGAGCCCAACCAAAAATAAAAAGAAAAAAACTGTGTCAAATAAGAAAATCTAATAAAATAAATCAATATGCCCACATTTCTACAAAAAGAAGTGAAATCCCACCAAAAACATTCTGTAAAAAACTAGCCAAGTCTCGATGGAGCTGCTTGTTTATCTCTAAAAAGTAATAAAACCGCCTGTTGTCTACCGTTTTGAATGGTTTTTAAATAAGTATTGTACCTATGTAACAGTGGTGTGGCGTTCATAGAACCCGATGCCCACCGGCTTGCCTATTTTAAAGCATATCACCGGAGTATCTACTACTCCTGAAGAAAAAGTAATCCAAATCTGCTCCGGCTTTACTAAGAACATACAGGGTGGTTTTCTATAATCTGTACATATTAAAAGGGGTGAAATTCCAACTAATTTTATCGGTAAAAATGACTTTAATTTTTGTTTCTGGGCAAAAACATTTTTTTACGGATTTTTACTGTTTTCTATGAAATTTCGGGCAGTACATCTGTTTGACGCGGTATAACTTTTGATCTTATTGTTCAAAGCTGTAAGAAAAAAATGTTTTAAGATCAAAATTAAGTGCTAAACGAAAATAAGCATGAAAAAATGGTCACAATATTCACAAACTTTCGAGAAAAACAGTGTTTTCCGTAAAAAAAACTGAAGCTTGCAACCGTTTTCCGCAATTATAATTTTTTTGGAGGATTTTTTCTTCAAATCGGTTGTTTATTGTTATTGCTACTAAATAGCGTGTCTATTGCCATGATCCTGCAATTTTTTCTTACAATTTGAAGCAATTAGATCAAAAGTTATACCGCGGCAAACAAATGTACTGCCGAAAATTTCATTGAAAGTTTAAAAATCTGTAAAAAAAAAACGAATGACCACAAACAATAAATTTTTAAAACAAAAAATAAAAACCGACTTCCAAAAACCTAAACTAAAAACCAAAAAATAATATGTTAATTACCCCAAAGAAATGGATAATCAACGATTCATATATACATATACAGATATTTATACTTTTTAACCTGTTATTTTTGAAGTTGGTGCCTGCCACGTAAACCTGGCTGTGTTGAGCTCCTTAGCTGGCACCGACTTCAAAAATAACAGGTTAAAAAGTATAAATATCTGTATATGTATATATGAATCGTTGATTATCCATTTCTTTGGGGTAATTAACATATTATTTTTTGGTTTTTAGTTTAGGTTTTTGGAAGTCGGTTTTTATTTTTTGTTTTAAAAATTTACTTTATTTTTAAATTTTTAGTGGCGCTGGAAAAATATTATTTTAACCAAATAGACTTAAGTCTATTTAGTTAAAATAAAAAAATCCAAATCGGTCTAGACGTTTTCAAGTAACCGAGGAACAAGCCTACATAAAAATTGCTCATTGTTTTGAAGTCGGTTAAGACTGGGAACTTATTTCTAATAAGAAATGCACGAGAAAGTAAGAAAAATACCGAAATCGCATATGTGTGCCTATGATATTTGAAGAGTTCCCTCGATTTCTCCAAGATCCCATCATCAGATCCTGATTTGGTTGCAATGGGTCCACCTCGGAGGTATATCCTTTTAAACAAAAAAAGAATTTTCCAAATAGGTTCAGCCGTCTTCAAGTAATCGGGGAAGAAACCTAGATACAAATTTACTCTTTGTTTTGAAGTCGGTTAACACTAAAAACTTGTTGCTAATAAGAGATGGACGAGAAATTACGAAAAATACCGAAATCGCTATATGTGTGCCTATAATATTTGAAGAGTTCCCTCGATTTTCTCCAAGATTCCATCATCAGATCCTAACTTGGTTGCAATGGGACCACCTCGAAAGTCTACCCTTTCAAACAAAAAAGGAATTTTTCAAATCGGTCCAGCCGTCTTCAAGTAATCGGTGAACAAACACACAAAAAAAAAAAAAATAAAAAAAAAAAAAACATACAGACGAATTGAGAACCGTCCTTCTTTTGGAAGTCGGTTAAAAATTAAAATCAGTTTTACCGATAAAATTGGCTGAAATTTCACCCCTTTTAATATGTACAGATTATAGAAAACCACCCTGTATTTAACGCCACGCCACTGTTACGTAATGTGTTTTTTGGTGTGCAACAAAGTATATTTGTATTGTATTGTATTGATGGCCCTATAATGAGTTTGTATGGATAACCGACCGACTCAAATCACTGATTTAATGGTGAAATTCTGAGTCACAGTAGGTACAGAAACTGCAATGTTTCGACAGGATGTTTATGTGTTTTGATATATTTTATGACGTATGCGATATATCGTACGACGTAGAAGTACGAATGGTATTCATATCCTATTAGATATCAAACGAACATAGGTTGTGTTGGATCAGTTCGATCACGTAGCCACTCAAGCATGATATTCAGAGCAATGTCGTGTAGCGATGGGCGGGTCGAGTTGTCTGATTCGAATAACTCGAATCAGACTCTAAGCGAGTCGATTCGAATCGAGCTCATTCGCAACTCGAATCAACTCGCATACCTAACTCTAGCTAGAATTGACACGGACCGGATAACGAATGCGAGTTATGCGAGTGCACGCGAGTCAGCGATTCGCCAACTCGAAACTCAACTCGACGAATGTTCATTTTGTTACGAATACGCTGAACTTGACTCCACTCGCCGATCCGTTTGGCTGCTGCCACGAAGCGGATTCCATCCGGTTGATGCGAGTCGAGTCAGCTCGAGTTAACGGGCGAGTCAACTCGAGTTATCCGAGTTGGAATAAAATCAACTCGTAACATTGCTAATGACGCGTAGTTTCAGTCAGAGGCGTAGCGGGGGTGGTGCAGGCAGGGCACGTGCCTTGGGCGCCAACAAGTGGGGGTGCAAAAAACAAAATTTAAGCTACCTATTAAAAAAAAATCTAAATTCGCAAACATAGCGAAATAAAATCTTGAATGCACCCCTCCCCCGGGGAGCACATACTCATATACATATATAAGGTATCATATCCGTTAGCCTTTCCCACCCAATAGTCAGCCTATTCAAGGTTGGCAGGCACTCGCAGCACTCACAGTCCCTGGTGTCCCCTTCAGGGCCCAGGGCACGTTGCAAAGTCTATCTGTGCCCCTCTCCGAGTCTTCAGTTTTACCAAAGTGGCCAATATTGACCAAACGCGACACAGACCAACCAAAAAAAAAGCCTTTCCCACGCCAACGCTATGACTACCCAACAGTTGAAAAAGCTGGGTCTCAATAAGAATGCAAATTATTCCTACAGGTAGGACCATGGGCCTTAAGAGGATAGGGATTCATCCATATATTACGTTACACGAATAGGGGCGAGGGGGGTCTAGCCAAATGTGACAGCCTCTGTTAAATAGATGGGATATGTATGGGCCTAAAATTCTGAAAAATCGTGTGATGTACTTTGTGGTTACCCCAGGGGGGGGGGGGATATGAGTTGAAAGCCGGAAAAAAACCGGCCGGTGTATTTCAGTAGAAATTTGTATGGGGAATAAATTTATCAAATCTGGTATATTAACATAATTTAATACAGACGAAGTCGTGGGCTAAAGCTAGAATGGTCATACATCCAATCACATTCAAACAAAGTTTGAAACTTAAGGCGAAGTCTCCAAGTGGCCCGTCCGCTCGGACGCACAGTTTCGCGCTATTGTGCAACTTACCCTTAAGTTGGACCATTGTGGTGGTAGCATAGACAATATATCTCGACAGCTGTATTCTACCGGTGCTAAAGTCATATGCGAACTTGATCTCACATAGTGAGAGGCAGAAAAGCACCTATTCCTAGCAATATCAATAGGTACCAATACGTACCATTTGCGTAACTACACAGTTATGCAATAACAAAAAAAATAAATAAAAAAACGGTCAAGTGCGAGTCGGACTCGCCCACCGAGGGTTAGTTACAAATGTACAGTTTTCAGATTGTTCTCTATAAATACTTGTAATACAAGACGGTATTACCTGCCTTTCATACTTTATTTTGGTTTCTTTGAGAGTGTCGAAATTTACGTTTTTGGCGGCATTAACGGCCGTATCTTTTTTTCACGTTAACTTAGAAGTTTGTTTTTTTTTTCACAGCTTCAATGGACCATAGACCTGAGTCCTTCTTAGTCGTATCCACAGATGTAGGAATATGCTCTGAGGTCGTATCCATCATGACTGATGATCGTGGTCGGTGGTCTCGTTCTGGCACGAATACATTCCCGCCATCGACTACATCCTTGAATTTTTGAGACCTTTTCGTACCTGTATTAGTATGAAAGTGAAAAATATTTTCCTCACTTTACTTTCCTTATTTCACCCACATTTTTTCACGTATAAATGGGCTTTTTTATTTAAAGTGCGTTCTTAACTGACAGTTAACAGGTCGTTACAGAACTGACGATTAGTGTCAAACTCCATACATTTCGTTACGGACTGACAGGTTAGACGGTATTTGAACATAGCTTAAGTTTCGCCTAAACGTACATTTAAAATAAAAATGCCAAAGGTAATCGCAACTTCGGGGACTCACCTTCCTATCTCATATCAGCAATAAAACCGTATCGTTTGTCGATTCGGTATTATAATATGGATATTCAGGTACCATGAATCACAATTTCGCAATAGTAACGCACATTAAAATGAACTTTAAAGCAAGGGCGATAAGGTTTAAAATAGAAGTAAGATCATTTTGAGTTAGGTCACTGATTTGCTGTTTGGATAAAATCGCATTAGTTGTGTTTGCAATGCACTAGTGAAAAGACTTGTGGAATATATTGAAAAATTATATAAAAATACATATTGGATACATATTTCCATATTAATAAATAAAGTTCTAGCACTAGAATATGTACAAAAAATATAATCTGTACAATAAAATAAGTAGCTCATATAATAGCATGAAATAGAATAAGTGGGAACGATAAAATTGTTTCGTGTATTTTTTATAAAAAAAGAAAAAAAATGGATAGGGAGTCGGGACTAATTGAGAGGAAAATTGTAAAACCGGAATGTAAGTTAAACATACTTATATTTTTTACTTTACACTAGGCCATTGAGTGGCAATAACCGCCCGCTGCGCGTGCGGAAAAATCGCACTTCATGGCCTAGGGGATACGTAAAATGGTGTACTTACCACGGGCGGTAATAAAGAAAGCCTCAGATCGCATATTTCTCGCCCTAGCCTTCGGCTCAGGCGTCAAATACCTGCGTAAGTAATGTTCTATTTCAATTGACTTCAGACAGAAGTTCAAACAGAGTTTGCTAATTGAATATTTGACTGTCACTGGTCAGCAGTGGCGTGACGTTGGAAGAAAGGTTCTTGGGCAAGTCGGAGCAGCTTTGGCTTCAATTTTCTTTAAGAGCACTAGAATTAAGTTCTGAACTGCATAATATTAGGGAAGCCGATGGGAACCGAGTTCTATGGACGCCACGCCACTGCTGGTCAGGTTATTTACCAGGTTTTCCTAGGTATTTGTCACGATGCAAATGTTTTTCACTTTAAAATAAAAACCAAGTGCGAGCCGGCCTCGCTCACCGAGAGTTCCGTACAAATACTTTAAATAAATACAATTTTTTTATGATTTCATTACAAATGTATAGTTTTTAGATTTTTCTTTATACTTGTAGTATAAGACGGTATTACTTTCCAAATTTCATAGTTCTAGGTCAACGAAAAGTGCCCTATGAATTTTGGTGTCCTTCAGTGTCGAAATATACGTTTATGCCACACTTGGCCATAAAGTGCCTTTTTCCGCACGCTACGCGCACGGAAAAAGCCGCTTTCTGGCCAAATGTAGACATAAAATGCTGTACACAACGCGGCAGGTAATAAAGAAAGCCCTCGATCGCATATTTACGGCCCTCGCCTACGGCTCGGGCCGCAAACATCTTCGATCTCGGCCTTTCTTTGTATTACCACCCTAGTTGTGTAATATACTATTATGCCACACCTGGCCATAAAGTGTCTTTTTCCGCACGCTGCGCGTACGGAAAAAGCCGCTTTCTGGCCAAGTACAGACATAAAATGATGTACACAACACGGGAGGTAATAAAGAAAGCCCTCGATCGCATATCTGCGTCCCTCGCTTGCAGCTCGGGCCGCAAACTTCTGCGATCTCGACCTTTCTTTGTATTACCACCCTAGTTGTGTAATGTACTATTTTTGCGACATAAACGGCCGTATCTCTTTTGCCTCAACTTAGAAGTTTGATTTTTTCACAGGTTCTAGGGACCGTAATCTTGAATATCAGGTTTAAATTTCAACTCCGACCGACTGGTTTAGCCTAGTGATTAGTGACTCTGCCTACGAAGCTGACGGTCCTGGGTTCGAATCCCGATAAGTGCAAATATTATTTGTGTGATGATATTTGTTTCTGAGTCTTGGATGTTTTCTATGTATTTAAGTATTAGTATTAATTAAATATATCGTCGTCTAGTATCCATAACACAAGCCTTATTGAGCTTACTATGGGACTAGTTCGATTTGTGTAAGATTGTCCCCTAATATTTATTTATTTATTTATAACTCGATACCTTAACGCGTTCCCTAGATATATAAAGGGTCATAACAGACAGACTGACAGACAACATAGTGATCTTATAAGGGTTCCGTTTTTTTCCTTTTGAGGTACCCTAAAAATACAAAAAGACTATCAACAAAATATGGGCGTATTTCCAGCCGGCTGGGCATTTTGTAAATTAAGCGTTAAGGAAATCAATTTCTTTTTCAGACACAACAGACCAGGTGAGTGTGTACCAACCGGCATCGAACCTGCTACCCCCGCTGCCGCCGCCGGACCCAACGACGACCAACCCCGACCCGCTGCCTCCCGTGACTCCAGACCCACCGAAATACATCGCTAAAGTGGACGAGCAGGAAAAAAACAAAAAAATATTAGATGACGGTATTCGATATTGTTAGGATGAACCCGGACATGTCAGAAAATCTAATCATGTTAGACAATCCGATTTAATCGTATTGGAAAATATAATTTAATCATTTCAGAAAATCTTATTTAACCTAATTATGTCTGCATTATAAACTTTAAGATGAATTAAAATCTATTGTATTACAAAGCGTACGTATCCCACTAGTCCCACTAGTCCCACTAGTCCCACTAGTATTATAAATGCGAAAGTTTGTGAAGATGTTTGGATGTTTGGATATTTGGATGTTTGGATGTTTGGATGTTTGTTACCTTATAACGGGGTAACAACTGGATGGACCAAGCTGAAATTTGGCATGCAACTAGATCAAGTCCTGGATTGAAACATAGGATACATTATATCCCGGTAAAGAGTTCCTTTGGGACAATAACGGGAACAACGCGGGCGAAGCCGCGGGAAAATGCTAGTTCATAATAAAAACAATCAATATACGTTTATACGACAATACGTAAGTTCAAAATTAGGGATGTAACGATACCGATATATCGGTATCGTCGATATATCGGTATCGCCGATAATATACAACCGATATCTGAAGAGCGCGAAAAGCATTTGTTGTATGAAAAAACATCTGCAAAAAGTTATTTACCTTGTGCAATAATAAATACTATGTTAATTATATATTTGGTTCATAATTAAAAATATAATTTTGCGTTGACAATTTATTTAATTTTACTTTACACCTTCAAGGGTTCAAGGTTGACTCTCTGTTAAATGAAATTTAGCCAAGTTTAAGGTATAATAAGGACATACAAATAATAAATCTGAAGTTCATACTTTATTAGTTAGCTAAGATATCGGTATCGGTATCGCCGATAATTTACTACAAATATCGGTATCGGTATCGTATCGGCAAAATTATGTATCGTTACATCCCTATTTAAAATAATCGTAAATTTATTCCAAGGAATACGACACGAGAAGGAGGAAAATTCAAAATACATAAAATCGGAAAAAAAAAATTGGCATAACACTTGTAGTTCATAAATAATGGTCGAAATAAGCTTACTGACTAAGTGCATTGTTAATTATCTTTACAATAAAGCGGGGCTTCTATTTCTAGTCCTTAGGGACGCAAGCAACCTAATCAACTTTACCTAAAAGAAGAAGGGGGTTGATTTCTTTTCCTTTTTTATGCCAATACTAGAAGGAGTATTATGCTGGAAACAAAGTTTCTACTATTATAATTATTAATAGGCATTGTTGCGCCTAAGTAAAAAATAATGGCAATGATACATTTCAAAACCTCTGACAATTTGACTTTCAGGCTGATCATTATTAGTTGTTAAGATCATCAGATCATAAGGCTAACGACTTCATTTTAAAACTTTGTCCGATCCACTCAGGTGGTCCGGCCAGCGAAAATTTCTGCTGTTTCAGGCTAAAAAAAAAAAACTCACGCGTCGACCAAATTCGGCATCTCCCGACCAAAGTCTCAAAATCCCGACATATTGTTTCCTGCTCCCGATAATACGGTAATTCAATCTGGCAGCCCTAGTCAGGAGTGACGGGTGGCAGCGGGTCGGGGTTGGTAGTAGGGCCTGCAGAACCGGAAAAAGTTTAGTATGGCAGTGCCGGGAATTCCCGGTTCTCTCATACTAAAATTTCCCGGTTATGCACGCTCTAGTTGGTAGTCGTGGGGTCTGGCGGGGTAGCGGAGGTAGCAGGTTCGATGCCGGCTGGTACACCCTCGCCTGGTCAGTCGTCTTTGAAAAAGAAGTACTTTTCCTTAATAGCGATTTTTTAAACAAAAATTATTATTAAATAAAAAAATATACTTTAATATTTTTGTCACAGGTACAATGTATTTTGTGGAAGTGTAAATACGAGTCGACCCTAATAAATTACGTTGCTTGTATGGAGAACCCCATTTTTGGAAAATGTATTTAATTTTTCAAATTTACATATGGTGACAAACAAAATAAATAAAATATGACAGTTACTATACACAGCACGTGCAATTAGCAAAGAGCGAAAAGGCGAAAAAACTGTCAAATCTAAAACTCTGTTTTAGAAGTCAGGTGAAAATGTTATAAATCTGTTCAACTTACATTCTGGTTTAATTTTTTTCTCTCATTTAATCCCGGCTTTCTATCCATAGTTTATATTTGATAAAATGCACCAAATTTTTGTATTGATCTCACTTCTTTTGTTTTGTTTTTATAAATATAATAACTATATCAAACTTATTTTATTTTATTGTGCGTTTTATTACTTATTGTACATATTCAATATGTAGAAAATTATTCTAGTCCGCATTTTGATGATACGGATAGCTATTTACATATAATTATACTAAAAACTCGTTTATGAGAAAGCAAAAAATGGACAAAGATACAAAATCAAATACTAGACAAGATGAACAAGTAATAATAGCCCTTGGTAAGTAATATCAAGTATGACGGAGGCGGTGTTAAAGGAAGGTTGTACTCCATGACTCCACTCCAGATTGTACTACAGTTGAACATACATGAACATGAACATAGGTACCACACCCAGCCAGGACGTTGCCTGACCCGGACTAGCCGGATATACCAGGGGGCACAGATTTGTAGGGAGTGACACGCTCTGGGATGGGAGGGGAAGGCCGACTAGCCGCAGCCGGTCGACCACAATCAACCGATTATGCAACCTTTAGCCAATATTGGAAAATGGGAGAGACAGGATAGATCATCGGGGATAAGCGTTGATGAGTTGCAGCGCGTGCTCTCGTTGGCATCTTTGCGTAGCGGGTTCATGGTTTGTCAGTTGAAGATATTGTCGTTTAGGGTGCATTGGGGGCCATTTGTTGAACTTCTTCCTCTGATTCGCTGTCCGTTTCAGATAGTTGGTAGATTTCTCGAGCTGCTGAGATATGAGCTTCATTGTTTGCTGCTAACTCCATCCAATCTGAGGGGCTCATGTTATAGTATAGCATATCCTGCTCTAGGGTGTCTTTCCAGGTAAAGCATGGCCGACCCTCTTTAAGTGTTTTCGCCTGGTGTCTGCGCGCCGCGTGCACAAGTGTGAACTTGGGCGTCTCAGGATGTGTCCGTGGTAGCACAGTCGAAGGCATTTTATTCTTTTACCACTCCAGATTGTACTACAGTTGTTTATAAATTACAAGCGTTGCGGTACAGGCTATAAGCCTGGTCCAGTATGGACAGTGGTGATAAGGGTGGAATGAGTTATCCTGTTTAAAGCCAATTAGATTTTAATTTAATTTTCTTCACTAATGAGCTGTATGGCATGATGTTACAATAATAAGATTTTACCTGTAACATCTCGTTTAATTCCGTTAAATATGTCTTCACTAATGAGCTATATGGCGTGATGTTACAATAACTAAGATTTTTCATGTAAATATTTCCTGTTTAATTTAATCAGTTGTATTCACTACAGTTAATTAGTTTCCTTCCTGTTTATCAGTATTGAAATAACTAGATTTTATAAAATGAGGCACGTTTTCACAAAACGTGACTTGTACCTTGTTTAGTTTATCCAATTCAGACATTAACCAAACTAACATATGTGGTGTAGTCCCAGCTGATACATACAGCTGAAGATTGGAATGCATTACAATGTATCACAATGTAATAATTAATTTCACATTAGAGGCAGCGCTCCTTATATGTAGCGTAGCCTTGATATTAATGTAAATCCTTGGTTCTTTCTTATTTAATTATTGTGTAATAGATCATATGTAAGCCAGTATAAAAAGGCATGTAATATTATAATAAAGGTTCATTAGTCCTACGAATCTCGTGTTGTTATTACCTACCAACACCAAACACTTCATGGCGACCCTGCCAGTCGGGCTGCTCAAGGCAGCCTAGCTCTCCGCTACATCAAGACCCTGCCAGTTGGGTTGCTCAAGGCAGCCTAGCTATCCGCTACAACAAGACCCTGCCGGCCAGGCTGATCCAGCCTGCCCACATCGTAGACTTCATGAAGCCGAAAGGAAATTCAACATCAACCAACTTTTCCAAAGTGTTCTTATACGACGAGCAGTCTCCACTTAAACGCACACTTTTTTTGCTTTCCCTCAATTTTTCCTTCCTCTTCCTCCTCTACATCCATCGGTTCCGTAACTGCTCTCTCCTCAGTTAAAGTGGGTGTTTTTACCCTCTGACCTGCAGCAAGCATTGGTTTCCTGTTCACCCTGAGCGAAAATTCCACTCCTACATCATCCCTCACAACTTGAGTATAAGTATCAGGCGACCACGCCTGTTTAACCGTCACCTCACGCCTACCGCGCTGTTTAACACCCTCGCGTGATATTTCCATCCGCAACACCATGACCTTTTCATCGTCAGTACAAAGAGGCACTCTTGTAACTTCACTTCGCCTCACCCAGCTCCTATTCGGCTCTGCAACACCCTTCGGAGCCAATTGGCTAATGAATGTTACCGAAATATGTGTTTACATGTATTTGCAATAACAGTTATCTTTAAATAAATATTACAGTGATAAAAGTTAAAAAAGTAAGTTGGCGTTTCCTTTGAACGTGACAAATAAGAGTAAAACAGAACCAGCGTTTCAAATTAAAAAAGAAAACCATTACGCCCTAGGGCATAATAGGTCATTTACGGCCCGCAGAACCTACGTGTAATGACACCATTTTCGAGCAAGTGTGATGACAAAGAATTTTGGCTTCTTGCACATCAACATTACAGATACTTAATTGATTCTATTTATATTTTTTTTTCCTATTTATATTCCTATTTTATTATATTTTTTTGTCCTATTTATTTACCAATATTTTTGATATTGTTTTATTATTGTACAATGTTTTGGTAGTTCCTTTGGATAATTAGGGTAAAATATTCTCGATTGAATGTTAATTATGCCCTCATCAGGATTTGAACCCGGGACCTCTAGCTTCGTAGGCGGCGTCACTACCACTAGGCTAAACGTACTTATCGTCAAACAGATTAAATATACGCTATAATATTATAGGTCGATTCATAAGAGCTGGCTAAATCTGTACGTCTAGCACACCGGTTCTTAAACTTTTTTTAGTCACGGACCACCTACATTTTTTCGAAAACCTTACGGACCCTTTCCGAATACAATCAAAGAAAAATAAAATCAAGGGCACATGACAGTGCCAGTGTTGTATGCATAGCCACGGACCCCCGGCTCTCGTATCACGGACCCCTAAGGGGTCCATGGACCACAGTTTAAGAAACCCTGCTAGCATAACTGGCCGCGACTTCGTTTCTCGCGCGACAGAGCATCACCTGTCACTACCACACTATATTGAAAGGATAGAGATAGGTAGTATTTGTCGCGTGACAAAGAGTAGCGCGTCACAGTTGTGCTAGAGGTACTGTGCCAGCTCTCATGGATCGAACTACATTTCGCGTCGCTACAGGTCGCAGGTAGACTCTACCCGCGACCACGAACGCCAAAATGGGTTACGAAACCTCCGAACGTAAAAACATAGTAATATACCCGATTTAATCCGTTAAAATTGTATTATTACAATGAATATAATAGACTGTACAAGCTACCGATATTATGACGTCACAAAACTTTACCCCAACACGATCAAAGCTAATCAATTCCCCACTTTACTGCGCTTTTCGCCCTAAATTCCAATTTCACACAAAAAACTTGGACACCGAGTTCCGATAAAACAATTTGCACCAATCGTGGGGAGAATTTACATACTTCCGGCACTTGGGAGAAAAAACCGGCCAAGGGCGAGTCGGACTCGCACACGAAGGGTTCCGAATATTTATAATACGGCGTCGTTCCCAGGAAAACAACTATGGTTTGCAATAAATGCTAAGACTATGACTATGCCCATTTTCTTTGCACATTTCTACCATTTTTTGCATGGGGGGGGAGGGGTCCAACCCAAGTCCAAGGGGTCAATCATCGGTTGTCACTACGGTACTTACATATAACGAATTAAACAACACAGCGACAATTCATTGGTCTATTGTATACCCCCCACTCGCACTCGACTATAGTTGGTGTGAGAATAGACACCTAACAGTGGCACGTATTTTAGCTGATGATGTCGGCACCCGTTAGTGTACGGAACTCTAAAAAGCCGACAAAGTGACCGGTGAACTTGGGGCGTAGAGTAGATAGGATTTTGTTTTCGTGATTAACACTTTAAATGAAGTAGAGGAGCAGGCTTAATTTGACAGACGCAAAAAAGACGCAGTGTCGTTAATTTAACTAGGTATTTATTTTCTTCTAAATGTTTCTCTTCTTTTGTGCTATATACCTTCATATACACCATGAAAACTCACGACGCCATCTACCGGGTCCAATAGAATTTTCAAATCATCCAGGGATCGACATAAATAAACACACAAAGTTTTATCCAAATCGGTCCTGCCACTTAGAAGCAGTTAGATGACAAACGCACGTACAGAAGAATTAGCACCCAAAGGATGAATTTATACCGAATTCCTTTAATATTGTTCATTTAAAGATTTTAAAGCTATATAAACGAACAGAAAGTACCATAAGTTTATGAACAAGGATCCGTTAACTAGTTCATCGAGTCAAAAATAATAACATATTTTAAACCTTTTTGCACAGACACAGGTTCTAAAATGCTATACATATTTTACAAGCTGTTATTTAAATTGGCGTGTTAGTATGTTTGTGTGGGTCAAATCTGGAAAACTAAATTTGAAATTGTCTCTGATTGGGCAAGAGTGGCGCACTCCGCAATGTTCTATGGATTGGAATAAAATTTGGTATAGAAAAGAAAACTTGCCGCAAGGAAAACAAGCGTTTGGGTAGGGAATGCAATTACCGGTAATTTACCGGTAATTTACCGAACTTTAGTATGAAAAGACGGTAAATTTACCGGTAATTGCATTCCCTACGTTTGGGAACCTCATCTAACAAATCCCCACATAAAATGGCAGACTGTTTTGCTCTAAGGCTAAACTTAAATAGCCTACGTTTCCGATCTTAGACAGCCCATTTTATTGGCATTTCAAATATTAACAAGCGCAAGTGCTGCTGGTAGTCTCCAAACTGTTTAGTCCTCTAGTTTTTACAACTATCCTGAACATCCAGCTCAAATCCTGGCAAATTGAACGCATTACGCAGTTCCATCCATTCAGCTCACGCTCGACCCATCTGCCGACGAGTCCGCCGACCGGTCGCGTCAAACGTGGACGCATCAGTCACTTTTATACCTTTGTATTTACCTAGACGAAAAGACGGGCAGATATAGGATGGGAAAGAACTGGCAACTGAAAAAACTCGCTAGTTTGTATACAACTGTCGCTCACTGAGTGTTTTTTTTTTATTTTTTTTTTTAAACCTGGCATAGTGATTGTCGGGCCGGGTGGTAGGCCGTTGCGGTCCCTGGGCTCGAACCAGGTCGCTGGCCAGACCACCCAAGCAAATGACTCTGAGCCGACACTATTATTGACACTACTATACCCTGTTCACGATAACGAGCTAGTACTAGAAAACTTAGACAGCACCTAATTGGCCAGCGATAGGGGTGATGCATCTGCACCGAGTGAATTTACATGGCGGTCAATTTCAGGCAACATAATGTCTCTTTTACGTTGCGGACGCATTATATTGCTCTCCTTTCAATTTTTCCACTTTAATCCATGACTCGGCTTGTTTACTGAACTATCTTCTGCTTAAATAAAAGTTGAAATAAAAATTTCTTTAATATGTTAAAAACTAAACGAGAAAAATCATAAAAAATTATAAGTAAATATTCCGAGCAACGGTATGGAAGCCGATTGTTTACGCCCACTGCCCTTTTTTGTCCTTTTTATCTGCATACAAAAGTGCAAACGAGAGGCCGCTATACTAGCTTGTTATCGTGAACAGGGTATAGTATTATTTAAATGAAAATGCCAAATGCATTTGGATAGTACTGGCAAAGTATAAAGACAACCAAGTAGTACGACTTCGGCCGTTTAGGAGCGCGCGACACGTATTTACACAGACGCACGACGCGCGTCTGTGTGAGTGAACGCCATACTGTGGCATGCTCGCGCATGCTCAAATCCTTGCCTGTGGTGCGTCCGTACACGGCGCGCACACATGCGCGCTCCCGATGTACCTTTTGTAGGAAGAAAAACTGCCGTAAACCGTGGTATTGGTCCATTTAATTTCTTGGCCATGTCTACGCATTGCGTAGTCCGCGGCATCCGTCGTCACGTATCTCGCATTCGGCAGCGGCAGATATATGCTTTATTGCGCGGCTCGTGACGGATTTTTACGACGCCGCCACTGCCCGCAATATGCCTTCCGCAGAAAGTGTAAAATATAAAACGTATTTACGACTCACTTAGGGCTAGATCATGGGAGTGCTGATGAGTGAAGAAAAAGGAAAGGTAGTTGTTTAGTTAATAAGCTGGAACAGTGATGGGCAAACATTCTTGACTGGGGCTAAAAAAGGCCAGAATTGTAGCAAAATTGGGGCTAGTCCGGCTGGACCGTCAAAATACATTATCGCGGCGCCACATAATACTTATTTCGAAGGACCGTCGGCGGGCTGAATCAAAACCTCTCATAAGCCGAAGATGTCCCGCGGGCCGGACTTTACCCACCACTAAGCTAGAACAAAGTGGGTTAGGGTAAGTTAGGTTAAAGCAAGGGAGATAAAATGCCTTGAGAAGCCCAATGCCGCGATTCGATAGTATAGAATTCAATGCAGAGTTTCGAGTCAATTTTGGCTTTTTCTAGATGATTTGGCTGATTCAAGAAGAGTCGTGAAGTTGTTTTGGCGTTACCGTTGAGTTCTGGAATCAGGACTGTTGTTGTTTATTAACATGCACTTCTGCTTTATTTATTAACTGAGTTAAAAAAAAACGAGGTTATAAATCGTCGACCGTAGGCTGTTACTCTATACCAGCTTCTAAACGTATGGGCCAAATTTTATAAGTGTTTGTATGTATGTTTGTACGTTTGTCCGCGCATATCTCAAAAACTATAAGTCGGATTGCAAAAAATCTTTTTTAGTTGGACTTGATATACTCTAACTTAGGTAGCTGTGGGAACTTTTTTGAAGTCTGTTTAATTTTTTTATTTACTTTTTTTCAATAAAAAATATTGTGTCAAATTTCACTCTAAACTAATATCTATATTGTGTCTAATTTCAAGGTGAAATCGCGGTTTTTGTATTCCACTACACGTAATATATCCAAATATTTGCACTGTCGCCGTTTAAAACTTATACAAAACTATTATATTATATGATATTATAAATATTTTGTCAGCCTTGATAAAATATGGCCAAAGAGGTTGTCCATCATGATATACGTTGGTAATTTAAGGGGTGCGTTTAAGCAAAAATTATTCCAACTAGGTATACTTACTACCTAGTATAATATTGTAGTCTTTGCTTACTACATCATACAGAAAGCATAGATATTTTTGATTTAATAAAATATCTCTAAACAAAGCGAACCCCTATTGAATTATTCATTTATTCAAACTAATAATTTTCCCATTCATTTAACCGCCAACGTGAAAGTTATCAAACCGAGTAAGGGACGTAAAAATTTTACTGTCCCTATTTTCTGGCAGTAAAGTATGGTCAATCCCGGCATATAAGTAGGGCTGTTTTTATAGGTCTAATAACGTGGCCACCCTAGTCCCGTAGGTGCACATATTGCCCACAAATTGTGCGACTATTGTTTTATGGTGCGTTTGACAAAGTGAAATAAAAATGTTATTGGATGCGTATGGACTGGACTGGGGTTTTTGATGCAGTATACTTATTATTTTGATATAGTCGCGATAGGGAAAGGCAGGTTATAATAGTATATGTTCGAATCACTCGGCTACCATAGCCACAGAATAAGTAATACTATGTGCAGAAGTCTCTCTTTCTAACAAAACTGACGTTTAGGTCCGACCACCGGACGGAACGCTCAGGATTCGACTAAAGATGGATGATAAATAACGTCACGATGAAAAAATCACGGTGATCAGCCGCTTAAAGATATCGCCGTGACTGACGGCGCCGGAACGACGTTCCAAAATCACATAGGTTGTTACTTCCAGGGCTCGGAAACCGGTATTTGCTCGATACAAAAATACCGGTATTCATTCCGTTCTAATCCTTCTTTGGTTTATTATTTCGATTTTTAACCAGACAATCTAATAATACGAAATCATGACTTAAATACATGACTAAGCTCTACGTAAAAAGCACTAAATAATTCAAAATATTGGGCTATTTCGGGGTTTTTGCAAAATACCGGTTTCGAGGGTTACTTCATCCTAATAACTATCTCAGTTCCGTTGGCAGCGATGCGACGGCGTTAGTCACGCTTATTCGGCAACGCATCTGCGTCCATTACTTCACTTAGATAACCGAACCATAGATATCGTGATGTCAGCGATAGGCGTGGCAAAATCACGGCGATTTTTCACAATGATTTTGTTGGAATCGGAACGACAGTCACGGTGATACAAATATCACGTTTTTTCCCCATCTCTAAATCCGACTGTCTCTTTCTATCGCATAATACGTGCTCTTTCTGGTCGCTGGCTAAGGGAGGGGCAAATTTGATACTAGTGGCCGCGCGGTGAAATCACAGAGTGACCCACTTCTGCCATAGCTTAAACACGCCTTTCTAGTACAGATCGTGGTTTGAAATCGGGCTCGTATCAATAAGTTTTTCGGAATCGATGTACGAAATGATATGATTTGATACCATTAGCTTTCGGTGAAGGGAAAACCTGCATAAATCTGCGAAGAAATTCAAAGGTGTATGTGAAGTCCCCAACCCGAATTGGTCTAGCGTAGGCACTACAGCACATTGACTCTCATCTATGAGAGAAGCCTATGCGCACCAGTGGCGTGGCGTCCAAAGAACTCGATTCCTACCGGCTTGTCTAATATCAGGCATTTGACCACCTTATTGACGAAAGTACGCAAATCTACACCGGCTTGCCCAAGGATATCTTTTACGCCACGCCACTGGTGCCCACCGGCAGTGGTCCAGCGTGGAGACTATAGCCAAAGTAGTCTAACTTCGGCCGTTTAGAAGCATTCACACAGACGCACGACAGCACGTCTGTGCTATAGAGATATTCTTTGAACCTGTGTCCAGCAGCAGCAAGTCTTGCGGCTAATGATGATGATGATGGCTTCTAGTATACTGGTAGTCTGATGATGAGCTGCCGGCACTCACACAAAGCGTGCTGCACAAAGGACTGCAGGCGCCTACGTCCGAACTTTCAATAGTACAACTTGCGCTATTGTACTGCGACAGTATACTGAGGCACAGTATTTATAATAAATTTCACTCATTCCGAATATGTATACAACTCTGTGTCGAAAAAAAATAGTAGTTGTGCCCTTTTGTGTTATGGCGGCAGTATTATAGGTTTCAGTATTTTTTAAAGTAACTCGTGCATTTGTTTTCAAATCCAGTACCCACAGAAATATATCGAGCTAGAAGGAAAACGTGTATGTACCTCGCGTACTAAAAAGAAGTGACGAAAACCTACTTTGCACGCCGATAACTTCAGTTGCCGTCAATATTACTATCAGATTTGAAAATCTGATAATAATGGTATAATTAATTGTTCAAATACCACCAAATGAAATGGAATATTTATGTTTTCCATCACAGAATTACACTTTTCGGGTCAAATGCCAAGTTGAAACGTTAAACGCTTGGTTCCCATAAATTTTGTGGCATGTGCATGATGGAATGTATGAAAGATTGAGGGAACTCCTTAGGTACTTATCATGGTACATGAAAAGAAGTTTCAATATTTAATTATGGTAATTTCTTGGTGTGGTAATGGTAATGGTGGTTTCTGGAAAGTATTGTTTAGTCTTGACTTACAAAACAATAACAATTGCAACAGAAATAAGTTTCTTGAGCAGAGGAGCCATCCACAATTTCATTTTATGGGCCCCCATTTTTCAACTACTGTTCCACGTTTATACTGCAGCCCGTCCTATTTACGTCAGAAACACCTTACGTATGGGAAAATGAACCATTACAAACTTTGAACAGGTTAACAGGAATGATATTACATACAGCGTGTAAGTCTAATACGGGCGAACAATTAAACCAGATATAGCGTTTAGTAGTGTTATCATTAATTAATAATGATATTTTAAATTACACTTAATAGTGACCTCGTAATTAATTTTTGAAAATTTACCGAGCAGCAATGTACCGCATACATGCTTGTTTATGACATTGCGAGATACGAGCTTTTTTAAAGTAACTGTCAACTAGCGTGTTTGTCAACTTGAATGTGTTGCGTTACATTGCGGCCCGAATTATTTTGTATGGTAAATATTTTCATTGTGGTTTTAAGCAATAGTTATCTAAATATGCTTCTTAGGTCCTATGCTGACCACCGTTTCAATATTCGCCCGTATTAGATTTACAGGCTGTATAATAACTGAGAGATATGAATTTTAGCCTGAGTATATCAAAGGTAATAGAAGATGTCTCGATTTGGTGCTCCTTTAACAAAATCAGATTCAAATTAACCGTTGATAAGGTAAAAAGTCATGAAAGTATCATCAATGATCAGAAGATCGAACACGACAATACCCATGACTCAGAGAAACTACGAGGGACCGAAGAGCTGGCGGCTTCCTCGCTCAACGCACAGCCTTACGATCCAGCGAGGAAATGCTGCCAGCATCTTCGGCAACATGCCGCGTATTTTAGTTTTAGCTTATTTAATTTTAATTTAGTTTTAATTTTTAGTATATTTCATTTCAACCAAATTGTATATTGTTTATTGAATAAATTTAATTGATATTTTCTATGTTCATGTTTATAATAAGTAAATTATCCTTTCCATGTTCCATGAAAATCTTCTTATTCATTAAAGTGTCCCAATTGGTGCTATGGTTTTCAGGTGCCCCCTCAATGCAAAAAGTTCCATATACTGTAGATTAGACATAATATGTACTAAATGGTCAGGACTAGCTTTAAAAATAAGAAGATGATTTGATGTTTGAGTGAAATGACGTCATTTTACTTTTTTCCATACAGACTTCATACTATGTGAGCGTTTTGACACTTCATAAAAAGTAACTGATTTGTTCTGTCAGGAAAGTACCTACCCTATTTCAAAATAAGGTATTTTTATAAGACATTCTTTATTTGACTACTAAACAGATTCTGATCTGTAACAAGTCTAGTAAACATTCTCACCAAAAATCTTCTTTCAATCACTTGCGCAAACAAATCAAGCATCGCAAACCAATTCAATTCCACTCACGGGCATATGTGAAACCGAACCAATTTGAATAACGCTCCAAATCGCTCCAGGACACCCACACTCGCCTACCAAACGTTAAAAGGCACTATATTTATACGAACACCCTGTGTACTTACACCTTTCTTCTTTTAAAATACGGTTTTCTACACAACCTTAAAATGTACTACAATTATACGAACATCTTGTGTACGTACGTCGATCTTCTTTTGAACGACGGTGTCGTTTTCACAAATTGAGACTGAATGCCACAAATTACATTTGATTTTATTTCACAATTTCTTTTCGATACATTCCTTCGAAAATGCCGTAAATTGTAACTGCTGCAATCGAGATTGGAGCTTAGCGAGTTGGTATAGGGTGTGGTTTAGTTTGGGAGATGAGTTTCTTTGGCATTTTTCTTGAGTTGCAATCATACGGGACACCGTTGTGTTTTTTCTTGTTTTCGTTTTTTATTACTTTGGGATATCAGATATCTGTCGTAAGAGTAGTTAAAACTTGCTAAAACTTAAGTTATGATATGACACAAGGAGAGAATGCGAAGTTTGGACCATAGTTGAGTGCATTGGACTATAAAAACCTGAGTTTACGGTAATGACTTTAAAATAAAAAGCCGGAAGTGCCGGCCCCGCTAACCGATAACTGAAGCAGTGGCAAGCATTAACACGTTCCCTGTCCTGTGTCCTAATGTGGGGTCATGAAGGTTTTTTCAGGAGTCCGTGTTTCCATTATGGGGTCACTTCCCCATACTGATTGCACAGTTGGGACTTGTGACATTGTCCGATAGTTTTGTATGCGGACAGTGAACATGTTAAGTGCCCGGCTTACTACCTCAAGTAAGCCAGTCACTTAATACTGACCGATGGGTTGCTGCTCGTGGTAGTTTTCCGGACATAATAGTGTGTAGCCAAATTTGAATTACCGTGAAAGAACCAACCAACTTGCCGCCAAATAGCAGTGTTCGCACTGTTGTTCCAGTGTCATGTGGGGGTAAGATAGCCGGTGAAATTAGTAGCATAGAGGCATTCTATTTTAGTCCTCAGGGCAAGCAACACATTTGTAAAATTGCAAATGACCTGTGTGACCTGTGCGCTCGTTTTCCTTTCCTATGAAATAAAAAAAAGAATCGTTTGTCCGCGTTAGACAACCCCGTGTGTTTCGCAGGCGGGCTAATGTTCGATTGTTGATGTACGTATATCAAACGTGATCTTTTTGTGTCGCTGCTTGTAATGGGAAATGTGTTTAGGCGTAGTGTGGGGAAGGGGCTTAAGGCGGTCCAAACACTTCCGACTCACAATGAGTAATCTGATTTTTCTATTTTTTTCAGTTCACGACTACTGTTAACAGTCAAATTTAGTTTTTTTTTATATTTGCCTAAGTTTAAATGACACAGTCTCCCATTCATTCAAAATCCGTTTTTATTGATAAGATCCGGGAGTAATTTAGGGAACTAGTGTCAAAATTCATTGTCTGATCTGAAGTCGATTAATTATGTAAAAAAAAATAGTAAGTACCTAACAAAAGTTAGTGCACATTCAAAGGTTCATAGCAGAATTTAAAAAAAGAATTCGAGGAATATTTGTCGATTGATATTTTGTCTTCAGCATTTTTATTTTAAATAAAAAATATACCTAAGACAGTGTGTTTTTTGGGTGGCTGATTTTATTTTTTTAATTTGGCCTTACTTATTAATTTAGGAAAGCATATATATACGGGTGTTTCTCGACTTCCTATTTCAAAATATCTAAACGTTTCGGTGTGAACGGGCATTCACTTTTGCACGAAAATGAACCTTTAGCTTCATAACCACACGTGTTCAGACTGCCTTAGCTATAGTAAGGAGTTCGAAGGGGCCCGAACGACGTGCGTTATTGATGTCTCTTTTTTGGCGACAGATAAACATGTCTGATCTCGTAATGTCGCTGATTTAACTTAATGTTTGCGTATGTTAATGCGGCGTTTTGGGTTGTGTTAACGTTTGAGGGTATCGTCGATAGTATTAGCTAGGGACACGCTTGATTCTTAGTGGGAATATGGAGAGATTAAAGAAAGGAAAAATCAAGGTACAGATAAATTATACTTATGCCGAATGATAGCGTTAGCTATTCAACGAGGTAATGCAGCCAGCCACCTGGGTACTCTCCCTCGTGGCACCGACCTGGAGCCCGTGCATTATTTATAGTTTATATTCTATTCTTTTATTAACCTTAATATTATATGTCTAGTTTTAAGTCTTTTTATTTGTACTATTTTGCCCATTTTACTATTAAACAATTGATTTTCCATTTAGGAAGTAGGAACAGATTGGTTGGACCATGGTCTAGACTAAATTTGGTATATTGGTAAGTGAATCATAGCGTAGGTCAGCCCCCCACAAGATGGCCGACGACCTGGTTAGGCAGGAGGCAGGAGGCGTGGTAGCGTTCGTTGTGGAAGTGTTTGGGAGAGACCTATGTGTGTGATGATGTATCAAGATTGAAATGATGTTGAGGAGAATCTGTCCTGTCGATAAAAAGATAAAAGATCATTTAAAGAACGTTTATACAGTTGGTATTGTTAATGCGATAGACGTCGTGGGTACGTTAATAATATCACTAATAATAGTAATTTCATTACTTATACAGTGTAGGTATTATCGTAAAGGACGCTACATACAAGGTATGTACAATTGTAGATGCCTAGAATGGTTCAGAAAGAAAATGAGACTTTTAAAGCCCTTAATTTTGGTGATGTCCACAGAAAAAATGCGATCACTGGGTGTATTTTCGCTGGCGTAATTTCTCTGGCCACCAATATTTAAAAGTTAGGCATTAGTTGGTTACTTGTTAGAACTTGACAGATTCTACATTGTAACCAAAGTGCCAATTCTAGTAAGGCAGAACTCTCTCAGTATTTGCCAATATGTCATGACAGCAAAATGACGTTTTTGAAAATACACCCATATTGTGAAGTTTTGAAAATACACCCATAATATGACAAGGAATGGCTCACAAGGAGTGGCTTAGTCAGCGACCATAAAGAGAACGCCTTATGGAATAGAAAGAGACGGTCGGATCCAGTGCTTTCCGTCCGGTGGTCGGACCCGAGCGTCAGTTTTGTTGGAAAGAGAAACTTCTGTACGTACCTACGTATTACTTTTTTTGTGATATGACCAAGGTATTTATTAAATTTTTTTAAATACCCAAATTCCGTTCTTCTGGCTTGGATTTCAATTATACTAATTCGATGTTTGTTGACTATCCTCCTATCAATGTGCATTCATCTTTTTACAGCCCAATCAGACTTTTACAGTAAACATGACACGTGTCACTTTATTGCACCTTTACTGTCAACAGTTGCACTGTAACTGCCGAGTTCACTTAGTGATTTTACGGCTTCTATCAATCCGGGTTTTACAGCTTTTGTATGGGCGTATGATGCAGCTGAATTGTAAAAGGAGACAGAAAGCATACAGTCATTCATTTCTGACGGATATTGCCGCAAATGTATTACGAATTTCTAGCAAGGAACGGTCGAAGGTTAGTTTTGGTTGTGCTATTCTCGAGAAGGGTTTCCATTTTGTATGAAGTAATATCTTATACTCCATCCTATTTCTAAAACTCGGCTAACCTCTATACAACTCCATAGAGGTTATCCGGTCTTTTTAGAGACTATAAATGTATTTTTAGAAAACGAAAGTAAGTACATTTGTGAGCAAATCTTTGAGTAATTAATCTAAAACTAAAACCTAAAGTAAAAACATTAAAACTACTATTAACAATCTATTTCTAAAATGGGCCCCTGTGGCATTGTGCCGAGAAAGCTGGCAGCATTTCCTCGCTGAATCACGACGCTTATACGCTGAGCGAGGAAGCTGCCAGCTCTTTTCTCTCCCGTGGCGTTGACCAACCGCTTAGAAATGTCTTTAAAAAGGACCTGTGCCGATGGGCCCCACGGATCAGGGGTCTCAACACCAAAAGTCATGCAATGGTAGTTGGTGTTGAGGCCCTATATTTCCGTCGTTTGAGGGCTTCTTTAAGTAACTTCTAAGTGCTGGGTAAATCGTAGATTTCCATCCGTCATAAACTCGTCACGAGCCCATATATCCTCAATTCTCGTAAACAAAGGCAACGGCACAATCGGAGGTAGTGCCGCGAGGTGTCAGTAAAGCAAGATGGCGGATTGACAGCGCTGTAAAAATCAGGGGTCGGAATGGCTGGTATAAACATTTCATTACTTACTTGCGGTTGAGGTGAAATATTCCTTACAGTTGATAGTAGGTAGGTAGGTGGTAGTTTGATATTATGAAATAAAGAACCTAAATCTAAACCTAAATCAGTCTTAGGTGCAGGTAAGTTTTGGATTTGATATTGAACAAGTAATTTTCGTCTAAACCTCGCAATTTATTCCGTAACGTTACGTTACGACAAAATCGTAAATGTCCAGTGCCAAAATTTGGTGCATATCTCAAAACGTCTGAGCCTTGCCACGTCTAAGTCTTAAAACGTCCTAATCGTGGAATTTCCAAGTCGTAATCCAGTTTCCTAATAGGGGAATGTCTAAGTTGTAAAAGTTAGTATATATACAAAGACGAAACCATCCTTCATTATTTTTTACAAGCTGTGTCTGTGTATCTATCTGTGTGTCTGTAAAGTTGAATTTGACCCACTTCCCGATTTTCGAGTGAGCTGAAATTTTGCAAGAATATGTAAATCAGATGACAATCCATTATTATTGGACGTAGCTATGCAATAACGTTCCATTCCACATGCAAAATTTATTAGATTATGGACTTTGTTTTTAAAGACAGAAGATTGATATTTTGTTTTGTGGATTGGAACGTTATTGCATAACTCCGTCCTATTATGACATAGAGCTGATCTGATGATGGAGCCAGATGGTAGGGTATCAGTGGCGTGGCGTTAAAGAAATCCTTGGGAAAGCCAGAGCAGCTTTGGATTCAATTTTCTTGAAAAGCACTAGCATTAAGTGCTGAACTACCTAATAATTATTAGGCAAGCCAATGAAAATCGAGTTCTTCTGGTGTCCACCACGCCACTGGTAGGTATAGGATCACCTAAATTACATAAAATAAATCCACAGTGGCTCATTTTGGAATTTTGAGTGTCAGTTACACTTCCACACTCAATATATTTCCATGCGTCAACCTTCCTTCATGAAAATCGCAACCGCTCTGCCAAAAACGCACCGAAAAAGAGGAATAACTCAAGTATCGCTTGAAAACCCACACTATTATCCAAACTATTTATCTTATAATACAAATAAATATTCCAAACATGTCAAAAATAAACAGACAAATCCCAGGTAGCCGTGGATATCTCTGCGACTGCGAAATTGAGCAGTAAACGAGAAATAATAAATTCCTGCCCGCCGCGGATTCAATATAAATAGTGGCGTGCCCTCGCATCAAAAATCCCTCTTCTCTACTACATTTGTCTGTATTATGGAGGATGGGTTTATGCTGGTACAGAACCAAAAATAAATAACAATTAGCAGCCTAGACTGTAAGGCAGTGATGTCCAAGAAACTATAATGTAAGAGGAATAGAGGTCTCGGTCTCGGACCTTCTCCCTTGTAATGATAACAGGAGTAACGCAGGCCAACCTGGGGATAAATGGGTCCATTTCAGTTGTTTTCCCAGAGTTTTTTTTTATTTCATTAGCTTGGCAACTTCGTTGGTGACATTCACATATACGCTTTTTGTTATATGCAGCCGTAACTACTTGCACAAGTTACCGCCAACACGAATGGCTGCCTGCAGAGGCTGCCTCCGGTCGGGACACGTGAGTGTTACTAACGAAGTTGCCAAGATATAGTGTCCCCCGATTTTAACCGCGAAGGACTATCAAGTGACGATATTTTTTGATAATTAAATCATTGGCATTGGTAGCCTTTATGCCGTCTACCGTTTATAATAAAAAGTTAACTGTGATCACCACCGCTTGCGGCCTGTGCCTATGCACTCTCTATTGCCCAAAGTGGCCAAGTTTTGACCAAACGGGATACAGACAAATAAAAACACCGCTTGCTCGAACACGAATGAAAATATCACCTTGGTCGAAACGCTCTGAAATCGACCCAAATACCAATAGTAACTATTTTTATTTTCATTCCAGGACTTGTCACTTTCATACTACACGAAAGGAAAGGTCATGCAACAAAACGATGCGCGCTACATACTGTGCAAAAGCTTGTAAGTTAAATTCCCAGACATGATGGTGCACATAGCATAACCCCGTTCACAATTTAAAAGAAGCAAATCAATGTCACGTATGATACACGCTCTCACCGGCTCCGTCATATTGCTCCGAATATATCACATCGTGCGTGCCATACATTACTCTTAGAACAAATCTCTGTACTGCGGTTGGATAAAACTATATTGTGTTTTGACGAATGCCCATTCCAGTAATATTTACATATTTAAAGAGCGAGTACATTTTTTGACGTGCTTGTGGCTATTGTATGCAGTCTTGTATATTACTTACTCTTGGAATAAATGTCCGTAATACAGTTGGGATAAATAGTACATTACATACAGAGGCCAGTAAAATAAGAAATGTATGAGGCTTTCTTATTTACTGGCCAAGGTTTGTATACAACTTTTCTATTTGACAGAGCCAGAAAGCGGCATCTTCGTTTAGCGCAGCGCAGCGGCCGGCAAGGTGACGCTTTCCGGAGGGCAGAAAATAATAGAATTAATCTGTAATAGAATCGGTTTGCTGCATGCTAATCGATGCTTTTCAATCGGTGTTGCGCGGTTTTATGTTTACCATCACTCAGTTGCACTTTTGACTTTTGAAAAATAAAACGCAAAACCTTACACGCTTGGTACCTACTCGTAGTACTCGTAGTTCTTTTACTGTTTCTGTGTAACGTTATACGTACACTTTTACTTAAGTTATCGTATTAAATAAATCTAACTAATAGTACATTACATAACTAGGGTGGTAATACAAAGAAAGACCGAGATCGCAGAAGTTTGCGGCCCTAGCTGAAAGCGAGGGACGTAAATGTGCGATCGAGGGCTTTCTTTATTACCTCCCGTGTTGTGTACATCATTTTATGTCTACACTTGGCCAGAAACCGGTTTTTTCCGTACGCGCAGCGTGCGGAAAAATCCACTTTATGGCCAGGTGTGGCATAAAATAATTTGTTTGTTGTTGAGTCTCTCCCTTTTGAAATCTCTCAAACAAATTCGATTGATTCCTTTTTCGTCGTATTATGATGGGACTTATTCTTGTTTCGGCACATTCCTGTTTAGACGTATTCCGTTTTCGGCATATTCTTGTTTCGGCTCATTCCGTTTTCGGCAAAAATCATTATATACAACAAATATAATTAATCCTAGGTATCGCTATTTTTTTATTTTCAAGACATACATATATAGTAGTTAGTTATACAATAAATTGCATGCAATAAAGAAACAAAACATAGTATTTTCCAATGCTAAATATTTTAATTGATTGAAATAAAATATTTCACTAAAAAATATTATTTTATGTTATTACGCTAGCAAACTCTCAAGTATTTTATAGTATAATTTATTCACTTAAATGTGTCGGAACAAGAATATGCCGAAAACGGAATACGTCCAAACAGGAAGGTGCCGAAACAAGAATATGTCTAATCAGGAAGACGACGAAAAAGGAATCAATCACAAATTCAAAGATATTGACTGAAAAGAATAAATATAAAGTGCCAAATTCTTTCCATAATCTTATTTATTTTATCCCAATTATGTTTCCACAGGTTGCCGCATCTCGATTTAAAACTCAAGCGACAGTAATTTCATGCCACACCTGGCCATAAAGTAGCTTTTACCGCACGCTACGCGTACGGAAAACGCGCCGCTTTCTGGCCACAGACATAAAATTATGTACACAACACAAGAGGTAACAATGAAAACCCTCGATTGCATGTTTACGTCAAACATCTGCGATATCGGTCTTTCTTTGTTTTACCACCCTAATTGTGTAACGTACTATTTCGCAACAGTCGAACGCGTCGATAATCCCACTCAAACTGCCGTCTTTTGTTTCGAATGGCCCGATTACCCCGTCGTATGTTCCCGATTGCCCCGTTGAATGTTCTCGATAACATCATCGTGTTCGCGAATTTATGTGGGATATAATTTTCCAATTTTCGAACGCAATGTTTCGTTCAGGAACGCGTGTTGGTAACGCCTGGCGGGTGCGGCGCTCGCGTTACCGCAGAAACAGTTTAAACTATTTTTTTACAGATAACGGGGTTATAGAATACGTGGGTACTATAGTCTATTTTTTTTACCTATAAAATACTAAGGTTAAATACGATACGCTCATTGGTTCATTCAAATTAAGTACGTTAAGGCGGCTTTCACGGCGTGGAAGATAATGTGAACGCTGGATTGTAACCAATAAGAAGAGAGATTGTCATCCCAGTACTTAATAGTTTAAAAAATATATACTACTTATAGATAGTGTCAAAAATCTCATCTCGCTTTTGTAACATGCGAGTTATAGAGGCGTCACCTGTTATTTTTATAATTCACCTATATGACTCACTTAAAGTGGAGATAGACAGGATATTTGGCAACACGGAACGATAGCAGATGGTCAAATTTATGGTGACAGAGCAGTGACCAAGACAAGCCAGAAATGTGGCTAGACCACCAGCTCCGGCCGGAAGCCATCTGGGAGTTGTCTGGGAAATTGTGGCCTGTGGTCTGACAAAGTGGCGTGAAAGAAAAAAGCCTTTACACAGTAGTACGTGAATGAGGGCTGAATAAAATGATGATGATCTTTGTGACAGGGTTAAGAATCATTTGACAAACTTAGCTATTTATAACGATGCATTGCGATAGATCTCTTCATGTGAATACAAGTGCTTTCTTGTTTTGCCTGCACACTTTGTTTGGCTAAGATCGATACAACGACTCACTTTAAAAAATCATTTTAATATAAAATTAATGATTTTGGAGGGGCAACCGAAACTCATTAATTATCAAAAAAATCTCGAAGGAAAATCAACCGTGTTGGAAGAGTAATAAGGTTGACTGTCTCTGTGATTTGTTTAGTGTATTTAGTGAGTTTTGGTTGTCACCTGACGAAATGGGCAATTTTTTTTAAAGTTGTACTACCTTTTTTACATCTGACAAATTTTACATAATTTGTACTCAGAATCACGCGTATTATCGTCTCTGATAGAAAAAAAAGAGTCCCAATTTTTCTTCTTCAACTGAAAAATTTGGGACACTCTTTTCTTAAAAAAAAGTGAGTGTACAACATATTCTTTAAAAAAAAATGGCACAAATACAGTATTACTTTCTCACGTTAGCAGAATAACACACATATTTGTTTATTGTAAAACTTGTAGTTCTACACTACTTGTTATTTACAAAACAGAATAAAGGTCGAATCTGCCTGCCTTCATCGGAGTCTCGCTCAAGAATCGCAGAGGAAACGTCGTATCACGGGAGGAATCAAACGCCGGAAGCGGAAAGGAGCGTATTTTTCGAATTTGAATCCCGAACTCAGACTACTTCCGTCGGAAGCTGAGCTTTTACGAGATACTACTTTTTAAACTGAATGCGGAAATTTATTCTAATTTTTTGTTTGTAGTTTTTTTGACTGAAGAAATTTTAGTGGAGATTTTACCAAATCTTTGTTTTTCTTTGCGTGTGATATGAATAGGTTTATTTTAAAAGCCGGAGGTATATGTATGCCTTTTGTGTAGCATACTTCGAAACGGATGTGATGCGTCGTTAAAAACTTTTAAGTTTTTTTTTCGACTCTTATTTGTATACTCTTATAATCTTGTAAAAAGTAGTACTTATGTACCCGTTTTGCTCGACTTGTAATATTTCTTCCGACAAAAGGTACACTGCACCGCTTGCATGTGTGCGTGCCGTATACGAACGCACTACAAGTAAACTTTTAGGTAATCGTAGCAATTCGACAGTCGGGATCGGGCCGTCGCCGCGTTCGCTCGCAATGCATCGTAAACGTGTATACTGCAGTGTGTTTGGATGCGAAAAGAATCGATGGATGGCAGCCCTGCGCCTCGGTCTTGAATAGCTATCTCGCGCTCCTAAATGGCATGAGTGTGGCTACTTTTCTTCCCTTACACTTTGTAACTGGACAAGTTTTTACCGGTGTAGCGATGACAGAACATACCTACTTGGAACCTGATCCCCACCAGTTCGCAAAATACGTAGAATTTAGGATACTAAAACACCTCAAGAAAAGTCAGTAAACAATAAACTCAACTTTGGTCTACCTGTAAAGCTTATATTTACTCGTACCAACGATATGGAAACATAATGTGGGGTAAATTAAAAAAGACATTCATGACGAATTGCGTCTAGAATTTCATGTACTTAGTGTCTTTGGTTATATAAGATTGCAACAAAAACTTTAACTGAAATGTAAACAACTAAACATACTAAGAAAAGTTAAGCTACGCTTTTTAATTTGTAATATAATTCGATACCTTTGGGTTCAATTGGCGTAAAGGACATTTTGGCGAAAATGAGTTATATATACAGTTTTGTTCAGAATTTCAAGCTCTACCGTTCTGTGTAGTTAAAATTTCGATATCTTTAAAAAAAGTGCCTTTACGACCCGGTTTTTATTCATCGTGTTCGCAAAACTAGCTCAGGTTAGGGGACGTAAGTGTCAAGTTATAAAATACGATCTAAAAGGTGTATCGTAAAGTAAGCCGGTCAATATGAATACTGTCGTATATGACCTATTTTTTTCTTGTTGTCCTTTAAGCCCTTCATTTCTCATGATTACTTTCCATAAGCGCATAGTCGAGGTGGGCGTTAAGGACATGTTTTCTTTTACTCGTCCTTTACGACCTGCCTTTAAATTATGATACTGTAATTTGATAAACCGAATAAGGTTGTAAAGGGCAGGTATTATTTTACTTGTCCTTTACGACCTGCTTAAAAAATGATTACACCATTATTTGATAGGATTAAGGAGGTTGTAAAGGGCATGTATTATTTTACACGTCCTTTACGACCTGCCTTCAAATTATTATACTTGTTTACATACCGTAATTTGATAAACCGAACAAGGCTGTAAAGGGCAAGTAGTATTTTACTTGTCCTTTAAGACCTGCCTTAAATCTAATTATATCACATTTTTTAAAGGAGAGCAGGGTTAGCCTTTATTTTTGGCATTTACTGCCACAAATGTGTTTCTAAATTCTGAAATAAAAGCAATTGACGTAATCGTAAAGGTCTAAACTATCGATACCTTTAATTGGGTTCAATTGGCGTAAAGGACAAAACGCTGGTTTTGAGGAGAAGCAAAAAACCATTATATTTTACAAAAAAATGGCTATAGTATTTTTGTTTCTCGACCTATACTTTCGACATGTATATGAAAAATATTTTAAATGCCCGTATCTTTAACCTGTGATGGCAGTTCAAGCTGTAAACAATGTATTGTGGAAGTTAGATGTCCTTTACAACTGGTAAAAATGCTATCAATGTCATTTACACCCGTGATTTTTTTAGACATTTGGAAATGATGGGGTTGTAAATGACAATCTCAGATGACTTTGTTCCAATTTCGGGGCGTAAAGTTAACAGCTATTTAATAAAAATTGACAGTGTTCAACTTAATTTACCTTAAAGAGACTTGAAAAATGTATAAAAAGAGGATGAATTCATTATTTTTCATACTATTTATTATACTTATTGTTTACATTTACAGTGTTTTACTCGGTACGTACTCGTCCTAATGTTTGAAATCCTAATGTCGATAATCATTAGCCACTCTGTCACTTCCTTTATTATGATTTAGTGCTATTGGAAGAGAGTAAAACACTAGTAGGACATTATTTTCACCCTTGTTCCCGCAATTTAGTCAGTTTATAAATAGTTAATATTTTTTCATTTCAAATCTGGTTATAAAATAGTTCTTTCATAGTTATTATTGCGTTTTCCAAAAAATATTAATTTTAAATATAATCTGGACATGCCTAGCTCAATATACGATTTTAAGCTAACATGGTCATTCACATAATAACTACTATTAACGACGGGATATTTACCATGTATGTTTGTTTTTGTGAGTTCCCGATATTTCGGCATTGTTGCAAGCGCCATCATCACGGAGTAACTGACGTGCAGCGAGTTTTTAGTTGTAGTCTACCCACACACCATAGCGATATACCCTCTTTCGGGTTCGCTTCGTCCGCGCGTTATTCATACTACTACCGTCCGCATTCTCACTTGGAACTCGATCACGTTCACGACACACAACACTTACAGTCACTTCGCGTATTTACTCCTGAACATGTCTTTTTTCCGTTGGAGAACTTACGGATCACTGGATACCAGACGCTGGACAGTTGAAACCCGTCTTCCCGGTTGAAATTTTTATACTTGAGGATTTCGATAGCTTCCTTAACCATTCTGGGTATATAGTGTTTTTCTGTCGAGAGGATCTGTGGGTTGTGCAACTCAATCCAATGATTCGTTTTCGCGTTCAGAAGATGTTCAGTGATTGCCGATTTCCGAAGTTCGTTGTTTTTAAACATTCGGATGTGCTCCTTTATACGGCATGAGATAGTGCGCTTAGTCTGACCTATGTAAGAGCTACCAGAGCTGCAGCCAATTTTGTAAACACCTGGGCAATTCACTACCCAAATGATCCTCGTTACACCACTCTCGTCAACTGTACTCTGTAGTAGCGTCACTTACTGACCGCGCATACAATGTATGTGACGAGGATCATTTGGGTAGTGAATTGACAAATTTAAAGAACGTTCTCCAGGGAAATGCTTATAATGGGCGGATTATACCACCTAGACGCACTGTTTTGTCTAAGCACCTGGACTATAGAGTTGAACGACAGCCGGCGTACCTACCATATGTAAAGCTAGTGACAAATAAAGTTGCCAATATTTTAAAGAAGTTCTCGGTGAATACTGTCTTCACTCCCCACAGAAAACTGGCACACTACCTACGTACGCCAAAGGACCGTTTTCCGCTTGAATGCCCAGGTATTTACAAAATTGACTGCAGCTGTGGTAGCTCTTACATAGGTCAGACTAAGCGCACTATCTCAAGCCGTATAAAGGAGCACATCCGAATGTTTAAAAACAACGAACCTCGGAAATCGGCAATCGCTGAACATCTTCTGAACGCGGAAACGAATCATTGGATTGAGTTGCACAACCCACAGATCCTCTCGACAGAAAAACACTATATACCCAGAATGGTTAAGTAAGCTATCGAAATCCTCAAGTATAAAAATTTCAACCGGGAAGACGGGTTTCAACTGTCCAGCGTCTGGTATCCAGTGATCCGTAAGTTCTCCAAGGGAAAAAAGACATGTTCATGAGTAAATACGCGAAGTGACTGTAAGTGTTGTGTGTCGTGAACGTGATCGAGTTCCAAGTGAGAATAAGGACGGTAGTAGTATGAATAACGCGCGGACGAAGCGAACCCTAAAGAGGGTAGATCGTTATGGTGTGTGGGTAGACTACAACTAAAAACTCGCTGCATGTCAGTTACTCCGTGATGATGGCGCTTGCAACAGTGCCGAAATATCGGGAACTCACAAAAACAAACATACATGGTAAATATCCCGTCGTTAATAGTAGTTATTATGCCCAGCTGAATTCATCATCTTTTTATACATTTATCAAGTCTCTTTAAGGTAAACTAAGATGAAAACTGTCAATTTTTATTACATAGCTGTTAACTTTATGCCCCGAAATTGGAACAAAGTCATCTGAGATTGTCATTTACAACCCCATCATTTCCAAATGCCCAAAAAAGCTACGGGTGTAAATGACATTGATAACATTTTTACCAGTTGTAAAGGACATCTATTTTCCATAATACATTGTTTACAACTAGAACTGCCATCACAGGTTAAAGATACGGGCATTTCAAATATTTTTCATATACATGTCGAAAGTATAGGTCGAGAAACAAAAAAACTATAGCCATTTTTTGTAAAATAAAACTGTTTTTTGCTTCTCCTCAAAACCAGCGTTTTGTCCTTTACGCCAATTGAACCCAAAGGTATCGATATAGTAAATTATTAAGATAGTTACTAAACACATAAAGAAAATCAGTTAAGTAAAATTAAATTGTCTGAATTAAAAACCAATTCAGTATCAAAGCAACATAGTAAAGCAATAACAAATTGATACCACAAAAAACCTTCACAAATAAATTTCCATACAATCCTCCCCCGCTGGAAGATATTATTAAATGTTGCATGTATTAAAATTTATATCCCCTTATTGATATCTCACTTTTATTGGGCATTGAGGGGGGAGCTAATGGTCCGCCGCCTTATGGCTTGGATCTTAATGCCACGTTGGGGTATCGATGGTGGATGTTTTTTTAGGTAACGCGCTTTTTATGGAAACAATGGTTTTATAATAGGTAGTACGCAAATTCATCCGCGTGAATTTTTTTACCGAATTCACAATAAGGTATGAGGAGGTTTTTTTAGTAGGTTGTACTTTTTAATGTTTGTTAACTCAGAATTCCGATTTCAAAAATAAATTTCTTAATTAAATATACTTCCATATTGATCGTTTTTAGGGTTCTGTACCGAAAGGATGACAACGGAACCCTATTACTAAGCCTTCGCTGTCCATCTGTCCGTCCGTTCGTCTGTCATAGGGCTCTATCGTTTGAACCGTAATAGGTAAAGACTTGAAATTTTCACATGTGGATTTCTATTGCCGCTATAACAACAAATAATAAAAACAAAATAAAATTAATAATCAAGAAGCTTGATATGTTCACAGAATATGTATTTCTATTACTGTTATGGCAACAAATACATCAGTTGGGCCGTCTGCCTGTTTGCCAGTCTAAGGCAATAAAAAAACGAAGTCGCAAGGGGTTATCTTGTATCTATTAGAAGGCATATCACGCAGAATAAAAACCGTTTTGCAATGTAAAATCCTCTCTAAAACCAAAAAAACATCGCGTTCTCAACTCATCAGATCCCTCCGCACCCTATTCTCGAACCAATCGAAAGTTAGATATGTATCGAACGTTTGCAAATTGGCTCAATCCCACTCCACATTTCCAGCCAGTGTTGCAACATTTATAGACATATCGGTAGTTTTACGAATCCTTAGTTCTGTTAGTTGTACCGCCCACGAGTTATGTGCTCCCTAAGGGTAGACCAGGGCACAGAAACCGGTATTTGCTCCATACAGACATACCGGTATTCATTCCGTTCTTTTCGTTCTTTGGTTTATTATTTCATTTTTTAACCGGATAATCTGATAATATGAAATCATGACTTAAATACATTATTGACTTATACACTATTCGACGTAAAAGGCATAAAATTATTCAAAATATTGGGCTATTTCGGAGTTTTTGCAAAATACCGGTTACTAGCCCTGGGGTCGACAATGACCTCATGGCATTAAGTTCACCTTTTGTGCGATAAGTTTTCTTTTGTGCAATAAATTTCAAGTTTAAATAAACCATAAGCCTTTCATACAGACTAAAGGAAATTAATAATAACGGAATTTCGAACTTGATCTAGTTTTGATCAAAACTGCTCAAATATATTACCAACATTTGGCCTTTTTTGCACGTTTTTTAAAGAAAAAGGCATCGAATAGCGTCTACTTTAATAAATCTACGTTAAATAATGCACAAAGCCAAAATTCAGAGTAAAAGAAACATTTATTTTGCTTAAGATAGTGTTTATTAGTGTTTTTTTCTCCAACTTCGAACTAAACTTTATCATTTTATTTAATCAAATACAACCTCCAAAAAAATCTAGTGTTGCAATTTTTAGAAATGCAAACTACTGAAAATACGGACTTTTTAGGCTCACCGTAACGATTTTCAAAAATTGGATCTTACAACACTATTGGCAGCTTTGGCAGAAGAAAGATATAACATAAAAAAGCAAGCTAAGTGCCTTCATGCGTTCAAAGAATATTTATAGATGCCTCTACGATAGCTACGGTTATTGTATTGTTTTTTTATGGGAACTTATTCTGTTCGAGTGGTATGGTAATGGAATGTGAGATGGAATTGCTTGTTTTATCAATATATTTGATATTATTTCAGTTTCCTTGAATGTGGAATTGTACCTACAAGTATTAAATGTAAGGAATACATGATTAAGCTTACGTAAATAGGTGAATATCTGTCGTCGAGATGCGGAAATTTAGTCGGCGCAGGGCTTGGAGCCAAAACCCGGTATTTTGCAAAACCCCCGAAATAGCCCAATATTCTGAATTATATTATGCTTTTTACGGAAGGCTCAGTAATGATTTAAGTAATGACTTGGTATTATTACAATGTCCAATTAAAAAATAAAATAATAAACTAAAGAACGAAAATAACGAAAAAGTACCGGTATCGGACCCCTGATTCGGTGTCAATCGGTCGGATATGGTGCTTTTTAATTTGTTGGTTTGCCTTTTTGCTGGAAAAGGATCGACAAATCGGAAAAAAAATCGGCTGTCTGTAAAGTCGGTTTACTGACGATAGTTGAACGTGACAACGTCATAAGAAAAAAAACAATTGAAAAAAAACAGACAATGGAACGCCTCAGAGCGAGGTAACGTCGCATACGTCATGTTTTTTCGTGCGTGCAGCCGGCTCCATCGAATTATAAGACGTTGTCACGTCAAAATAGCATAAAATGTCAATATACTATAAAAGTACACGGTAAAATTCCAAAAAATAAATCAAATATTTTATTATAAAGTCATCGCGTGGTCTGCTTTCAAAGTTTTGATTTTTACTCAGGTGTGTATTGGAAATATTGTTTTACAAAAGGTAATGAATATTATTTACGATTTTAAAACAATGTTTCCCTTTTATTTATTTTTGAATTTAAAATCTACAATGCTATCCATATTAGCTAATCATTTTGACATATAAAAAGTAATATTTCAACATAAAAACTACTCATGTCCACGAAATTAACTGTTCATTACGCCTACGTCTGATTTATGCAGTTTTTTTATTGTAACTAAGGATTCTGAAAAAAGCTTTAATTTTCCTTTTAGAATATAAAAAACTCATTGATATTATGTCTCAGAAATACTGCATTTTTTTTTGTTGCTTTTAATTAGTCTGTTACAATCTGGTGTTAACCAATGCACGACCGAATTCCGTTACTAAAATGAAATATCTGACTATGGTTAGACCGCCATAAACAGATACTAAAATTCAAATTGGATTACGCGTGACGTGACGTCACTGGCGTGACGCAGTTGAAGTTAATTCCACTAATCGTCTAATTGATTGATGAAATCGGATAAACGTCGTTCCGTCAGGCCGCGGCGATCCGATTTGCTCCCTAATTGCAGTTTAGTGAGGACGTTGTTAACTCATTACTGTGATATGAACATGCGCCTTGATGCCTAATTATTATCCTATCCTATGACTGCATAGGCACTGGCGTTTGCGTGCGTTTTGGCACGATTTCCGTGCTTTCTTGGGCAAAAGCGTGCTATTGACGTGCGCAGCAAAAAACGTGCTAAAATCGTGCTTTCTGAGGCACCGCTGGCGAGGAGTGGCTCACTTCGCGTTTTTGATGCGCAGCAGCCTTGAGGCCTTAGCCAGCAAACAGAGAGAGTATGCGTTAGCACCCGTAATGCAATAGAGAGGGACGGCCGGATCCGGTGCGCTCCGTCCGATGGTCGAGTCCGATCTACAGTTTTGTTAGAGAGAGAGAGAGAGAGAGAGAGAGAGAGAGAGAGAGACTTCTGTACGTAGTAACAAGGACCATTAAAACAAGAGGACTGGCATTTTCCATACTTTGGATCGTACCCCGACCGCAAGGGGATATCCAGGCAAAAACTAGATGGCGTTAAAAAACTAAACATTTAACGATGTTATAATTGAACAAAGAAACATAGTACAGTAACAATTCGTTCGTAAACAGCTAATAATAAATAAATTCTAACATTTAAATACTCACGGGTGTCACGTTTGCAAAGTTGAATAATTGTAAATAGGTAATATAATTTTTATACCAAGCTTATACATAGATGGCGTTGTAAATATCGTGGAACAGCTTTTTGTATGGAGAATGACAGTCCTCATGTTTTAATGGTCCTTGGTAGTACTACCATTTACTATTTATTACTTATTCTGTGGCTCGGTGCCTCAGAATCTCAGAAAGCACGTAAAACCAGTTTTGGCGACACTGATCTCTTGTACCCTACTGTTATTATAAATATGACAGTATGGGAATATGTTTGGGTGTTTGTCATTGATAACGCGGTAACAACTGAATAGATGATATTTGGCATGCAAGTAGACCAAGTCCTGGACATAGGATACTTTATATCCCGGTAAAGAGTCCCCTTTGGCATAATAACGAGACAAACCGCCCCGGTTATGGTCCGCAGTTAAATACCACATAGTATTTAGTTTATATGTACAAAGTCAAAGTACTTTATTCTTCAATTTAGACATATTAAAATGCCTATGAATGTCAAGATTTGCCACCGGTTACCGTGTGAAACCTCTGCCCTGAGAAGAACCGGCTGGGCATTTCTTCAGAAATATGTCTGCGGTCACCTCACCTCATTCATACTAAATGTATGGAGACAGATGAATGAGTCGCAGACATGTTTCTGAAGAAAAGCTCGGCTAAAAAACTCGGCGAGGTAAATTTTTTTCAAAACAGTCTTACAATATTAACTTATATCATAACTTAATGACTACTACACAGTTTTTTCTTCGCACAGTAGATGCACTTTTGGTTAAAAATTAATGATTACTCATGCAGGACGTTATCATTTCATTTACAATGGCATGTGTATCATATAAATCGTACAACTAAAAAAAATATTAAAATTCTGTCCTTATTTTTTGTAAATAGTTTTATTTAGCTTGATCCCAAAGTACAAGTGCATAATTACAAATTGTTTCAAATATTACGATAGCTTTTTCAACTCCTTAGAAGTTGAATACCAGGACCACAAAACATTGTAAACCACCATCATCGGAATGTAAAAAGGTTTCATATATGAGAGATTTCCAATTAAGTGTAATATTTTGCAATTTAGGATCTTCCAAATCTATTTTTGATATCGAAAATTTGTTCGTATTGCATTTCTTGATTGTCTCAAAGGGGCTGCCGAGTTTCAACTCTACTGGCATTATTCGACATACGAGATATGTTTCGACAAGACAAATGATCGACCACTAAATTCCAATCCATTTGTCCCCGCGAGCCGATCGCGCGAGACGAATTGTGTGCGACATTTTATCGTATGCCTAATTCTATGTCGGGTGTGGATAAAGTTACAAAAGACATGTATTTATGTAGCTGAATCAGGTCTTACTAATGGCTGTCTATTTTTTTTTTACTCAATTTTATTTTGAATTTTAATTTTTTCAAAATGAGCCAATTTTGTCAGCCAATCGATAATCCTGACCCGATTGGATGGACTGCCCATTATTAAGGTAGCTGTATCCATATCAATTAGCTGATGAAATTGACTCGTTCAAATCTATCTATATGTTTCAAAATAATCGGTGAGCACCAAAAAATAAAAAAATATTTTTTAAAGAATTTTCTAAATACACTCCCTATTTTAGTAGCGCCTCCCTAATAGCAAAAAAGTGTCTTTTCAACTTAGGCGAAGAACACACTGAAATCACCCGTCGCCGCGATTTTTTCCGTGTAGCTGCGCATAGTAGTTGCGAGTCGCTGGGAGTTGCCGCGATTTACGCGCCAGTGTGCGTCACCCCGCGATTTTTCTATAAAAATCGATGATTCTACATACAAAGTTGAAAATCGCTGAGTCGCGTGTCGCCGCGATTCGCGCTGCAGTGTAAGATCCGCCTTACACACACAGCACAACCGGAACTCGTTTGTATCATTTAAAATAATGTAATATGTTACTCAACTGGTCTCAAATTGTCACTCTTGATTCTCTGCCGGGGTGCGCTGCAGCGCAGCGCAGGTCTATGCTAATTCTGTATTGCTGGAATGACTGCAGCCGAGCGTAGCAGTTCGCGTCCGCGACCGTAACCAAGCCGTGTGCAAATATGTATAAATTTTAATATTTTTTCTGACGCTTCAATTTATATGATTATACCTAGTAATGCATTTAAATTTATGTTACGTTAAATATAAGTAAAATACACTTGGCTACTGTCATAAAGAAATTAATAAGAGTTACTCCGCTTGAAACTTGCACCATCTTCTTTTCCTTTGAGAGAGGAGTTTGAACTTTTTCCTAATGCGATTCTGGAAACAATGTTTTTATACTGAAATGGATGCGGCATACGATACAATCAATGCTTCTATATTAAAGTGTTCTAAAAAGTATATTTAATGAAAATATAAATAATTCTTTAGAATCTAATTATGGAATCATCATAATCTTTTGTAGCGACGCTCCGCAGATTACGATTTGTTATTTACGTTTCTTTAGTTGTTTACTAACCATATCTGACGTTCGGCGGTTAAAGGTACCTTATGGATATTGTCGCTTGCGTCCTTCTACCTTGATGTCCTATTGTAACGGAGTCAGATACGACGCAAGCGACTATATCCATAAGGTATCCTTAACCGCGGAACGTCACATATAATGGATGCAATGGTCCGAAATAAACGATATTTTTTTCTTACGACTTTTTATTCTTTTATTTATTATGACCAGCGTTTCAGTCTTACCGGGACGACGAGCTAACCACTACATCGCCTAACCATTTACCAGTCACGTTGAAATTTTCGATATACTTTAAGAGCGTTCTAAGTATATTGTGATGATCCTCATTAACAGCGAGTTTAGAGAGTATTTTTGGTGGATGGACGCAATTTTTGGCGGTTCTCAGTTAAATACAACATTTTTTTGAGTTGTTGTCCCTCTCTTCCAGACGAAGTTGTGGGCATCTTCTAGTATTAAATACATAATATACATTTTCCCGCGTCTATTTATAATAATACCCAAAATCTTCCTTTTCTCTTTACCACTTTATCGACAACGACATGCAAAATACGGATCCATCGACTCGTGAACAATAGCTACTTTCGTACATTCTCACCCTAGCATTAGTATGATATACTGCGGGGCGTATTGAGACGTGGCGGATGAAATATCGGCCCCGTTGATCCAGTGATAAATATCGCCGAGTTGAGAATTGCCGCCGATTCCGAATGCTAAATCCGAAGGCTTGAGTGTTTGAAAGACAGTACGTGTTTTTTAGGATTTCGTAGTCAAGACGACTATAATATATGGCAAAACGGGACGTAGTATAAGTTTGAAAAATTTTAAAAAAAGAAAGAAAGAAAATACATTTATTTATGACAGCAAGAGTTACATATTAGAGAAAAAAAATCAAGATAAAATTAAAAATCTCGCTGCCACAAAAATATTGATTTGAATTTGATTTTCCAGTGGCCAATCTATCGATCAGCTACGGACGTCCACTGTTGGATATAGGCCTCCTCCATATATCGCCACAATGTGCGGCTCTGGCCACGCTGTGAAATGTAAAGTATCCTATGTTTCAATCCAGGACTTGGTCTACTTGCATGCCAAATTATATAAAAACACCCCAATAACCATCTTCTTCTCTCATTAAATATTCAATGTCGCAAACATTAGAAAGCAATATAAAACCCAATCTCGAGATAATCAAATGTGCCAAAGAAAACAAGATGGCCGCCAAGTGTGGCACTTAGCCGATTCAATCTGCCACAATTGGCTCACGCTTGAGAGCCCTAAAAGCTTACGGTCAAGCATTAATAAAAAGATATTTGAAAATAAGCTCGGATGGCAAGTAACAGTCGGAAAGGAAGAGCGTTCAAAAATGTTTTCATATACAATTATATAACGCTGTTGAACTAAATATTCACTCATTGCTTCCATAATAATTAATAACCTATTCACTCTGGCTGGGCCTAAATGATAATTAAAAATTCAGGCGACCAGAGCGAGTTTATAAAAAAAATTGGCCAAGTGTGAGTCGGATTCGCACACGAAGGTTTCCTTACCACCGTCGAACTAAAAGACGCCAAAAAACACGTTAATTGTATGGTGACCCCTATTTTAAACCTCATTTTGTTTTTATTATTTGTTGTTATACACATTCAGTGAAAATTTCGGGTCCCTATACCTATTACGGTAGTACGCTAGAGCCACAGCAGAGGTTTAGAAATAGGGTTCCGTTGGAACCTTTTGGGTACGGAACCATAGTAAAAAAAAATACAAAATTAAGATTGAGATGAGAATTCTGATAAGAAAATAAAAATATGACCTGACAGTTCCTTAGTTCGGTTATATATCGGGCACCGTGAATGCACACTTTCCCAATTAAGACACTAAAGTTTTTCATTTACTGTTCGTAAGTACCTAAGTTTGTTCTAAGTTTTATTCTCGGAAAAAATATATTCCAAGGTATAACACTTTTTTCGATAACAATTTCCCAAAGTAGGGTCAATTGCAGAAAATATGTACCTTTTACTTTTTTGTCTGATCATGTGTTACACCATTTTACTCAGAATAGTGAGCACTTTTTATTGATGAAATAAAAAAGTTGTCTCAAATGTCCCAACTAAATATAAAATTTTTACGGAGAAGTTGGGACATTTGAGTCAACTTTTTTTTTCATAAATAAAAAGTGCTCATGATTCTGAGTAAAATGGTGTAACACACATCATGATCAGACAAAAAAGTAAAAGGTACATATTTTCTGCAATTGACCCAGTAGGCAGTCAAAATGGATATCGCCATCTTTAAAAAAACCCAGTTTCTCATCCCCCATTAAAATCGGCAAACAAACCATGACAAGAGCCATAAAACGCTCACACAAAGACTCTCATCAAAGTCTAAGCATTTGTTACTCGGATAACGCGGCGTTTTTAATATCTAGAGTATAATAAATAGGTTAACATTCGCTTTATGAAGGAAAAACCTATTAACGAACGGCAAATGTATCAGGGGGGCTATTGCGGTGACGTGCGATAAGAGCCGATGCGAACAAGACGTTATGTAGGCTTCGCTAGACACAGAAATATATCGAGGTACAAGGAAAAAGTGTCTGTACCTCGCGTGCTAAAAAAGGAGTGGCGGCGACCTACTTTGCACGCCGTCAACTTCAGTTGCTGTCGATATTATCAGATTTACAAATCTGATAATAGTATAATTAATGGTTCAAATACCACCACATGAAATGGAAAATTTACGTTTTCTATCACTAAATTACATTTTTGGCATCAAACGCAACTATAGAAACTGAATAAATATGTATTACTTCGCTACTTTAGTACTTCGTTAACAATCACTAACCTTTCCCCGAACATATTCTTATCTCACATCCCGCATAGATTTCGATATCGCTCGACACCGCAATAGACCCCCGCAAACAGCCGAAAAGCGAAGCGACAAAATAAAATATCTATTACTATTAAGGATAATGATAGCCGTCTTAAACACGACTTAATATCAGTAGAGAAAAAATTGTTGTCATCAAGCCTGTACGGGTGTTTATATTTTTTGCGGTGAAATTTATGATTTCGTATGCGATAAATTTGCGTGTAGAGGAAATGGCGGGGAACGGTTTGATGATAGGACCCATTTAGGTCGATATTAATGTAAATATTATTTGATGTAATACGCAATTCGTCCTTTTGTGATATTTCGGTTCGGCCTTTTATGTTTTTATAGACTTCTTGGAAAAAAATTGGTACTGCCATGTTAAGACTAAAAAAACAAATGTACGAGATATCCCTCAACGAGGTTCAGACTAGTAAGCAATAACCAGTCAAATTTTAAAACAGGTTAATAACCGAAGTGATACAAAAAAAACGGTTAAAACCGGTTTTATTCTTTTTTTATGAATGTTTGTACTTAAAATACCTATCGTTTAGCTGATTTGTGAACAAAATCAACGTACCTAAATGAAGAAAAAAAAACAATAATCGAAATATTACTGACGGGATATCGAAACAATCGACCAATCGGAATATAAAACAGCCTGCATCACTAAATACAAATATGATAGGTTTTTAAAGGTACATGGATTTGCAAAAAAGAACAAATAAATAATGATTAAGTAGGTAATCAAATAAAAACCGGACAAGTGCGAGTTAAACTCGCGTGGAGAGGGTTCCGTACGTTCAAAACAAAATTATACTTTACTGCACAGACTTCTTATAGGTTTTCCTGTAATATATAGGTGCAGGACTATTTTCCATATTTTTTTCAAAATTCTACGTCCAATAGTTTCCGACATAAGGGGGGGGGGGGGGGAGGAATGGTAAATTTTTGCCTATTTTCTTAAATAACTTCAAAACTATTAATAAAAAAATATACATTTGAGATTCTCACAGAGAGCCCTTTCATTTGATATGTCACACGATATTGTTTGCTAACTTTTTTTTTACTTTTCTAGTTGACCCCCCAAAAGTGGCCCCCATGATTAAAATTCATATGTTTCCGTGAGTCCGTGACACGTCCGTGGTTGGGTCATTAACCTTAATATATGTACCAAATTTCAACTCAATCGGTCCAGTACTTTCGGAGCAAATTGGCTGTGACAGACAGACAGACAGACACACGAGTGATCCTATAAGGGTTCCGTTTTTTCCTTTTGAGGTACGGAACCCTAAAAATAATGTATTTTAGTCCATTTACTATCGTTTTTTCCAAGTCGGTTAAAAACCGGTTCCTGGACTGGATAACCGTATTTTCTTTTTCTTCGTCATATCCTCATGACTGAGGGAGGTGACGGCTGCGGGAACTCTTCACGAACGCTCTCCAAGCTGCACGATTTTGGGCTTGATGAATGCTAGCCTGTAATGTGGCTCCAGTTTCATGTCACTCCTTAAGCCCTTATCTTTTATTTCAACTGTCACCACTAACTGTTGAGATACGAAACAGTGTCAAATGAGGAAAAAAGGCAGCACTAACGACACTAGTTCTCTAACAATCGTTTATCATCCGTAATGGTATTGTGATGCTGACTACTACGTTTCAATAGAAGAATAATTTGTACCGTTAACAGAAGCACGGAAAATATTTTTTTTCATTGATTCAAAGCATGGTTTCTTAATACCGTTAAACAAAGGTGTAGTTTTAGCCTCAGTTTTTAGTTTAGTGTTTTTGTTTAGGATATTTTTTATTTTACTGTTACTTAATTACTTTTTTGTAAATTTTATGTGAATAACAACTTTGTAATTTTATCCTGTACCGTAGTAAATAAAGGCTTATTTTAAACAAATCAAATATTTTAAAATTCATTTTTACAAGCATCACGCTTATGATGCTAGGGCTTTGTCACGCGATAAATAAATGATAAAGCATCCGTCACGTTCTGGCAATATGTGTGTGAGAGTGACGGATGCTTTATAATTTATTTATCGCGCGACAAAGCGTAGCATCATAAGCCTACATGTTTCATTGAGCTTGTCATGTTTAAATGTCTGTTTGGGTCGAGACTTGCAACTGAATTTAAATGCAGTTATTCTCAACTGATTGAGCTTTGTAGGGCTTCATACCCCAAAAGGAAATAAATAACTGGCCAAGAGCATGTCGGACCATGCTCAGTGTAGGGTTCCATAGCCGTAACTATAAGGTAAAAAATACGATGTAAAAAAAGTACAACAACAAAAGAGCGTATCTTCATAGCAATTACGTCCTTTTGTTGAGAAGCGTAGTTTATCGGCAAAAACTCAAAAACGGTTAATTCGATCTTGTTGAAAATAATTTTCGTTGAAAGTATTAATTAAGCGTTAACTTCGTGATTTTTTTCATATTTTTCGGACGCACGGTTTAGAAAATAGAGGGGGGGGGACACAATTTACACAACTTTCGGAGCGATTATTTCCAAATACATTCACTTAATCAAAAACATTACTTAGGAACCTTATAGTGTTTTTTAAAGATCTATCGAACTTTGTACCACACGTTGATATTTGCTGAAAAAAAATTTTTTTACTGTCTTTAACATGTATGGAGTGCCCCCCCTAAAAATATTTATTTTAATTATTTATATACCAAACTAAGTAGCGGCTCATAAAACACACCTATATTCCAAATTTCATCAATATCCATCATGTAGTTTCTGAGTAAAATGCCTGTGACATACGGACAGACAGACGGACGGACATGACGAAACTATAAGGGTTCCGTTTTTGCCATTTTGGCTACGGAACCCTAAAAACGGAGACCTTATAGGATCGATCGTGTGTCGTCTGTCACAGCCAATTTGCTCCGAAAGTACCGGACCGATTGAGTTGAAATTTGGTACATATATTAAGGCCGATGACCCTAAGACGGACGTGTAACGGAAATAAAATACCCCCCCCCCCCCCTCCCGCGACTTACGGGGGGGGGGGACCAGAAAATTTTAAAAAGTTAGCAATCTATATCGTGTGACGGCCTAAATGAAAGGGATTGCTATGAGAATCTCAAATATATATTTTTATACAAATAGCTTTTAAGTTATTTAAGAAAATAAGCGAAAATTAACCATTATGTAAGGAACCCTCATGGTGCGACTCTGTTTGTCCGTATGTGACAGCCAGATATTTCAGGAACTACTGCGGCTATCGATTTGAATTTGGAATAGTGTTAAAAATCGCTAACCTGACCCGACTGGACGTAAATAGTACATTGTGTATCAAGGGCGGTAGGTAAGGAATTACAAACGAGTGTTTGTTACAAGGCCGAGGCGAAGCCGAGGGCTTTAATAACACTAGTTTGTAATTCCTTTACCGCCCGTGGCACACACAATGTTTTTCATCACACTTGTGAGGAAATCTAATTAAAATTAACCTTACTTAACCTAAATAAAATTGTAAAACTGACAGTGACATTAGTGACATATCCATAGACAATGCGCAACGTTCAGAAACCATAGCGGTACAGACCTAAAACGGTTGATTTTATAATTGCAAAATACTGAAATACACAATTGAAACATTTAATTAATGTTACAAAAATATGTGTTTACATGTATTTGCAATACCAGTTCTCTTTAAATAAATATTTCAGTGATAAAAGTTAAAAAAGTAAGTTGGCGTTTCCTTTGAACATGACAAATAAGAGTAAAACAGAACCAGCGTTTCAAATTTAAAAAGAAAACCATTACGCCCTAGGGCGTAATAGCTCATTTACGGCCCGCAAAACCTACGTGTAATGCACCATTTTCGAGCAAGTGTGATGAAAAAAATCTTATATCTTTTTACCTTTTTTTCAACGGGCCCGAAATGGAACGGAGAAAATTCAAAGTAGGGTTTATATCAAGGAGGGTATCAAATGAAAGGTCTTAATTTCGTCGTTTCAAAACGTTGGCTCAGGTGGAATACATTTATTTTCTGAGCAACCAAGTTTTATTTTGTAACTTAATATCACAATATTGGACATCTTACTTTGAAGATACAATTAAAAATGTGGTTTCTTTTCTGACGGTACAGAGTGGGAAAAGTAAGGGCGTTTGCACGTGAAACTTGCGTCATTATCGAGAGCCACTGTGGGCGCGTCTTAATCGACGGAGCTACATGGCTCTAACATGTCCCTACTATTTAACAAGTTTTTTTTACTATATGAAAGAAACTTGATGTTTCTTTATTAGTTTTCAATGCGGGCAAATTACACCACATTTTTATGTTACATAATACAGGTACAAGAAATCAAAGTACATAGAAAAATTAAATGGCGCTCACCTATGGTCCAGACCAGGACTCGAATCCGGTACCTCTGGATTTCCGGCCCAGCATCTTTACCAATTCGACCACGATTCGGTGCTCCGGTGTACTTTGATTTCTTGTATGTATATAAGTATGTTAGTTTTTTTTGTTATTGTACACTACCAAACAAAATGCACTGGTTCTTCTTTGCGAAACAAAAGTGTAATGACATAAATATAAATAAAAAAACACTATAAAAAAGTATCAAAAGCAAAGACAATATTAAAAAAAAAAATAATGGACAGTCTTGCACAGATATGCATTGTCAGTATACCCGATATTCCGTGTTTTACAAAAAAACGTAACTTTTTTTAAAAATAATCTGAAATAAAATATATTCTGGTTTTTAGGTCTCAAATAAATTGTACATTTGTATGTTATTGAATTGAGCAACAAATTTTAAATAAACGGATAAATAATAAATTCTATGGAACGCCTACTCGATCTAGACAATGTTTTCCTAAATAGCTACAGAGTTATTTATTTGAGGTGCTATATAATTTTAATTCTAAAAAATAACTGAATTTATTTGAAATTACGACTGACTTTCGTTTTGTTTGACTTGAATTCGAAATGTTCGAAATCTTGCAATAAGTACACTATTCAAAATAGGCTAAGCATTCAGAACTGATGAACAGCATGAACCTAAACGCCTTTTCCGACGAGGCATGTATTGCGACAAAACTCACTCTTCCAATCGAGTTCGAGTTCTTATCGAGTTACATTGGTAGCCCACATAGTACATTATTTATAGTCCCGACTTTGTTATTGTTTTCCGTTATAAGACTTATAACTTATAAGTGGACCGCGATAACAGTAATGCGCAAACTTATGCCGGTTCGCGTATTTATTGATATTTACGAGATATTGTTTAGTTCGGTTGAGTTTCCGCAGTTCGACATACTATAAATCATAGAACTATAATATCAAGGGGAGTATGATCGGCTCGGTGGTTTAATCTATACATATAATAAAATAGTAGATAGACTGTGTTTGTATATTAAAGATTTCTAAAAAAAGTAACATCACCATCACACACACATGACTTACGATAACATATACTATAAGAAACATGATGTTTCTTTATTAGTTTCAAATTTTTATGTTACATATACTTATAGATACAAAATAAATGGTGATAGATGGTCATAGATGGCAATTAGGTTAACAGCATATTAAACCCGAATGATACGGAGTCAAAGTAGACGGCTAAATTGAAGGCACTTGCTGGGTGCTCCAGTGGTCGAAGGGTAAAGACGCTGGGCCGGAAATCCAGAGGTACCGGATTCGATTCCGTGAACGCTATTTAATGTTTCTATGTACTGACAAGTCTTTGGGAGGATCGGGGACTGATACAAGGCAATATCTTCAGTACTTTCGTTTATTCAAACGTACGTTGCTAGGTCTACCATAGAAGTGATACTTTTTTTCTTCCGCTAGAGCGAGACAGACTCAATTCGATTAAATTTGAATATTTAATAGTTCCAAAGGCTGCCAGTCTGTCATACAAGGCGGTAAGGTTTGCATAGCATGGTACAAACCTTACAGTACTTTCTTGTATCTATAGTATACGTAAGTCTAACAATATTAACAAAAACTAAAGATTTGCACTGTTTGTTGCGTATTTTTATTGCGTATGAAAGTGCGTAACCAAAAGAAAAAAATAACTCCACTCTAACAATTTTTTAATGTCGTACAAAGAAAAATAGAAATGCCCTAATGCCACTAACAAACAGAAAAATTACTACAACTCATAATCCCGAACACACCTCAACCCCGCTTAACCCGTTAACTGCAATCAACACAAACAAATGAATCAATCCGACCCCCAGGTGCGCCTACCTGTCAATTTTAATATACGCCTTTAATGCGTGCCTGATTCGATCGCGGTGGGGTTAATAGTGTTTGCTTAATTGTATGACAGATATGGGCTTGACCGGGCTATTATAAGCTTTAATTAATTTCTAAAAAAAACGACATTGAACGCTAATAGTATAGATTTTTTTATTGTCTTTGACCGGCAAACTGGCAGGTGGCTCACCTGATGAAGGAATTGATAAAATTCCTCAAATATTACAGCATGTAGAGCAACGTCAGTATTTTTATAGTATCTGTTTAGGTGTTTAGGCTGTTGTAAAGCTGGAAGATATCAGTCGTGCTATGTTTGAAACATAATAAGGTACTTAAATACCTATTTATCCTCTGTCATCATACGAAAACAAAGAAATACTGGCAAAAATTACAATAAAAATTCAGGAAAATCTGTTTACTAATGAACCGATTAAACATAACTTTCCTAAATTACATATTGGTAAAACCTATAATGAAATATATGTTAAAAATTATAATAAATCTAAAACTAAACGTGAAATTAAAACTAGTATAAACATAAAATATTAAATTAACCCATAACAATGTTTGTACAAAATTTGACAGCTACCGTAGTGCAAAACTAAAACCCGGAATTTTACGACAAACAAATGCCCAACTATCCCATTGAACCTAAACAAACGTATAAATATTATAATTAGGGCAAATTAGTGGAGTCATAATTCGGTACAATGAGAGGGATAAATATTTATTAAGGGTCGCTGTCCACTATCGGGTCAGGGGGATGTGCGAATAATGGAGAGGGCGTTTTGGAGCCTTTAAAAAAAGTAAAAACAATAATAAACATAAAATTGTTTATGCCACACCTGGCCATAAAGTAGCTATTTCCGCACGCTGCGCGTACGGAAAAAGCCGCTTTCTGGCCAAGCTCAGGCATAAAAAGATGTACACAACACGGGAGGTAATAAAGAAAGCCCTCGATCGCATATTTACGTCCCTCGCTTGCAGCTCGGGCCGCAAACTTCTGCAATCTCGGCCTTTTTTTGTATTACCACCCTAGTTGTGTAATGTACTATTCACGTTACTTTATGAAATGAAATGAAATGAAAAATGTTTATTATCAGGCATTAATCCCATTAAAAATGTGTACAAATAAATAATTGCCATTAAAAGCGACTATACAATAATATAATAATAAATTTAAAATATAATAATACTAGACTATAATAATGTACACAATACAGTAGAGGTAAAACTATTGGCGAAGATTTTTCACGTTACTTTAAAACGTCATCATTACAATATAACACCTCCATTCCTCATGCGTCCACGTGTTGGTCAAACGTTGTTGAAATATGTACCCGGGGGCGGGCGCGTCATACGCACTATTATATTATTAACCGAGCCCCGGTGGACGAATACTATAGTAGTTTTCTTGGACCTGGCCTTTAATAATTCTTTGTGACCTTTTGTATGAAGTAGCGAGGATTAAAAAGGGGTTGGAATCATTTTATATGTGTAACTGTTAACATGATATTCAGTATAAAGTTGCCACTTTCGCTGTCACTGTTAAATTTTGAATACCTGTTGCCCACTTGCCCTAAAAGTTTTTACAGGACTTTTGAAAAGAAACATCGTCACAATAATGAGTTTCTGTATTTTTACAATAACACGTTTTTATGGATAATTCAAAATGCTTCTTATTTAGATTTTTTTTTACATCATTTGGCATAATGCTTTTTTCTGAACACGTAAACTTTTCAGGATTATTATAATGCGAAACTAACCTAACATAACCTTGATGAGGCCTTAAGTTGCGTTACAATGTACTAACAGGCGAAGGGTTTAGGTAGAACGTCACATAATGCTTAAAAAGGACCGTGGTGAATTTAATATCTTCGAGGATCTATCAGAAGAAAAATTCTCAATCTATTTCCGAAACCCAAGGTTAATATTTAGGCCTTCTTATTTAGATAAGTCTCATGAGACTATATCATATTGAACTAATACAATGAGTCATCATCATCATCATTTCAGCCATAGGACGTCCACTGCTGGACACAGGCCTCCTCAACGGATTTCCAGCAACACTAACCAAGGTCATCCGACCACCTTGCAGGTGGCCGTCCCACGCTTCGTTTGCCAGTACGTGGTCCCCACTCGAGAATCTTTCTGATCGTTGCATCGGTTTTTCGAGCTATATGCCCCACCCATTTCCACTTCAGTTTGCTTACCCGGTTTGCTATATCGGTGACCTTGGTTCGTCTACGAATCTCCATACTTCTGATTGGATCTCGCAGAGAGATCTCGAGCATAGCCTTTTCCATCGCTCGCTGAGTGACTCTGAGTTTCCTTAAGAGGCCCATAGTTACAGACAACATTAGTGATGGGTTTTTAATCCAATATAACCTTGCATTAGTTAAAATAAGGTAAAAGTCCTAATGCTTGACACGCCCAATAGTCGCCCGACACCCTGCTTTCATCTCTATTGCTAATTACTTAACATTCGAGATGTCAACTACTGGGACAATGTCCAGCACGGACGTTTACCTTGATCATGAATTTTATGTACAAATGTTGTTATTTTACTGATGACAATTCATCAAACTTACTAATGCATTCCCAATTTACCGCAGAAAGAGAACTGAAACAAGAATGGTGAAAAACCCAGCAGGATTTGAACCGGCATCAAAAACAAATCGAATACGTCGAGGCAAGCAAAAGGGGTGCGTAACGATGGCTATAAAATTTTTTGGTATAATATTAGTTGCAATAACGCTCATTTGATATAATTATTAAATCATATAACAACACTTAATATATTTACATATGACATAATTATCATTTCTTATAATGATCATTTGATAGAATAACATTTAATATAGCATTCTTTAAGTATAATGCTTATTTCCTATAATGAACTTATGGTATAACGTTATTTTCATATAAAATACAATTGGCATAACCATTATTGATATAATGTATTAGAGACATAATCACAAAACGAACTGCTATCAAAAAGTAGGTTAGGTTAGGTTTGAACTGCGTCTCCCAACAAAAACGAACTGCTATCAAAAAGTAGGTTAGGTTAGAACTGCGTCCCCCTACCAAAACGAATGGCTATCAAAAAGTAGGTTAGGTTAGGTTTGATCTGCGTCCCCCAACAAAAACGAACTGCTATCAAAAAGTAAGTTAGGTTAGTAAATTATAAGGGCACAGAAGAAAAAGGGGGGACGGGGAGGCGGAGCCCCCCACAAGGGAGGCTCGGGGGGCGAAGCCCCCCGCATTAAAAAACATAAAGCAAATTCATTTAGGTAGAAAATTAGGTTAGGTTAGGTTTGAACTGCGTCCCTCAACAAAAACGAACTGCTATCAAAAATAGGTTAGGTTAGGTTTGAACTGCGTCCCCCTACCAAAACGAATGGCTATCAAAAAGTAGGTTAGGTTAGGTTTGAACTGCGTCCCCCAACAAAAACAAACTGCTATCAAAAAGTAGGTTAGTTTAGTAAATTATAAGGGCACAGAAGAAAAAGGGGGGACTGGGGGGCGGAGCCCCCCACAAGGGGGGCTCGGGAGGCGAAGCCCCCCGCATTAAAAAACATCAAGCAAATTCATTTAGGTAGAAAATTAGGTTAGGTTAGGTTTGAACTGCGTCCCCCAATAAAAACGAACTGCTATCAAAAAGTAGGTTAGGTTTGAACTGCGTCCCCCTACCAAAACGAATGGCTATCAAAAAGTAGGTTAGGTTAGGTTAGGTTAGGTTAATTTATTTATATATCTATTATACCTCTTGATTGTTATATATTATGATTTGTATATAAAATGAGCGTTATACCATATAATCGTTATAAGAAATAAGCGTTATACCGAACGTTAAATATACGAAATAAATGTATATATTTTAAAATTATACCAAACGTTTATTATACACCATGAGTGATTATACCCTTTGAAATTATATCAAATGTATATATCGATAGAAAATATATTAAATATTTTTATATCGATCATTACACACCCAAGCAAAAGATGTTTAGGGTTCCGCGGTAAAAGGTAACGCGAGTCACGATTTTATTGCGTGTCGAATCATCATATTGCAAATTTAAGTGTTTATGCCACACCAGGCCATAAAGTGACTTTTTCTGAACGCGTAAGCAAGTGCAGACATAAAATGATGTACACAACACGGGAGGTAATGCCTTCTCGCCTAAGGCTCGGGCCGAAAACATCTGCGATCTTGGCCTTTCTTTATAATACCACCCTAGTTGTGTAATATACTATAATTTATCTCTAAATAAATGTTACATCCCTAGATATATTGACACTTTAATTTGTACCTTTAATGAAAAAAACACGAAATGAAATGAAAATACACAAATCTGTTCCAGTTTTATTGTACTACAAACAAAATGTTAAAAGTTTACACAATATAAACTCAAACAAAATCGATGAATCAAACATTTAACCCTGCCATTATCGCCACGCCAATCCTCCGATTCCACATCATTTTAACCCTTGCGATGAAGCAATTATCGGCCTCGTTACAGTAATGGGTTAACTTTCCGTCACGCACGCATCCGATTCACTTTGTTATGACTGTTAACCGGTTGATTAACGGTATTTTTGAACCGGAAACGGAAAAGATGACGTCATGGAGATTGATGCGACTGAAATCAAAGTTACACATTTTCGTGAATATTTCTGACAGGGTTTGTAATATTTTCCGGGGTATCAATAAGGTGATAGGTGAGTATTTTATATGAACATTCGAAGTGTCTCTGCTATATACGACTATGATATATAAAAAAATCAAATCTTGGGCGAAAAAATGATGATACTCGTACAGTCGTAAACGTATATAGGTATTTAAAGTCACAACACTAATCTGTTCATTAGTAGGTATACAGAGCATTATTAAAATCAACGATACTTAGTGTTTAATTAACGTTGTTTGGTAATTTTAAGGGGCCTTACTGAATTTGCAATTGTGGTATTTTATGTTACGTTACATAAAATACCAAAAATTATCTTTATAAATTAAGATATTAACAATAGACACAATAACATCCGCCGGTGTACACTGCCTTTCATTAAATTGTCGAAAGGGACTCTACGCGTTGGCTTCGGCTCCGCACACGCCTCCTAAAGGTCCGGGACAACAATGAGAACGGGTTCTTACCAGACCTCGGAAACCGGTATTTGCTCCATACAAACTTGATACAATGGCAAATATCTTACCAATTTATAAGTATGTAATGTGTTTACATACCTACTGAAATAAATATTGAGGACAGCCTTGCACAAATCGGTCTAGTCCCAACTAAACGAAGCAATGCTTTATACATGTACATATTTAAATATAATACTTAAATGCATAGAAATTATCCAAAACCCTGCAACAAATCGCCTATTTTGGTTGGAAACTGACCTAGATATTTATTTCAGTAGTTATGTAGACATATTTTATGATAAAGGGAAGAATTATTGCAAAGTACCAAGATTAAATGATCCTAGATTGCTGTATAGCTTGGCAACTTCGTTGGTGACACTCACCGGCGTGCTTTTAGTTCTGCGCAGCCGTAACTACTTACACAAGTTACCAACACGAACGGCAACCGACGGAGGCTGCCTCCGGAGGCCCCTGTTCGTGTTGGCGGTAATTTGTGTAAGTAGTTACAGCTGCACAGAACAAAAATCACACAGGTGAGTGTCACCAACGAAGTTGCCAAGCTATAGTTATCCACACATCCATGTTGCCATATATATAATTTATAATAAAACCTTTTTTCGACCTCTTTAAACTTAGTGTAGTCCGACTATACCTCTCTGAATCACTAGAGCATTCTTTGCGAGAGGTATGCGCCAGCTCTAGTTAGATATCCCGAGGCATGGACCAACCGCGGTGACAAGGCCCTCACGAAGGTGTTTGTGGTAAGAGAGGATAATAGAGAGATATCTCTCCAAGCGGATGTTGTGCCGGGGACCAAAGTCCAATGACAGTTGGTCAGAATGCAACCGACTTAGAAAACTTCGACAGCGCAATGCAGAACATGTCAGATTGACAGATGACATGAGTATCGCCACATGTTCATATCGGCTGACCAGTGACCAGGGTCCCAAAGTCCCTACCCAAATAAGTAACTAGTAAAAATATATTCTACAAAAGTTTACCTTAATAATAAGCACCTTTGAACAGACCAAGGTTTATTAGTTAATAAGTAGGAGCGATTAGACGCGACGTCGCGTGCCGAATCGACCTGCTAGTGTACATTGGAATTTTAAATTCTTAATCGTTCACTAGGGAATAAGTTGTTTGAGGCAAGATAACGGATTTAAAGTTTATGGAAATGGCGTAAATTATCGTTTTATATCAACGTCTTGCTTTAATTTCCTACATTGTTGACGAGTGCGCGTAGAAGTTGATAGTTTTAAATGTTACGATTTTTTTAAACCAATATACAGGGTGGGAGGGACTATACCGACATACTTTCTTTTTTCATGAATTCCTGGTAGTGTGACGAGTAAAAAAAGTTACGTGATGTATAGTCGAAAAACGCTTACTTTCAGAGATATTCATTATTTTTTAAATGAAAACTCCCAAGTGTGTAACCAGCCTTATTATAGGTTTTGTGGGATACTGTTCATAAATGTATGTTAAAGTATGTTTTAATAAATAAATAATAAGCCCTAATAAATGTGACTAAAATAGTTTTAATATTTTTTTTAATCTTTTAACTAAACAGCAATTAACCTTCGCAGTATTTAATGGTAAGCGACTACGAGGCCAAAAATTTACCTTTCGTTTCCATTTTAGCTTTTTTTTTCTTTTTGATAACTTTTCCTCCAGTAAGGACATGTTTATAACGAGGGGCTGAATTTACTGATTTATTTTGTTCCATAAGACTATTAATGTAAAATAACAATATTCGACCTATGTTGATATAACGTTATTTACTTGTAATACCATCAGGAATAAGTGGTTAAAGTTTGTCGGGTAACCCGTACCCACGGTGTATAATACGTTATTTGCCCACTACACTGTATCGTACCATGACCGTACTATGAACGTATCAGACACGGTATGACAAACACTGGTCGGTGACGGAACGTGCTAGTGGGCATAGTCTCATACTTTTCAATACAAACAATATTTATTTTACCTAAAACGTTCATAGTACGGTCATAGTATGATACGCTGTAGTGGGTAGACCTTAAAACAGCCCGCAGACTTCAGACTTTTTATCGTCTGATAGTTTGATCGGACTGTTAGTCAGTATGAACACATATGAAAACGTTTAGTTTCAATTTATGCTAACATACACATTTGGTATTCAATTCGTTTAAAGTTCAAAAAGTAAAGTTTACATCTATGTTTTGGTTAGTTAGTTTATGGTATGTATTTACCTGAAATATTCTATCGCTTCATACTTATTGTCATGTGGGTTATTGTTCGGTTTACTTTGCAGCCATGTCCACGAAATAAACAAACATACATAGTAACAGTAAACATTAATAAAAAAAATATGGAGCACGGTTTACGACCATAAAACTTGTGAAGAGACTTTTTTTAGGTCTTAGGCGAAGAACACACTGAAATCGCCCGTCGCCGCGATTTACGCGCCAGTGTGCGCCACCCCGCGATTTTTCTATACAAATCGATGATTCTACATCATCATCATCATCATTTTCAGCCAAAAGACGTCCACTGCTGGACATAGGCCTTCCCCAAGGATCTCCACGATTGTCGGCTTTGTGCTGCTATTATCCAGCGGCTTCCCGCGGTTTTCACCAGATCGTCGGTCCACCTTGTGGGAGGCCTGCCAACACATTCTACATACAAAGTTGAAAATCGCTGAGTCGCGTGTCGCCGCGATTTTCGCTGCAGTGTGAGATCCGCCTTATGAATTTTTGTTAATAATTTAAATATTGAAGCCTAGAGACCTTATGGAAATGATTTAAACTACGTCTGGTTGTTTATTTTAAGATCCTTGGTTGACATTATTAATATCTACTTTTGTCATGGTCTCGATCGAAAACATTTCCATTGTAAGGTCTCTTAAGATGCAATACCCTACTCTATCCTATCCTGGCCATACCCTACCTATACCCTACCTATACCCTAGTCAACGAGAAAGTTTCAAGACAAAGTACAAGTAAGAAAACCCTTTTATGGAACCCGACAGCGATAGTAACCTCGTTAGTGGCGCAAATTGGAGTAAAGAGCTAGACTACTAACCTTCACTAAAACGACGTAACCGACATATCTTTAGTAACTAAGCTACTGTCTATTCAAATATTAGTCTAAACTAGTGCTCCTTGCACTTGCCTACCTATTTTATAGATTTTTTACTGTCAAGACCCTTTATCTCAAGAACGCGTGGAGGTATCGAGTTGAAATCAAAACCATATATTCAAGCCCACGGTTCCTTGACTCTGTGTAAAAATCAAGTTTCTAAGTTAACGTGAAAAAAAAATACGGCCGTTTATGCGCATAAAACGTAAATTTGGACACTCTCAAAAAATCAAAATTCAAAGGGTACTTTCCGTTGACTTAGAACTATGAAATTTGGCAAGTAATACCGTTTTATAGTACATTTATAGGAAAAAATCTGAAAACTATACATTTTTAATTAACTGGGACAGTGTCAAGCGCTCAGACGGACGTTATTTTTACTGTATTCTCTGATAGGGAACGTGCACCAGTAGAGTGGCGTCTAAAGAACTCGATTCCTACCGGCTTGCCTAAAATCAGGGATTTGAGCATGCCACGCCACTGACGTGCACGAACTATAGGTGGCAGCACTAAACGACAAAAGAGACACGGGCGGACAATAAAGGAAACTATCGCCCCTGTCAAATCAAGCTGTCAATGTCAATGACAATTTGTAAGTGTCAATGTCAAATATAGTCGTAGCTACACTGACGTTAATCGTCCTTCATCGCGATAAATTAACGGCGTTTTCATCAATGTGGCCCCAGCGTGAGAGGGTATATGATTTAGATTTACGGCACCAGTTGGCAGCACCTTTGTCGTGCACCTTCCCTATACACGTAGGGTGGTAGAAGCTATGGCACCCGAGTGGTTCGGACATGCGTCTTTCAAGGAGAGGTCGTGGGTTCGTATCCTGGCTCGTACCAATGAGTTTTTCGAAAGTTGTTATGAACGAAATTTTTGTAGCACGCTCACACTGAACTAGACAGGCCAATTGCTTTCACTAATTGTGAACCCCAAAAAAGTTGCATGGTTCGGTAAAAAATCCTAATTTTCAGAATTACCCCACGTTTCAAATTACCCCAATCAAAGTATAAAGACAGACAATCAGTTGACCATAGTTATGCAAAAAGCGACCAGAGGCTAGTTACTTACGTACGTACGTATACTTGGATTATAAACTTTCTGCTTAACTGCATAAAGTACATATTCCAAGTATACGAAATTTGCCTCTAGTCTCTTTCTGCATAACAATTGTCAGTTAAAGCTTGGCCGCTTACGCATGGTATACGGTAGTTTTTCTTCCTACAAAAGGTACATCGGGGGCGCGCATGTGTGCGCGCCGTGTACGGACGCACCACAGGCAAGGATTTGAGCATGCGCGAGCATGCCACAGTATGGCGTTCACTCACACAGACGCGCGTCGTGCGTCTGTGTAAATACGTGTCGCGCGATCCTAAACGGCCGAAGTCGTACTACTTGGTTATCTTTATTTATACTTTGGCTTAGGTGCGCCCGATACGTATTCAAAGTCGACACGTAGACAGTGCAATTCGCACTGGAGCATTCTTACGCATTCTTAAAACTATGCTTGTAGTGCGTTCCTTTACGGCACACACATACAATCCGAAAGAAGAAAAATTACTGATATTATACTGTGCTCCAATGCACCTTAAAGAATAACTTGCAAAATCACTCCTAATACAACATCTAATTCTACTTAGTGAACTGAATCAATAACCAAATAATCTCCAGCGGGCGCAATCCATATAAATCAAAATGCCCCAAAAATCGAACCGCGGCCCCCGCGCCATCTTCAGTAGAATTGATGTTGTCGATAAATCAGCTGACTCCTCTGTCTGCGTGTGTTGTGACGCCCAAACACTTGACTAATCGGGATTTATGGCGGGGGTTTGGGTGTGCTCATTTGGGGACATTTTCGGGGTATTCGAACTTGTCAATAGATGGCGTTGTAACGTTCGAAAGAACCAAAGTACAATACTCTACTGCTAGCACCTAAAGTACAGTAAGTTATACGTTTCAGCAGAAAAAAAAATTACTTGTTTAGCGCAAAAACATAACACAATAAATTAAAACAATATGCCTTCTGCACACACTCAGCATATTGCCACGGCGGCAATCAGCCCCCAATATGCCCATTCATTAAATATACTTACACGGAATTTTAACTTATAACATAACTATTTAAGTTATATACATCTCGAACAAAAATCAATATCATCGACAGCCTAGTTCACACTCGTACTAATTACATATTTGTTTGCAATAAAATTGCAACTTTATGATTTGTGTACTAACCAGGGGTCGGATACCGGTATTTTCTCCATACAAAAATACCGGTAGTTTTTTCGTTCTCTGATTTATTATTTCATTTTTTAATTGGACAATAGAATAATACGAAGTCATTACTGAAATACATTATTAAGCCCTATATAAAAAGCATAAAGTAATCCCACTAATATTATAAATGCGAAAATGTGTTAAGATCTCTTCATTTTCGCTTTTTATTTTTGATTTTGACGCCTAGAGTGTCTTTACATCTCTAAAAGTAGTTTTATGTTCATTTAAAGGGAAGCACGAACGCTTGTCAAATCCTTGTTTCGACAAATGCTTGTTTCGTCAAATGCTTATTTCGTTAAATGCCCTTTCGTTAAATCCTTGAATCGTAATAAATTTTACTATTTGATTGTACCGTTACCTGACTTAAATGCGTTATTTACAAAATAAGGTTTTGACGAGAAAATGATTTGACTCACCAGGCATTAGACGAGACAATGATTTGACGAAACAAGGATCCGACTAAATAAAGATTGGCCGTAACTAGAATTAGACAAAACAAGTATGTGACAGAAAAAAAATATTACGATTCAAGGACTGGACAATAAAAGGGATCGACGAACAGAGGATTAGACAAAACTAGCATTTAACGAAATAACCATTTGACGAAACAAGCATTTGTCGAAACAAGAATTTGACAAGCGTTCGTGCTTCCATTTAAAGGTGTATTAGTTAAGTATTTATTAATAAATTGTATTAATGAATTTGCATGTAATATTTAATGTTTTTTGAAAAGAGAAACTGATGAGTTTCTTCCGGCGCTTCTTCTCACAAGAATGTCATTTGCCGAAGCGCCGAAAGAATCACACATGTGAAAGAGCCCTTGAGGCCTACTTGCAGAAATAAATTATTTGATTTCATTTCATTTATCTTACAAGAACCGCGACCCGATTAGCCTCAGGATCCGAATATGCTGCAATAAATTTACTCCGACCATAGCCGGGCATTTCTTCAGAAATATGTCTGCGGTCACCTCATTCATCTGGCCCTTTTTCATACTAAATGTATCGAGACAGATGAATGAGTCGCAGACATATTTCTGAATGATAGCCCAGTCGGGCTCAGCTAAGTTTCTTGCCGGAGTCTTCTTAGCTGGGTTAGGGTAGGGGAGACCGGGTATGGTTGTCTCGCGGGTTGGTTGTCACAGCGGCCATAAAATAATACTAAACGAAACATTAAGTACATCAATCAGTGCTAAAAGATCGCAAGAGCTGTACAGCCTTCCGTACTTCACCAATCGATGCACTTATTCCTTCGTTTAGTATTATTTTATGGCCGCTGTGACAACCAACCCGCGAGACAACCATACCCGGTCTCCCTTACCAAACGTCAGTTCTAAGACGTCAGGACTAAAACTCCCATTAGTTCGATCACACGCTCTACAGAAGGAAAGGTTGAACCGTTTCAATCAATCCCGCTGGTCCGTCGCTCACTTTGAGCGATCAGCGAAAAGTCACGGTGGTCGCGGCTTGCGAAACTGCTAGCAAACTTGCAGGCTTGTAAACCCCCACTTGGTCACGAATCCTATAAAAAAATAGGACTCATAGGTCAAGTCAGATTCTAAAATAGCCACATTTTTACTAAAAAAAACCCGACCGCGGTGCACTTTGAAACTGCATAAAGTCCGCCATTTTGTTTATTTTAACGAACTTCATACCCAGTGACACTCGCACTATCAAGACGAATCTAATGATGTATCATTTATCAAAATCAGATGTGCCATTGAGTAGTTACGAGCGGACACAGGAACGGACATACATAGGGGAGACCGGGTATGGTTGTCTCGCGGGTTGGTTGTCACAGCGGCCATAAAATAATACTAAACGAAGGAATAAGTGCATCGATTGGTGAAGTACGGAAGGATGTACAGCTCTTGCGATCTTTTAGCACCGATCTATGTACTTAATGTTTCGTTTAGTATTATTTTATGGCCGCTGTGACAACCAACCCGCGAGACAACCATACCCGGTCTCCCCTACATACATACAGGTCAAACACATAACCCTCCTTTGGGCTTTGCCGCAGTCGGGTAAAAACCGGTATCAATGTAAACCGGCGTCCCTGACAAAGTATAAAGACGAACAAGTACCTAGTCCAACTTCACCCGTTTAGGAGCGCGCGACACGTATTCACACAGACGCGCGATAGCACCATACTCTCCAGTATGCATCGCACTCACACAAACGTGCTATTTCTTTGACACTCTTACGCATTCTTATTTCTTTACTTGAAATGCGTTCGTACACGGCGCGCACACATTCAAGCGCGCGATGTACCTTTAGTGGGATAAAAAATTGCTATATTATACAGTGTCCCCGAGTGTGGACACTCATATCGTTCCAATGAAGCATTAGTGGGGGTCACGTTTTCACCTATCACTCGCATTTTCCGATGTCCGATCGGCTAATGGGTTCACTGCCACGGACTAGGAATGCGAACCTGTAATCCGATTATACCATACAGTACCTTTATATATAAAACATACCTATTAACTATTACACATGGTTACAAAATTTTAATTTTTAAAATTTTCCGGAAGTTTTTTTCACTTTTTTTTTATCTTTTGATACAGTGAATTTAAATCTACCAGCCGTTTCTATCTATCAGCTTTTATTTTCCGTATATCTTTTTGGTATTTTATGTGAGGGTAGGCATATTACATACATGTCATATCTCCAAAACTAAAGCTGATAGATGAAAACGATTTTTATTTTCAGAATCAGGATGCCATAAGTCTACATGAAAGCTAATTAACGGTCCGGAAAAAAATCATTGTAATTACGTGTTATTATTGATTATGTCTGGGAGTTTAAATCATACTTCAATAAAACAAAAGACTATGCAATTATATTTGAGCCCTTTTTTTCAAAAAAAACTCTAAGGGAATTTGAGCAGCTGAAAAACGGTCATCAGGCACCGTAGAGGAAAATCGTATATTAAGAGGAAACAGGAGGGCAGTTTTTCCATACAAACGTAGTCCCCTGTTTCCTCCCTGGATAATGCCAGTAGAGCAATAATTTTTGGTCCAAAAATCTATGGCTACTATTGATATGTTCCTATGTTTTCCTTTTTACGATAAATTGATTCCCAAAAGACATATTAACCTTCAAAAACCTAAAAAAAATGCCAGATTTTCCGCTGTGTTCACACATCCAGAAAACAAATTTGACTAGATTATTAAAAAAAAGGAAAACATAGGAACACGGCCAAAGCCTTTCTTTATTGTTTAATGAAAAAAAAATTGTTAAATAGGTTAAGTTTTGGGGAAGAAATAAGGGGACTACGAAACGTTGTTTTCATGAAATTTTAAAAGGTATTTTCGGTCCAAGCTGCAGTTGTCTCTATCGCGCTCTGCGGGCGAGAGGCGGGCAGTGCGGGACAGCGACACATTTTACAAATACCTAATTTTCAATTCTCTCGACCTTACTATTTCCTCTTAATAGTAAGTAAACTGCATAAACAGAGCTGTGCCGTTTTTCCCTAATCGATAAAAATGTTCACGACTACATTACTACTAAGCAATAATGTATTTAAAAAAAAATTGTGCATCCTAAACGGTACCTATATGCATTTTAAAATTTTAAAGAAATGACCACACTTTACAAATAATACATTTTTTACATAAAAAAATTCGTCCTAATACGATTAACGTCAGAAGATCTTCAACTTTCCCTTTTTTATTGATGCCTATGCAAAATGGGTCATTCTCTATCTTTCAAAAAGATGTCCATAGTTAAGGGATTAATTTAACAAAAGGTTAATCTTGTTCCTTTATGAAACGGAAGTTACCATACAATTTGTATGGAACAAGATTAACATTTTGTTCAATTAACCCTAAACTACGAACATGTTTTTTGAAAACGACCCAAATATCACACTAACTACATTAAATTCCGTTAGTATAAATAAAATGTCAGCTACCCCGTTATACCCCACAACAGCATCGCACATTGTCGCCTTTCGGTATCCATCATTCGTTCGCAAAAATGTATGTTGAAAAATGTGCCAATATATATCTCTCAATTAGAAGAGCTAAGTGATATACGGGGTTTTAGCCTATGTCAGCGTTCAATGGGTTTCCCAGTGAAATATGCCGGTTTTCTATTTTATGAGGATTTATTGGTTATTGTTTTGTTTTTGGAAGGTGAAGCAATGTGTTTTTAGCTTTATTTTGGGACTTGGAGCAAGTTTGTTGCTGTTTTCGTATATACAGGGTGTCCCTAAAACCAACTTTTATATGATCAGGGCTGATAGACCAGCTCATAAGAACCTAGATTAAGCAAATTTGACCTCAGTAAAAATCTCTTAGTTTTCGAGATATTGACGTTTTTGTAAAACTCGTGCTAAGTGATACCCTGACTCGGTGTTTTGAGTGTCATTGCTAAAATATCAAGTATTTTACAAATCTGTTTTTTGCTATGTGTGGCCAAATAACTATGCTATTGAACGTATTTTCTATTTTTGCTAATTTATTCATGCTGTGGACACAGTACAATAACAAAAAAAAATTATTCGATTTTTTTCAAATTTCACCTCTGACTTCGAACTAGCGTGGTGAAAAAAAAATGTACCAACATAACCAGGCACTCAACGTAAAAAAATTGCGCATTTATTGTAGTTTCTAAAATGGTATAAAAATTACTAAACACTGTAATAATTTTTGAAATAATGATATTTTGTTACAAAATTAACTGTCTGCCGCCTTCATCTCATACGATCCGGTTGAACTAAGTTTGCACCTGGCGTGCTTGACATCACATACAAATTAGGTGCAAACTTCACGTAATCGTCAATATCTCGAAAACTAAGAAATTTTTATGAGGTCGATTTTACTCAGTCTCGTTTTTTATGAGCTGGTTTATCAGCCCTGTTCGCCATTTTGTAAAAGTCGCGAATTTTGATAGCCTGGATCAGTCTTTCGAAAGTCATGACTTCAAATTTCAGTATTTTCTTAATCTGCTTTTTGTTTTAAACATTACTTAATAATTATGCGATCATACCTTATCAAAATAAATTAGATTTTACGTGATTCAAAATATGACCTCGGATTTGAATCGCGTAATACTTAAAACAAATTTACCATGCTAAAATAAAAAAAAATAATGTAGTTTAAAATAGTAAGATTTTACACACTAGACACCGTAGTTTTTAAGATAATAGCATTTTAATTCAAAAGGAGGTTATACTACAATATTCCATTGGTTAAATTTCGTACCAGAATTTGAATTTCGAACAGAAAAGGTATGATAGCATAATTATTAAGTAATGTTTAACAAAAAGCAGATTAAGAAAATACTGAAATTTGAAGTCATGACATTCGAAAGACTGATCCAGGCTATCAAAATTCGCGACTTTTACAAAATGGCGAACAGGGCTGATAAACCAGCTCATAAAAAACGAGACTGAGTAAAATCGACCTCATAAAAATTTCTTAGTTTTCGAGATATTGACGATTACGTGAAGTTTGCACCTAATTTGTATGTGATGTCAAGCACGCCAGGTGCAAACTTAGTTCAACCGGATCGTATGAGATGAAGGCGGCAGACAGTTAATTTTGTAACAAAATATCATTATTTCAAAAATTATTACAGTGTTTAGTAATTTTTATACCATTTTAGAAACTACAATAAATGCGCAATTTTTTTACGTTGAGTGCCTGGTTATGTTGGTACATTTTTTTTTCACCACGCTAGTTCGAAGTCAGAGGTGAACTTTGAAAAAAATCGAATAATTTTTTTTTGTTATTGTACTGTGTCCACAGCATGAATAAATTTGCAAAAATAGAAAATACGTTCAATAGCATAGTTATTTGGCCACACATAGCAAAAAACAGATTTGTAAAATACTTGATATTTTAGCAATGACACTCAAAACACCGAGTCAGGGTATCACTTAGCACGAGTTTTACAAAAACGTCAATATCTCGAAAACTAAGAGATTTTTACTGAGGTCAAATTTGCTTAATCTAGGTTCTTATGAGCTGGTCTATCAGCCCTGATCGTATAAAAGTTGGTTTTAGGGACACCCTGTAGAACAGGCAAATTGATTTTAGAAGGACCAAAATCTTGTATATTGATTGTTTAGCGGTGTTTCTGTACAAACACTTCAGCATTTCGATGTATCGATACTCGATACAGCTCCCTGGGTACAGCGCAAAATTGGGTATCATATTCTGCTTGTAAATAAAAGAAGCCCTGAATATAATTGTAATTTCTAACGCTCATTCCGTACTCGTAACTAGAGCCATGATTCGTATTATACTATGCACAATAATAAAATAAAATAAATAAAAAATAAAAATCATTTATTGCCACAAAAACGCAGAAAAAAGTTACACAGAAGGCAGGCACAATACAAAATTTAAAATGCGACTTTATTATTAGTGGCAGCAGGCTCAGGCATATGCTGTGAGCTTAGCTACACAGCGCTGTTTTTCAGCCTGCACCCGACTCACAGCAAACACTAAACTTATAATAATTAAGAGGGAACATATTCTCACTGCTAACAATAGATAGATAAAAATTATTGAATTCAATTTTCAATTTATCTAGTTATAATAAATAAATAATGTGTACAGTGTCAAATTAACAAAATTAACAATATAAAAAAAAAAACAATACATTTTGCTCGCTCAAAAAAAAATACATTTTTAAATTCAGCATTAGAGTATCGTGTGGGATAAAGTCATAGAAAACTATATAATTAAGGTTTACAATATTACTCACTAAGTTGCTTGTTAAGTAATCCTTTCCGTAGGCTACTTTTGTAGGTTGGAAGCGACATATACACATCGAGTATACACTAGGCTCACATTATTTTACAAATAATCAAGTTTTTTCGCAATTTTCCGAATTAATTGAGAACGTCCTGCACAAACCGCCTCACCCCAAAACGACTTACATTATTCTACCAACTCATCTCATACGCCCTTCTTTAAATGACGGTAGCTACCCTTTAAGAGCGTTTATACTGAGTGGTTTGGCAACGTGGCATTTTTTGACGTTTTTCTGATTAATTTTGCGACATATTACTGAAACAATTTTAATGCATTCGTGCATTAAAATCGCCATTGTTGGTCATCGTCGTATTTCCAGGAAAAATCTCACACACATTTACAAACAATTTCATATTTAATGACAATATATAAGGTCCTAATTTATTCGTTGCAGATATTTTAACACATTATACTTCACATTAAAATAATTAACTTTAAATAGAAATTAAGAAAGCTTTCATATAACTTTTTTGATTTCATTTACCTGACAAAAAAAATTAATTATAATTTCGTCTATAAAAAATCACCATGTGCATTATCACATGTCACAATAACACTATCTGTCATGTCAACAATTGTTTGTCGTAAATGTCGTAACGGTTCGGCGGGAAAACTGCAAATGTCATTGTAAAGTGGCCAGTTACAGTTCAGTGGTACGTAAAAGAGCTACTAGAATCTGTTCAATGAGTTTTCATTTAGTAATCACATTAACAGGGTGTTATTACGTAGCAAATTTGTTTTTCCTTTTTTTCCAAAAAAACATCGTAAAAGCTATAATGTTTCATGCTTTAATATACTCCACAGACCGAGTACTATCAGCTGTAAAAATATCTGTAAGTAATAAATTAGGACCTTATATATCATTACATTCGGTGCTAAGCTGTAATTTATGTAAAGATCTCAATACTGTCTTCGGTTTCCGTGACGACTACTCACAGTTATTTTCGTCACACCTGGCCATAAAGTGGCTATCACCGCCCGCCACGCATGCGGAAAATCCTACTTTCTGGCCTGGGGAAACGTAAAATTTTATACTTACCACGGGCGGCCTATAGGCATGCTATTTTAAAACAAAAAAACAACAAACACTTAACATTGTGTAAACTTTCGTTTTAAAGATCACAATGTGTTTTAATGATGCACAAATAATGGGGAACAATGCCACAAGACAAATGCCACGTTGCCAATTTTCTCAGAACAAACCCTCTTAAATCGAGTTACAATGATTGATTGGTATAGATTACCGTTGATTCCCGGTTGGCGTGCCCACCGGCAATATGCGGGTTCGGTCGGACTGCTATTGATTTTTATTCATTTCCGCTAACTTAGGTTATTAGTTTGACTTGGAAGAAAGTTCTGTGGACGATTGAATAGGTTACTTGACAGTGTGAAAAATAATGGAAGAATTATGGATATATGTATTAATTATAAGTATTAAAACCAATTTTCGTCAATATTACTAAAAATAAATGGATAATTTATTTATAAAACTCGGATGAAAATTGATTATTTTTTATCTGTCGCCATTTTATCGAAAACGGTTTGGATTGGCCGATGACGTCACACCATAGTAAACAGCATCGACAGCATCTGTCAATCCTATTTTTAAAGGTAGAACGAACGTTATGTGATCCTCGTTGACATTTGTCGGTTTACTATCATGTGTCGTCATAGACGCCATATTGTCCGAGAAACCGTTATGGCGGCTAATTTTAAAAGTGCATTTTTATTTGCTTTTTTCGGAAAAAATACACAAAAGAATTAAAAATTACCACTTTCTGAGTGCTCAATAGACATCATCAATCGGATTGACTTTTCAGAAACCTGTCAAGTAGCCTTTTGTATGTTTGACCTGATAACCTTTACATATATAGATACAAGAAATCAAAGTACATAGAAATAGTACATTGTGTATCAAGGGCGGTAAGTAAGGAATTAAAAACGAGTGTTTGTTATAATAACACAAGTTTGTAATACCTTTACCGCCCGTGGCACACACAATGTTTTTATCACACTTGTGAGGAAATCTTAATAATATAACCTTACTAATCGACCCAGTATGACAACAAAATATTAAAACAGAAAGTGACGTTAGTGACATATGTCCATAGACAATGCAAATGTCAAGTCACGTTCGGAAACCATAGCGGTAAAGACCTAAAATGGTTGATTTTATATTTGCATTATACTGAAATACGCTATTTAAACATTTAATTAATGTTACCTACCGAATTATGTGTTTACATGTATTTGCAATAACAGTTATCTTTAAATAAATATTTCAGTGATAAAATTTAAAAAAGTAAGTTGGCGTTTCCTTTGAATATGACAAATAAAAGTAAAACAGAACCAGCGTTTCAAATTTAAAAAGAAAACCATTAAGCCCTAGGGCGTAATAGGTCATTTACGGCCCACAGAACCTACGTGTAATGACACCATTTTCGAGCAAGTGTGATGAAAAATTAAATGGCGCTCACATACGGTCCAGATCAGGGCTCGAACCCGGTACCTCTAGATTTCCGGCCCAGCGTCTTTACCAATTCGACCACCGGAGCACACAACAAGTGCTTTACGATATCTTCTCGTTCGCTTTTCTTAAGAATAAACTTATTTTAAATTAAAGTTGCATATCAGGAAATATGACCCATTCTCAATTTTTACCTCCGCATTAGCATCCCGCGTCTGCGCACTCCGTAATGGCGGCGATCATCAAGATAAAAACAAACAAATTCGTCTATCAGCGGCTGAACAAGCGACACATCAACGCCGGAGAATAATTATTCAAATGTTATAGAGCTATCGCGGACGAGGTAGCGACGGCAGAGACGGCAAATATATACTTTCTTTTAATAACCAACTTCAACCTTTACATCTCCAAGACACGTAAATACACGAGATACAATAAAATAATACTAAAATGGCAATACTGTATGTCTCGTTTGCCCCCTATTTCATAAAAAAAAATTAAGAATTTCCTCAATCCTTCATATTTTCCATCTTTCATTCCGAATGTGGAATTATGGTGGTGGTGGTGGTGTTGGTGTGGTGTCGCCTTCGAAATATGGTGCTGGAGAAAGCTGCTCAGGATCCCACAGACAAAGTACAAAGACGAACAAGTAGTCCAACTTCGGCCGTTTAGGAGCGCCCGACACGTATTCAAGGTGATCTGACACCATAAGGAATGCTGGTGGTACCATGCAGAGAGCTGCCCGTAAGGTCCTTGACCGCGTTATGTGGAGGGACATTAGCAGCTGGTCACGATCCGCAGTTATTTAAACGGAAAGATGTCATACGTTTTTTTCGCAAAATTAGGTCATCCTTTTCCCTGAAAGTTCTAGTACCAATCCAAAGAAAAACGTTCAAATAAGGGAAAAAAGGGTTGCCTACGATTTTCTGGCAAGGCTAGGGATTGCCACGTTGAAAACAGGTCACAGTTCTGACGTAACAAAACATCAGAAACATAAAGTCAGCTGAAAATAATAATACCATAAATTCTAATAAAAATAAAAATACAAGATTTATGGAAACACAAATAATTCCACATTTAAAATGAAAGTGTCACTAAAAGTTGGTCGTTTTTTTTCCGACGCTCCTCGGTATATTATCGAGGCCGATCTCTCTCAAAAATATGATTATCATTAACCGCCTCCGACAAACGAGGCACAACTATACGTAGGTACCGGGGAATTAATCCACTCGTTTGGATCTTGTTTATACTGGTAGTACTTTTATACCATCGGCAGTTTTTAACCAACATCAAAAAAGAGAAGTGAATTTAATAGTACATGACACAACTAGGGTGGTAATACAAAGAAAAGCCTAGATCGCAGAAGTTTGCGGCCTGAGCTGCAAGCGAGGGACGTAAATATGCGATCGAGGGCTTTCTTTATTACCTCCCGTGTTGTGTACATCACTTTATGTCTACACTTGGCCAGAAAGCGGCTTTTTCCGTACGCGCAGCGTGCATAATTTTGAAATTAAATTAAGTGTTGTTTTTGTAAAATCAATGTCACTCTTTACTTTATTTAATTAGTATATCTGATTAAACCATTTTGAAATAAAACATTGAGCTAGTTTCTTAACATGACGTGTAAATGTGATTGAAATTCTTTCATGTTGCTTAAACGTCGAAAAAACAGAGAATATGAAACAGTTCTAAAAGAATGTGATATTTTTGGAAGAATCTTCATTTTTTCTAAATTCAGAATAGCAGTCTGACTGAAGTCGGGGTTACATAGTTTTGTTTGCAATTTTATTAGCAGTCTTTTATCTAAATCATGTTTTGCTCAATAATTTATGGTTAAGATCTAGGTTAACAACTCGACAGCAAATATGCGCCTATTTTGGGTGTTTATATCTATATATATATTCAGTATCTCATTAGACAAAGCACTACGTATAAACACAAATCAATAGGCAACAAATGACAACAAAGCATGGCGTCCCCGCCGACGTAATCGCCCGTGACACCCTCCGGGAGGCGAGTCTAGTGCAATTAGAATTAGAACACCTACCTAACTACACCCTGTATGGTTACCAAATGTTTGGCAAACTGATGTTTTACTACAGTTTATTTATTTCTTAAAGCTTTATGAAAACTTATCATATCAAAGACAAATTTAAGGCTATGGGGCATTCTCTGCCAGTTAGTTTTATGGTAAAGAACATTACGTTACGTTAACTTGAGGGCGATGGAATTGACGCACTAATAAAATAATAGGTTTCTAAAACGAAATTATAATAATGTGGTCGAACCAATATATTTAGCCCATATATGCCCATTGGGTCGAAAACGAACCAGCCCAAAATAACTGGCCAAGAGCATGTCGGACCATGCTCAGTGTAGGGTTCCAGTGTAAAGCAAAGTACAACAACAAAAGAGCGTATCTTCATAGAAATTACGTCCTTTTGTTGAAAAGCGCAGTTTATCGGCAATAACTCAAAAACGGTTAATCCGATCTTATTGAAAATAATTTTCTTTGAAAGTATTAATTAAGCGTTACCTTCGTGATTTTTTTTATATTTTTCGGACACACGGTTTAGAAGATAGAGGGGGGGGACACAATTTACACGACTTTCGGAGCGATTATTTCCAAATATATTCACTAAATCAAAAACATTGGTTTTTAAAGAGCTGTCGAACTATGTACCACACGTTGATATTTGCTGAAAAAAATTTTTTTTAGCTTCTTTAACATGTATGGAGTGCCCCCCCTAAAAATATTTTTTTTAGTTCTTTAACTACCAAACTAAGTAGCGGCCCATACAAAACATCTATATTCCATATTTCAACTATACACATCACGTAGTTTTTGAGTAAAATGCCTGTGACATACGGACAGACGGACAGACGGACGGACGGACATGACGAAACTATAAGGGTTCCGTTTTTGCCATTTTGGCTACGGAACCCTAAAAACCTTCTATGCTATTGTTAGTCGATAGTATATTCGAATTGCTCGAAAAAATGTATGGGTAGACACCGCAATAATTATTAAGATGGAGGTGGAATTTATTTATTCTATAACCAGAGGAGTAGAGGTACATTGAAGACTAAAAAAAACTACAATAAAACTAGACTAAAAACAAATTGATGATTATGGATACGAATGATTAAATTATGATTACCTATTGGTACTGCGTACGTAGATTTTTTTTTATCTCAGTTTTGTTACGATTTTCCCCTATATTTAGTTTGGGCGTAACGAAACTGAGAAATTCAAAATTTGTATGGAAATTTTGGACAGCTTTTTTTTATTTCATAAATGAAAATTGCTCATGATTCTGAGTAAAATGGTATAAGACACACCATGATCAGTCAAAAAAAGTAAAAGGCACATTTTTTCTGCAATTGACCCATTCCAAAATTTATAATTACTGTACCGTCCTTAGCAAAAGCTGCCATATATTATGTCAGCATGGCAAGTTTTGTTGAAGTTTTGCACCGATAGTGCCGACCAATTGTTTAGTTTTTTAGTTCTTTTTTAGTTTTAAGCTTACAACAATCAACAAAATGTAATCTATCTGTATGTATCTTTGTTTTTTCTGTAAGAAATAAAAGGCTTTTTTATTTTTATTTTTATTTATTTATTTATTAGTGCCGACCACTGATCATAATGCCTGAGGTTTATACATAGAGATCTCAAAACATCTCATTGAGACCTCGGCTGAGCAGCAACAGAGGTAAGCCTCGCTATCCAAAGAGACGCTGCCTATCTCTTGTGCACCACTTTTACCGAAGATGATCTGGGGCATCTTTTATTTATAAATAAGCTATCAGAACTATCCGCGGCTTCACCTGAGTCATTCCGGTTATTATCCCAAGGGAACTTCCTACCGGGATATATATCCTATGTTTCGATCCAGGATTTGGTCTACTTGCATGCCAAATTTCATCTCAATTCATTCAACTTTTATTGTGTTATTTTAAATTTTAAAACGTCCAAACCTCCAAACTTAAATTCACAGAGTGTGATAGGTAAGTAGGATTTAAAAATTACCTACTTGAATTTTGGTATACACTTAGTAAAAACCTGACACGTACAATTTATGCATTTTATCACGCTTATAATCTAGAATTTCTGGTGTTATAAAGAAGACACATAAGGCCTCATTTACCCACATTCTAGCTCCAATTGGATCCTAACGAGCCACTGCGCCGATGATCTGTTCACCCTTCAGGAAATGCGCAGCGAGACTATTCAATCTTTCACAGACATAATTATAGTCAGATGCTGGGCCAGGAACAAAAATGGCTGGAAGCGACGGAGGGAGGTATGAACGCAGTTTTCGATTGTTAGATACCGTATACTCAGGTTTTTAAGGTCTGCACATGTCGCGTTACGAGTAATTTTGACATATTGTGACACGGCATCTCGGCATTCAGCCATTAAAAAAACAATAAGCGATGTTTGCTATATTTTGCACTTTTATTTATATAAAATCGACATCAACATAACAAATAACACATTATAAACAATTTCCAATAGTTTTAATTGCAAACTTAACTGCTAGAATACACATTTAAAATATTTCATCTCAATATTCGCGGTAAAAATGTATAGGTACTGAAACAGTTTATCGGAAAGGAAATTGAATGTTTCATTTTGTAATTCTATTTTTTATCTTCTTTACTTGGTGTCTCTAGAAAATAAAGTTTGATTTTTATGCAGTGTTTTTAATTTATTTCATTGCATATTTGAGAAAATCACTATACATACCTCGGCGTGAAATGGGATTGCCAGCCTGGTAACTATCTGACCCCGCGTTCGCTCGGTCATCTATATGTACTCGGCCGGCAACTCCTCACTTCCCGACCTCTTTAGTAATGTACTATAATGTTACATTGTGAAGACACTACGATTCAGTATTATTGATTTTGAAATCTTTTTTTTATCATAAAAGAAATCTAATTAAGAGGAAACAGGAGGGCAGTTTTTCCATACAAACGTAGTCCCCTGTTTCCTCCCTGGATAATGCCAGTAGAGCAATATTTTTTTGTCCAAAATTCTATGGCTACTATTGATATGTTCCTATGTTTTCCTTTTTACGATAAATTGATTCTCAAAAGAGATATTAACCTTCAAAAACCTAAAAAAAATGCCAGATTTTCCGCTGTGTTCACACATCCAGAAAACAAATTTGACTAGATTATTAAAAAAAAAAGAAAACATAGGAACACGGCCAAAGCCTTTCTTTAACGTTTAATGAAAAAAATTGTTAAATAGATTAAGTTATGGGGAAGAAATCAGGGGACTACGAAACGTTGTTTTCATGAAATTTTAAAAGGTATTTTCGGTCCAAGCTGCAGTTGTCTCTATCGCGCTCTGCGCGGGAGAGGCGGGCAGTGCGGGACAGCGACACATTTTACAAATACCTAATTTTCAATTCTCTCCACCTTACTGTTTCCTCTTAATTTCAATTAAATTTCTTATACTTTGCATGAAACAAACATTTTTTGTCTCTTCAATGATGGCAAAATTGAGGGCGCTTACTGGGTGCTCCCGTGGACGAGTGGTTGAGTCGCTGGGCCGGAAATCCAGAGTTACCGGGTTCAATTCCCGGTCAGGACACAGGTGAGTTCCATTTAATTTTTCTATGTACTTTGATTTCTTTTATCTATATATGTAAATATATTAGTGTGGATCATTAAAAAAATTATCACTTCCAGTATCCCAGCATCCACCCACCTCCCCCCGTGGGGTGTTTCTCTTGAAAAAAGTCTCAATAACTCGTCAGGACGGCGAATGACATCGTTAGTCGAAGTGGCGCGAAGAAAAGGCACTATCCGCGATACCTATCGGTTATACAGGGTGTTCGTTTCGCGTTGAAAATGCCTAAAAGAAGAAATGCCTTTTTATTTGATGATTTTTAGCACGGTTTTGGAGCTTTAAAGTGTTTTTCAGGTTTCTGAGTCGAATAAAGTTCACAGCAGCAGTGAGACTGTCTGATCTTTTGATATGAGATTGTATTAAAGTTGTTCTGTTACGTGTATGTCTATGAACGATGTCCTTTTGTTCTGCAGAAAAACTAGAAGATTTGAGGTTAGATGCTGCGTGGCAACGGGGAACTGGGCTACATGAACACGCACACATCATCATCATCATCATGTCTATGTAGGACATTATGTCGTTGCTTATCGACAGGAAAGGTCCAATCCAAAAAAATAGATTAATTTTGAGTCTTAATATAATGTTTGAATTTAAAGTTCAACGCGGAAGCAAGCAGTGATCGATGTGATGTTATCTAACCATGTAACGGCTTATTTGGCTCGTTTTAAAGACATTTTGTTACAAATATTACAAATACAGACAGACGTCGGTAAATTACTAGTATTTCTGAGACTGTTCAATTTCCGTAATCATTTATGATTTTTTGAATTTTCATCCTGAATATGTTGTCCATTTTTCCTTGTAATGCACCTGGCAGCATTTTATTTTGTAATTAAAGTTTTATTAGGTTATCACTATCAGTTAAAAAAATAATACGAATATCTTTACTACTCGTAGATACATTTGTTTAGAAGATTGCAACTACACAATGTTTCATTTTATTTTTGTCAAAAGACTGTATTTAGACCGAACTAGAAGAAACCATCTTTAAAATAAACATCGTATAAAAAAATAAACAATAAAGCCAACATCAGTCTGTATAAAATATTGGCTAGATCTGGATAACTCGGAAAAAAGTCGCGACTATGTTCACTTCGGGAGCCACCAAGTGTCCCTCAATCAATATCAAACCTTCCTGGAATAAAAATAAAGTCTGTAATTGAACGAGCACTTCGTTATTCAAGATGTGCTCTCGACCCGTGACCACGCATCAATTGCTGCCGAGTGCCAACGGTTTCTGAATTTCGAACGATGATTTTTGAAAATAGAACGCCGCGGGACGCGTGGAAAATAATTTGAGTTTGTAATACAATTATAGTACATTACACAACTAGGGTGGTAATACAGAGAAAGCAGAGATCGCAGATGTTTGCGTCCCGAGCTGCAAGCGAGGGACGTAAATATGCGATCGAGGGCTTTTTTTATTACCTCCCGTGTTGTGTACATCATTTTATATCTACACTTGGCCAGACAGTGGCTTTTTCCGTAATTTTCCGTACGGAAAAAGCCCTTTTCTTTTAATAATAGTACTGTCTCTCAAATACTAATAGAAAATGCAACAGTCTTTTTTGGGTAAAACAGTCAGAATCATAAATAAAGCTTATTTATAAATCCACCCATATATGTTTGTAATGTGATATGCAATAAATGAATTGAATTGAATTAAACAAAAAATCGGCCTCAAACTTTTCTTTTTCCACTGAACTTTTCGTTATTATTATCCTTGTATTCCCCATTCTGCTGTACAATTTTAAAAAGTACCAAAGACCACGCATATTCGTAGACTTGAGCGACTTTTTAACTTTGCAGCATTGTAACAAAAGACCAATAAATCAGGCTGAAAGCGGTTGTTATCAGCAAAAGTATGGAGGTGTATATTAGTAATGCCCCATAGACAAAGACGACACGATAGCGGCGTTGCATTCCTGCATTCTGAGAATACTTGCCTTTGATAAGTGCTAAGTGGTATGGAAAAGGACTGTGTATAAAATGAAACTTTTTATTTATTTATTGAGTTAAATAAATACTATTTAATCTCTGTATCTATAATCGTTATATGTCAGTATTATAGACATTTTAATAGCCAGCGTCACTTTCAGGCCTCAAAACTCCGCAATTTTATTGTATGATTTATTTGTCCTTTGCATCCAGATTATTGTTAAATAAACCTAACTTTTATGCCTCAGGTGATCATCGGAATGATGCTTGATAAATCATATTGGCAAAAACATCCAACTTACTAAACTCTGGTTTTCTAGACGTTTGAGAAAAATATTTTTGAAGCATAGCTAAAGGTCATTTAACATGCTATGACTAACTAGCAAGCTTAGGCAAAGACTTCTTTTTTCTCGCTGACTGTCCTAATGTTTAACGGGCTTTTTTATTTAAACTCTTAACTGACAGTTAACAGGTCACGACTGACGATTAGTGTCAAACTCCATATATTTCGTCACCGACTAACAGGTTAGACGGAATTTAAACATAGCGTAGGCTTCGCCTAACAGTACATTTTAAAATAAAAATGCCCTTGCACTCAATAAAAATTTAAAGTGTTATATTTTACGGTAGAGTGTTGCTTTAGATTAGATAAGCAACGATTTGTTTGCATCTTTATACCAGTAACTTGCATTTACAGACAGAGTGAAGAACAGAGCTAGGTCACAAAGGTGTCAACTACCGGGCAATAGCATGCCGAACATTAGGACGTTTAGACAAGCTTTTCCTGTGAATGACACAATTTATAAAGCCCTCTCCACACTACCCCTCCAAGCCCCGTAAACTGCACTAAATCAATCCACGACTGCAGTCAATCGCATGCCGCGCTCGCGTGTCGATCCGATATCGGCGATCCTTCTTTTGTTCAAGTGCTGTCAGCGTACAGCCAATGATACTTTTATTGAGGACAGACAATTACATCTGAATCAATCACCAGCACTACCTGGGACCAGCACTACATATAGATTTCGAAAAAACGTCTTTGCTGTGGACGAAACTAATTGTTAACGACCCGAATATACATCACTACGTTTTTATCATATAGGCCTAGAAGTAGAAGAGTAGGGTTATTTGCCTATAGGGATCCAGCTAGAAAATTAGGCTTTTAAAGCCCTTAATTCCTCAGGAAAGACGCAAACACTAACTCATACTACAAAATCTGTATGACCCATCTATCAGCCACGGACGTCCATGGCTGGACATAGGTCTCCCCCATAGATCGCCATAATGTGCGGTTCTGAGCACTGAGCAGACCGCATCCACCGGCACCGATCGACTTTCCGGAGGTCATGGGTGATTCAACTTTTTGATTAAATAATGGTTTGTCTATATTTAAATTTATGGTGTATGTTAGAACGTTGAATGCCCCGTCTCATAAACCTAATAAATAGAAAAATATCCTATTAGAAGCTCAATTTCTTGATAACTCCAGAGACAATTTCGCCAGAGACGTCAAAAGTGTGGGGATAATATAGAGTCTACTATAGTGATGTCTGTTTTCAATCGTATTTCATGTCGCATAAAAAAGAAAACCCAAAAAAAGACAAATTGCCCAAAATTAATCACATCCAAGGCGCGATTTAGTTGCGCATTTAGTAAACTGCTCATACAATAATTAATTTTAGGACTTTTTATTTCAATTCAGAGACAAACGTTTTATGGGATTAAAGAGAGACAATCTAAAGCTACTTATTATACTAAAGTTAACTATAAATAAAATTAAACCAAAGCTAAAACTAAAATTTATTAAAAAGTATCTAAAAAAATGGGCCCCTTGGCATGGCGCCGAATCTACTGGCAACGTTTCCTCACTGTATAGCTATGCCTATTCGCTGTGCATGGAAGCTTCCAGCCCTTTGGTCTGGACTTTAGGTCTCATTTCTAATCTGCCTTTTCTGATATTTTTATTTCAGTACTCTGTTATGTACAGACACCAGTAACGGAACAGTGGCCTTATTGTTTCACGATCGTTCTTGGTACTATTTGCATACATATCCTTGAACTTGTCATAAAGTAGACAAATCGTAAAGCATAGCATATTACAGGATTTATAGGTAAAGGTATGACTTAGATATGATAGTAGATTACTGGAAAGAGGTTTATAGGGCACTGCAGCACGAAACAATAGAAATGGAACGAATGTGGCTTGTAGTAATTAATCAAATGGAACTAATAAATGAAATGCAGAAATGTCAAACCTTTTTACTACAGTTAAAACACTTTACTAATAGTAATGTTTTTGAAAAGAGAAACTAGTGAGTTTTTTCCGGCGCTTCTCACCAGAAGGTCATTTTCTGAAATGCCAGTAGAAAGAATTAAACCTGTAAAAGAGCCCTTGAGGCCTACTTTCAGAAATGTAATTTGATTTGACTACATTTTATAAAATTACTTGTAATGTTCTATCATCATAAATGTACTTAGTAAACTCGAGTTCAAACTCAGTAGCTGACGAGAAGGGGAGCTCTGTGCATTCGAACCTAGAGCAATCGCCTTGACTAACTATGAGCTGATGCCAACTTTTTCTTTTATTTGGTTCATATAAGTTATCCTCGGACTCTCCCTTCCTCAGTCGTTTTCAATCTTTCTTGACATTACACGACAACTTTTCCGACATGACGCGTTTGTAAACTTATAAATTTTATTTTATTTTCTACATAATTATATAGTATTATTTGAATAACTGAATGAATGGGCTGTTCCTGAACATTATCATCAGGAAATAAATACTTAGGTCAAGTCAGTTAAAAAATAAAAATAAAATAACCCTCTACAATTGAGCTCAGTATGAAAAGAGCTTGGAAAATGGACTATTAATTTACTGTTAATAAACTTGAAATTTAATTGTAATTAACCCTCACCATCGTTTTAACCCCGGTGCAGAGGAATAAGATTTCATTATGCACTTGTTGTAATAGTTTCACAGACTAATAACATTATACGCGCTTTTTCAAAATTCAAGTGTAATAAAAGGAAAACTTTATTATTAGCTGAGTTTACATGGACTTCTGCTAAATGTAGCCAAGAATGCTAACCAAGGTCGTGTCAAGGGCAAGCTAGGTAGGTCAGTAATGTGCATTACTGCACTGAACTGGCTGACCACTTCGACATAGCTAGTAAAGTTGCTGGATGCGACTTAACACATTCGAGTCATTCCTGAGGATGCCTCGTAGAGAGGCGAAACACGTGTCGAGTTCGATAATATGTGACGTTCCGCAGGAAAAGGTACCTTATGGAGGGTAGGCACTTACGTCGTGTAGCATCAAATTAATATAGGAGTGCCGTTAATAACAGCGTAAGCGCCTACCCGCCATAAGGTACCTTTACCTGCGGAACGTCACATATGGAAAAATGGCCTTGTAGCGAAAATGTGCTACGAGCCTAGCGAGTGGGTTCTCAGTGTCAAAAAGCTTACAGTTTGAGAAAATGAATATCAGGGTAGGCAAAACGTTTATGACGTTATGTAGTTTTAAGTCCCTACATGTTTGCATAGAATCACACAATAAAATAAGACAATCACTATAATGCTAGTTGATTAACTATTGTTATCAGGGCTAAACAGAGCAGCAGATACAGCGAAGAAAAAACGGTGTTAACTTTTCTACCTGGATTTTAATAATCTGTCAATAAAACTGAATGATTATTCAAGATGCTTTGCATTCATTATCAATAAAGTAAAATTATTATGTATGATAATTCTGTATTATATTATTTTATAATCCGAATTGATTCCCTGTTTTGTGCCACTTTTTGTTTCCATTGTAACCTTTCGTGAGCCAGTTGATTCACAAGGTTGGTTATTTTGATGGACACAATCGTATCTAGATACAATGTTCTAGGTCAGTTGTTGGACAGTACTCGGACGTAATGGAGTGATAACAGCGATGTCGTGTTGCAGTGAATGAGTTACGGACTGCTGGCGTAAAACCTCGGCGAGGTGACTGCATTCCAAGGATGGCTGCGACATAAGTCACAGATGTCTAACGAACGGCCCTGTGACACGTACATCAGTCAGACCCACGAGGTATAAATGTGCAGCGTTAAAAATATCATTGGGAAAAGAGGGGCAAATTTGGCTATCGATTTTACGAAATTTGTCAACTAAAACAGGACATTGCGATGCTAGTGTTCAATCGTTGCTGCACCATCTAAGTCCGAAGCTGTTAGCATATCTTTAAGCATATGGGCATTAAAATAAAATAAAACAAACTAAAGTTGCACCCGTATTACTACTAATGAGTTGCGCCAAGTTATGAGAATATTTATTTATTAAGAAATGTCTTATTAGGGCTGAAATATTTCGGTACCTATCCTAAGTGTTCAACTACTGGATAAAGATTTCCTCTATACCATTAGCCTCATATCATCTATTTGCGAAATTAATTAAAGTGGTTCCGCCATCTTTGTTTCAGCCTTAACTAGGAGAATTTGCTACAACTGACCAGTGCGTGCTAATAACAACCAAGATTGCGTATAATTGTGTCGTGTTAACAGAACCTATCAAGTACAACTATCAAAGACGCGTGCACTTAACATCGGTGATCGTCCACAACTGAGAATGTTTAACAAAAAGTCCCATATCGTCTTTGACTATGCATCTAAAACCAACCTTAACGTGATACAATTAAGGTACACTTTGAGAGAAACAGCTATATGGAAATATGCTCTTCTCATGCGTTTGTATTTCTATTGCACAACTGCTAATGGGGGTGTGTCTATTAGCTTTTATAGTTTGCTCCCTTTTCCTTATTACTTGTTTTGCTTTCGATGGAATCAGATGTTGTAATAGAAAAAGCTGTTGATTAACAAACTGTTAACGCTAGAAAATCGTTGGCTTTGGTTATAAGATGACAATTTAGGTAAACTAGTTTTAAACTCTTGAGAAATGCGGAAATGTTTGGCTGTTTAAATCATGTTTAAAATCTAAAACATGCGACCAAAATAGGTAATTTCTGCAACGCAACTTAAACATTGTATGGCTGACTATCTTGCTTATTTTAGGATATATGAGCATTTCATACCACTGCTTTTAACTAAAAAGCTAATTAATTTTGCTCCGACCTATCCAAAGATATTTTTGACACTGACAATAAATAGCTTTGTAACGTAGATGCACCCAAAAGTTTTATGGGTTTTGACTTTTCGCACCTAACGTAACCAAAACAACAACATAATTTTATTGACAACAACATAACCTATAAACAAAATCCAAAATGGCCGCCGCTGAATAAAATCAGCATTAATTCGTGTTACCGACGTAGGTAACGGCCACTCCTGCGCGCCGCAGCCGCCTGAACGGCATAAATCGACAGTTTTGCCCACTCGATTTAATCGGGTGGGTTAAATGGATACTATCACATAGCACGGTTATAGGTCTACCTGATTATTTCTATCTAGTGCAGGCCCAGGTAGTCCACATGTTCGTATCTGTCGTATAACAACTTATACAGGGTGGGAGGGACTATACCGACATACTTTAGCCATGAATTCCTGGTGGTGTGACGAGTAAAAAATGTTAAATCAACATGGGTCGAATATTGTCATTTTACATTAATAGTCTTATGGAACAAAATAAATCAGTAAATTAAGCCCCTCGTTATAAACATGTCCTTACTGGCTGAAAAGTTATCAAAAAGAAAAAAAAAGCTAAAATGGAAACGAAAGATCAAATTTTTGGCCTCGTAGTCGCTTACCATCAAATACTGCGAAGGTTAATTCCTGTTTAGTTAAAGGATTTAAAAAAAAATAGTAAAGGTATCTTAGTCACATTTATTAGGGCTTGTTACACAATTAGGATTTTTCATTTACAAAATAATGAATATCTCGGAAAGTAAGCGTTTTTCGACTATACATCACATAACATTTTTTACTCCTAATAGTTGTTAGAATCTATAGTTAAAGTTTGTCGGTATAGTCCCTCCCACGCTGTATAACCATTATATCACTAATTTAAGTATTATTTAAGACTGTATTAGCTGTATAATGTGACGCTGTCTGTTCCTAATGGACGCGTTCACTTTAAGTAGGGTGAACCGATAAAACCAGAAAAAACCCGCCGTGACGTCACCCTGTCTGGTTCCACCGGAAGACCAGCGCCAGCTCTGGAGTTGGCATTATGCTGAGGTGGGACCTGTTTGTGGCAGCGAGGTTTTTGTGTTTTCTTGTTTTTTTTCCTATGTTTTAAAACTTTTTGCCGTCATAAATAAATGTATTTTCTTCTTTCTTATAAAATGTTGTTTCCGCTGTTCAGCCTTTGACCTACTTGGAAGTGGCATGGTCCCCATAACCACGATTCATAACTTACATTTTTACCTCTTGTCTTCCTCTATCTAAAGGGTGGATTTTCGCTATACAAATTGGTATGCCATACATTTAGTTTGGCATACAAATGTCGCGGACGAAAATCCACCCTAAATATAATTTCATCTACTTGGGTCAACGTTACTATTAATACCCTTTTTGACATACTCTCTCTATATATCTCAAGAAATGTTATCTTTATTACACACTAATTCATTTTCAACATCTGAATTTCTTAGTTTTGCTAACTTTACCTAAACACCACAAACCTAAAGTTATTTACTCATAAGATCACCGGACAGTAAACAGATAGAGGACAATAAGAGAATCAATAACGCGAGATTTATCGTCGGGGGACTTATTAGAGTCGGAACGACACGGGAATGTGGGCCTCTGTATCTCGTAGACAGGACACATTGGATGGACTCGGACAGGGAGAACTTTAAAGGTTACTTGGAGTATCGTGCTGTCCGAATGATATAATTATGGGTCATTAAGTACTGGTACAAGACCTTTCTGTCCTCATAGTAACAACGACTTTGTCCCTTTTATTTTAGAAGACGCGTATCTTAATGTGGTAGCAGGTTTTCTTTCATCAGGTGGACTACTTGTTTGTCACTCGTTGGTATAATAGTATGTACATTATGAGATCGAGGGCTTTCTTTATTACCTTTCGTGTTGTGTACATAATTTTATGTCTACACTTGGCCAGAAAGCGGCTTTTTTCGTACGCGTAGCGTGCGGTAAAAGCCGCTTTATGGCCAGGTGTGGCATAAATACATTTTCTTTGATCCTATTTAACTTCGTAGCCCGTTCTAAAAGCACGTAAGGCTATGGACAAATTCAGCCAATATACAAAAGTCGGAAGAATGCGACAAAGTATTGGTGTATAAAAACCAAATGCGGGCGCCTTCTCGCCGTTTAATATACTCCGTTGTATTAGCGAGCGCACAAGTGCTACGGAATTTAATTTGATTATCTTTCTTTTCAACACTCTAATCCAATGCTGGGCCAACCCACTATTTCCAGATGGTCCTTCTGTATCATTTAGGCATCGAACTGCTGAAATGTTCAGTTTCTTCGGTTATGAGTCATATTAATTTCTAAAAAAGTGCGATTGATTGACTGTATTCTTTAGTTATTAATGAAGAATGAAGTAAGTGATCCAATACTAAAATAGGTAGAAACGGGTGTAAATGTATCCTACCAAACATTAAAAATAGATCTCTTCTGGCGGATGATTCTTTTTTGGGCAATGCACTTATTTGCACACCAAAAGAAAGAAATTACAATGAAAACTTATGTAAAATCAATGGTTAACGAATTGGTCTTATAGCCAAAAAGCGAACGCTTCCCGACAATCTTTGAATAGTGGAGTATCAAACAGATCCACTGATTCAGGTTTTAAAAGCGCGTTTTGCACTCAAAATATTGGTAAATGATGTTTTTTTGTAAAGTTCTCATACCTTCTGAAACACATTTCCTTCAAATTTACTTTTAGACTCATTATTTAATCTGACTATTTAATTACTTTTATGTCTTTGAAAAAAAAAATAGATGTCTGCCCTCTTATCCAAGCCATCCAAAATCGTGCTTAATCTTACTAAAAGCTTACACTTTTCTCTCCAACTATCCAGCATATGTCACCGGGCGTACAATAAATAAATAGTCGGAATTCCGAAGTGACCAGCGCGCCCAATAAAGGAGGGATAAATATAGTGCCCCCTGCTGGACATTTGTCGTACTTTCCGTTTGTTTGCTTGCCATTATCCCGCTATCTATTGCTTCTGTGTTCCACTACTGGGCACTACACATATGGCTGTGTGCCTGGTAGTGGAACACCGATATTTCATCTTATTTTGAACCTTGCCAGATGAAAGTTCTTTTTTATGAAATTCTGGTAGATAAAGAGGTAAGGAGGCGATTCTCCGAGCGTTTTGACCCCGCAATCATTGTTGTCCGCCGATTATTTACTATAACGAAAGGACAAATCGTGACAATTTTGATAAAACTGGACTTAAACTAGGGACTGTTTTTCGGTTTCATAAAAAGTTAACTCTAGGCATCGTTTTTTTTTAACAATATTTACTGATAATAATAAAACGAATAATAACAACTGAATAAAATAAAACGCCGTAAAAACGCTGATAATTGGCCCAAGGGCGAATGTTTGGGTAATAATAATAATAATAAGCCGTTTATTTCAGATAACAAGATCCATACATGGAGGGGATATTTTCTATCTAAGTATGTATCTACATACATAAGTATGTTTATCGTCGTTTAGTAGCATTGCTTAGTTTGGGACTTGATCGATTTGTGTAAGATGTCCCTCGATATTTATGTAATTTAATAATCTTGAACCTCATACCTACTTCTACGAAAATCCTTATTTGCATGGAAATGCTTTTTAAAACACGCTTAAGCATCTGTTCGGAGGCGAATCGACACATATACCCACGGACAATGAATTCGGGTAATTTTTTATATAATTGTTCATAGAAAATGACCCAAAATCATTGTCCGTGAGGGTATAATAAGAACCCATCGTGGTATCGGATAGTTTTACAAAACTTACTAATTCTATAGAAATTCGCTCCCAAGATGGATTTTTCCTAATCCTGATATCCAAAGAAATGTACAATACACAAGGAAAACAGGAGTCGTGAAGAGTCCTCACGAGAGATCGATGCCTTATCAAGAGGCAACGATGGCCCTTGAGATCCGTTGGCCCCTACGCGGCGCTGCGACCCCGGTACTTTGGATTGTTTTCAATAGTAATTGACAGGTTTTAAGATCAATGTAAAGTGGGTAAGACAAAGGTAAGTGTTTTAGGATTCCGTGCCAAAATGGTAAAAAAGGAACCCTTACATTTAATACAATAATAATAGAATATATTGCAATTTTCTAGAAACGCAGTTTTTTAAATCGTAACCTCAGTTCAATATAACTGTGTACACTCGCTGGCAATACAAAAGTGCAAACAGGTAGTTAATTCAGGCTCACTGTACCCGTGTCCCTGCACGGGCATTACGAGGTGCCTCGAGCGCAGTACACTCAGCCGCATTTTCACAAACTTTTGGATTTTAAGTTACTGTTCGGATTTTGAGGACATTTAGTAGTGGCTAGATAATAACGGTCGGACATATCCAAAAGGCTGGTGGATTGCACTGGTACCTAGGGCGTACAGTACCGGGAAATTCTTTCGGTTACCAGTAGGTCGTGCAGAACCGGGAAATTTTAGTAGAAGAGAACCTGGAATACCCGGTACTGCCCTACTAAAATTTCCCGGTTCTGCACGACCTACTGGGAACTGAAAGGCAGGCAGCTTTCTAGCACAGCGAATAAACATCGCCATACAGCGAGGAAACGCTGCCAGCATATTCGGCACCATGCCAAGGGGCCCAACTATTTAGGTAATTATAAGTTCTAATTTAGGTTTATCTTCTTAGGTTTAGTTTAATTTTTACTTAAGGCTAGTTTAGTAACTAATTTTATTTTTGTTTATTTCCAAATATAAAGTATTTCAGATAAAAAAGATCATTTAAGAGGACTGAGACGTCTGAAATGCTCATCGATTTTAGCTTATTTATTTCTTTTTCATAAGAGTATTGGACGTTATCATTGAATTCAAAACATGTACCTTATTTTATGATTATGAAATGTTGTGTTAAGCACCACTCCAAATACAGCTACAGGTAGGACCTTGGACCCTAGGAGGATAAAATAAGATAATCCAGTGCAACTGTACCTCACAAGGCAAACAAAAGAACGGGCCGGTGCACAAATCTTAATCTTAGCATTCATTATATGGAACAAAATGGCGAACCTGAATTTATTCTAGGTTACCTCGCGGTTTATGAGCGAGTAGCTTCACTCTAACCGACTTTAAAACGCGCGATTTTTATTTTAAAATAATAACCATATATTACTTTCCTTATATTGAAAGTAAATATACTAAAAAACTAAATTAAAATTAAATAAACTAAAACTAAAATACATCTAAAAACGGCCCCTGCGGCATGGTGCCGAAGATGCTGGCAGCATTTCCTCGCTGGATTATAAGGCTGATGCCTTGAGCGAGGAAACTGCCAGCTCTTCGGTCCCTCGTAGTTTCTCTAAGGCTCTTCGATAACTGCTTATATTTATTTAACTATGTGTGTGCACTTTTTGTCTTTTGCATGGTTGAGTCCTCAATACCTACTCATTTATTTTTTGCGTCGACTCTGCTACCCATCGGTTGTCTGGAGGAGATCGCTCTTTAGCGATAAGACTGCCTATTCTTTACCACTGTTTTTATACGAACTTGCATTGTAATTTTTCTTTTCGTATGCAATAAAGTATGATTGTATTGTATAAAACTTTTACCAGTACGTCTAGCATAACTGGCCGCGACTTCGTTTCTCGCGCGACAGAGCCTCACCTGTCACTGTCACACTATATTGAGTGGAAAGAGATAGGTAGCATTTGTCGCTCGACAAAGAGTCGCGTGTCACAGTTGTGCTAGAGGTACAGAACTCATTTCTGTTTACAAACAAAACTACATTTAGTTGAATCCATCCCATTTGAAGGCCAAATATAATTAGAACCATATCAGGAAAAACGAAATTGAGTTAAAAAACGGATAACGTAACTAGCCAATGATTTATCTTCATAATAATCATATTCATTATTGAATCTCAGGGTAATTTTCTAAATAAAAACAAAATTTTTCAAAGAGGCCTCTTCTTCAAAAAGCACACACACAATCCAACAGGACAGAATAGCAAACGATGGTGATTACAGTTAATTTTTATAATAAACGATATCGAGGCTACACATTATTTTATAACATAAAGTTGTCGTCACTCAATAGTCAATACTCCTTCACGGTAAAAATCGAGTGACATCAATTAAATGAAAAACAGCTGTAAAAACACCTGAAATCGACCCAATAATCCTATACCTCAAGATAGTCCTACCACTTACAAGGGTGAAAATCAACTCAGTACTTTTTATTCTTGAAAAGTCTCGTCTACAATCGAACTCGTAACCACTTAGCCCACAATAACACCCATGTCTACAATCCAGTACTTCTAGCACAACTGTGACACGCGACTCTTTGTCGCGCGACAAATGCTACCTATCTCTTTCCACTCAATATCGTGTGACAGTGACAGATGATGCGCACAGGGTTCGATTCTAGGACCAACCCTGTTTATACTATACATAAACGATTTAATAAAATTTATACGAGCATCTGTCCCAGACTCAAATACAGTAGTTTTCGCTGATGATACAAACGCCGTTATTAGTGCTAAGAACATTAATGAGCTAAAAGACAAGATCGGTATTGCTCTTTCTGCATTTGATAGCTGGTTTAATGTAAATAACTTGCAATTAAATGCAGAAAAAACCAACCTTATCCTGTTCAGGACAAGCTATCAGAATATAGAGACACTTAGACTTCCTTTTAAAGATGGCATCTTACAGTCTACAGAGGTAGTTAAGTTTTTAGGGGTTTATATTGACTGCAATTTAAATTGGAAAAAGGAATTGGAGTCAATACAAAGTTCCATCAGCTCTGCATCTTACGCTTTGAGAACCTTAAGAGATGTTATCAGTCTACAACAACTTAAAATGGTATACTACGCTCTGGTCGAATCGAAACTACGTTACAGCATCATGTTCTGGGGAGGTTCGTACGACTACAACATGAAAACTGCGTTTATTGCTCAAAAGCGAGCCATAAGAACCATGATGCGTATCCCCCCAAGGGTATCTTGTAGGGATTTTTTTAGTTCTCTTAAGATACTGACGGTGCCTTGCCTGTACATATTAACTCTAGTCACAGAATTAGTGAAGTTTTTAGAGATGTATGAAACTAAAGAGGATAAACGAAAAAGGTTGGAAACGAGAACTAAGAATCTTAGTTATCCCTTCTTTCCAAAACTTCAAGTAGCCAGACACTGCGCACGTTATAAAGCCATCAAAGTTTTTAATAAACTACCCACGGAGTTTAAAACTATAACAAATCCCCAGAGGTTTAAAACAAATGTAAGACAATTTTTATTATCAAAGTGCTACTATAGTATCGAAGAGTTCTTTTCTTGTTAATAATGATAATTTTTAATTAAATTAATGTATGTTTATTTGTAAATTGTAATGATAATGGATTGAATAATAATTAAATTATAAGTGTATAGTAATTATCTTTATTAATTATCTTTATAATTATTTGTTGAGAATTATTGTAATTGCATTCTAATTAATTGTAAGAAATTTTATTTATAATGAATATTGTACCTACCCTTTAATTTTCACACACAATGTATATTGTTTTTGGAATAAATTGAATTGAATTGAATTGAATCTGTCGCGCGAGAAACGAAGTCGCGGCCAGTTATGCTAGACGTACAGGTGTATCAGGCAGCATAATGAGGGAGAATATTAGCCAATCGGCCCGGAACTGTTATCTATTCAAACTACTTTCATTTCATTGTCATATTAATTAAACTTACTTACAAATATGCTAAAACTAAAGCTAATAATAGCCAGAACGTAATAATTACTCACTTCTAGTTAGTTGAATCACTAAGAGAGGTGAAAATCAACCCTGATTTTTTTCCAAAAAAAACGTAAAAAGTCTTGTATAGATTCCAACCTACAACCAGCCAGCCCGTAATAACTCCTACACCCACAATCCAGGTGTACCAGGCAATCATAGCAGGCAGCATAATGAGGGTGAATATTACCCGATCGGCCCGGGGCTGTTATCTATTCAAACTACTTTCATTTCATGAGTCAATTCATTGTCATATTAATTAAACTTACTTATAGATATGCTAAAACTTAAGCTAATAGCCAGAACGTAATAACCATACCCTTCAAGTTAGTTGAACCTAGTGATTCAAGAGGGGTGAAAATCAACCCTGATTTTTTTTACAAAAAAAAATGTAAAATGTCCTGTATAGATTCGAACCTACAACCAGCCGGCCCGTAATAACTCCTACACCCACAATCCAGGTGTACCAGGCAATCATAGCAGGCAGCATAATGAGGGAGAATATTACCCGATCGGCCCGGGGCCTTTTTAATTTTCCGTGAGATCACCTCCCTGTTTTTTTGGTGCCTTCATAAAAGGGGGATATGTCTGCTTGAGTGCGGGAGTTATAGATTTAATTTCGGAATATATACTGACTCGCCCGCGGCTCCGCTTCCTTAGAAAGCATGTTTTTATGGATACTTTATTACTGCGTCTGATACGAATTGTCAGTCTAAAATACATGTATTCCGCTACCAAAGGTGGTCTGGAAGAGATCGCTTTTTAGCGATAAGACCGCTTGTTGTCTATCTTTTTAAATTGTTTTTATGATGTATTGTAATGTGTTTTTCTGGTGTGCAATAGAGTATATTTGTATGGGGTCAAGGTGTTGAAAAATATCGAAGTACTCTAGTTCAATCATTACGACACAATAGTGTAGCAGTAAGTAATTTTTCTTCTTACAAAAGGTTCATCGCGCGCTTGAATGTGTGCGCGCCGTATACGAATGCACTACAAGCAAAGGTTTAAGAATGCGCAAGAATTGGTAGCGCGCCTGTGTTGGTCCGGAGAGCCGTGGAAGACGCAGGTTCGAATCCTATCGAGACATATAATTTCTAAAATTTTCTTTTCTAATATAATATTTAGCATTCGTTGGCAGTCTTTAATGCTATAATAAAAAACCGGTCAAGTGCGAGTCGGACTCGCGCACCTAGGGTTTCGTACAAACTGATAAGTAGATACATGAGTATTTCAAGAAAAACTGTCTGGCGATTAGTTTAGTAGGAGCAAATAAGTATGTGTTACGATTTTTGCAAATTTCTCAAAAACGGTGCAAGTTAGGAAAATCGTTATATGTTTCCTGTAATATTTAAGATGACATTAGTAATTGGTAATTATTACAGATTTTTCTGTTCAGTGACTTCGAAGATAATACCCCTATTATGGGGGAATGGTTATTTTAACGTTTTTTGTCATTTAAATCAAAAAGCACTTATTTAAGAAAAATAACGGCGTTTTAATCTACGAATTAAGGTCTTTCATTTGATATCCCACTCGATATAATAGCCCTATTTTCAATTTTCAAACACCCATAACGGACCCCTTAAAAAAAAAGTAAAACAGGTACAGGATTTTTTTTACATCCAAAAGGCTCGGGTTAGCTACTTTTCCTGATCCAAATTTCAAATCGATAGCAGCAGTAGTTTCTGAGATATCTGGCTGAGACAGACGGAAAGACAGACAGAGTCGCACCATAAGGGTTCCTTGTTTACCATTTTGGTACGGAACCCTAAAAACAGGCAGACTATACCTGTATTTAAGAATAAAGAATTTTGACTTTGAAAGAAAACCAACTACTTAGGTACTTGCATTACGCCTCTAACTTTTCTAGGACGCGCCCTAGACAATCGTAGAGACGAAAATAAACCCTCAACAGTACAGTAAAACAAAACAACCCCAAACATTAGCGTACAGTCGGCACGCAACTGATCAATACCGCAAACTGTCTGTACACTCGGACGCATTTTCTTTTACGATCGGACGCAGTTTACGTGCTACAAAGATATGGACGATTGTACCGATGTGGGAATGTGATTAGCTTCGTGGATATGGCATTATAAGAGTTTTTTTTGGCGTATCACATTGTCTCTTTAGTTTCTTTTATTGTTATATCGTTCCTTTACTAAATTAAGCATAATAGCATATTGTATCAAAATTCAATGTAAGTAATAGATGAAAAAAGTTCATTATTATTATTAAACCAAAGGAGATTGCCAACTTTTGGTACCAATATCGTCATAATTGCGTCACAACCAAAAGTATACCTACTAAAAACTTAGTTTTATTTTTATACCAAGGTGGATTTTTTTATTACTAAACTTGCTTCCCAAAAACTTATCTCAAAATCTGGAAATCAATCTCAATTTCCTATGGATCCCCGCATACAACTTTAATGCGATTTAGTGATTAGTAAAGGCAGTTAGTTATTGTTGAAATGAAATTCTTTATTGTGCGTAAGAGTTCAGGTACATACATTTGCAGTTGTGATGCAGTTCTGGTTGTTCCGCCAAACCCTACCTCGTAGGTGTACACACATTGGTTTGGTTTTCCCTTATAATATAATGAAACAAGGAAATAATTTAACAAAAATCGAGATTAAAATAAATAGTAGTAATTGAAAATGTCAAAGGTAAAATGTTAAGTTCATTAAATTAAATAAGTTAAAGAAAAAGGAGAAAAAAAATACTAATAATAAAATTCAATCACAATCACAATTCATGTCAACATTCAGAATCATAATTAATTAATAACATAAACATTTGGTTGAGGCTTGTTAACGTAGGACCATTTTAAACGAGAATTTTCTCCATTTTGGAATAATTTAATGTATCCGAATGTTTTGTACTTTCCGTATAATCACTACCATTGATATAACTCGACGCATATGTCCGTGACAGACGCTATTGTCAAAGTATAAAGACCGGCAAGTAGTCACACTTCGGCCGTTTAAGAGCCCGCGATACCTATTCAAGGTAAAGGCGCAGATCGCACTGGACCTTGCTTACGCATTCGTAAAACTTTGGTTGTAGCGCGTCACTTTAGAGTGGCGATATTTAATAATAATTACCGCGCAACGGGATCGTGGAAGTGAGTCAACCCTAACGGCGCGCACACATACGAGTACAAGCCGCGCGGTGTACCTTTTGTAGGAAGAAAAATTACTACTATTATACTGTTAAAATGTTACGTACGATATGGATGTTAATGTTATGTCTAAAACTATAAAAGTATTGTTAGCTTTTCATATTTTAATGTGTTTAGGGTAGTGTTATTTTTTAAGCTATGTACTTAAGAATGTTGCTATGCCCTAGTAGGGTCCATGCCTGTACTGATTACATTCTTATTTCTATCTTGTAAATACCATGGTTGCAACGAATAAATGATATATGATATGATAAAACTATCGTCCGCTCGTCCGCACGTAGACACCCTTCGTCGAAACCGCGTTGTACTCCTGGCGTAACATAACTCCTCAATGTACCACATCCACCGTTAGCAGATGCAGTCCCCAAAGCTAATAGCGATCGCCTAATAGCGGCCGGCGAAGCCTCGGCTCGTAAAGACATCCTCGGTTTATTGGCCGCGCACCCTAATTGTGATGTTCGCGGGAATTCAATGTCGCGCAATAGTGCGCCCTAACTACTGGAACACAAACAAACATGTATTGTATGTGTATGTATCTAGAGAACTGTCGAGTTGTGGAAAACTAGCCCTCGTAAACTTTGTATTTAGAGAAAAAAAACGTTCAAACAGTGTCTTTACTACAACACTCGAATATACCTAGTACTCATATCTAACAAACATTGATGCTGATACTAAAATATTATGTCTCAACAATGTAGCGTTCATAACTACTGTGACAGAATCTTTTTCTTCAAATAATTTTACACAATTTGTTGTGTAAGGGATCGTTCAACAATTACGTGATCATTTTTGGCCGTTTTTTTAACCCCTTCCCCCCTATGTGATCACAGCGTAATCTTTTGTTTTTTACAAACGCCTTGATTACGTACCTAATCTTCGTCCGTGCTTAATACATTTTGTTTGTTTTATAAAAAAATGTGAAAGAATCACAGAAATAAAGCTAATCCAGTCATACAGAAAGGAGCCATCTAAGGATGAAAAATTCAAATTTAAATTGGCTTTACAATAATGTTCTCAGGTGGATGACTAAAGCAATTTTATTACTTTTCTAATTAAAAGTATTTCTAGCTTCTACAACACCTTTTTCATTTTTTAGAAAATTTCTTTTGCTAACAAGTTATAAAATGATGACGTAATCATGGATTCTCCCCCCCCCCCCAAATAATCCAGATGTATATACAAGCTCCCGACACACCCCCCCCCCTTCCGGTGATCACGTAATTGTTGAATGATCCCTAAACGTATTTGAAGAAAAAGGTATGTTTGAAGATCAACTGTGGAATTAGTACATAGGGGACATATTACATAGTATGAGTCGATTATTGAATAATTTCTATAAAAAAATAATGGATTAAAAATACCCAGTTCTTGAAGGGTGAGAGTGGGGTATAGTGCAATAACATTTTACAATGAATTATGAAATGCTTAGGCATTTCTGAAATGAGAGAACTGTCTGGCGATTAGTTTAGTAGGAGCAAATAAGTATGTGTTACGATTTTTGCAAATTTCTCAAAAACGGTGCAAGTTAGGAAAATCGTTATATGTTTCCTGTAATATTTAAGATGACATTAGTAATTGGTAATTATTACAGATTTTTCTGTTCAGTGACTTCGAAGATAATACCCCTATTATGGGGGAATGGTTATTTTAACGTTTTTTGTCATTTAAATCAAAAAGCACTTATTTAAGAAAAATAACGGCGTTTTAATCTACGAATTAAGGTCTTTCATTTGATATCCCACTCGATATAATAGCCCTATTTTCAATTTTCAAACACCCATAACGGACCCCTTAAAAAAAAAGTAAAACAGGTACAGGATTTTTTTTACATCCAAAAGGCTCGGGTTAGCTACTTTTCCTGATCCAAATTTCAAATCGATAGCAGCAGTAGTTTCTGAGATATCTGGCTGAGACAGACGGAAAGACAGACAGAGTCGCACCATAAGGGTTCCTTGTTTACCATTTTGGTACGGAACCCTAAAAACAGGCAGACTATACCTGTATTTAAGAATAAAGAATTTTGACTTTGAAAGAAAACCAACTACTTAGGTACTTGCATTACGCCTCTAACTTTTCTAGGACGCGCCCTAGACAATCGTAGAGACGAAAATAAACCCTCAACAGTACAGTAAAACAAAACAACCCCAAACATTAGCGTACAGTCGGCACGCAACTGATCAATACCGCAAACTGTCTGTACACTCGGACGCATTTTCTTTTACGATCGGACGCAGTTTACGTGCTACAAAGATATGGACGATTGTACCGATGTGGGAATGTGATTAGCTTCGTGGATATGGCATTATAAGAGTTTTTTTTGGCGTATCACATTGTCTCTTTAGTTTCTTTTATTGTTATATCGTTCCTTTACTAAATTAAGCATAATAGCATATTGTATCAAAATTCAATGTAAGTAATAGATGAAAAAAGTTCATTATTATTATTAAACCAAAGGAGATTGCCAACTTTTGGTACCAATATCGTCATAATTGCGTCACAACCAAAAGTATACCTACTAAAAACTTAGTTTTATTTTTATACCAAGGTGGATTTTTTTATTACTAAACTTGCTTCCCAAAAACTTATCTCAAAATCTGGAAATCAATCTCAATTTCCTATGGATCCCCGCATACAACTTTAATGCGATTTAGTGATTAGTAAAGGCAGTTAGTTATTGTTGAAATGAAATTCTTTATTGTGCGTAAGAGTTCAGGTACATACATTTGCAGTTGTGATGCAGTTCTGGTTGTTCCGCCAAACCCTACCTCGTAGGTGTACACACATTGGTTTGGTTTTCCCTTATAATATAATGAAACAAGGAAATAATTTAACAAAAATCGAGATTAAAATAAATAGTAGTAATTGAAAATGTCAAAGGTAAAATGTTAAGTTCATTAAATTAAATAAGTTAAAGAAAAAGGAGAAAAAAAATACTAATAATAAAATTCAATCACAATCACAATTCATGTCAACATTCAGAATCATAATTAATTAATAACATAAACATTTGGTTGAGGCTTGTTAACGTAGGACCATTTTAAACGAGAATTTTCTCCATTTTGGAATAATTTAATGTATCCGAATGTTTTGTACTTTCCGTATAATCACTACCATTGATATAACTCGACGCATATGTCCGTGACAGACGCTATTGTCAAAGTATAAAGACCGGCAAGTAGTCACACTTCGGCCGTTTAAGAGCCCGCGATACCTATTCAAGGTAAAGGCGCAGATCGCACTGGACCTTGCTTACGCATTCGTAAAACTTTGGTTGTAGCGCGTCACTTTAGAGTGGCGATATTTAATAATAATTACCGCGCAACGGGATCGTGGAAGTGAGTCAACCCTAACGGCGCGCACACATACGAGTACAAGCCGCGCGGTGTACCTTTTGTAGGAAGAAAAATTACTACTATTATACTGTTAAAATGTTACGTACGATATGGATGTTAATGTTATGTCTAAAACTATAAAAGTATTGTTAGCTTTTCATATTTTAATGTGTTTAGGGTAGTGTTATTTTTTAAGCTATGTACTTAAGAATGTTGCTATGCCCTAGTAGGGTCCATGCCTGTACTGATTACATTCTTATTTCTATCTTGTAAATACCATGGTTGCAACGAATAAATGATATATGATATGATAAAACTATCGTCCGCTCGTCCGCACGTAGACACCCTTCGTCGAAACCGCGTTGTACTCCTGGCGTAACATAACTCCTCAATGTACCACATCCACCGTTAGCAGATGCAGTCCCCAAAGCTAATAGCGATCGCCTAATAGCGGCCGGCGAAGCCTCGGCTCGTAAAGACATCCTCGGTTTATTGGCCGCGCACCCTAATTGTGATGTTCGCGGGAATTCAATGTCGCGCAATAGTGCGCCCTAACTACTGGAACACAAACAAACATGTATTGTATGTGTATGTATCTAGAGAACTGTCGAGTTGTGGAAAACTAGCCCTCGTAAACTTTGTATTTAGAGAAAAAAAACGTTCAAACAGTGTCTTTACTACAACACTCGAATATACCTAGTACTCATATCTAACAAACATTGATGCTGATACTAAAATATTATGTCTCAACAATGTAGCGTTCATAACTACTGTGACAGAATCTTTTTCTTCAAATAATTTTACACAATTTGTTGTGTAAGGGATCGTTCAACAATTACGTGATCATTTTTGGCCGTTTTTTTAACCCCTTCCCCCCTATGTGATCACAGCGTAATCTTTTGTTTTTTACAAACGCCTTGATTACGTACCTAATCTTCGTCCGTGCTTAATACATTTTGTTTGTTTTATAAAAAAATGTGAAAGAATCACAGAAATAAAGCTAATCCAGTCATACAGAAAGGAGCCATCTAAGGATGAAAAATTCAAATTTAAATTGGCTTTACAATAATGTTCTCAGGTGGATGACTAAAGCAATTTTATTACTTTTCTAATTAAAAGTATTTCTAGCTTCTACAACACCTTTTTCATTTTTTAGAAAATTTCTTTTGCTAACAAGTTATAAAATGATGACGTAATCATGGATTCTCCCCCCCCCCCCAAATAATCCAGATGTATATACAAGCTCCCGACACACCCCCCCCCCTTCCGGTGATCACGTAATTGTTGAATGATCCCTAAACGTATTTGAAGAAAAAGGTATGTTTGAAGATCAACTGTGGAATTAGTACATAGGGGACATATTACATAGTATGAGTCGATTATTGAATAATTTCTATAAAAAAATAATGGATTAAAAATACCCAGTTCTTGAAGGGTGAGAGTGGGGTATAGTGCAATAACATTTTACAATGAATTATGAAATGCTTAGGCATTTCTGAAATGAGAAAATAAAATGTTTACTTTCTTCTCTCTCTACAAATAAATAAATAAATAAAAATAAATAAATATCGGGGGACAATCTTACACAAATCGAGCTAGTCCCAAACTAAGCAATGCTTGTACTATGGGTACTAGACGACGAAATAATAGAATGCTAAGTAAGCAGAAAAGAAATTAACGGTTCATCTTCATAACGCATGTTTGTTCACAATTGAATAAATTATAGTAATAAGTTCCTATAAAATTAAAAATAAACAAAAACGAAGATTAGGCTACGATACCTAAACAACAAAAATAGCTGAGATATCTGATCTTCACTAAATCTTCTTTTTAGGTATAATTATGTTATGATAACTTGTGTGGATCCGGTATTTATATATTTATATGTATAATAGGAATTATTTAACGTGTCCGTATGGTTGTTCATTCTATTTACGAACATTCCGGCACCTTAGATAATTCTTAATTTAAGCACTATGTTTTTAACAGCCACATGACCATAATCATGTAACTGTACCCATAAATAACGCATTATCTTATTATATTTTTATTGCAAAACTCCCATTAATCCTACCTGTTTCCCATAAACTGGCATCATCACACATTTTATTAGAGGAATCTTGTATTTTACGATAATACCCGTAATTATTATGACTGGCCACCCCATAGCTTGAGACCTCGTGATATCATTTTGATGCATTGACTTCTAGATATAAGGTTGATTAGGTCAGTCGGGGCAATTGCGCCGACGGGGTAAGCGTGTCTAACCATAAAAAATATCGAAAAATACAGATATTATACTACAAACGACATCTTGCAAACACGCAACTAACTAAAACTGAGCGTGTGCCGAGAAGTTGTAAGATGTCGTTTGTAATCAATGATATTTTATAGATAGATAGGTTACAAGCACTCCAAAAGTGTAAGCGTAACCCTACTTAGTCGCTCTTGGGTAAGTCAACAAGACGCACTAGAATGTCAGCTGTAGACATCTGCAGATTTCGCAAAAAAATGCCGTCGTGTGTAATGAAAAAGTGCACAAATTACACACTAAAATGCAACAAAGCAAAACGGATCTCTTTTCGCGCGCTCGTTGTCAAATGCTGAAATCAATTAATTTTCAAATTTTTAAAATATTACACCATCTTGGCACCGTTGCCACCTAAATGACACTTTCGTGAATGAAAGAGACAAACTTATGCACTTGACAACGAGAGTGAGTGAAAGATAAAATATCTGTACTTTTCGATATGTTTATGGTAGGCTCGCTTACCCCGTCGGCGCACTTGCTCCGACTTGCCTTATAGTTGTTATTTTAAGTTTTTTTAGTATTATTTTTTAGAAATATATTTATTTTAGGGTATTTTAGTCTGCCAGCCTTTCTGGCATCGGCAGCAGGGGTCGTGGACCTTGTCACTCAAATCCTATCCTTAGACGGTGACAAGGCAACCATTCCCTTTGCTGCCCTAGCGGCTTGGATGGTTACTAACCCGGGTGCAGCCCCACCTGAGAAACAAGACCGCCAACGGCTGTGGGACGACACCGGGGTGAGGCGACTGTTTGACGCATTGTTGGAGAGTGCAACGGGCGTAGACAGGGCTAGGCTCAACGCGGTGTCCAGTCCAGAGTCTGGGGCGTGGCTGCACGCTCTCCCCTCTCCCAACTTGGGCACGCTCCTCGACAACAACTCGATGCGGGTGGCCGTGGCTCTCCGCCTGGGCTGCGATGTTTGTGAACGCCATTTATGCATCTGCGGCACCATGGTGGAGGGTAACGTCCACCACGCTTTAAGTTGTTGTCGTTGTGCTGGACGATTCCCTCGCCATCACTCCCTCAACGACATCATTCGGAGAGCTCTAATATCAGCGAACGTACCATGCATGCTAGAGCCTCCGGGTCTTAGCCGGACGGATGGCAAGAGAACTGATGGTTTGACCCTAGTGCCCTGGCAGAGAGGCAGATGCCTGCTGTGGGACGCCACGTGCGTTAGCACTATTGCTGCCTCGCACCTTGGGCGCACCATCAGGTCTGCAGGAGCAGCCACTGAGGCGGCGGCATCTAAAAAGCGGGACAAGTATTCGTGTCTCGCTAATTATATATTTGTCCCGTTCGCCGTCGAGACGACCGGATGTTGGGGGTCTGAGGCCAAAAGCTTCATCGGGGAGATTGGGCGCCGCTTAAGGGAGAGGAATCTTGACCCTCGTTCCGGGTCTTTCCTGGTTCAAAGGCTGTCCATCGCGATCCAGCGTGGTAACGCGGCGAGCGTGATGGGCAGCTTTGCGCCTGGAATGGCGCGGGCGGGCTATTTGAGTAGGATTAGTTGTATTATTTTTTGTCTCTTTTTATTTGTTTTTACTTTGTTACGTATTTAGTCTTAATTGTACATAATTTTATTTTAGGTTTAGTTTTAATATGAAGTTAATTTTATATATTTCGTGGTATATTTATAAATAAATTTAATTATTATACAATAAACTTTTAGGGTATATTTAGGTTTTATTTTTGTATTGTAGTTTTAAATTTAACGGTTTATAGTACCTATAATAAATACAGAGATATAAGGATGACAGGATATTTAATAAAATTAAATATAAGAAAATTTATTTACCAAGTATTTTATCTTTCAGTGTCACTCAGTACTAAAATGTTGTTATGGCGCTCTAAAAACTCCTCGAAGCGAAGGATAATTTTATCTATGTCAATGGAACCATACAATCAGTTTGTCTTATTTTTCTTTTGAAATGAATGAATGAATAATATTTATTTCAAATTCTTACTTGCACTATTCATTTTTTCAACGATCGGCTGACAACCGTTCGCTCCACTGCAGACGTTGGATCCAAAACTATACTTATTGTATATTGAGGCCATCGCGCTGGTACCATCAGTCGCGCTCGCATATATACGTCAATGTATTAATGTCATTAATAACATCGTATGTATGATCTTTGGGGATCCAAAGCTTACACAAAACGGCATTACTTATTGGAAAATGTATGTCACTCACGTCCTTTTGAATTCAAAGTCCATTTTGATGGGTTCTTGATTTAAGCTATCGTATCATTAAGGTTTCATTTGTCATTAGGGTTTTATGGTTCTTTGATGGTGATATTCGGTCAGTATCGTGATTAAGGTATGAAATGACATACAATATAATGATTTTCGACTTGGACGTATTTAAGGCATGAGTGAATAGGCATATTTTGGGTAAGCGTGCTTCATCTTAGACCTTGTCTTCTCTTTCCATCAGATGAGACTAAGATCAAGATCGTAAAAGAGATGTATAGGTAATCCTTCTTACACACACATGGTGATTCATATTTCGACGATTTTTTATTTCTTGCGTGTCAACCGTTCATTTCATCCTCGGGCATGCATAAATATCCCTGTTCTTAGTTTAGATGTTTTATCAAGTTTTAGGGGTCGCTACCGCTTAAGAAAAAATTGAGAAGAAACATTAAAAACAGGTTTTTTTTAATAATTCGTAAATAAGACACAATTAACAATATTTTATTAAAAGCCAAAATGTAAAAAAAATAGTAGAAAAAAATTGAGATTGAAAATGAGAACAGAATTATGACCTTATTTTGGTCAGGATTTCACTAAGCGGTAGCGATCTCTAAAACTTCATTGAAAAAATTGGGAGTTAAGGAAAAAAAAACAGGTATGTTTATTCATGCCCTAGAATGAAATGAAGGGTTGAAACCCAAAAAATAAAAAAAATCGACAAAATATGAATCACCCTATTACACACATCCACAATATGTCAAAACAGAGCCCTCAGTTTCTTCGGACACATTATGCGCTCTCAAACATAGATAACCTAATAATTTTAGGCCAAATAAATGGGCGGGTTGCTCAGGTAAGAGCACCAGCACGATGGTCTGACTAAAGAAGTTGGTTGGCGGCAGCATGCAGAACGCGGTCCATACGCCATAAAATTATTTTATCAATTGATAATGTCTCGATTATAAATTGTTAAAATTATTTTATTTATCAATTGATATTCTGTCTCCGGGCAAATTCATTTAATACACAACAGTTCTTTAACTACGTAAATTAGCAATGGGACATGTTGTATGGCAACACTTATTTTAATGGCATTGTGAGTTAAAATAAAGTATTTCATGAATTTACAAAAAAAAAACACTAATTTAAATATACTTCTCTGATTTATTTCTTTATAAGTTGCTGTTGTCTGTGAATGTGCACCAACATTCGTTCGAAGCTACCAAAGGCAACCTTAAAAATATCACCTTTCAGCCCCTTCACAAACCCAATAAACAGATAACCCATAAAACAGATCATTAACCCCGCCGTTAACATTATCGGCGAACTATCGACATTGTCCGGAAGACCTTTGTCCGGCCAATTGTCCGGAAAATCGGCTAACCAAGCGGAAAATATATCCGGAACCTTTTCCCGTAATGGGGTTTCGGTTCGGCTGCCAACACAATGGACAAAATATAAAGACAGACATAGTTTATCTTCATGCGATCCATACTGCAGCATTCTTACGCATTCATAAAGCTTTGCTTGTAGTGCGTTCATTCACAGCGTGCACACATACAAGTCACGCGATTCAGTGTTGCCAATTTAGCAGTTTCAGTGCTAAATTTAGCATAATTTGGACTGGTTTAGCAGAAATTTTGTACATTTAGCAGTTAGCATAATATTTGGCATAATTTTGTAAATAATAGAATGTTACCTGTTGGTGACAAACACACAGATAACTGGTAAATTTAGAAACATACAAGTTGGTGGTGAATTTATCAAGTTATAGCATAATTTTAGCAGATTTTCGGCAAAATTTTAGCATTGAATGAAATTCGGAGTTGGCAACACTGCGCGATGTACCTTTTGTAGGAAGAAAAATTACTGCTATTGAAGTACAGTAGCAGTAATTTTTCTTCCTACATAACGGTACATCTTACCAAGGACCATTAAAACAAGAGGACTGTCATTCACCATACTTTGGATCGTACCCCGACCGCAAGGGGATATCCAGGCAAAAACTAGATGGCACTAAAAAAGTAAACATTTAACGATGTTATAATTAACAAAGAAACGTACATAACAATTAGTTCGTAAACAGGTAATAATAAATAAATTCTAACATTTAAATACTGTGTCACGCTTCCAAAGTTTGTAAATAATATAATTCTTATACCAAGCTTATACATAGATGGCGTTGTAAATGTCGGGGAACAGCTTTTTGTATGGAGAATGACAGTCGTCTTGTTTTAATGGTCCTTGATCTTACACAGTAGTGTAAGAAGTCTAACTTAGCCTTCCCATCCCCCAGTTTTACGGAGTAGAATCCGCCTAAAGCCATTATATTTAAGACAACCTTACTAATTCTAGCAATAACGTGCTTAAGAATTAGTACAACGGCCGCGTCGAAACCCCCTATCTCACAATTAACCGCTAATCGAAAGTCCGCGCAATTTTTGCGGCGCCCCGCGCGCATATTAAGCGCGGAATTCGTTAATCTCGACTTGTGATAGTATGCGCGGCGGCTTCTTGCGAGTTACTGTCGCTAATTTATGCTGTGGCACGAACTATAGCATTTTAACTCCTTCGGGCGGTCGGAGGGTGAAGTGTAGTAAGTCAATTTTATTCATTTTTTGTCGATTACATGGAAATACAAATAAGGACATCGTTAGTCTTAACGAGCGTTTTTTAGCGAGTATCAAATAAAGAAGTAAGTAGGTACACTTACTTAATTTACTTCTGATTGCGAATTAAAAAGTCAAAGTTATAAATGAATTACGTATATTATGTTATCTAATTATCTCTACCTGTTCATATTGACATTCTAGCTCAGATAAATAATTTATTTCATTTTATTATCCGCAAAACGGCAGGTAAAAAGTTTGTGAATAGGTATTAGAAAATTGCCCAGGTATATTTAGTTCACACATTTGGCTACTGGACTGTAGTATTAATTACTTTACAAACAACACCCAACATACACCAACACATCCACTAACATTGGATGTTTTTATAGCAATTTTAAGAAATAAACTAAACGTTATTTAGCGCTGAAGTACTACGATTTTTAAATATAAGAAAAAGTTTTGACCACTGCGAACGTTGATGAGCTTTTTTCACAGAAATTTTACCAGCGCAGATTTTCTAATACTCCGTAAAAAGTATAATTTTCGTAAAAAAAGTACACACTTTATGAATAGGCATTTAGACAATTATGCAAAAGATCATCAAATAACGCTACTCTGTTTTACTAAACTAATGTTTGGGTTCACTGTGAACATTTCGTTTTTAACAAAAGTCTATTTACAGGATTGTTCACAAAAAGGTAAATTCTTGACTTATGCGCTTCCGCCGTGTCAGTTTAGTGGCTATCCGGCTTAGCCGAAGCCAAAAAGTGTACAGTCACGCCTCCCCCCCTCCCCTTCATAAGACTATGAATTTAAATACCCTCGTCGATGTCAAAGCGGCGAGATAACTTCTCCACGACTACACGTATACTTGTGTATACTTTACGTGTATATTGTGTATACTTTTGTAGACGTGCGATGGTTATTATCATCTAGGGTGAGTGGCTGTATTTTATTGTACTTTGTAATTAGGTACAGTTGTATTGGTTATCTAATTACGTAGATATTAAGTAGATATAGTGTATTGAAGTAGATACTCTTTTGTCTGTAAATTTGTAGTAGGTACACATTTTACATCACATCCGAAACCACTTTTTTATACCAAGAGGCGGAAGCTTACTTGATTTCATTTTTATACAGGGTGTCTACACTGCTCCACCTCTAGTAACACACGTAGACTTTTTTTTGCCTGATTCATAATAAATGAGGGTTCGCATATTTAACCTATGGACGGTATACTGAACGGAACTTTTGTTGGGTGACTTAAGATGGCATATTTGCCAGAGAGTGTCTAATAAACGAATGTAGTGCTCGAATTAATAAAATTGGCATTCTAATCGCATACAGTTTATTTCAATTAATCGTACATAAATATTGCTATTTACAAATCCTCGCAGTAGGGAAAATTATAGAAACTGAAACGTGGACATGCGTTTTTCATGTGTATGTGGCTTATATATGTGGCCTTTACCAAGAACTTCCACAGGATTAGGGAATGTGGAAAGCTACAAGTCCAATTTATTACCAGATACGTCATAAAAGTTAATGAGATAGGCAGGTCGTATTTGTGAAGTGCCGTTAAACATTATCGTCTCTCTTCAGAAACAGATTAGCTGTGTGTTATGGAAATATTACCTGGATTATGTCCTGGGAAAAATGATGATATTTTCATTTATATTTTTATAATCATGTTACGTTACGTATGTTCATCATCATCATTTTAGCCATAGGACGTCCTCTGCTGGAAACAAGCCTCCTCAATAAATTTCCACATGGGCCGGATAGAAGCAACCCGCATCCAGCGAGTCCCCACAAGTCTAACCACCACCGACGACCTTGCGGGTGGTCGTCCCACGCTGCGCTTGCCACGGTCTCCACTCGAGAACCTTTCTGCCCCAACGGCCATTGGTTCTTCGATCTATGTTCCCTGCCCATTGCCACTTCAATATGCATCTAGTTTACACCTACTACTGATCCATTGGATATCTATCTATATAATAAAATCGTGGAAATTCGTGTGTAAAATCAACATTAGCTAAGTATTTTCCTTTCTAAAAAGTAACCGGGGAGTCTGAAAAATAAGCAATAAATCGTAAATAAATCATATTTGGAATTTTTGTCTGTTTCTTTGTTTGCGCATCACACAAAAACTACCAAACCGATTTTTATGAAATTTGATGTACAGGTAGATTATGCCTATCCGATTAATACCTACTTGGGATTTTTTTGCTTGCTAAAATGTATTTATAGATAAATCTTAGCTTAGTCTGTAAGTAACTAGTTTGTAAGGAATCAATTGTACACCCTAGCCCAAGGTAGAACATAGCGAGACTTAAAATGTACCTAAGTAAAATAGTTTCAGATTTAATTTAAGTATACTTTTAGTACAGTACTAAACAACTTGTACTTAGATGTAGATATGGAAGAGCGGTGGACTCCTGGCACAAGTTATTTACAAGTAACTTACAAGGAGACGCCGGGCACTTTAAGATTTGTACTGGTTGTTAAAGTAATAAAGAATTTTGAATTAAGATTTTTTTTTTTAATTTTTGGCCCGCCATCAAGCATAAATCGTCAATTTATAAGATTATGCGTAAGGCTAATTGTTCACAAATAAAGTATTTTGAATTTTGGATATTTTTATCTGCCCAAGTTAAAGCAAAGAAGAGACTTTTAACTATTTCACTTCCTCGAACGAAATCGCGAGCGGGTCTAGTAATATTTTAATAGGTAAAAAATGACAATTACGACATACACAGATGTATAAATGTCTGAAGTTGGATTACCAAATAACTATATACATCCAAACACTTCTAACAATCGCAATTCTCAAGCAAAATCCAACCTTCACTCTTATCTATAAAGTCCAAATTCGCCAATCAAACCAAACCCGATCGCACCAGTAGTAGCCAGTTGTAACTGGCTATAACCGGATTGGGATTGACCGCGCGTTAAGTTTTATTTGCCAATTAATTTGATGCTCTTTCTGTTATGTTGGCGGTACTTTCTGGCATGCTAGTAGTTTCGCTCGGTACGTTGCATTTTATGTGCGGTCCTATTGATTAGTTTGACGTAATTGGATGGTTTATCGACATACACTACCTATATTGCTGGTAGTTTATGGCCTTGTTGGAGCATTCCATAAAAACATCTACTATTTTGTACATTTACTTTTTGTAGCTACTAAATAAAACTTATTAGCTGCTAAGAAAGACTACGCCTCTTAAAGCCAAATTATGATATTACTATACCGACATTAAGCTTCCTAATTTGACATGTCAAAAGTATTAAAAAGGTAGTGTCCCTTACGAAACGTTTTCGTGGAATGCTCCTGTTGCGTTTTGTGGAAATTAGTGGGACATATAGTACGTTGAGGTCACATAGTCGTAGCTATCAGAGTTAGCAAGCTAAAGTGGCAATAGGCATATAGCTCATAGAACCGATGGCAGATGGAGTGAGGTTCTTGAACGGAGACCACAAATCGAAAGTCACGGCATGGGTCCGAAAAGAACATCAGACGATCTACTACAACGTCATCAAAAAACGAGTGTAATAAAAAAAAACCGGACAAATGCGAGTCGGACTCACCCACCGAGTATTCCGTACAAATACTTTAAATAAAGACTACCTATATGTTTTATGATTTAACTACAAATGTATCGTTTTCAGATATTTTCCTATATTTGTAGTATAAGATGGTATTACTCGCCAAATTTCATAGTTCTAGGTCAAGGAAAAGTACCCTATAAATTTTGATTGCCTCGAGATAGTCGAAATGTGCGATTTTTGCGACATAAACGGCCATATCTTTTTTTAAGTTGACTTAAAAGCTTGTTTTTTTTACAACTTCAAGGAATTATAGATCTGAGTATATGGTTTTAATTTTAACTCGATATCTCCACGCGTTCCCGAGATAAGGGTCTTGACAGATGGACAGACAGACGGACAACAAATAGGATTAGTACTGTCTCGATCATATAATAATAAAACAATTCAAGCCTACATAAAAATAAATAAGTAGATAATCATTACATTCACGTTCCGCCTCAGTCTATCACGGCGGCCATTTTGAAAAGCAGTTTAAAACAAAATGGCGGGCGCTATTCGTCACGCGCCATCGCTATCGGGCATCGCGTCTCTGGAGAAAAAAATACGCTGAGGACAAGTTCCTGGCCATAAATTCATTAGACAAGCGGCGTTTTTTTAAAACCACGCTTGAGTTAACCGCGGAAGATTTAGAACTGGAAAAATAACAATGATAGTCTATGGCGTCAAAGGTGAACCATTGACAATAGAGTGTGTCACAAAATGATGTATTTAATTTAGGGCTTACACTAAAGGAATGTAAATATTTACTAGGTAAACATAACTCTGCTGCTGCTACGACGCGACTGATGACGAACCACCAGCGAACCAATGCGAGCCACACAGCTTGTGTGCTCCATCATCACCATCATTCCAATCTCGAGACGTCCAATGCTGAACACAGGCTTCCCCAAAGACTTCCACAACAAACGATTGCACCACGGTATACGGTAGTATTTCTTCGAACAAAAGGTACATCGGGAGCGCGCATGTGTGCGCGCCGTGTACGGACGCACCACAGGCAAGCATTTGCGACTGCGCGCGACTGCCACAGTATTGCGTTCACTCACACAGACGCGCGTCGTGCGTCTGTGTAAATACGTGTCGCGCGATCCTAAACGGCCGAAGTCGTACTACTTGGTTGTTTTTATACTTTGGTTTCGTTAGAAAGAGACTTCTATATGTAGGTAGTACTAGGGTTGCAAATAGAAAAAAAACCAAATGTTTTTTTTCAAATTTATGAAAAAAAACATGAAAAAAAACCTGGCACCATGGTTTTTTTTCTAAATTAGGTTTTTTTTCAGATGAAGAAAAATATGCCACAATAACGATTTTTCGTGATTTATTTAACTAAACTATTTTTAGTAAATGCAAAAAGAACTTTAAACCTATTCACAACAATTTTTGGGGAATCCCTGAATTCCCCGATGCGGCGACGAGAGGTGTTGGTGTTGCCAACAGTAAATTGCGATAACTACCACTACAGATTTTATTTGTTGTTATTAAAATCAAAGTTGTTAAATTAAATTGGTTTAATGGTTAACATAAAGTCCAAAACAAGTAAAACAACCGTATAAAAGTATTAACTGCCTTGCAAATTTTGAGTTTTCATACTTTTGAAAAAAAACGTACTCCAGAAAAAAAACGGTTTTTTTTCACGGTTTTTTTTCATGTTTTTTTTCAAGTCAGAAAAAAAACGGTTTTTTTACAACCCTAGGTAGTACTTACTTATTCTGTGCTACAGCATCGACGGAAACTTTACGGAAACGTAAAAGTTACGTAACCGACGCTACCTTTTTAATACTTTTGACATTTCAAATTAGGAAGGTGAATATCGGTAGGTATGCTAATATTATAAGTTGGCTTTAAGGTTTTGAGGGTTTCTTAGCAGCTAATAAGTATTATTACTCATAGGGTAGCTACCATAGCGTTACGTAAGCGACACTACCTTTTTAATACTTTTGACATGCAAAATTAGGAAGCTGAATGTCGGAATGGCAATATCATAACTCGGCTTTAAAAGTTTTATTAGGGTAGCTACCATAGCGTTACGTAAGCGACAAAAAGCTCCTGCTTAGGTTAAAAAATACCTGTTAATATCGTATTTAGAGGTTGGCAGCCATGTCGTTTTCGCCCTAGCTCTGCGCGGGGCGGCGAGACGGCGCCGCCCACTACGTCATAATTTATTTATCCTGATGACCTCACGAGTCCGTTCCTGCTTTTTCAACGGCTAATATTTATAATAAAATACCTTTTAAAAGTATGCGTGCGAACTTCCATATGTTTCGTGGGTTCTGTAGTCCGGTATTTAATTGAAACCATCGAATTATATTGGTTGCAAAAAGCTAACATGAAGTAAATAAAGGCATAATAAATGTGAAAGTTTGTGAAGATGTTTAGACGTTTGGAGGTTTGGATGTTTGTTACTAAATAAACCGATAATAACTGAATGGATTGAGCTGAAATTTGGCATATAAGTAGACCTAGTCCTGGATTGAAACATAGGTTACTTTATATCTCGGTAAATAGCTTCTTTGCGACATTAACGGGAATAACGCGGGAGAAGCCGCAGGTAATCTAGTAGCTAACTTTTACTTTGCGATTTTATTAAAAATAGTATTATATTTTTGCGGTGGATGTTTAAATAGGCTCGTATCTCAAGCAAAGGATATCAAACGAATTCTACATTGACTAACAAGGAGAGGTAGGTACCCAACTGTTTGACTCCGATTTGATTCATTTTGATATATATGTGCCTATTATTTTTTCATGTTTTCAAACATAATATCAAACCAGTAATTAACTAGCAACTTGCTTGAATTTTTTTTTCTGTAGAAGTGGGAGGGTTTAGTCACTTTTCAGTACTTTGAAGTACAATTTCTCCTAACAGGTTGAATTTGGGCAGCTAAAAAAAATACGTGTCTGCTAATTTAGACTAGGTACTCTATAACACATATCAAAATTAATCAAATCGGAGTCGGACAGTTGGGTACCTTTCCTTGTAAGTCGCAGGCAAAACAAGTACATATCGATGGCAAAAAGCGGAAATGTAGTAACCGCCAAGGGTTTCCTTTGGCGGTTACTAAATTTCCGCTTTTTGCCTCGATATCGACAGTAGCACGGAATAAGTATAAGTACAGAAGCTTCTCTCTCTAACAACTGTCGTTCGGGTCCGGCCACCGGACGGAACGCGTGCTCTTTCTGACCGCTGGCTAAAGCCCCCTAGGCCACGCGGTGAAATCGCGGAGTGAGTTACTCCTGATTGTAGACATTTCAAATGTCCCTTAATTATACCATTGAAATATTTTTTTTCAGTCGATCTGTCGTCCTATTGAAAATTTTATATAAAAGTTAGGTTATGACTATAGTTTGTCGTAACTTCCTATAATTAAATGTGAATTGGTCAATATATTATGCAAATCTATATTTTCATATATTTTATGGTTACTTACTTCATTAACCTGGAAACTATAACTATGATTTTATGGATATAATATATATATGTCGTATTGTGATTACATTAGCCAAAAGTATCTGATTATTTATTGGCTTGGATAAAGTCGCAGAGAGGGCGCTAGTTATGACTGACCATTTAGTATTAGATCCTTTTTGAGTAATGCAGGCAGTTTAGATTAAAAGGAGGAAATATGACGTTGACGGATGGATTGTTAGTCTTCTTTGGAAAATATAAGCGATTGTGCTCATCTCTGGGAATTTATCGTGTAACTTCGTTTATTATCAATGCAACATTTAGATTGTGTAAAGAAAGACATGAAGAACAATACACCAGTACTCAAACTGGTGCGGGTACTGGGTTATTGTATAATTATTGGACCATACCACTAAGGTGACCAAAGGTGACCCGGACCCCAAAGGTAATGATTTTAGGCCTTCCTCGCCATATAAATATTTTTAGTAAACCATTGTTGCCTACCTATTGTATCTGTATCATTTTCATACGGACCCCTAAAACAGTGGCCGTTTTATTTTATTCTCATTTGCAATATGGCACAGAGTTTTTATCTCCTCTGCTTTATGTCCTTTAAGGGGAGTAATTAAAATTATTATAGGTATTTATTGCAACAAAAGCCCATTAGGCTGTTTGTCTGTAGGCACTTCTTTCAAATACGTAAGGGCGTAACTTAGAATATACAGGGTATTTTTTAATCATTAATAACATTTTACTTATAAATTAGAATTGAATTAACGTCATATATACTACGTTTAAAAAAAAGGATGAAATCATAATAAAAACATCTGCGCACGCTTTGATGCCTTATTCTATGTAAGGACGTATACAGACTGCATATTTACAAAATGGAAAAAATCGTAATTCAAAAAAGGTGTCGAGGTTGTTTGTGTCTTATCAAACTGCATGGAGGCGGGCAATCGGCATAGAAATCAAGGCGAGCAATGTTGTGTAGCTCACATAGTGTAGTCTGACAGGAACAATACTGTTTTGAAGCTTGTTAAGGTCACCATAACTCATCATTTTAGTACTGAGTGTCACCAAAAGTAACATGTTAAAAATAAAAGCTTGTAAAAATACCTGTGTCATTTTTATACAATATCATGTCCAGTGTTCGGATTTTGGACGCAATTTGGGTTATATGACTTCAAACGCTATACCGAAACATGGATGTTCCTCGGGATTCTTGGATATTATTGTAGATCCATTTTTTTGTTATTGATGTATAGTAAGTAATAATCCATTCCCGGAATCCTGAGGAACATCACTAATCAAGATCCCATCACTGATCATGTTACTTCATGTTCGCTAGTGATTCAAATCACCCTGTATTGTCGGTTACGACGTTTTGTTTTCAGAGAGTATAGGCCTAATCGAGCCATGTTTACACTCATTAGCGATATTTAGCTGTTTCGTTTGTTTTATGACGTCAATAAATTTTTGCCGTTTTTTTAATGTTGCCGTTAATTGTTCGTGTTTTTGCAGCTGATATGAATTTGAAGGTCGTTGGAAAATGGAAATTGTTTACGTTTGTTACTTATCTTAAGTCCAACACGTTGAATACCAAACAGCTCGGTTGGAAAATCTTCGTATGTAGGTAATAAAGCATGAAATGTTTATGTTGTAACATAAAGTGTCTATTTATTTATTTATTTATTTAAACTTTATTGCACAATATAAAAAAGTACAAATGGCGGACTTAATGCCGTAAGGCAGCGGTCGGCAACCGCTTAGTAGCCAAGGGCCACATAGTAGCTAAGGAACTTGACGCAGGCAGCACTTTGCTAATAATTTGTGATTTTAGACTATTCGGAACATAGTGACCGCAATACAAACTGGAATATAGGGCCGCAAGTGAGCGGTTCACAGGCCGCAGGTTGCCGACCGCTGCCGTAAGGCATTCTCTACCAGTCGACCATCAGGGTAAACAGAGACATTATAGGTGCGGATTTAATTTACAACCAAATTGTACGTGAAGTCGGTTAAAATAATAAACTATATACATTATATATGGACATATACATGTCGTATCGTGGTAAAATAACAACGTTACATTAGCCAAAAATATATCTGATTATTGGCTTGGATAAAGTCGCAGAGAGGGCGCTAGTTATGACCATTTAGTATTAGATCCTTTTTGAGTAATGCAGGCAGTTTAGATTAAAAGGAGGAAATATGACGTTGATGGATGAATTGTCAGTCATCTATAGAGAATGTACGGAATTACGTGGCTCTTTGGGAATTTATCGTGTAACTTCGTTTATTTTACTGCGACATTTAGATTGTGTAAAGAAAGACATGAAGAGCAATACACCAGTACTCAAACTGGTGCGGATACTGGATTATTGGATGATTATTGGACCATACCACTAGGGTGGCCAAAGGTGATCCGGAACCCAAAGGTATGGTTGTAGGCCTTCCTCGTCATACATATAAATATATAAAATAAAATAAATATATATGGTACCTGCTTCTAAACTACTATGAAGGGTCTAAGATCTATAGAAGAATCAAGGTTTTTAAGAACATCTTAGTAAAATATATTTATCCATGCGAAAGAAAATTACAAATTAAATACTAAACTAAAACCCTAAAGTAGAAACAATATACACCTAAAATAAAAGCATACAGTAAAAATTAAAATATACCTACCTACCTAAAACTAAAATATATCTAAAAAATTCCTCCCCTTTGGCATGGTACCGAAGATACTGGCAGCGTTTCCTCGCTGTATCGCTATACTTGCGTTGAGCGAGGCAACTGCCAGCTTTTCGGTCCCTTGCGACGTCAACCAGCTTTTTCGCCATTTCTTTGAACAGCTGGTGGGCACTGGGGCCCCACGGGCCAAGGGTCTCGACGCACGAAGTTGTACTCGACGCCGAAACCCCTGTATTTGTGAGTTTTAAATACAACACTGGAATGCCGTCGGTCTCGCTAACTAAACGCGTAGACTGTCTACGTGCGCGTAGCAACACTCGTAGCGGCGTAGTTCGTAGCCGTAGCACTGATAAAATTCCATCATTACCTATGATGTTGCATATATCGATACCTTTAGACTCAAAGGGCGTAAACACCATTAGAATCTGCGGCGTTTACGCCCGTTGAGTCTAAAGGTATCGCTATATGTCGGCGTCAGGGGATAGGGATCGTCAGGATGTCCATCAGATTGCCGATAATTCGCAATCAAGCGTAGTTTTCCTTCGGTTGGAGCTCGAAAGTATAATCTAGCTCAGTGGTTCTTAATCGATGGTCCGCGGACCACTGGTGGTCCCTGGAAGCACCCGAAGTGGTCCGCGAAGCCAACCAAAAAAAGTATGATATTACCTCTAAACATATTTTATTTTTCTTTTATAATATCTCTGAAAATGTAGTTTAAAGTTTAATGTAACGTATTAATGAAATCATATGTAATAATGTCATACTTGTTGCTATAATTAAAAAAAAAGAGAAACTATTGAGTGTCTTCCGGCGCTTCTTCTCACCAGAAGGTCACTACCCGAAGCGCCAAAAGAAAAGAATAGAATCAGACTTGTAAGAGACCCTTGCAGAAGTAAATAATTTCATTTTAGTATGTTATATTTCGATGTTCAAACGTCTAAGGCCGCTTAAGAGAAGATATATGTGCCTATAGCCTGTACATGATTGGTCTGCCTTATAGTAAGTAAATAGAGGGTAGTTGAAAACTAGAGGCGCCCGGTGTGATTGCGCCCAAAGGCTATTACTGACTAACTCGTACGGTGGAACGAGCTGCGACCGAGGCCACTTGATACTTGCAAGCATTTTACCATGTTATTAAAATCAAAGTTTAACATGATCACTGTCCCCATACAAAACTATCGGACAATGTCACAAGTCCCAACTGTGCAATCAGTATGCGGAAATGACCCCATAGTGGAAGCACGGACTCCTGAAAAAAACCTTCATGGCCCCACATTGGGGGCACCGGGACCGAGAATGTGTTAATTTGGATCGTTATAGTCACGAGACAAAACAATAATATATCGAAAGTAAGTATAGAATGATACATTTAAAAAAAAGCAGACTGTCAAGGTGTTCTAATGAAAAGCTAAAGGTAAAAATGTAACATTTACAACAATCAAATAATTAAGTACTGCCGTGCAGAACTCAAAGTCACAGAATTAAAATTAGGCGTACAGACGGAACGCACCGGATCCTACCATCTCTCACTATCACATAATGCATGCTCTTTCTGGTCACTGGCTAAACACCACCAGTAGGCGTATGATGCTACGCTTTGTCACGCGATAAGTAAATGATAAAGCATCCGTCACCTTCTGACAACATGTGTGTAAGAGTGACGGATGCTTCATCATTTATTTTATCGCACGACAAAGCCATTTGGTACCATTCCTGCTAAAGTACAGTAAGTTACATTTCTATATAAATTTCTTAAACTACCAAGATGTGTCGGGCGGTCGCCGCATGCAGACTCATGACCCAAATGTTGTGATAGCTCCCAATAACAGCCAGCGGCCGTCAATTATCACTATTAATAACCCGAGCTGAGACTAGTCTCGCCGCAACTTTACGAAGATCTGAGCGCGTTGTGGGCCGCATACTTGTTAGCACAACTCTTATTGCGTTTCTACAGTTCTCCAGCATTAAAGACAATCACACATAACTATTCGATATTTCGATACCTTTAGACTCAAAGAGCGTAAACGCCATTAGAACCTGCGGCGTTTACGCCCTTTGAGTCTAAAGGTATCGATTTGTGATGTTTGTCATGTGAAAAGCTGTAAGACATTCGATCTCAAGACAGCTAATCGACACTTTTAAAGCGATTTTTGGCTCATTACACTCTATTTTTTCTCGGGCAAGATCGTCGTTCTCACATTTCAATTATTCGACTTCCACTTTTATCAATTTAATTGTAAAAGTCATTTAATCAACACATAATAAATAGAAAAAATTAAAAGACCATCACACAAGATTAAATCCGCAACGCAGGCTTCGTCAGGTGGGTACAACTTCAAATCGGCAACAGGCTTCGTCACACTTACCAACAAAAGTAATCCGCAACAGGCTTCGTCACTTCAGCAGCTTTCAATAATTGAATATTTTTGTATTTCTACTTGATACTACTCCTCTTTCTGAAATATTCGCGAATTTTACTACTCGGCCTTTGGCCTCAGCAAAATTATAAATTTCTTAAACTACCAAGACGTGTTGGGCGGACGCGTGCAGACTCGTGACCCAAATGTTGTGATAGCTCCCAATAACAGCCGGCGGCCGTCAATTATCGCTCTATTAATTAACCGGCCTGAGACCTGTCTCGCCACGGCGAAGATCGGAGGCTGCGAGAGTATATTGGTTTCATGCACAGAAATATATCGAGATTGGATATAGTTCGTCGATCGGTATGGGAACCAAGCATGTAAGATATTGCTGTTGACATTTAAAATAAATAAAATAAAATAAAATAATTTATTTCTGTAAGTAGGCCCTCAAGGGCTCTTTTATATGTCTTTCTTACATTCTTTTATCTTCTTTTTTTCCTTTTCTTTTCTTTTGGCGCTTCGGGTAATGACCTTCTGGTGAAAAGAAGCGCCGGAAGAAACTCACCAGTTTCTCTTTTCATACATGAGATTTCATTAATACATTACATTAACTTAAAACTACATTTATAGATATGTAAAGGGTCTCTCTATGCGTCCATACAAGACAAATAAAAAATAAATTGATACTAAAATTAATGGAGATGTAAAGAGTCTCCGTTGTCAAAATATTATGTTTTGGAGGTGTAAAGGATTTGACGTCAAGTGTGTAATTTAGTGGTGGAAAACATAAATTTTCCGTTTCTTTTGATAGTATTTGGATATGACAGTGGCAAAAAGCGTAGCTTTAAAAATTACAGACCCAAAAATATAATATCACCTTTGTGTTACAATTAAAAGAATACTGCCATGTAAACATTTTCAAAAAATACTGAGAAACAATTGCTTTATTTGGGCAGGTTTTCTCATTGCTCGTCCAAGGAGTCTACATACTATCTACTACCTGATGCAGTAATTATATTTATGCCACACCTGGCCATAAAGTGACTTTTTCCGCACGCTGCGCGTACGGAAAAAGCCGCTTTCTGGCCAAGTGTAGACATAAAATGATGTACACAACACGGGAGGTAATAAAGAAAGCCCTCGATCGCATATTTACGTCCCTCACTTGCAGCTCGGGCCGCAAACATCTGCGATCTCGGCCTTTCTTTATATTACCACCCTAGTTGTGTAATGTACTATTAAATGATACCGTATAAATAATCTGTGCATGCTACACACATGCTATACCTAGGTTATATTTGCATGTCTCTTGACGAAACATGTAGTTCTGTAAGTAGATTTAAGACCACCTGTATATACCTGTATATTCTCAATGCATCGAAATCCAATGTGATGTTGTTTTCAGCCCACACACAAAACACAACAGACATTCCACTGATACAGAGTCCAATACCACGATGTGATTCATGTAGGTTCCTCGGTTTTACTATCGACACCAAGCTCAACTGGAAAATGCATGTTGACAATCTGTGCGAAAGGTTGGGCGGTGCAGTGTTTGCACTGCGCAAACTGAAGCCGATTGTCTCCAGTGATGCACTGCTTCAAATATATTACGCATATTTTTTTTCAATCATGTCGTATGGTATTATTTTTTGGGGCAACTCGACAGATTCGAATAAGGTGTTTAAACTACAAAAAAGAGCCTTACGAGCAATGGCAGGCGTAAATCCGAGGCACTCGTGCAGAGAGCTCTTCAAGCGATTCAACATAATAACGCATTATTCACTGTACGTATACGAAATCATAATGTTCACACGCCGGAATTTGCATTTGTTTAAACGCGCCAATATTCCGGGCAGAATAACCCGTCAGACGGGGCGACTACTGCCCGTGCCGCGGCGGCTGGCGCTGCTCGACAAAAACCCGCGCGTAATAGGCCCGAAGTTCTACGAACGACTACCCGCCAACCTCAAAAACGAGACCTCGGATGATATATTTGGTCGCCGACTTAAAGAACTTTTTTTAACTAAATCGCTATACTCTGTAAAAGAATATAGCGAAAGTACATAGATAATTATTATTCGTATTTTAAGATCGTTAGTTGTATTATTTATTACTGTTATTTCTGTGTCCTTTTTTGTATTTTTTCATTAATTGTTTATTTTATTTTCTATGTGACATTTGATATTAATTTTCCTGACATTTTTTTTGTAATAATATTATAATTAATTGTTTGTTTTGACTTTGTATTACCTAGGTTGGCCTAGATCATATACAACATTATATTTAGATATTCGTTAGTTTTTAGATTGACATTGTAGTAGTAATTTTTTTTTCCATGGACATGTGTTTGTAATTTATTATTTAATTAATTATTCTGTTTTTATTTTTTCATTTTTGACGATCTTTTTGTGAATTCATTTTAGTTTTAGATAATAAAACATTATGTAATTTTCAATGAGAAATAAATAAATCTATCTATCTATCTATCTATCTACCATGTTTAAGCAAATAAATGTCTGATTCTGATTCTGAATTCGCATTTACGTAAAACTATAGCATTTACTTGCGGCTTAATTCCCGTTACCATCCCCTTCCTTCCGGGATATAATGTATCCTATGTTTGGGATGTCATTGATTCCGTAGAGTATGGGACAGGTGCTAGTGTGGGATGCAACCTGCGTGGACACACTGGCCCCGTCACATCTCCACCAAATCTTGACGACACGTTTAGCTCAATGGGAGTGCTACCGCCTACGAAGCTAGAGGTCCCGAGTTCAAAACCTGGTAAGGGCAAATATTTGTGTGATGATGAGCACGAGTATTTTGTTCCTGAGTCACGGATGTTTTCTATCTATTTAAGTATGTAGGTATTTTTCTATATAATGTATATCGTCATCTAGTACCCATCAGTAGTGTGACGTCTAAAGAACTCGATTCCTACCGGCTTGCCCAATATTAGGAATTTGAGCACATTATTCTACAGTTCTTAAGGAAAATGTACGCCAAATCTGCACCGGCTTGCTCAAGGATATCTTTCACGCCACGCCACGGGTACCCATAGTACAAGCATTGCTTAGTTAGTTTGGGACTAGCTCGATTTGTGTAAGATTGTCAAAAAAAACTCAATCAGGGCGGCAGCAGCAGCAGAGGCGGCAGAAACTACCAAGGTGTTATATATTATATAAGTATAGTGATCTCGGCGCCAAATATAATTTTGCTCCATTTGGCGTCGAGACCCTTGGTCCGTTGGGCCCTGGCGCTTTAAGTCTCTTCAAGCAGTTGTCGAAGAGACTCACAGAAATCACGAGGGACCGACGAGCTGGCAGCTTCCTCGCTCAACGCATCAGCCTCACAATCCAGCGAGGAAATGCTGTCAGCATCTTCGGTACCATGTAATATGTTTATGTTTGTTTGTGTTGTGTTGTTTGTTGTGTTATGGGTATGTGGCCCCTTGTAATATGTTTTTCTGGTGTGCAATAAAAAATATTTGTATTTTATTTAGGTTTATTTTAGTTTTAGTTTATTTGATTTTAATTTAGTTTTAGTTACTTTGTATTGTTTTTATTTTGAAATATATGCTTCGGAATCCTATGTTTCAATCCAGGATATGGCCCACTTGCATGCCAAATTTCATCTCAATCCATTGCTTGTTACTGCGTTATTTAACAAATATCCAAGCATCTAAACATCTTCACAAACTTTCACATGACGGTAGGATTGTCCTTCCAAATAATTTGAACTGTGGAAAGAGTTAGGCCCTTGTCTTACCAAAGCTATAAGTCTAATCTACGCACCCGGCTGCGCTCAGTAAGTGAACCGTGAGAAACGATTAAAAATGTTATCTGGCAAAAATGGCGGATCGGCGCCATTTCGTTATCTAGGAGGCGTAAATTTAAGAGGGTTTTTTTGGATAATCTATGTGTTGGAGGTATTTCAAACCGTTTTATTTCTTAATGGCCGGTCAGAGTTTGGTTGGGACTGGGATAGTTGCAAATCAAAGGGAGAGACCATTTTCCGGAAGCGGGACAATACAGAAAAAAAATAAAAAAAAGTCCAGAAAAAAATTAACCCTTAGTTAGGTAGTTTCACGAGTTGAGGTGAATGATTACACACACAGCTACATGAAGTAGGTACTCATTGCAAAAAAAGTGAATGAGTGAAATGAATGAGTGGGTAAATAAACACAAGGCTACAGTTTAACTTTTTGGTCTATCTTGCAATTCACTGTTGAAACTGCTATCGGTACGATAAACGAACAGTAATTTCAAAATCCCGTGTTGCTGTGTGCGTGGCCTCAACTCTCGTGAAACTACCTATACATACATTCCACTTATATTATAAGTGTGAAAGTTTGTGAAGAATTTTGGATGTTTGTTACCTAATAACGGGTAACAACTGGATGGATCAAGCTGAAATTTTGAGATGTGGCCATATTGCGGTCACTAGGCGAAATAGACACGGTATACGGGTTTTTCTCCGAACAAAATGCACATCGGGAGCTCGCATGTGTGCGCGCCGTGTACGGACGCACCACAGGCAAGCATTTGCGACTGCGCGCGACTGCCACAGTATGGCGTTCACTCACACAGACGCGCGTCATGCGTCTGTGTAAATACGTGTCACGCGCTCTTAAACGGCCGAAGTCGTACTACTTGGTTGTCTTTATACTACAACATTGTATCTATAAATAAATATATTTACAACTTGTGACTTATAAATAACATTTACAAAAGGTCACAACTCTATTGCATGACTTAAGCTCTTTTGCACCTAGGTCATATGTGACTTGTACTCCTTTTCACTAGACCCACAGAAATTATACCCGAAAGAAAAAATCTCGAAGCTTATTTTAGTAAAACAAAACGAATTTCAATATCAAAAGCAAACAATTCCTTTACATAATTAAAATATCAGCGACTGCATTAACGCAGGCATAAATAAAAATTAGGGGTAAGCAGGGGCAAGGTGGACCCTTGCCCTTCCAAATATAATTAAGTATAACCCAATAACAACGAGGTACAAACAAAAACAAAAACCGGGAAAACCTGCGAGATTTTATTATGATTATTTGCATATTAAAATAATTATAATTATACGGGGTGAGAGTGACCAGATTCCACAGAATATGTTGAGGTTAAGAATTCAAAATGTGTAGTATCTATATTTATTTTTGCAAACGGTAATTTTATTTGTTATTCAATCAATAATCCGTTATAAGATGTATTAAACTAGCAAAAACGTAACGTTAATAATTTATTTCATTTTAATAGTTATCTACTGTCAACTTTTTCAATATAGGCTAATTATAAAGAAGATTAATTATAAAGAAGAAGATTATATATCATGTAGAATAAAGAAGTATTAACAAAACAAGCCATAAGGATTGAATTTATATCATTAAATAATAAAATTGATGCCTGTAAAATAAAAATAAAACTTCAGTATATCCAAGAAGCAAAAATATTACTACTAACTCTTATACACTTAACTGTAAATATAGTTTCAGTTCCTGACATCAATTATCAATATTGATTTTAAACTAAATGAATGTCATTTAGGTACCCTAAATTCTTACGTCAGCTCCTTATATTTATGTCTTTGGTGTTGAGTCTACCGACAAAATACATGTGTACATAGTTTTAATTAGGCAGCATAACTTATAACAATGATTTTTAATAATGCATTGTTCTCCAAACTTAATACTTACCCAAGAACCCGCTAGTTGTGTTCACTTTATATTAAAACTGAGAGCTTTAACACTAAAAGTGTTAAACTAGAAACACCACTAACAACCCCCACTAATCTCTAAACACACTCGCTAACCTCGTTCCCCACCTGCATATGAATTTAAAACAAAACACAATATTTACAATATATTTAATGCACAAGCAAACATAAACTTAATTAAGTTAAAATGATCAAACAAACGCTTCACTCTTTCCTTCTATTTATGTTAAAATCATACATTTACTTAGTCACTGGAATGTGAACGGTACACCCTGTAGTCACGGTTGAATTTGGGTGGGTTGGGCAAAGAAGGTACGGGCCATTTTTTCTCCATAGTGTGATCGTGTTAATTTATATTCAAATGTAATTTATGCCGGTCTTCCTCTTTGTTTTTAAGCCTTTCTTGATAATGTGAGGTTTCGCCCAGTCTACGGCCCGTGAAATTATGAAAAAATTACAGAGACCCAGAATATATTATATAGCGTACTAATATATCCTTCTTTGAATTTTTTAAATCTCCTAAGTAAGTAACACGTCTTTGAGTTGAACGTGACGGATGCTTTATCGTTTATTTATCGCGTGACAAAGCGTAGCATCATAAGCCTACAGAGCGGCTTTTTAACTCCTTAAACTTAACACCACTTGTCAACTCTCACACCTCCTTAAAACTACGCCAATTACCTCAAACAAAACAAAAAAGCGATCGATACAGAATACCCCCCGAATCAAAGTAGTCCCCAGCCAGCCGTCGAAAGGGTTGGGGGTCGACAATCAGATAATAGATATATTTCCGCCCCATATTCCGCGGGTATGATGTAGTGCAGATAAATCGGACGGTCTCGCGGGTGTGTTTAGAATTCGACTGTCGAAGGATGATATCAGAGACAGAATACAGTAGGATAACATCTCTAAGAAAAAAAAAGTATGTAATGTAATATGAAAATGTGAACGAGGGTCACCGACATAGCCAAACGGATTAAGCTTGTTTAAGCTTTGTGGCAATGGGCAGGGCATATAGCACGTAGAACAGATGGCCGTTGGGGCCGAAAGGTTCTCGAATGGAGACCACGAATCGGCAAGCGCAGCGTCGGACGTCCACCAACAAGATGGACAGATGATCTGGTGAAGGCTGCTGGCTCACGGTGGATGCAGGTTGCTTCTAACCGAACTAATTGGAAATCTATGAGGGAGGCCTATGTCCAGCAGTGGACGTCCTATGGCTGAAATGACGATGAACCGTAGAATTCGCAAAATACGTAAATTGATTAAGGAAAAAGACTAACGAATGAGTTTCTTGCAGTGTTTTTTTTTTCAGATTGCGCTTTCCAAGGTACTGCTAGATTCAAACTTATGCTGTAGTTTATTTGTAAAATTAATTATTTGCATTAATATTTTTATTTTAATATTTTCCTGTGTCAGTTTTTCTGAATAATTACAATCTTGACACTTATATCATGCATAGGCATATTTTGGGTGCACTTGCTCCATTGTAAATGTATAAAGATTTATAATTAATATGTTTTAATATAAAGGAATAATATTTTAATATAAAGGAATGCCGAAGAATATGTAGATAGGACATCTTGGCTCAAAAACCATCGAAAGTGTTTCGAGATCTCAGTTACGTTGCATACTTATAGTATCACTTTGACAGCATTGATAATTATAATTATCAATGTTTGACAGGTATAAAACTATCCGACACCGATTTCATTTAACTAGCAATTTGCTTGAACAAAACTCTCTACAGGACTTATAGGGTTTAGTCACTTTTCAGACAATAATTGTCCTCCAAAGTTCTGAAAAGAGAAATTATTTCTCCCAATAGGTTGAGATTGGGCAGCTAAAAAACGTGTGTTTATTTTTATTTTAGACCACTCTCTAACATGTATCAAAATAAATCAAATCGGAGCCGGACAGTTGGCAAAGTTAAGACGGACAAGTTGTCCAACTTGGGCTGTTTAAGAGCGAGCGACACGTACTCACAGTGACTGCGCTTCGGACTGAAGCAGTCTAAATGTTTGCTTGTGGTGCATTCGTACACGTACAACACACATGTACAAGCGCGCGATGTACCTTTTGTAGGAAGGAAAAATTACTGCTATTATACTGTTACGTCCGTGGGGTAGGTAACGTGATAGAAAATACACTAATTAACCACTAATTAAAAATGCAAACTTTATTACAAAATTACTAATTAACAAGGCTTACTTACTTAAGAAATCACTGTACTAAATCACTGCACTATAACGCACTTATTAACTTTTCGCTTAGGTTCGCTTCGAGATTCGCACTTTATCGCATCTAGTTCAAGACTGACTCGGCGTCGATGGCGCGCGGCTTATATATCCGGAGACCCCTGCTCCAGAACATTCCAGAAAAATCCTATCTCAAATGTTCGGCCCAAAGTCCAAGGCCGGTCGGCGACCCCTCGGTCAATGACGCACCGCGAGTGTTTTTTCTAGACAATCCAGATGGTTCGATGGTTGACGCGACTGGAACATTCCAAACAACGGCAACTAGGGTGAATTTTCAATATTCTAGTATGTGAAAGAGCCACCTCTGAAATGGCCTGAAATCACTTTTCAGCCTGCTGAAAACGCTTCTAAAGTACGGAAAATCACGTTTAAAGTTTTGACCTATACCACCGGCGCAACAATACTGTGCTGAAGCAGTCTTACGCAGTGCTAAATGTTTATTTGTGGTACGTTCGTACACGGTGCACACACCATACAAGCGCGCGATGTACTTTTGTAGGAAGAAAAACTACTGCTAATAATAGTATAAACTGTGCACTCGGTACCTTGTGAGTTAAGTTGAACACATAAAGTTACCACTTTTCTCAAAACCTGGCCTACTGTAGCACCATATCCACTGTCCTAAAGAGTAGCAACTTGGAAAATTCTTCGGCGATACGGCTTCGGAACTACAGCCCCCGGGTGTGGCTTTATTGTGATTTATCATTGAGATAAAAAAATATTTGTCGAACATGCCTCTGCGAACTGGGCGGCGAGTTAGACTTGTGAATGCGAGATAAAGTGTTTGGATTGTTGCTGTCTTTTTACGATTGGAAAATCCGATATTTGATATAATCTTGCATTTTCACCGAACTTACTTAAGAATGCCACAGCTCAGGCGGATACCTGAAAGCAATCGAAAAATGGTTTGGAAATTTTTAAACCACTACTTACATACATAGGTACATTAGGGTATAGGTAATTTCACGAGAGTTGAGGTGAATGATTACACACACAGCTACATGAAGTACTCATTGCAAAAAAGTGAATGAATGAAATAAATGAGTGAGTAAATAAACACAAGGCTATAATTTAACGAAACTTTTTGTTCTATCTTGCAATTCACTGTTGAATAAGTAGCAAGCTATCGATAAGAAAAAAGAACAGTAATTTCAAAACCTGACATTACATGACAGTGTTGTTGTGTGCGTGGCCCCAACTCTCGTGAAATTACCTATACATTCCAAGTTAAATCTTTAAAAAAAGGATCCTGTATGTTTATTGTATATGTATCATGTTTACAGTCAGGCAACAGTAGCATATGAAATGGGATACCCCCGCAAAAATATCTGACATCACTCTGTTGTGTGTGTTCACAATAGCAACATACGTGCCGATTTTGCGTACCGAGTTACATCATACAGAGTGTTAGGTAATTAATGGATAACCTGTGATAGAGGTCAATTAGGTCTATCAAATAAAGCTAATATAGGTTTAGTAAAAGTGTCACCATTTTTGAGATATTTTGACTTGTTCTATTTTGAATTTTGAGAAAAATTATATAAGTCAAAATATCTCAAAAATGGTGACACTTTTACTAAGCCTATATTAGCTTTATTTCATAGACTTAAGTGCCTTCTATCTCCAGCTCACAGGTTATCCATTAATTACCTAACACCCTGTATATTATTACCGGCGACTGTGCGGTAATTTTGGCTTTCCTCCAGAACAGCAGCAATCTAAACTACGGTCTATACTCTGATTACATCTCGCATCCTCAAAGTGTTCATTACCGGCATAAACAATCCATCTGTATTACTCTGATATTAAATAACTCAATTCGTTTCTAATTTGTCGACAATTGTTCACGACAAAGGCAGTGCACGAACGAGTGCTCGCGAGTATGAAGGAAGTAGGCAGCTAGGGGGCGTAGGGATGGGAAAGTGATGTCGATGATGATGTGAGATTCGATAGTAAAAGCACGTAGATCTCCATTTTTGTTGACTTGCTTTAGGTACCGACAAACATTCGGCACCGACTGATAAGTATAAACTATAAAGTTTAGAGAAAAGGAAAGGAACTTTCGTGACGATTAAATATTATCTTATCTCTCTTTTGAATGAATTATCGTTTATTCAGTTTCCCATGATATATTGAGCCAAGACAGGCATGTGAAAACTTGCGTCAGTAATATTATTATACTGACGACAGGAAAATTTCACTTATAGTACAATAAACATTTTCATTACAATAAAATTATAATTCAATTCTAGCTTAAAATTATTACACTAGCATAAGTCAGAGTAATTTTTTTTTTCTCTTGTGCTGTATCGAAATCATGTTGTTTATTTATTGGTACCTATTTTAATAAAAATATTATATTATCATGTTCGTCGATTCTTCCCCTTTCTCGGATATTTTTATAGAGTTGTTGGGATCACGTACACGACGTCGAACATTTCTAGTTTCCTCTAACCGTTATTTCTGGCGTAAGTGTTGAGGAAAGCATACCTAGTGTCCTGCTGTTCGTAGTCAAAACAGGGGGCGTATGTTCACTCTCATCTATTGAGAGTAAGCATCTGCCCAGTAGTAGGACGTATATAGGCTGATGATGATGATAATGATAGGGATGCGTACGGCCGTGAGAAAGGCTGAGTTTCATTTCTTCTGCCAATTGAGCTGAATACCAGTCAAAGTAATCGTTTATTCCAAAAATTTAAAAGACATCGAAATCGCACGAAACTATCGACACCGTACCGGCCCACACCTAACTCAAAAAAGCAATCACCTTTGCCACTACTTTTGTCGAGTGTTCTTCACGCATCTCAGAAAATATCGACAAGCGAAACTATCGACACCGTTACCCCAACTCTAACCCAACAAAGCAAACACCATTGCCACTGGCGTTGTCGGGTCTGCCCGCCGATGCGTTTATAATATTTCATTTATTCATAATAAATTATAATCGTATATTGTCTACGAGGGTTTAATATAATCTCCGTTTGCGAGGCGCGGCTCGTTACCTCTGCGTTTACTTGTAATGGAATGTGTCTTTGTACTTAATAACGGCTTAATAAGAACTATTTAAAGTTAGGGCTGCTGTTATAGGCATTATTAACTGTCTGCACCTTTTCCCATTATCTTATGTCGGTTATCCGTCCGGTTTTTTTATACAACTAGGGTGGAAAACAAGCATACGGCCTGCCTGATGGCAAGCAGTCACCGCAGCCTATGGACGCTTGCAACACCAGGGGCATTACGTGCTTGTTGCCGACCGTTATAAAACCTATTTAATCCCCTCTTGAAGAACTCCATACTGTAGCCTTCCGGGAAAACTGCGGCAGAGAGCTCATTCCACATTCGGATTCGATTTGTCCATTTTCTCAATTCTGATCGATGTTGCCTGCTATCTTGGGTCTTAACGTTTCTTCTAAAAAGTTTTTTATTTCGACAAACTTAATTTAGTTGGTAGTAATTCCTTAGCCTATAGGTTTAGCAAGAACGCAAAACACACGCAGAAGCACACGAGAACACAGTAACTTAAAAATTATTATTTCAGTACTTAAAAAGGCTTGGTTGTCAGTACTGTGAGGTCTGTAGGTACCTATACAAACCTCATCGTCTGCTTGACAGACTGGCAGCTTTTGGAACTATCGAGTATTCAAATATATTCGAATTCACTCTGTCTCGCTCTAGTTTATGAAGATATGTGTTAGTCTTAAGTTAGATCTAGAACCGAGCACTTGAAATAAACAGAACTTTATCAAAGTTATTCCCCTTATCATTTCTTGGTCCACCTTCACATGTGGTGGAGGTGCGGGGTGCCAACTGTATCGTTCTTTCAATAATTGTACTTGTCGATGTTTCATGTCCTGTGAGATTTGTACCTTTACAAACATCACCGTCTGCATGTTTTGTATAGGTACAAACCTCACAGTACATGAAACATCGACAGGTACAATTATTGAAAGAAAGATGCAGTTGGCATCAAAAGGCTTGTCTCAAAAATATATTTTGAAAGAATTTTTTAATATCAGTTGAATTGAATCCCATACATTTTTATTGCGCCGTAAGTTGACACTTCCAATGCTGGCTTCACACATCGAGAGGGTAAGGTAACCCTTCTTTTTCCGAAGCGCCGGAATCCGGAATGGTGCCGTTCCGAAGATTTACGCACTACGTATTATTTGGGGGGCGTACGCACTGCGAGGCTTTGCTACGATTTTGCTGTTTAAAATACATGTGATATTAACACATGATTAGGAACATAATATTACAAATTTCGGGTCATTGAAATACCGCCATATTTCCTATAATACTCCAGTACGTCTAGCATAACTGGCCGTGACTTCGTTTCTCGCGCGACAGAGCATCACCTGTCACTATAATGGCCAGTTCACATTATTCCAGTAGCATTCCAGTCCAGCAATCCAATCCAGTGCTGGAATGCTACTGGAATAATGTGAACCGACACTGGAATGCACTGGAATGTACCCATTCCAGTGAGCATTCCAGTCCAGTGACTGGAGAGACCGTCAACTTTTCATTCCAGCTCACCCAATCCAGCGCAACTGGAATAGTGTAAACCGTCAATCCAGTGCTGGATTGAACGTGATAATTATAGTGAATACGCGTGGTTGTTTTTGGTAACAGACTTTAACAACTCTTAAAAGACTGGAATAATGTAAACGATATGCTTCAGTCCACAACTGGACTGGATTAGCCCACTGGATCACTGGACTGGAATAATGTGAACTGGCCATAACATTATATTGAGTGGAAAGAGTCGCGTGTCACAGTTGTGCTAGAGGTATAGGGTTGTGAAATTATTGAGTGCCGTTTTGATCTTTAATTAATTTTAGATGTTATCTGCAAAAATAACACTGAAAATAATAGCAATTTTAGGTTTCTAACCCCATGAAAAATAAACGTTAACGGAGTGAAATATCGCAAAAATCACAATTTTTGGATAATTATATTTGTATGATGGGTTAGCGGATATTGCTAATACAGCTAGGTATTATGAAGAATAGTATAAGTATTATGTAAATGAAACAAGTGTCAAATATTTTATTCATTTAAAAACAACTATGTCTGTTAATTAAATTACGGTAACCCGAAAACCTTATCTTTTGGCCCTTTGTAAGATAAGTTGTAAAATTTTGTTTGCTGTCGGGGGACCTTCTATTTTAGTATTGCATGAAAAATGAAGATTTCAAATCATTAACAAGTCACTTTTCATAACAGCATTTTGATGTATTCTGATTTTTCATACAGTATGTATAATAACACAACCACATATAACACACTGATGTTACATTACTGGTTGCAATAATGGTGTTCACTATATACGGTTTGCGAACGCATAATAGAGGCTTTATGATATGGTTGTACGTAAAATGAATAATAATCCTGCGTTGGCGTTTACCGGTAGCCAGGCCTGTACATGTCCGAAGAAGTGATAATTATCCCATAGATTTACTGCGCATAATTACGAGGCGCGCATTCTTACGGGTAATGTCCATTAAACGCTGTCCTGCCGACCTTTTATTGGTTTTTGAGACTTATTGCAGAAAAAATTAAGGTGACACACTTGAAGATGGAAGAAAATTAGTCAAATCCTACATGAATGTAGGCTCATTTACATCACATCACACTAATATAGGTATAAATGTGAAAGTTTGGTGACGATGTTTAGAGGTTTGGATATTTGTTACTTAATAACTCAGTATGCAAGTAGACCAAGTCCCGAATTAAAACATAAGACACTTATATCCTGTAAGGAGTTCCCTTGTGACAGAGTAAGAAAAGCCCAAAAAGTCTATATTCTGAAAAAAAACACATGTAATGTTTTTTAAATCGCCACCATGAGGTTTAGGTATATATATATTACACAACTAGGGTGGTAATACAAAGTGTGCACGACTGCGCATATATAACCTTGTTTTTCTATGTTTTTTCCTTTTATCTTTTATGTCTTTGTGTCTATGATTGAGTTGTCAATGAAAAATAGAATAATTTGGTTACCAAAACTGATATAGTCTTATTATTTATATTAGTAAACCAAATAATGGTCCTTCGCTAATTATAACAAGTACAACCAGTGTAATACAGTGCAGTTTACATACTAATAACCCTACAAAATGGTTGTCACACGTAGCCAAACAAAACTAGTACAATCGGCTTCCGATAATCAGGAACCCCCTTCAGGTAATGTTTCAAGTCACGTACAAATACCTCAAGGCCCCGGTGAAACCAAAGCAGCGACGTCACGGGAAAATAAAACTGATCCCGCCGCTGCCGCGGCCGTGGCCGGCCCCTCACACGTACGCTCTACAACATCGCGCACGAGCCGCTCCTCGGCGACGGTTACTGCGAGGAAACTCGCAGCAGAGGCACAGCACGCCCGTCACCTCGCACAATTGGAGTTGGATGCCAGGAAAGTGGAGCTCGAGAGGAGGACGGCCGAGCTGGAATACCAGGCTGAACTTGCAGCTATTGACGTGTCTAGTGAACATGGTTCCGCTAGTAGTAGGAGGCAAAATAGTGTCAAAGAATGGGTGCAATCTACAGCCAGTTATGCTGGCATGCCCGAAATTTGCAATGACACCTTTAACATGTTGCCCTATGTTTATAACCAAATCGGCAATCCAACTGCCGGCTCGGGTACAGGTGAGTTAAATAATAATACTATTCCTCAGCCTAAGCCCACTAACACTGCCAACTATTTTCAGATTCCTTTACCGAGCTTGAAAATCGACAACAATGACACGATGAACATACCATTGTTATCAGCAGCGGAACAGCCGACGACGTCCCAGCTAAATAATTGCCGAGACATCTACGAGGCGACCGACTGCACTACTCCGGTCAATTTCTGCCATCATGACGGCATGGATAACGTGTCTCGATTAGTAAACACGTTTCAAAGTTTGGTAAACAAAGTCGAACCTAATAAACGCAATAAATATAAAATAAATCTTCCGACCTATGACGGCAAGTCCCCTATGGACTGGCTTGTTTTTAAAAGGTCATACTTCGACTCGAACAAATCATTCTCAGCAGCAGAAAATGTAGCTCGATTGAGTGCAGCCCTAACAGGGGTCGCGCGTGATGCGGTCTGCATGCTTCTCGCAACAGCGCCAGAACCCGACATCATAATAGCAGAGTTGGAGAGGCGTTTTGGACGGCCAGAGCAGATAGTGTTGCGGGAAGTTGCGGCGATTCGCGCCCTGCCCAGAATCACCGACGACGTAAAAGATCTAGCAACGTTTGCCGCTCGTGTGCGTAACTGCGTTGAAGTAGTGAAGCTGTTGAACGAAACCGACTATTTACGTTCACCGGAATTATTTAGCGCACTTATCAACAAACTTCATCCGCTCTTACGTACACGATGGCTGGACTACGCTGCAGCACAGGCCTCCGCCGCAGCGCCGTCTAGCAGCGCAAAGGTAGAGTTATTATCCCAATTTTTGTCGCGGGAAGTGGACCTACACATAAAATTCGATTCGCCGACCGATGTCCCGCACGTGCAGCGAGAACGCTCGCACGCCACATCGGAATCGGAACCAGGGTCACGTAAGTATTCTGATACAGGTAATACATCTAAAAACATGAAAAAATATCAAAGCATTGTGTGTGCACTTTGTAAACAAAGTCATGAGTTGTCATTATGTGACACCTTCAAGGCAATGACAGTCGATGATAGGTGGAGTTTCATTAAAGAAAATAAAATATGTTATCGATGTTTACAAAGAGGTTCGCATAGTTTTAGGTTGTGCAACAAAAATAAAAATAAGTGCCAAATAAATGATTGTCATCGCAAACATCACACTTTGTTACACAATCCAAACTTTCTTCCCATAACATCTGATCGCAAAAATGAACACGCAAATTGCGCACTAGCTACACCTTCGTTAATGTCAAATGCTACTAGCTCAAGCGACACGAATCCTGCGAGGGATGTTACCGCTCACACCACCGCTAACCCAAGTTCTCTTAGTCCAATCAACGTGAACCCTACGTCTCGGCCTCTCTTGAAGATAGTCGCAGTTACAGTCTCCGGGCCAGCAGGAAGCGTTGACACGTTTGCCCTCTTAGATGACGGGTCGACCTCATCATTTATAGATTCTGACATCTGCTCTCGTATAGGCGCCCGAGGGCCGGAGGGACAAATTCACCTTGATTGTGTAGGTGGTTTACATCGCGAAACGGCAGTGCAATACGTCGATTTTGAGATAAAAGGCCGACACACTAGTCAAACATTTTCGGTACATAGAGCTCGGTCGATTAAAAACTTAGGACTAGCATGCAAGCAGTCAGTCAACACAGATGATTTGCGACAATATCCGTACCTAACAGACTTATGCACCGAATTGTGTTACGACGATGCTATTCCTACGTTAATAATAGGGATTGATAATTGGCATTTGTCGGTTGCGATCGCCATCAGGAAAGGCACAAAGTCGCAACCTGTTGCAATTCAAACGGCGTTAGGTTGGGTTCTTTTTGGATTCGCCAGTTCTAGAACTAAGCCAATTGACTCACTATATCACGCCTTTTCAATCGAGACTGAAAACCCTAGGTCGGAGCTCGAAGAGCTTATCAAAGCTCAATACAAATTAGATGCGATCGGAATCACCAAGCACGAGGCACGTAGTATCGATGATCAACGTGCGCTAGACATTTTAAACCACACCGCTCGTCGACTGCCTTCCGGGCGTTTTGAAGTAGGTTTACTTTGGAAACCTGACCAACTAACCGCACCTGACAGTTACCCTTTAGCATTGTCGAGGTTCAAAAGTTTGGAAAAAAAGATGTCTAGGGAACCCGACTATGCTGAGCGTTACCGAAAAAATATTCAGGACACATTGGATAAAGGTTACGCTGAGGAATGTACCGGGGTTGAACCTACGGGTATATGTTGGTATTTACCACATTTTGGGGTGATACATCCCAATAAACCAGCAAAACTCCGCGTGGTTCATGACGCTGCTGCGCGGTCTGGGGGAGTGTCTTTGAATTCAATGTTACTTACAGGACCTGATCTTTTACAAAACCAGCTCAGTATTTTGATGCGTTTTAGGGAAGGACGGATCGCCCTATCCGCTGATATTAAGGAAATGTTTCCACAAGTAAAAATAATACATCAAGACAGGGACGCCCAACGATTCTTGTGGCGCGACGATCCTTCCGGCCCTATTAAGACTTTTCGCATGAGTTCGATGATTTTTGGTGCCTGTTCAAGTCCCTCGACTGCAATTTATATTACCAACCGAAACGCCTCAGAGTTTCGAGAAGAGTTCCCCGAGACCGTGGAGGTTATTAAAAGCGATACCTACATGGACGATTTCATCAGCAGTGTCGACAACATTGAAAAAGCAAATCGTCTAGCCACTGAAGTGGTAACCATTTATAAGCGTGGCGGGTTTGAAATGCGCGGCTGGACTACAAACGAGCCAGAAGCTGTAGCCTCGTTGCCAGACGATTTGCTATCAGACGCTGTCAACAATAAAACACAGGACGTTGATTTGTGTAAGGATGCCGTTTCTCGCACTTTAGGTCTCATTTGGCAACCTTTTCATGACGAGTTGAAATTTAACTCTGGCCTATCGAAAGATTCATGTGCTCCTTTAACCAAGCGCGAAGCCCTTACACAAGTCATGCGCATCTATGATCCTTTAGGGATATTATCACCGATTGTAGTTAAAGGTCGAATTCTCTTCCAAATTTTGTGGCGAAAGGGATTAGAATGGGATGAACAGCTTTGCGAGGTGGATCGCAACGCATGGCGCGAGTGGTTCCAAAGCCTAAAGTCAATTTCAGACATACGGATACCTCGGCGGTATAATATGAGTAACGTGGAAGTGGTAGAACGGGAATTGCACGTGTTCTGTGATGCAAGTGAGTTGGCATATACTGCTGTCGCATACTGGCGATATGTTTACGTCTCTGGCCAAGTTAAGCTTGCACTTATTGCCAGTAAAATACGCGTGGCACCGTTAAAACCAGCGTCAATTCCAAGGTTAGAACTTCAGGGCTGTTTGATAGCCACTCGCCTTGCCACATTTATTTGCGAGTCTCACCGCGCTAAGCCCAGCCGACGTTACTTTTGGACTGATTCGATGTCCGTATTAGGTTGGTTGCGAAGTGACGCTCGGAAATATAAGCCCTTTGTGGCAAATCGAGTAGGCGAAATTTTGGAAAACAGCTCTGTGGCCGAATGGCGCTGGGTTCCCACGGATCTTAACGTCGCTGATGACGCTACGCGTATCAAACCTAGTACTTTTAGTGTAGAGTCACGCTGGATATCTGGTCCAGGATTTTTGCTCACGGATCCAAGTGATTGGCCTTCTAATCCAGCAAATAGCGGCACCGTTGGACCACTAGATCAAATAGAGTTAAAACCATCAGAACGCACCATCAAGTCATCACCTGCACGCTTAAGATCATCTTCGACTTCATCACCTAGTAATGTTGCTTGTCACTACAACGAAGTAAACGATTTGCCCGTAGCTGTAGTCGCAGATCCGACACATTTTAGTTCTTGGTTAAAATTAGTAAGGGCAACTGCTAGAGCTCATCAGTTCATTGCTGCATGCATCACAAGGGTTCGGGGAAATTCTGGGAACTTTATCCTCCCCCAATATAACCCTCCGGCGGTCATATATCAGACTACCCTGCGGCCACTTAATGTCCAAGCTCTAGAATTGGCAGAAACCCATATATTACGTCATAGTCAAAAGAACACTTTCAACGACGAACTGCGATGCCTACTACGTGGTCGGCCCATATCGCCGAAAAGTCGTCTGGCGAAACTGTCACCGGCTATAAACCAAGATGGCTTGCTGTATATGAAAGGGCGCACAGCTGCTGTTGAACACGTTCCTACTCGAACCGTCTGCCCCATCCTGCTCGACGGCAAAGAACCTGCCGTACGCCTGCTGATCAGCTATTATCATAAGAAGTTCGCCCACGCCTACGCCGAAACTGTCATAAATGAGCTACGACAGCAATATTGGATAATGGGGTTGAGAAACTCGGTCAGGTCAGTTGTACATAAATGCCAGCTATGCAAGTTGTTGCGTGGACGACCGCTACAGCCTCCTATGGGAGATTTACCAAGAGCCCGACTCGCACACCATCATCGCGCCTTCACTTTCACTGGTGTCGATTACTTTGGCCCCCTACAAGTAAAAATTGGCCGTAGACGAGAGAAGAGGTGGGTTGCATTATTTACTTGCCTGACCTCGCGGGCATTACACCTTGAAGTGGTTCACAGCTTGTCTGCCGATGCTGCTATTATGTGCCTTCGCCGTTTCATCGCCAAAAGAGGAACACCGAGCCAGATTTACTCCGATAACGGGACTGCCTTCGTCGGCGCAAACCGACAGTTACGTGCACTTTATAATGAAGCCGTCGCTGACTATGCCGCTAATGAAAAAATTGAATGGATTTTCATTCCCCCTTCCGCGCCGTTCATGGGAGGGGCCTGGGAGCGCTTAGTAAAAAGTGTCAAATCGGCCTTAAAGGTCACCCTCCGAGAAAGAGCTCCGACCGACGAAGTGCTTGCCACACTTTTGGCTGAAGCAGAAGCACTCGTAAACGCGCGTCCGCTAACACACGTGTCACCGGATGCTGCTGACCCTGAAGCCCTTACACCGAGTCACCTACTACTGGGATCTTCCTCTGGTCGCCCGATACCGGCCCAGCTCACGGATTCAGACCTCTGCAGCAGGAGCGGATGGCGCAGAGCTCTGAGGCTTGCGGGTCACTTCTGGCGCCGCTGGGTGATTGAATACTTGCCAACCCTTGCCCCACGCCGTGTCAGAGGCCTACCGACTCCAACCATTTCGATCGGAGACCCTGTCCTCATTGCTGATGGAGATCTACCGAGGGGCACGTGGCCACGGGGCATAGTATCACGTACATTCCCAGGCCGAGATGGAGTGCTGAGAGTGGTAGACATAAGGACTGCCGCAGGGACGTTACGTCGCCCCTTAAAAAAAGTTGTTCTTTTGTAAAAGGGGGAGGATGTGCACGACTGCGCATATATAACCTTGTTTTTCTATGTTTTTTCCTTTTATCTTTTATGTCTTTGTGTCTATGATTGAGTTGTCAATGAAAAATAGAATAATTTGGTTACCAAAACTGATATAGTCTTATTATTTATATTAGTAAACCAAACAAAGAAAGGCCGAGATCGCAGACGTTTGCGGCCCGAGCCGCGGGACGCAAATATGCGATCGAGGGCTTTCTTTATTACCTCCCCTCCCGTATTGTATACATGATTTTATGTCTAAACTTGGCCAAAATGCGACTTTATGGCCAGGTGTGACATAACAGAATTTATTATGAATGAAATAATATTAAGAAGTTCTTGATAAGCGAATCGAGCGCTTATTATCAAAACATTGTTAAGCCAATAAACTTTTCACTCCAAAACGGCTAATCACGACCAAAAACACCCCATATCCGTCATAACGACAAAGAAAAAATCGTCAAACAATAACTTCGTAAGACTTATCCTGCGCCGGCCATAACTCAGTCGCACAAAGCGAACTTCGCGACTCGGTGTCTTCGAGGAGAGAACAATACTTAGAGTTATGGCCCGCGTCCGGGAAGGAAGCAAAAATGGAAGGTATGGAACCGATTTTGGAGGACTGTTTTTAGTAAAGTTTTGATGAGTGTGATACATTGTTGGGGATATGAATAATTAATAATAATAATAATTTTTATTTCATAAACATCATTTACAATTGTTCCTTATACTAGAGACTGCTTCCTAAATAGGTTTAACCTGTGCTTTAGGATAAGCTGCGCTCTTCCCCATATTATTGTTGAGATGTTTAATGAAGTTCTACATCTAATTTATTTCATTTAGAATAACTGACAGACAGTGACCGCATGCATGTTTGTCTGCAGTTGCATAAATCTACTACAATAGATACCTACAAATTATTTTAAGTACATTTGAGAGAGTGTATGAGTGAAAGTATGTGTGAAATAGAATTATATTTTAGATTTAAATTAAATTATTGTTACACTACATTACATTTCGTTGCGTGCAAATTTGTACAAACAGAATCTGGAAAATGATGTGTTACCTGATCACTAAAAGCAAATTTTCAGTGTCTGTATAATTTTTACATTAATTAGAAAGGAGACTCGACTATTTGGGCTGTACAGATCTATCTGTTTGTCTAAACATGTAATCACGTTGTAGCATTACTATGTTTGTACGTTAAATCTTTTGTGCCACACCTGGCCATAAAGTGGCTTTTACCGCACGCTACGCGCACGGCAAAAGCTGCTTTCTGGCCAAGTGTAGACATAAAATTATGTATACAACACGGGAGGTAATAAAGAAAACCCTCGATGGCATATTGACGTCCCTCGATTGCAGCTCGGACCGCAAACATCTGCGATCTCGGCCTTTCTTTATTTTACCACCCTGTTTGTGTAATGTACTATTTTTAATTAAGGGGGTATATTTTCCGATTTGTCCCATTTATCAAAAAAAAAGTTGCGTAGTAGTAAATAAATCGTTGACGAAATTTTGTTTGTTTATCAATTTGTCTGTTTATTTCCCTTACTCCTTACAGATAACCGTGGCTAGATAACTAGTGAACTGTGAAGATTTTTTTTCCTAGTAGATAACTAGTTATCTCCGAGGATTTTATATTCTTCGCAGATAACTTTTTTTTTTAACAGTTTTCTGTGAGGAAAATCCCATCCTTGTAGATAACTGGTTACCTCCAAGGATTTTATATTCTTCGCAGATAAATATTATTTTTTTAAGTTTAGCTAGCTAGTTATCTCCGATGAATACAATTTCATCTCAGAAAACTTACAAAAATAATATTTATCTGCCAGTTATCTACAAGGATGGGATTTTCCTCACAGAAAACTGTTAAAAAAAAAAGTTATCTGCGAAGAATATAAAATCCTCGGAGATAACTAGTTATCTCCTAGGAAAAAAAATCTTCACAGTTCACTAGTTATCTAGCCACGGTTATCTGTAAGGAGTAAGGGGTTTATTTGTTTGTATGTGCCCGCATCACGCAAAAACTACTGGGGCGATTTCCCTGAAAGTTGGTGTCTCTGTAGATTGTTATTCTGTTAAAATATAGGATAGTGGATACCCTACTAAGGCGAAGCAAGAAAGAGATACTTTATTTCACATCCGTGAACGAAATGAAGGGCAAACGTGTTTCGTTTGGGGCAAAGCGCAGCCTGGGACGGCCGGAGACTCGGTAGACAGATAACCTCGTGAAGGTAGCGGGGTGTCGGCAGATGCAGTCTGCAGAACCGCACTTTCTGGCGATCCATGGTGGAGGCCTATGTCCAGTAGTGGATGTCCGTAGCTGATATGGATATAGCGTTGCTAGGCGTCCGGATAAAGCCGGCCAAAATAAACGGTGTCCGGACAAGCTACCTATTAATACTGAGACACAAAATCCTCAAATAATGTAGGGTGTCCGGCCTTTTTACCCAAATGTCCGGCAAAAATATGCTAAAGATGGACCTGTGATCTTTTCGTTTTTCGTGGACGTATTATATTGTTTTGCGCGTATCAAAGTGTATCAAGCTATAAAATTAAACATAATCGAACCAAATTTGGTGTCATTAGCGACGATTTTTAGCCTTTTTTCATTTGTATAGAGAGCTAGCGAATAGAATTATATTAAATAAAAAATATTGGTGCAAAATCCATATCACATCCAACTTTCAGCATAAACAGAAGAAAATAAATTCCCTCCCACCAAAATATCGAAAAAAACCTCCCGAGGTGACAGCCGCAATAAAAATAATCCCCTAAATACTAAAAAAAAGGAATTAATTCCCACACATGCATCACGCTGTCTCTGGGTCGGCGTTGACATATTTATGACTATTTTTTCTTTATTTTTAGAGTTCCGTTGGACAATATGGAAGCCTTAATATTTAGAAATGGAACTGTTGCAAGCATAATTGTATTTTATAGGTAACGTTAGTAACATATTCGAATTATTTCGTGGATTAAAAAAACACTCTTGAAAAAATTACTATATTGAAATAAAGGTATTCTGCATTTACTTTGGATGAAGGAATTTATTAAATGTTTGTAAATTTTCTTTCGTTCTTCATTTTAATTAATGTATTACTGATTTTTTTCATATTCCCCCTTTGTTTGATAGTGTGGTATTTTGCCAACAATATAATTCTACTTTAACTACAATATGTTTTAAAATTGAACATGAGTCGACATCCCAATTTGCGATTCCATGACAGTAGAAAGTAAAATGTAATACATTGATGCCAAATGAGTCGTTTTCAATAAAAGATATCCGTAATTAGACCTTAATTAAACAAAAAGTTAATCTTGGTCCTTTGTGTAACGAAAGTTACCATACAATTTATATAGTTAACTTTCGTTACACAAAGGAAATAGTTAACACTTGGTTTAATAAAGCCCTAATGGACATCTTTTTTTTGAAAACGACTCAAATTTGATCTTTGTCACCGCGTTATTTAGTAACAAACATTCTAACCTCTAAACGTCCAAACATCTTCACAATTTTTTACATTTATAATACTAATATGATAAAATAGGACCTAATGTCTTTATTTTATCCAATGACTGATAGAGAATGCTTTAAGGCATTAATTAAGTCGGCTTACTTTATTTTTCAGTCCCTTCGCGACCATGGACGTCACGTCACGTCCGAAACGTCGAGGTAATAGCATGTTTTTACGCGATTAAGACCCGTTTTGTTATAATAATGAGTGAAAATCGTGAAAGTTTAAATCAATATTTTTACTTTATTTTTTATTATTATTGTGCAATAAAGTTTAGATAAATAATTAGGATAGTCGATATGCAGTTTGGTTTCGTCTAGTCGTTGCCATTTCTGAATCAACAATAGCTTTCCCAAGGAACAGTGACCGCTTAATCTACGCAGGCTACTTTCCTCGTACTAACCCCCCGATAGCTACTGAACCCTCTTATTTTTATACCCCATAAATACGTCTTCACCTGCCTCTCGCCACAATAAATTGTTACACGGAAATTCTCCTAATAGAAAATGCGTGCTACATCGAAACGGAATCGTGGAACAAATTAGCTGGGATGTTGGTGAAAGTTTGGATGCTTGGGTGAGTTTAGTCTTGCAAGTGGATTCGATCGGTGTTCATGAGTTTGGGTCATTTTCAGAAAAAGATGCCCGTTGTTAAGAGATTAATTTAACAGAATGTTAATCTTGTACCTTTGTTTAACGAAACTTACCATACAATTGCAATGGATAACTTTCATTAGGGGCCATCCATATAGTACGTCACACCCATGGGGGGAGGGGGGGGGGGTCAAGCCAAATGTGACAGCCTATATTAAAAAGATGAAATATGTTAGGAAAAAGTGTGACATAGGGGATGAGGGGGGGGGGGTTTAGACCTAAGTCTAAGAGTCTAAAAAATCGTGTGACGTACTTTGTGTGATGAACAAGATTAACATTTTGTTCACTACGGACAACTTTTTAATTTTTTTTATCACGGCTTTGATGATTAACATTTTTTGAAAATGATCCATTAATAATTTGGGTTTTGCTTAGTATGTTGACATTTGAAAACAGAAAACAAATATACATGTGAGAAATAAAGATATTTATTTAGCATAGACACATTTTTGTCATTTCTTAACCGACTTTTCAAAAAGCTGGAGGTTTTCTAGTCGGTTGTATTTCTTTGTTTATGTTTGTTACCTCGGAGATCTTCAAATATGATTTTTTTTTTTCAAAAATTTAAATGAAAAACACTTCCAGATTGGTCTCATTTTTAAAAGTCCAGATATGGTGATGGGATCTGTGAGGAGTTAAGGGAACTTATTAATGTCGGTTATTTTTCAAAAGAGTTGCCTGTGTAATTATTGGTTGGTTTTTTCAATACAAGGAAAAAAATACGAGTCATCATTAGACAACCATAAATTTTTGAAAAATACAGTAAAAGTAAAACTAGTGTTTATCCATGCTAATTTTATTTTTGTAAATTAAACCAAAACATCAAAATGTATTTTTGACCAACAAACCGCTTAATTAGCTTTTATTCAGCTTTATACATATAAAATTTTCAAGCATAAAAATTACCAAATTATTATCGAATTCCATACGGGTTGTCGTTTTTTTCAACCCTCGACAGAAAGCAAAATTTGGTCGGACTGTAAAATATCATTTTGATCATAATGTTAGAAGAGAGTAACGCCGTGAAGACCCGTAGCGACATCTATCGTCGAGTAGCAAAAGCTTTCAAACAACAACTCGTCTTCAATTTTACTCAACGGACTAACAGGTCTTAAAGCAATCATTTAAATTGCGTCATTTTAATACCATACTTATTCTTTTTGGTTTTGTTTTTGTAGTGATTTGTTTTTTTTTTTCATTACAAGTGTGTATATTTTTTTTATTTCATATCTATTTTACCACAACTTCCCATACGTTCCCCATTGTACCATTACGAAATCTCACCAATCCCATTAATCCTTCCATTACGACTTAACTTAACCCCACCGCAAAGACCGAAAATAAATAATAATAAAGTCCGGACTTAAAACGAAAATGCTGTAGCACTGTTAAGGAAGTGATATAAATGGCGCGGCTCATTAGACCGTGTGATTATGCTTTTATAATTATGAATTAATATTATGTGAAAATTTTCACGCTTTTTGTCATAATTATTTTGGAAAGGGAAGGGTTAGGTGCCGAATCAATCAAAGAGAATTGTAGTTTTTTTTTTTAATTTTAGCGTAAATGAAAGTTTTTGTTGATATTGCAGATGTTTATTTATTTATGGCACTCATGAACGTAGGTAATTAAAAATAATTAAAGTAGCAAATATTATGCATTTATTTCCTTAACAGCTCTCACTGAGACGTATTTTGATAGATATGCTATTAGACGCTTTCGATAACTTTTTTTTTTAAATGTTCAAAGAAAATTTTTGATCATTTATTGATTACGAGAGCAAAAGTGTAGTGTAAGAGGCCATTTTTACCCGACTGCGGCGAAGCCCAAAGGAGGGTTATGTGTTTGACCTGTATGTATGTATGTATGTCCGTTCCTGTGTCCGCTCGTAACTACTCAACGGCACATCTGATTTTGATAAATGATACATCATTAGATTCTTCTTGATGGTGCAAGTGTCACTGGGTATGAAGTTCGTTAAAATAAACAAAATGGCGGATTTTATGCAGTTTCAAAGTGCACCGCGGTCGGGTTTTTTTTAGTAAAAATGTGGTTATTTATTAACAAGCTCTTATTTTCTTTTTCCGAATTCAAAGGTTCAGAGATATCGATTGCCCAGTGTAGCTATACCGGGAATCGAACTGAAATCTCAAGGGACAACGGAAAGAGGGTAGGGGAGATCAGTGTAGCCATTCAAATACAAAACGACTTATCTTGACATCACTATCGAAATGCTAGACTATTTTCTCTATCTTTTCTAGTGATGTACCGTTTGGTAATATTCCCGAGTTGTATGGGGTATTTTGGGGAATATTACCGAGGTGGCAATATCTCCCATCCAACTGAGATATATTCTTGGGAATGGCACACCTCTTCAAAATGGTCTCAACCCTAATAGGTGTATAATTTGACTCTTAAACTAATACAATTTTGTAATCAAGAGTAATACCGCCGTGGTAGGTCAAAGTCGAAGTGACGAGCGGGCCGACATTTTTTGACCCTTGATTACGAACTGTTTACTTCATTTCGGGTTCACGGGTCATATTAGGTATATTAGGGACGAAATTGACGGTATAGTGGTGAATTACAATACAATACAGATATAAGATATATTTTATTGCACAACAGCAAAACACATTACAATAGGTACATTACTACGGCATTTTGTTATAATGACGTTCGTGCAACTAAGACATAATTCTCACCAGTATGCTTATGATCGTACGCTTTGTCACGCGATGAATAAATGATAAAGCTTCCGTCACTCTCACACACTATTTGTCAGAACGTGACAAATGCTTTATCATTTATTTATCGCGCGACAAAGCGTAGCATCATAAGCCTACAGGTAATTGTTCTAACATTTTGTTTATTGATACATGATGCAATTAGGACGTTTTGTTTACTTAGTGACTAAGTAAAGTAAGACTAAGTCTTAGTCTATATGCAATCTAGTCCTTGTAAGCCTAACCCGTCTGCGGGGGTCTAAGCTAATTTGACCAACCGGCCTAATATCTAGCCACAAGTAAACTTTTCTATTTATCCCCATTATTTATTTCAACGGAGAAGGCTTCTAAAAATAAATCCTACTTAAAAACGTCACAGCTAACAATATAATCTTAAAGGGCTTAAGTCTTATATTATTCCTTAAGAAATTATACTCTTTTTCATTGGATCCAAAGAATTAAACTTGGGACATCTCCAGATGTAAATTAACCTCTTCGTTTTTGACACTTTAAAAGATTATTAAGTAGAATTGCTGTATTTATTCATTTATTCTGATTAGTCAAAGACTCTGCAAAAAAGGTACAATCGCCAGCAGTAAAATTTCATTGAAAAAAGCTCAAAAATATTTGACACTTTGAATTAGGGTGACTGTTTTAATTGGGTTATTTTTCGATAGTTTCTGACGCAATGGTCTAGAAAATACCGGTATTGCATTTTTATTCCCGGTAAATATTCCAAAATATTAAGTTTTAATTTCTCGATTTGACACTTGAAAAAAAGGGATGCCAAGCTGACAAAATTAGTGCCTAAATTCGTAAAAAAAACCAATGTGTCTGTGTGAAGTCTGTGTCGACTGTCACTGTCAGGTTGATTTTGCACAATTAACAGCTTACAGCTAACACAGACCTCGCATAGACAATTGCTTTGTTTTTATTATTTCTGAAGAACAGCCCATTAGTTTTGTGGTGCGTTCGAGTGTGACACGTCTCACAGTCTTATTTATCCATAAGGTTATTACGCATGTGTGTTATAGGTGTGTTTGTGTTGTGGGATGTGTGTGTTGTGGATATGCCAGAGGATAAATCCCGACAAGGAGGTCGAACACCATAAAGTATGCTTGTGGTACCATGTAGAGGGCAGCGCATATAGGGAACGTGCACGAACTATAGGTGGCAGCACTAAACGACAAAAGAGACACGGGCGGACAATAAAGGAAACTATCGCCCCTGTCAAATCAAGCTGTCAATGTCAATGATAATATGTAAGTGTCAATGTCAAATATAGTAAGTCGTAACTACACTGACGTGAATCGTCCTTCAACGCGATAAATTAACGTTATTAACGGCGTTTTCGTCAATGTGGCCCCAGCATGAGAGGGTATATGATTTAGATTGGCGGCACCAGTTGACTGCACCTTCTTCGTGCACGTTCCCTATAACCGCGTTATCTGGTGGGACATTACACTTGAAGGGTACACGGAAAGTACATGTCTATTCACCTAAGTAACTTTTTGAGTTATAGCGGTTTGAACGTTAGACATCGTGGACAATTACTAAGGAAACCATTTCTTTAAAAGTGAAAAAAATAACATATTACTTTAAGATATCCACCTGTAATCAAATGGCAAGTTATAGTTCATCTACATTTTGAGATTAAAATAGGTACATATAATTTTCAAAAAAAAGTGACTAGTCATGTTCTTTCCGTGTACCCTGCCTCAGTAATGAGAGAAAAACGGAGAAGAAGAATTTGTGAATATATCGAGTTTTCACAATCTATTGGAATTGTCTCTAATTGGCAATGTATTTCTTATAGGGTACGATTTTTTTCAAACCAGCGTGTGATTGTCATTGTCTAAATTACTTTAACAGTTCTTCACGATTGAGAGCCCCCTTTAGCAAAGAATAAAGACGAGAGTGCGATCAGTACTGGAGCATTCTTACGCATTCTTAAAACTTTGCTTGTAGTGTGTTCGTACACGGCGCGCACACATTCAAGCGCGCGATGTACCTTTTGTAGGAAGAAAAATTACTGCTATTACTGCTGACTATAGACTCAAAAGGCGTAAACGCCATTAGAACCTACGGTGTTTACGCACTTTGAGTCTTAAGGTATCGATATCCAACATTGAATGAAAACGACAAAGAGTGGACAGCAGCAGCGTGGCGTAAAAGAATCCTTGGGCAAGCCGGTGTAGATTCGGCGTACATTTTCCTTAAGAGCTGTAAAATAAGGTGATCAAATGCTTCATGATAGGCAAGCTTTGGACGCCACGCCACTGGTGAAGTGCTACAAATACTGGTCAACTCCTTCCTTAACTGGGCGTGTAGATAAAAAATATCGTAAATGTCCGGTGGGCGGTCTCGGCGCATCGGCCCTTCGGTTATTGGTTCGAGTCTGCGCAGTTCCGCGATTGGTTTTCCTCAATATATGATAAGCGCTTACATCTCAAACGTTCTACAGTCAATCTGTCTTTATCTGTCTTCTTACATTTGCGTCTATAGGTAAAGCTGGAGCAAATTTGGTTAACTTCCTTGCCAAGAATATTATCGGATGCTTTAAAAGGAGGAGGTCTTCGATTAAGAAGTGTCATTACTTGCTCAGAGGTCAAATTATATTCGCGCTTTAAAGTAATTAAGTAGGTACTTAGGTAGTTAGTATTTTAACAATTTAGTATTGGTATTTTTATGATGAAGTGTTTGTCTTTATAGGGCCGATGTGGACAAGTGTATAAAGCTTTTTAATACAATCAATTAAATTAAAAAGTATATTAACGGCGTACTCGACCAGGATGAAACGCTCGACTTCTTCTGGACTTCCGAACCGAGCTTATCCGCAGCCCGCTCAAATAATGCTCAAATAATGACCCAATACCGCCCGGTATTGGGTCATTATTTGAGCGTTTCACCCGCCTCACTTTCTTGGACACATTATTGTTAAGATTCCGGCAGGTTTTAATGTAATTTTAAGGTATTCGTTAGCAGTCCCGGATATGTTACAAATAGCTCGGTATGAGACTAAAATCTGAGAGAACTTCGACAGTAATGTGTCCACGAAAGTGAGGCGGGTGAAACGCTCAAATAATGACTATTACACCATAGTCAACAGCTGACTTAACGTACCTAGTTTGTTATACTAAATAATTTAATCAAATTAAATTATGTCATGCCTAGTATATTTAACAGTAAGTGACATTGTAATGTATCAATAAATCAATATTGTAATATTAATGCAGAATTTCTTACTGCAGAATACTTCCGGCCTTACTAGCGAATATTTGTTCATATTTAAGTGTGACTGTGGGGGTGAAGCGAAAGCTGATATAATAAGCACTGTGCTTCATGGAAGCAATCACTATTATAATCTTATTTTTGCTTAGTGAGGTAAAAATTGCTTACACCACCGTATCAACTTATGGAATAAAAAACAGGATCCTCTTGTTTCCCATAAAGTTATAATTCATACTGTATCATTGTTAGTCATTATCGAAAGTCATAAAGTATTTGTTTCTCTAAAACGGTATAATTTTTAAACGTTAGCATATAGACAACAAAAGTTGCTTCTAAGCACTCTATCCTCGTAATTTTTTGTTTGTCAAACAAAAGAAAAAATACGTGTACAATATTTTTTAATAATTTAACTGACGGACTAAACAGTTTTTTTAGTCGTCTAGCCCATAAGATGCCAATACTTTAAGAGGCATTAGAAGACACCTTTTTCGTTTGAATAGAGAATCGAGCGACTAGAATGACCTTAACTCCCCTCTTTTGCCGTCGCGGGTATAAAATACCGCCAAGTGTTTACTCCACCCGAAGTGTCCAACTTGGCGCTAAATCACCTCGTTTTTTATCGCGATCGGTTCGGCTTGGACATGCGCGCTGCACTTTTTTCTCGCGAGGGCGTGGTCGGGTATCGATAGCGATAGCTATCGACGTATCGGCACGCCTTCTGAATTGGCTATCGATGATCGACGCCTACCTTGCGTAGGTATCGATAGGTATTAATAATGGAGTTTAGGTTAAAAACCTATTAAACTAGAATGATACGAAAGTCAAAGTAGATGGTAAAATTGAGGGCGCTTGGTGAGTGCTCCGGTGGGCAAGTGGTTAAGGCGCTGGGCCGGAAATCCAGAGGTACCGGGTTCGATTCCACCGGGACCACAGGTGAGTACCATAAAATTTTTCTATGTACTTCGATTTCTTGTTATCTATATATGTAATGGCTTGAGTTGAGAACTTTTGTCAACCCTAGGAATGTGAATTTGGAAGTCTTTAGAGTACGTTAATTTTCTTTAACATCCAAAGAGCCAGACATATTATAATATATCTTTATCTACATCCATATCATAACTACCCTACAATATGTTCAGAAACAATAAGCTAATGGCCTATATTAAGAAACCTATACTTGTGGTGGCATCTTAAAGACTACCTCTATATCCTAATGTTAACGTTAAAATATAGAAAACAATGAGAGTAGGCCAGTGTCAAAAGTGTCCCAATTTTTTTTTCCATTACGTCACTATTTTGCATTATGTTTGTATGAACGTGACGTAGTGGAAAGAAAAAATTCCATACAAATTTTGGGACACTTTTTTTTACGTATAAGGTTTGAATGTACTAACGATTCTGAGTCAGAATAACCTCAAAAGTCCATATTTTAAGAAAGTAGCTACCCCGGGATTTATTTTGGAAAACGCTCTCCTACGTATGGGTTGATGATATGTGTATAGATTACTTAAAAACTGCATAGAATTAACCCTCCAATGCTGGGTTTAATTCCGTTCTATGGCGAATGTTCACGTCATAAAGTCTCGTGGATGGCTGCGTTCTATTCTTTCAACATAATTTGTGACGTCGTTCATTTGAATTCTATTAAGTTGGCTCACTTGGAACACGGTCAGCGTTAATCAGTATTCTAACTTTGCATTCCGATTGAAGAGTTTTCCAAAATGATTTTTGACCGAGTAAGCGAAGCGAACAGTGTCACTGCTTCAGCTAAGATAAAAATGCTTTCGTATTTCCGAGCGATGGATATTTGTCTGTTTTCCTGTACAGGTAGGGTTGCCAGATGGTCGAGATTCGGCGGGATTCTCCCGATTTCTTGTATGTCCTCCCGACTCCCGACAAAGAAGAAAATCTCCCGACAAACGACTTCATTTTAAAAGTTTTAAAGTTTCTGCTCTTTCATTCTAAAAAAAATCGGGCACGGGGCATCTCCCAACCAAAGTCTCAAAATCCCGGCATATTGTTTTTTCCCCCCGATAATAGTAGCGTCATTCAATATGGCAACCCTACGTACAGGTCGCATTTATCAACCGATACTCGTGAAAATGTGTGCGAAGATTCAATAATTACATAGGTACTAAGAGTAAATTTTGTCGACTCAGTTTTCGGAAACAGTCTCGTTTTATATATGTAGTTTTATTTACGTCGCTACTACTTCTAAATGTTACAAAGTTCAAAAAAGTTAGCAAAATAGATATAGGTACACCCTTTTGAAATAGGTAATTATGAATTTATGAACAATAATAATGATAGTCAAAGTAGACGGCAAAATTGAAGGCGCTTGCTGGCTACTCAGGTGGCCGAAGGGTAAAGACGCTGCAGGGCCGGAAATCCTGAGGTACCGGGTTCGATTCCTGGTCTGGACTATGGGTGAGTGGCATTTAATTTGTCTATGTACTTTGATTTCTTGTATCTATATATTATGTAAAATGTGGTGAAATTTGCTCGCATTCAAAACTAACAAAGAAACATCATGACTGCGTTCTTATCCATTCAAATAATTAATACATTTATGTAAATAAATCTTCAAATGATATTCGGGGCCAAATGCAGGAGTTATCCAAATCGCTTTTTGTGATCTTATAATATTTTTCTCCAAAATTCCATCATCAGATCCTTGTGTTAGTCAGAACTACTGATCGTGCCCTTTCTAACAAAAAAAATATCCAAATCGATCCAGCCGTTTTCGAGTTACCAGGCAATATACACAAAAAAAGATCCCAACGGACTGAGAACATTATTTTGCTCAGTCGGTTAAGAAGCAGACCACGTCTTCAATTATATCAGTCTTCGAATAAAATGTACCTTTCGTGGACACTCGAGAGTTGCCTGTTTATTGCAAAGGCCACTATATTACACTTATATTTATACTAGCGACCCGCCCCGGCTTCGCACGGTGTTTCTCTATTATATTATGCATGTATTATACATATAAACCTTCCTCTTCAATCACTTTATCTACTAAAAAAAACCGCATCAAAATACGTTGCGTAGTTTTAAAGATTTAAGCATACATAGGGACATAGGGACAGAGAAAGCGGCTTTGTTTTATACTATGTAGTGAAGTTTATAACCTAACATTCTAGCGGTAAAACTAACAAATTATACTTTCCACTAACAAACTTAGAATAAGTTTTACTAACACAATATGGATCAGTTTCCGAAATAAACGCATTCATTTCATTTCATTTCAAAATGTGAAATTTCTGTGTAGTAAAATAATAGCATTTTCTAATAAGTCACCTTTCAAACATAAAAACCGCATCCAAATCGGTTCAGTAGTTCTACAGGGCAATGGTAACAGACACACGCACATACACAAACAACCAACTGTGAATCTCTGCCGGCGTAGGTGTTTCCGATCAATGATATTCATCATTGATTTTATTTTGACTTTATTTAGAGTCGGTATTTTGACTCAGAACCTGGGTAAAAAAAACCTGGTACCTAATTAATAAAAAGTATCGTTTTATTTTAAAGATAATGTTTATGCCACACCTGGCCATAAAGCCGCTTTTTGGCCAAGTGTAGACATAAAATGATGTACACAATACGGGAGGTAATAAAGAAAGCCCTCGGCCGCATATTTACGTCCCTCGCTTGCGGCTCGGGCCGCAAACATCTGCGATCTCGGCCTTTCTTTGTATTACCACCCTAGTTGTGTAATGTACTATTAACATCGGCCGCCTTAAAGCAAATGCAAAATACATCACATGCTTGCTTATCTTACTTAACACGGCCGGCAATTCCGGCAAGTTCATTGTAGGTAATGCAACCCGGGTACCCCAAAACCCGGGTAACTGACTTTATTTAGAGTTGGGTAATACCCGGGTTTCATATTTGAACGGGTATTGCATTCCCTATTCGCTACCGTAAGATGCCTGGAAAAGATCGCTTCTTTATCAATAAAATCGCATGTTGCCTAGTTTTTACCAGACTGCGGCGAAGCCCAAAGGAGGGTTATGTATTTCACCTGTATGTATATATGTCCGTTCCTAAGTCCGCTCGTAACTACTCAACGGTACATCCGATTTTTATAAATGATACATCATTAGATTCATCTTGATGGTGCGAGTGTCACTGGGTATGAAGTTCGTTAAAATAAACAAAATGGCGGATTTTATGCAGTTTCAAAGCGCACCGCGGTCGGGTTTTTTTTAAATAAAAATGTGGTTATTGTTGTTTTATTTTAATATAAGGATCACCTTTGGTATGCAATAAAGGGTGTAGGTATTGCATTTTTCCTATAATACCACTTCCTATATACTAGAAGAACATAAGACGCCGGATTCCTAAAACCATCCTCCCAATAATCTTTTCCGATATCCTTTTTCCGATAGCACACGCCTACCATCGAACGCCGGGCGTGTCGGCGCGTTCCTATTGGCTGATTGGAAACCGATCAATAACCTATAACCATGAGTGATGCGGGCTGGGCGGCGCTTTTTACGAGGAAGAGGTGTGGATCCAATGATGTTATAAGTGAAGATATTTTGTGCTTTTGGAGCATTCCATAAAAACATATTTTTGTCACTTACGTAACGCTATGATAGTTACCCTAATAAAACTTATTAGCTGCTAAGAAGCACTGCCAATCTTAAAGTCAAATTATGATATTAACATACCGATATTCAGTTGTCTAATTTTATATGTCAAAAGTATTAAAAAGGTAGTGTCGCTTACGTAACCTTTGCGTGAACTGCTCCTTTTATAGTGGTGAGGCACTGCTAATTTCGAAGTTGATGTAATCGAACGTTACCCATATTATAATACCATATTATGTCCACTCGTGAGCATAGGCATAATAGGTACGTAAGTGAAGAAGAAACCGAGAGTGTGCAGAATTTTATGTATGTACTCGTTGAAAGAAAATGTTTCTTACTTATGTTAGTTTGCCTTTGCACATGAACATTGATTTTTGTATGATTTTAGATACAATAAAGTGTATATACATACAATACACAGATTATTTCTTGATAAATAAAATGCATGTTACTACCCAATCAGTATTTTAGACAGTTATTTCAATTTACTTTTGAAATTATTACATTAACATTAACGTACACATAACTAACATAACAGATAACTTTAACGAACGAAACTAACGAACAACTTCGTTCTGCTACTATATTCTGAGTCATCATCATTAATTTAAGAATTACACTCTTGTCGGTATATTTTGAGTACATATGTTAATAATATTCTAATTTATTGGGCAATCCCTTGATACAAATCGAACCGATAAAATAAGTCCTTAATTAATAGGAGAAAATACGACGCTAATATTTTAATTCAGATTTTTCAAAGATTCTAGATTTGACAATATTTATTGTTTAAAAAATGCATTCTGCACAAAAATATCGAAGACAAAGGCATCAAACATGTTGAAGAAGTGAAAAACCGAACAATGGCGACAACGGCTGGATCGGACAAACTAATTATTCCCCACTTTATCTATTCCTTTCTCTTAAAGGATAAAAATAATTACAAGATAGAAGATTGTCGGGTCTTTTTGCATTTTTTTGGTGTGCGATCCGTCTCTGCCTTATTGTGTTATTCATTGGTGATGGCGTTAGGCTACGTGGACATGACTTCAGAAAAATATTACCAGACTCCGTAACTTCGTTCGATGAAATAAGCTAAATATATCTTTTTTGTGTCACCGTAACGGGTAAAAAGTATCCTATATTTTAATTATAAACACCGGCCATAGACAACTTAGTCTAAACATAGTTTTTTAGCATAAGGAATATGCAGCGTGGAAATCCAATACGGGCGAATATTGAAACGGTGGTCAGCATAGGACCTAAGAAGTATAATTAGATAACTTTTGCTTAAAACTACAATGAAAATATTTACATACAAAATAATTCGGCCCGCAATGTAACGCACCGCATTCAAGTTGACAAACACGCTAGTCGACAGTTACTTTAAAAAAGCTCGTATCTCGCAATGTCATAACAAGCATGTATGCGGTACATTGCTGCTCGGTAAAAGAATACTACTAAACGCTATAATCTGGTTTAATTGTTTGCTCGTATTGGACTTCCACGCTGTATGGGTATGGGTCCGCCCGGATCGCTACCACCATCTTACCCACTAACCTGCCGCCAAAGAATAGTGTTCACACTGTTGTGTTCCGGTGTGGGGGTAAGACAGCCGGTGAAATTACTAGCATATAGGCATTCTATCTTAGTCCTCAGGGTTGGCAACGCATTTGTAATATTAAGATTGCAAATGTCCATGGGCCTCAGAAGTCACTTACCATCAGGTGACCTGTGTGCTCGTTGGCCTATCCCATGACATAAAATAACTGGCCAAGAGCATGTCGGACCATACTCAGTGTAGGGTTCCATAGCCGTAACTATAATATAAGGTAAAAAATATTATGTAAAAAAAGTACAACAACAAAAGAGCGTATCTTCATAGCAATTACGTCCTTTTGTTGAGAAGCGCAGTTTATCGGCAATAACTCAAAAACGGTACATTCGATCTTGTTCAAAATAATTTTAGTTGAAAGTATTAATTAAGCGTTACCTTCGTGATTTTTTTCATATTTTTCGGACGCATGGTTTAGATTTACACAACTTTCGGAGCGATTATTTCCAAATAAATTCACTTAATCAAAAACATTACTTAGGAACTTTATAGTGTTTTTTAAAGAGCTGTCGAACTATGTACCACACGTTGATATTTGCTGAAAAAAAAAATTTTTACTGTCTTTAACATGTATGGAGTGCCCCCCCTAAAAATATTTATTTTAATTATTTATATACCAGACTAAGTAGCGGCTCATAAAAGACACCTATATTCCAAATTTCATCAATATCCATCATGTAGTTTTTGAGTAAAATGCCTGTGACATACGGACAGACAGACAGACAGACAGACAGACAGACAGACAGACAGACAGACGGACGGACATGACGAAACTATAAGGGTTCCGTTTTTGCCATTTTGGCTACGGAACCCTAAAAATGCTGTTCTGTTCAGAACAAATAATCGTCCATAGCTCATATCATACGTCAGGGGTTATGGTGTTGATAAGCCTACACTGCCAGCGGTCTCTGATACTGCTAGGGACATAATAGGAGTATGCTACCCTGATTAGCCAAAAAGGCTCATTTTGAGGTTTACTACTCTAATAGATAGATACGATTTGCGACTTATGACGGTAGTATGTACTTTAACTTTGACTTCGTATGTGCTTGCTCAATGTGTCTATAACTATAGTAAAATTGTGGTGTTTCCACATTAAGAGGAAAGAGTAAGGTGGAGAGAATTGAACACTGCCCACCTCTCCCGCGCAGAGCGCGATAGAGACAACTGCAGCTTGGACCGAAAATACTTTTTAAAATTTCATGAAAACAACGTTTCGTAGTTCCCTGATTTCTTCCCCAAAACTTAACCTATTTAACAAATTTTTTCATTAAACATTAAGGAAAGGCTTTGGCCGTGTTCCTATGTTTTCCTTTTTTTTAATAATCTAGTCAAATTTGTTTTCTGGATGTGTGAACACAGCGGAAAATCTGGCATTTTTTTTAGGTTTTTAAAGTTAATATCTCTTTTGAGAATCAATTTATCGTAAAAAGGAAAACATAGGAACATATCAATAGTAGCCATAGATTTTTGGACAAAAAAATATTGCTCTACTGGCATTATCCAGGGAGGAAACAGGGGACTACGTTTGTATGGAAAAACTGCACTCCTGTTTCCTCTTAATTGCACCATCAAACTATTACTATGACCAAACGGTTAAATCTCCGGTCGTCAGTAGTAAAAACGCTCATTTAACCGTTTGGTCATAGTAAAAGTTAGATGGTGCAACCCACCCTAAGTAATCAAAATGTTTCCAGTGAATAGGATGAATCGAAATACATTGACCACTGTTTGTTACGTAAAAGTCAAATAAAAATATCCATATATTACAGGCCCCACGTTGGGCGCCACTTTTTCAAACCCCATCCTCACAACGCCAACGTCAGGTTTTAATTCAATTCTCCTCCACACTAATTAACCCTTTCTGCGTTCTTTGCACAGACAATAATTGTGAGAGCCGAACGCTAAGCGCCATCTTTGCGTGCCTTGTTTACGCTTTTGACGACGAGGAGTGGAATGATAAAAGATGCTGAGATATGTCTCTTTGAAATTGAGATTTTTAATAAACAATTCAGTGACGTTACCCGACTGCGGCGAAGCCCAAAGGAGGGTTATGTGTTTGACCTGTATGTATGTATGTATATATGTATGTATGCATTTATGTATGTCTGTTCCTATGTCCGCTCGTAACTTCCCAGCGGCACAACCGATTTTGATAAATTATACATCATTAGATTTGTCTCGATGGCGCGAGTGTGACTGGGTATGCAGTGCGTTAAAATAAACAAAATGGCGGAATTTATCCACTTTTAACGTGCACCGCGGTAGGGTTTTTTTTTTAATATTTATTCACTGGTTTCATGTAATAATACTATGGCCACCTACCGACTCCATCATCAGACTAGGTTCATAGTACAGCCAGAATTAAATAGTCTATATAGTCATAGTGTCATATATGTCGCAAGTCATCTGTATTCGTTCTATTAAGTGAGAGCCCAATAGAACGTCAGAAAGTGTTTCTGATTTAGGTTTCAAAATTTGATCCATGCATACACGGCAAATTAAATAAAAGCTAAAAACAATTTATACATAAATTCATAATTCTCTTCTAATAAAATATTTAGTAGGTTATAGTTTATAAGCTATTGCCTACTAAATATTTTATTAGAAGAGAATTATTTAGAAATTATATGTCTCGGGCAGGATTCGAACCTGCAGCTCCTGCGGCTATCCGGGCCGACACAGGCGCGCTACCAACTACGCTACCGAAACGTTGTCCAAGTCATCCAATTTTTCAACCAGTCTCCTCCTTTGTGACGTCATCCTGGGTGACGTATCTATTACCTACTACACATACCGGGACAAACGTGATTAATCGCTAATTTACAATAATAAATATATTTTTTACTGACGATGGAAACGATTATAGATAAGATGGCTACAGCCGGTACTAGATCTTTTTTACCCGACTGCGGCGAAGCACAAAGGAGGGTTATGTGTTTGACCTGTATGTATGTATGTATGTCCGTTCCTGTGTCCGCTCGTAACTACTCAACGACACATCCGATTTTGATAAATGATACATCATTAGATTCGTCTTGATGGTGCGAGTGTCACTGGGTATGAAGTTCGTTAAAATAAACAAAATGGCGGATTTTAGGCACTTTTAAAGTGCACCGCGGTAGGGTTTTTTTTGTAAAGTTCCGTTTAGGAGCGCCCGATACTAATTTAAGCTCGAGGCGCAGCGTAGACAGTGCGATCCGTACTGGGGCATTCTGAGGCATTCGTAAAACTTTGCTTGTAGTGCGTTCGTTCACGGCGCGCACACATACAAACCGCGCGATGTACAGTCAGCCTCAAAAGTAGTTGGACACTTTAGTACTGCGCCACAATACAAATATGTTCTGGTACTTTTGAGGCCAACCGTACCTTGTGTAGGAAGAACTGCTACTGTTACTGCTATTATACTCGCGGTATACCTACAGCCCACATTACTACATACATTATATTACAATACGCCCAAAATGCAATTAATTCCGCAACAAACTCCAACAACAACCAACAACCGACATGCAGGTTTATTTAATCAGAATCCTATATAAACTCAATACAACAAAAACCTGTCTTTGAGCAATTAACACTTTTTAAAACAGAACAAATAGCAAACTTGTGTTACCCCGAACAGGTACCCGCATTTAACTTACCCCTTTAGGGTTGAGGTCATTAGGGACGGTCATCTTAATCAACCCCTCAAAGGACAATCGGTCTTGACCCCAGGGGTAACAGCCAAACTAATTATTGTTATAGCCTATTATTAGCGAATTGGGTCGATATTTTATTGGGTAAGTTGGTAATTTCGATTTGATAGCGGTCGGTGGGCGGTGACAGGAATTAAGTTGTGAATTATAAGGAAGGTCATTAGTGATTTTAATTACTTTATCGACGATAAATTAGAGCGTCAGCATTCCTTAATGAACGCTTTTATGTATATTGCAACATAATTACATAGTGTATAATTTTCAATATCTACTCTATAAGACGGTGGATTAAAAATTCCGTGTTTTTTTTTATTAAGTATTATGTGTATATACATATCATCACTACATAGTATAAAACAAAGTCGCTTTCTTTGACCCTATGTCCCTATGTATGCCTAAATCTTTAAAACTACGCAACGGATTTTGATGCGGTTTTTTTTAATAGATAGAGTGATTGAAGAGGAAGGTTTATATGTATAATACATGCATAATATAATAGAGAAACACCGTGCGAAGCCGGGGCGGATCGCTAGTTGTGTATATTTACTTTTTTCGATTTTATTTCTATATTATTATGTATAAGGTTAACTGTTAGAGGGGAATACCTGCCTTATGGCATGAAGTTTGCCTTTTGTAAGATAAGTTTTTGTGCAATAGAGTTGAAATAAATAAATATCTATTTTATGACAAATAAAGGTAGGAAGTGAATTAGCAATTTTAATGTTTCTGGTTTTGAAAGTTTTTGCGCTCCTGAGGTCATTAATATTTGAAAACTTTTCAAAGTGACATTAGGTACGTACCTACAAGAACTAACTTTCAACAGCTCAGCTAGGAGAAAATATGGTGATTTAATAGATTTTATGTACGTCTTTTGAGATATTAGCAGACCTTCAGTTTCGTATTTGGTTTTTTATTGTCGATTAAATTGATTTACATAAAATGCCATTTTCATTACTCCTTTTACCATTAAACGTAAAAATGGGGGTTACCTCCATTCCGAAACCGAAGCATATCGTTTACAGTAACTGTAATAGTTCCGGATATAGCGGGAGGCACAGAGGGACAGAGGGACGGAGGGACGGAGGGACGGTGGGACGGTGGGACAGAGGGCAGGACTTACCGATGTAACTTACAAGTACTTTGTGTAGTGTTGGTGACTGTTCGCAGCGGGATACAGTCAATGGAAATAATTCTGGCCAACAGTGATTTTGGTGCACTTAACATGAGTATGGTTTTAAAATAATTTAGTAATAATATTAATGGGCCTATAAACAACTAAACAGTTCTTAAATCTGACTAGTTCTTTAAAACAATCGTCGTTTTGTACTGTCTATTGAAAAGTTACGTTTGGTCTCGATTTACCTACAAAAAATGGGCTGTTCTGATACGCCTGTAATTGACCTTTGAAGTACACAAACAACAGAACATACTTTCACTTCTTCTCCAAAAAAAACCCAAACTTCTCCACAAAAAACCCAAAATAATTAAATAACTTTTTGTTGAGCTTTGTTATCGGATTAAGAGGCTGTAATATATCTGACAACTATATCTGACAACTATATCTTTTGATTAATACGATGTAGAAACCCTGAAGTCAAGTCTGACGACGTTCGGTAAAGTGTGTTTTACGATCATGAGCCCCTTAAACTGACTATACGGTGGTTCTATAGCGTGTGTCCCATATTGTGGACATGGTCTCATGTGGGTACCACCGTGTGGGCCATAAAGGGCGCCGGACGCGGCGCTGATGTCTTTACGATACCGCGCTGATCAACTGGACGTACCAGGGATGGATTTTGCAGTATTTCGAATCCTCAACGGATGGTGGAAGAAAACAGAGGACTTTTCCCGGCCCCACCTAGATATGCTATAAAAAAGAATCAAATAAAGATGTTGTAATTTCATGTATAGACTGATTCTTACATGCGTAGACAGCTTTAGAAAGGCATTAAACATATTTTTGGGAATCCAGTGGGCGTATGATGCTACGTTTCGTCACGTGATAAATAAATGATAAAGTATCCGTCACGTTCTAACAAATAGTGTGTGAGAGTGACGGATGCTTTATCACTTATTTATCGCGTGACATAACGTAGCATCATAAGCTTACAGAACACGTTTTGTAATGTTTTGGATTGCTAAAGCTGCTCGGTCATGTTTTAAGTAGTCCATACTGATGGAAATCTAAACATATTTCCAGATTTTTTTCTATGATAACCTATGGACGCCTTGTTCCTTTGCATCATTCGATCTATTTTTTTGTTCTACTTCTGTTTTCTCAAGAATAGTTCACTTACTCTTTCTTTATTTAATATGTTAGCTCCAGAACGGAGATGTTTTTAATTGTATAATCAGAGCAAGCGAGATAATCCTTAGCGGTGTTAAATAGAAATAAAATGAGCCATTTTCATACAAATTATTCAGTATCAATTTAGTTTTTGGCATTAGATTTGTTTGTTTGTTGCTATTCTGTGGTAATTTTTAACTTCACACTTGCGGTACTTTTTTGGGGCGTTTATTAAAGTACCCAGCAATTCGCCCCATTCGGCGGTGCCCCACATTCGGCGCTGCCCCCCATTCGGCGCTGCCCCCCATTCGGCAATGCCCTTATTCACTATCGGAGCCGTCTTAGGTAACCTTCCTTGTTTAACTCAAACCTATATACTTCTAACGAGGCTTATGGCATTTTCACCAAATTTTGTCTCAATTTGCTCAATTGTTACCACCTTCACATTTATTATTTTATAAAATTAGTAGTAATAGTAATTAATTATTGTTTTAGTAAGTGGATTTCTTTCTTTAGCCTCCTATTCTGTATTTTTTTATAAATATCATACACATTATCATTATTTTTTTGACGAACAAACCAAAATATCCAGCAATTCGTCCCAGTCTGGCCCTGGCGACCCAATGGTCCAGTCATGGCGAATTTAATTGCGATACGGCGCGCGCAATAGACGCCACGGTTCCGTGTATAGCCCTTATCCCGTGTAATGCCCTTATTCATTGTAGGAGCCGTCTTAGGTAACCTTCCTTGTTTAACAAATGTAATTCCGTAACCTTTTGACATGCTCAAACATGAACTTAAATAGTATTTATTACAATAGGGATCTGGAATGAGCAAACGTCTTTCTTCAAAATAAATCGTGCATTGGAAACGCATTTAGTGTTGCAAATGTCTATAGGTGGCAGTGACCGACGATTGATGTTATTATAAACCAATAATAACATTGTCACAGTCACAGATAAGAAATTTGTTCCAACAAAACAGTTTATCTTTATTGTGGTATAATTTGCGGTTATTGAGCACATTTATGATATGTGTGTAAATAAACATAATTATTGTATCTACAGAGCTATTTCCGACATACACCAAAGAGAATAGCTCTAATCCAAAAACATTTCAAACGTTAGTCTCTATTTGAAGTGGCCACTCAAATTGCCTCAACCGGGCGTCGAAGCCATCCTAAATCAGGGCCAGTCCATTACCGTCCGACCGATCAAGGGGCTTGATAATTGCTTTTTCCTGTTTGCGAGAAGATAGATAGCTAATAAATAAGTGGGAACGATTGGCTTCCGATTGATTTCGATGTCGACGTCTTACGAAGGATTAGAACGATTAATAAAGACTTATATATTCGCTAAAAATTACATCTTAAGCATTTCGTAGATGCTTTACTTCTGTTCTGTTGTTGGTTCTACATTTACTAACCCAATAAGTCAATATTGTATCCCCGAAAATGGTTTGATCCAAACAAAGTATGAGATAATGAGACTATTTCGGTTCACATCTGTCTTCTTGTGATTATAATGAAATATTATCCGAATAGGTAAATACTTTTGTATTCTATTCAAATTAAGGTTACATAAAATAAATAAAAAAAAATATGTACTTAAAAATAGAGAAATAATCACAACACTAAAAAATAAAACTCAAAGCTTATGTTTGTATGCTTAAAATATTTACCGTCAATATGGTAACCATACGTCGCTATCTTTATCTTTCAATAACCTTTATATATGCAAGTGCCTACTGCCCTCTCAAACGTACACTCATGTGACGAACAAACATCCACTATTGATGGCTCTGGTCATGTTTGTTTATTCGGTGGCCATTCCGCGTCTTTCACGGCGAACTAATGTTGACCCGCCCGCTGCCGCGTTTAGACGAAATAAGCGGGCAAGCATAGTAGAAGACAGCCAGGCATGTTCTTCCTCAAACTGACATTAGTCATCATTTTTGACCTCTAATATGCTGACGTCACAAGCTAAATGCGTTTCTTCACTTATTTGCTTCTAAAGAAAAGGAATGTTGAGCTAGTAACATTGAGATAGTTTTCTTTTACCCGAATAAACAAATAACGTGTAAAAACAAATAATGTCGTGGGCCGGTGATTTAAAACATAATTATTTATTTATTTAAACTTTACTGCACAATACAAGAAAGTACAAATGGCGGACTTATTGCCGTAAGGCATTCCCTCTCAACCATCAGAGTAAACAGAGACTAGGTGCGGCAATTTAATTTACAAGCAAATAGTACATGAAGTGGGTTAAAAATAATAAACTACACACAGTATAGATAGATATATACATACAAAAATAAATGTACCGTATATATTTATACTGCTTCTAAACTACTATGAAGAGCCTTTATCTTGAAGATTCTCGACAAGATGTTTGCACAGCATGCGCTTGCAGGAGATTTTGCTTTGTGCTTCTGGTATACAAAGGGGGAGGTCGTTCCAGAGCCGAATCGCTTGTACCACGTATGGTTTTCTTGTACCAAGCGTGCAAGTGCTGTTAATAAGTGTTGGTAGACAATCTTACATAAATGGATCTTATTTCTGTAAAGTAGGTACTACGGATACTGGACGATGATAGTGAAAAAACATCAAGGACTAAGGAAGTGAAAGGAAGTGAAGGCGTATTGCATTACACTTGAAACCATTTTTGTTTCAATTGTTGTTATTTTGCATTTTAAACCAATTGATTGAATTGAGCTACGCAATCGATCGACCAACTTTAGCTAACAGCAGAACTAGAACTTTTTGTTTTTCTACGAAGTTTTACTACTTTAGAGACTACTACTACTCAACTGGGATCAGCCCTCTACATGACGCTCAAAGCAATTAGTGTTCAACATCTAATGTAAAAACACAATTTCTATAATTCATCGTAGTTTACCTATATACCTGCGACCAAATTAAATCTACCACAAGTCGAATAGTTTTAGCTTAATGAGTTTGTGTTCGCATAATTACTCGACATGCACTAATTCTTGGTATTAAAGTTACCAAATACATGTTCAGTAGTAGGGTAAAGTGACTGGAGCAAATCCACTCGCACGGTATTGACGGTCGGATATTGAAAGAAACGTCATTCAGCGTGATCGCAACTGTACTAGTAACTGGCGCAAGTTCACTCGCGCGGTAAACGCGGCCCGTTCTCCCAGTTAATGATGTCCTATTGACGGTCAGACATTGAAAGAAACGTCGGTCAGTGTGGACCCAGCCTAATGGGTACCATTCAGCCGCGACGCGCTCTGATACTGACATTGGACTTTGATGTTGCAATACTGGAAACTTGAAAAGTATCCCACTCCTGATTTGTAGAAAGACACCCACATTTCAGGTGGGTTTAAAATAAAAATAAAATAAAATAAAAAATCATCAAAACTAAGTAAACTAAATACCTACTCAACACAGTAGTTAGTGCAGAAATAGTACATTACTTACCTACCTACCGAGCCGAAGGCAATACCGTCCGTGGTAAATACAAATTTTTACATCTATCCCAACCTAGGAAGTGGGATTTTCAGCACGCGTAGCGGGCGGTAATAACCATTTTATGGCCAGGTATGACGCAAAGGTAATAATATGTGTCTAACAAGTACTGCCTAATCCTTTAGGTTTTAAGTATCATTAGAATTTTCTAGTACCTTTATAATTTATTACCTAAAATATTAAAGCTTTTCATTCAATTACGCTGGATTGCTTTTCTTTAAATATTGTTCCTTAAAAATATATTTAAACATTCATTCGAATCTATTGATTGTTTTGAATCAAATGGTCAAAATAAACTTCCAATCCAATTAAAATTGTTTCTGTTTGCAACCCAACCGATTTCCCAAATTGAGTTCAAGAACAATACTCTCAATACAAACTTTAACAACGCGAAAGAAAAATCATCAACAAAAACCTAGTTAATTACGCCATTCAAAAAAATGTTTCGCTTATTTTTTTTTCTATTTTGCTAATCCAATCTTTTTAATTGGTTGTATTAAGCAACCCCGAACGTTTTCATCTGGATAAAAATTCAATTTTGCGCCGACATTCATTGCGCAGATCTTTGACAATTCGGCCGATACTGCCGAAAAGGGTTGCCGATTACGTAAAGGAAAAAAAAGTTAATTTAACTTCGAGAATACGATTTTTGTGCGGTGGTTGGGTGTGACTCTGTATGACTTTAGTGTGATTTTATTGAATAGGGCAATTGACAACAATCAAAATAAATTCATTAACTCCAGCAAATTATGCTTCCAAAACAGTCCGGATAAAATCTTTCTAAGTTATTTTCGTGCCACCAACGATTTTACAATGACGAAAACTAAAAATAAGGCCTCACAAGTTAGTATTTCATACTAAGCTGCATACTTTCGGAGCGTTTTGAAACTTCATAAAAATAAGCTGATTTGAACTGTCATCAAGTAGCCTATTGATTTAAATTACCTTTGACATTAGACAGTCGGATATATTCATGTAGAAGTCAAAAGTCTAAGTTTTTTTACAACACTAACTTTTTTACAAAACAGAATTTAAACTTTACGTATACAGGGTGTCCCTAAAACCAACTTTTATACGACCAGGGCTGATAGACCAGCTCATAAGAACCTAGATTAAGCAAATTTGACCTCAGTAAAAATCTCTTAGTTTTCGAGATATTGACGTTTTTGTAAAACTCGTGCTAAGTGATACCCTGACTCGGTGTTTTGAGTGTCATTGCTAAAATATCAAGTATTTTACAAATCTGTATTTTGCTATGTGTGGCCAAATAACTATGCTATTGAACGTATTTTCTATTTTTGCTAATTTATTCATGCTGTGGACACAGTACAATAACAAAAAAAAATTATTCGATTTTTTTCAAATTTCACCTCTGACTTCGAACTAGCGTGGTGAAAAAAAAATGTACCAACATAATCAGGCACTCAACGTAAAAAAATTGCGCATTTATTGTAGTTTCTAAAATGGTATAAAATTTACTAAACACTGTAATAATTTTTGAAATAATGATATTTTGTTACAAAATTAACTGTCTGCCGCCTTCATCTCATACGATCCGGTTGAATTAAGTTTGCACCTGGCGTGCTTGACATCACATACAAATTAGGTGCAAACTTCACGTAATCGTCAATATCTCGAAAACTAAGAAATTTTTATGAGGTCAATTTTACTCAGTCTCGTTTTTTATGAGCTGGTTTATCAGCCCTGTTCGCCATTTTGTAAAAGTCGCGAATTTTGATAGCCTGGATCAGTCTTTCGAAAGTCATGACTTCAAATTTCAGTATTTTCTTAATCTGCTTTTTGTTTTAAACATTACTTAATAATTATGCTATCATACCTTATCAAAATAAATTAGATTTTACGTGATTCAAAATATGACCTCGGATTTGAATCGCATAATACTTAAAACAAATTTACCATGCTAAAATAAAAAAAAATAATGTAGTTTAAAATAGTAAGATTTTACACACTAGACACCGTAGTTTTTAAGATAATAGCATTTTAATTCAAAAGGAGGTTATACTACAATATTCCATTGGTTAAATTTCGTACCAGAATTTGAATTTCGAACAGAAAAGGTATGATAGCATAATTATTAAGTAATGTTTAACAAAAAGCAGATTAAGCAAATACTGAAATTTGAAGTCATGACATTCGAAAGACTGATCCAGGCTATCAAAATTCGCGACTTTTACAAAATGGCGAACAGGGCTGATAAACCAGCTCATAAAAAACGAGACTGAGTAAAATCGACCTCATAAAAATTTCTTAGTTTTCGAGATATTGACGATTACGTGAAGTTTGCACCTAATTTGTATGTGATGTCAAGCACGCCAGGTGCAAACTTAGTTCAACCGGATCGTATGAGATGAAGGCGGCAGACAGTTAATTTTGTAACAAAATATCATTATTTCAAAAATTATTACAGTGTTTAGTAAATTTTATACCATTTTAGAAACTACAGTAAATGCGCAATTTTTTTACGTTGAGTGCCTGGTTATGTTGGTACATTTTTTTTTCACCACGCTAGTTCGAAGTCAGAGGTGAAATTTGAAAAAAATCGAATAATTTTTTTTTGTTATTGTACTGTGTCCACAGCATGAATAAATTAGCAAAAATAGAAAATACGTTCAATAGCATAGTTATTTGGCCACACATAGCAAAATACAGATTTGTAAAATACTTGATATTTTAGCAATGACACTCAAAACACCGAGTCAGGGTATCACTTAGCACGAGTTTTACAAAAACGTCAATATCTCGAAAACTAAGAGATTTTTACTGAGGTCAAATTTGCTTAATCTAGGTTCTTATGAGCTGGTCTATCAGCCCTGATCGTATAAAAGTTGGTTTTAGGGACACCCTGTATGTCTTCCTAAGGATCAGATGGCGAAAAGACACAATTTGTGAATGTAGAAAGCAGCATGATTATTGCTACGAAAATTCAATTAAAAATCGTCCTTACTAATGTTTTAAAAATATGATAATTAACGAAAGAAACGATACAAGAAACTCTATATACACATGCTGCAATATTCATACTTAAGTGCTTTCATTAATCGCATATTGGCAAAATGTCCTAATTTACAAAAGAAAGGAGTAAAAGACATTAACCTCTCACGTGCTTGATATTTTGCGTTTAGAGTAAAGAAGCAAAAATAACAATAATGTGCTGGAACTTTTTACTACAAAAACAAATTGAATTTAGTAAATTATCAAAACCAATAAAACTTTAGGTTATTAAAAAAACGTGTTTAATTTAAAAGGGGGTATCACCAGCTCTCAGCGAGCACCAATGATCACCGAGCCGAAGCACTCCCGAAACACAACCGGGACATTTTTCTAGTAAACTTGCCATTATAATTTACCCCTGATTGGGATCAAGTTGAAATTAAGAAAAAATAAAGGGACAAAGCGAAGGGCTGATTGTCTTTTTTATCTACGCCTTGATTTAACAAACAATCCCTTGCTTCTGATCCTTTGTTCAATTCTTTTTGATTAACCGGCCTAAATTGGTCCGGTTTTATTGTTTATTTTAGATCTTTCTGAGCAGAAACTTGAATAGTCGAAAGGAATAAGTAACGTGATATACAAAAATAGAAACTTTAGTTTAGTAAAAGATTTTCAATCATTTTGTCAAAAATGGTAAAAATAAATTTATTTTTATTTATTCCAACTGAGAATAGGTGGACTATTAGACCTCCCTGCTCAATTAAAACCATGGACAAAGAATGATACCATGACATAACAATTATTAAGAAGTTATGGAGCGCTATAATGTTTGTAATATGAGAAACTACGCGCACAGGCTAAGGCTATTAATTTATAATGAACTCACTGGAACTTGGTGAGCAAACGTACACAAGTCACAATAAACTCCATACATGGAGCATTACTAGATTGACAAATACGGAACTTCACCAATATCGCGAGTTGGAGTCAACATCAAACAGCCAGCTCATATGGCGTGCTGCACAGTCCAAAGGGCACATACATGAATTCGTAATGACCTGTATACGTCTCTTTTGACTTGGTGCTGTGTTGTAATCATAGCTAGAACATCGAACTGAAGATAAATAGGACCTTGGTATCATTATGGACTAAAGTTTGATGATCTTAATGTATATATGGTTTAACTTGCAGGGTGTTATAATAGACTCGGAAATCAATAAAAGCAACATCCCATTGACATTTGACAGGTTTTACATACAAAACCTTGGCATTAGAAACCAAATATTTAACATTGACTCCTCAAAGTATATATTCTTATTCGGAATTCCGAGTCCAATATTAAGTTATTAAATTCATTAAAAAACTCATTGCTGTAGAAAGAGTAGATAACTTCACTTTCACTTGTGTTATTGAAGTGTAAACAATCAACCTCTAAATATAAACAATTTTCTTTTTCATACCTAACACCAATTTTATTGCCATGTAGCAAAGTTCACTTTCAGTAGCTTCATCCAACCATACGAGAGTAAGCAGAACAGTAACAAATTAAAAGTAGTAAAAACATTAAAATATGAAGTGTAAAACTTCAATTAGCTGGAAGAGCCGTCTCTCGCCTAATTAGATGTTATATTGTTAGGATCACATCAAATGGGCGCAGCCGGGGTGTCAACAAGCGAGCTAAATTGTACTTTTCAAGTATTTTTCAGCTAATTGTTCAGCTTCAGCGTTGACGTATCAAATAGAAAAAATGTTTGTTTGAGTCAGCTTGTTTGAAGCATTTGTGTTGTTAGCGTTATGATTTAACATATAAATATACGTTGTGCAGTTTGTGTTCAATTATTTTCAATTTATCACTGCTATATTTGTGTCGCTAATATTTTACAAAAAAAAAATTGTCTCAATATAATTTCATGCTCTTGAAAAATATGAATGAAATAGTTTATTTTGCTCATGTTTAGGTGAATATGACATATCTTAGTATGATCCATAGAGGTTAAACTAAACCCATGCAAAATTAAAAACAATTTTAGATCTGCTCTACCTAGGTAATCCTAACTGTTATAAAACACCTATTGCTGAGCCGTTTCGTTTTTTTCGTTTATTCGTTTAGTTTAATTTGTAGATTTAGTTGTAAAACAGACATAAACCTAGGAAATGGATTCAAGAAATGTTATATTCTCAGACTCTTTAAGCAAAATGCGCTGATTTTAATCAGAAATAATATTAACATTTAAACTTTTAACAATAATTCCAAATGCAAGCCTAACCCCGAAATATGAGCCACAAAGCCCCGACAATCGCAGCCGGAGCTAATAAGCCTTCGTCAATCTATAGCGGCCGTCAGATCCTACGGTATTTGAATAATTTTTACATTTAAAATCATTCGCGGCGACAACATCCAAAGGGTAACCTCTCTGAATCGCGACCATTGCTGGGAGATAAGAAACCTTGAGTTTTTGATCACAAGTCACGGGAAACAGCGGGAGTTGATTTTAAACTTCTAACAGATTTATTAATAACTAGCGACCCGCCCCGGCTTCGTACGGTGTTTCTCTGTTATATTATGCATGTATTATACATATAAACCTTCCTCTTCAATTACTCTATCTATTAAAAAAAACCGCATCAAAATCCGTTGCGTATAGTTTTAAAGATTTAAGCATATGTACATAGGGACAGAGAAAGCGACTTTGTTTTATACTATGTAGTGATAGGGCCATTTTATAGAGAGTTGTAACTGTTTTTTAGATCCGAGGTTTTTTAACATCATTTTTACTCAGAATCGCGCGTACATAAACTATCGTCTCTGATAGAAGAAAAAAGTGTCTAAAAATTTTCGTCCAAAACTCGTTCTTCTTGACCTTCTCTTCTCAGTGAGAGTAGGCAGCCCCGCAGCGGGACGTTAATTGGCTAATACTGTTAACTGTACATTATGTGAACGATATCATCTTTATTGCAACGTGTTAAAGTCTATAGGTAGTCAGTTAACTGTGACTTCGTTTGTACCGTACGTATTACTGTGGTAACCAATAATGTAAACCATCCTAAAGAATCCTGCACACTCAGGTAACTTGTCTAATCATGATCCCACTGGTCTAGTTTCTCTGACAGTCGTTTCTTAAAAATCTGACAGACAAGTTTAGAAACAAAATATAGTATAGTAGTATTATTTTTATATTGTAAGAAATAAGTATGTTGTCGGGTACATTCTAAAATAAACGTTTTCGCTGTTTTTTGACTTAGACCGCTTCCTAAATAAATTCCGAGTGATTCTTTTAATACGGATTTTAAGCAGATTTTCTGTGGAATAAGTAAAAACGAATCCGTCAGTCTGCAAAAGGTTTAAGTCGGTTTTGTGAATATTTATAAGTTTTTCTGTTATTTTATTAAGCGTTTTTACGATTCGAAGCTTTTAATATAATCGGCTCCCGGATTTGCATCAATGTTTTTTTGATGAAATTCATGATCTCAATTTTTTTATTTTTATTTAATTAACAAGTTATTCGATTTAGTAAAGGCTATCGACACCACATACTTTTTGCCGGTAACTACAAAGACACAATTTTATAAAAAAAAATGTTGTTATTGATCGTGAAAATCAAACCATGTTATCATTTATTCCACTTAGGTATACTACTGTGATGGTAACGTAAATGATTACGTTACCATAACAATAGTATACCTATGTAAATCCTGCAGCGCTCATCACTGTAATGCGTAACTACGCACGGATGTATATAATTATTACTATTTTTGGTTAATAATGTACGATAGTATCACATCAGGGTAACTGTCGATAAGTTGGTAAAACTTGCAGCGCTCATCGCTGTAATGCGTGATTACGCGCGGCTGTATAATTATTCAACGGGTACTCGCGGGGCGCGAATGATTCCAGGGAGATCTCACTTCGAGATGTTTTTACCACCGATCTGGCCCTTAGTATACGCTTGTTAGGTACGCTACGCACCTCACGTACTGCACCACTACACGTCATCGGTACAATGTCATCATACGTCGATACAATAAAACGGAAGAGCACGGTCGCTCCTGGCCTCTTTGACACTAACATCTTTAGATTAAGATTATTTGTTATTTTTATATTTTAATTAAACTTCACGATTTCACCAAACTGGTCTATAATTTAACTCCAGCGCTGCTGCCCCCTTTATAATTCGCTTAACTAGTTGTTAATGGTAAAGGTAGTCGAGTAACCATCACTCGAAAATTGTGCTGGGCATATTTATTTTTTTTAAGGAAAAAGACAATTTTTAATTTTATCACTTTGTTTCTGTGCCTCTCTCCTTTAGACAAAGGCGCCATTTTCGATTTCCCATTGCCCAAAATGGCTATTACAGACAAAACAAAAAATTTAAAATATTATAAAATTACTCATGTGGAAACAATAAAAAATGCTTTGATACTCTTATAGCATTTTTATACGCTTTCGATTAAAAAACCATTATCGTAATGTAGTTACACTCTAAATTGCCTTTACATATTCGGCTTCCAAAAATTATTCCATAAAATGAAAAAAATATTTGTATTTTCTCTTCAACGAATCTATCTAAGTACGTACCAGTAGCGTGGCGTCCAAAGAACTCGATTCTTACCGGCTTGCCTAATATCAGGCATTTGAGCACCTTATTCTACAACTCTTAAGGAAAATGTACGCCAAATCTGCACCGGCTTGCCCAAGGATATCTTTTACGCCACGCCACTGATTTTCATCTTACATTATAAAGATACAAGAAATCAATGTACATAGGAAAATTAAACGTCGCTCACCTATATCAAACCCAGTACCTCTAGATTTCCGGCCCAGCGTCTCAAACCACTCGACCACTGGAGCACCGGAAGCGAAAATGTGGTGTAATGTTTCTTACATAATTATAGATTTTCATTTGTTTGTCACACCGAAACAACGGATGTCACACCCAGACCCCACTAGCTCCCTCCACCTAATAATGCCATTTGACACATAGCAATTTTCAGTTCATTTGTTATTAAAAGGTTTTCACCCTGCGTCGCGCTCGGTGCTTTAATGCGAATTAGACACTCTGATAGTTACCGACTGCAGTGACGTCATACAGCTAAACGAGGATGTAGTCGTGACGTCATAGCTAACTGATGTTAGCTAGCTCGGTGCTGGTGTGAATAGGGATGTTGACTAATGTTCAATTTTATAGCAAAATTAGTTATAAGGCTTGAATATGGAACCCTGAAAATAAAAGTTATGTTGCATGTCTGAACCGGCGTTTTTACCCGACTGCTGCGAAGCCCAAAGGAGGGTTATGTGTTTGACCTGTATGTATGTAAGTATGTATGTATGTATGTCCGTTCTTGTGTCCGCTCGTAACTACTCAACGGCACATCCGATTTTGATAAATGACACATCATTAGATTCGTCTTTATGGTGCGAGTGTCACTGGAGTTCGTTAAAATAAACAAAATGGCGGTCTTAATGCAGTTTCAAAGTGCACCGCGGTCGGGTTTTTTTTTGTAAAAATGTGGTTATTGTACGTTTGATACTTCTCAAGGCATAATCAAAGAGAAATAAAAAAAATAAATCTCTATGATTATAAGTTATGAGGCCTCAAAGTTTTACAAATTATCGATGTTTTTAACATCCAAACATGTATAGGGGTTATTCTTCAGAAATATGTCTGCGACTTATTCCTCCGTCTCCATACATTTAGTATAAAAAAGGGCCAGAGGAATAAGGTGACCGTAAACATATTTCTGAAGAATAACCCATAGCAGCTGTGCTTAAAAGCATAATTATCATCATATTCAAAATGACAACTTACAAATTTGTTCATACAAACAAACAGATGACATTGCACATCGATTTGTACGCGGTATTTTCGACGCTCGGTATAATGTATGGGTAAAATAGTCATCCAAATTTAGTAGGTGTTACATACACCTATAATATGGCATCGGTTTCCAACAGATTTACTAAAGTTATATGCACGTGTCACACGATCTAGGGTGGAAATAAGGCTGCAACAGAGGTGCATCGTTGACTGAGATAACCCTTTCGAGTCAAACCTTGTTTTTAGGGTTCCGTACCAAAATGGTAAAAAAGGAACCCTTATGGTGCGACTCTGTCTGCCTGTCCGTCTGTCACAGCCAGATATCTCAGGAACTACTGCTGCTATCGATATGAAATTTGGAATAGTTTTAAAAGTCGCTAACCAGACCCTATCTGACATTAAAAAAATCTTTTTTACTTTATTTTTAAAGGGGGCCGTAATGGAAGGTCGACAATTTAAAGTTTTGCTATTGTATCAAGTGGGGTATCAAATGAAAGGGCTTAGTTTTTAGATTCCAAAACCATTTTTATTTTTTTGTTAATCATGTAATTTTTGATTTATGAGCAAAAACGTTCAAAAAAATACCATTCTCCCCTATTATCTTCGAAGTTAATGAACAGAAAAATGTGTAATCATTACCAATTAATATTATCATCTTAAATATTACAGAAAAAAAATAAGGGTTTTCTTAAAATGCACCGTTTTTTAGAAATTTGCAAACATCGTAACACATACTTATTTGCTCCTACTAAACTAACCGCCATACAGTTTTTTCTTAAACTATTCACGTATCTACTTACAAGTTTGTACGTGTGAGGTCTAAGGGTCTTCGATGTTTGTGGACTGTATATTATAAATGAAAAGACTTAATTTTCCATAGTGAGCGCCTACCTCACTTAGGCACTGTTGAAGAGCTGATTATCACTTGATGATAAATGTAAAAGACTGAAGAGAGTAAAATAGAGTGACTTGAAATGGCCGAGAACCGCCATTTTATAAGATTATTTTTTAAAGGAGGGAGATTATTCTAAGAATCTCCCGCTAGCTCGACCTTGTTCTGAGAAACGAGCCGAGTTAGTTCTGAGAATCAGCTATTCTTTTTAGTGCGTGAGTGGGGATAGTTGTTTACTTTATTAAAAAACACATATAATTTCACATTACACAGAAATAAAGATTATAGTAATAATTAATTAAATTCTTATAAACGATGGACATTGATAAATCTTAAAATTAGAGTAAAACACACGTTATATAAAATGATTAAACAGTAGAATGATTGAATAGTAAACAATAATAAGATATTCTAATTGAATTCCAATATGATTTCTATCCTACGTGATTGACTTATCCTAACTGATTGACGTGTGAAATATATTTACATAGCTGTTTCCGACAGTACGTAACCCTCCGACTCGCACTTCACCGGTTTTTTTACAAGTTTTTATTTAACTTGGACGTTTGTATGTAAATATTATGTAAGTTTCTTATCGTTTTTAGAGTCCGTACCACAAAATGAAATAACGAAAGTCTACTGACAACAAAGTGATTCTGAAGTACGGGACCCTAAAAAACAGATAAACTCCAAAATATGCTTGTTGAGCATCAAGTATTTAAAAAAAAACATATTCGTTTCCTTAAGCATTGTACATATGTGTGAATACACTTTCCTAAACCGTAAAGGTCCTAGGTCAATCCCATTTGCAGATACTCAGAAAGAAGCTTCCGCGCATAATTAGCGAGCGTAACGCGTTACGCAGTTTTGAAAATTTGATAACTTTGAACAATATCCCGTGGACTAGGGCACGTTGGGGAAATCTCTGAGACTCATTATTGTTTCTATCACGGGTTGGGGAGCGTGACGTCGCTAATGTGGCCGCACCTTGCGGGGCCCAGAGCTGCGAAGAGTTAGGCCTCCCGGCCTCGCTTTACTCCGTCATTACTCTGTGCAGTTGCAATTGACTGAATACTTCATAACCCATCTTTCACTAACGGCAAAATGACTTTTGCTCCTTGTAGCGTATTTATCACGGTTTCAACACATATTTCTTTTTACAGGTTTAACGCGGTTATAACTGTTTACCTTTTATTTACCGACGTTGCGACACAGTCTCGTGTAAAACTATTTAAATAATGGATTTTATGCCACTCCTGGCCATAAAGTGCCTTTTTCCGCACGCTGCGCGTACGGAAAAAACCGCTTTTTGGCCGAATGTAGACATAAAATGCTGTACACAACACGGGAGGTAATAAAGAAAGCCCTCGATCGCATATTTACGTCCCTCGCTTGCAGCTCTGGCCGCAAACTTCTGCGATCTCGGCCTTTCTTTGTATTACCACCCTAGTTGTGTAATGTACTATTTCAGTTGTGGTACTGTAACTGTTACGTAGAAGCAATACTTGCAATCATTCGGGCCGGAATGCAGCCTCTGGGCAGTTTGACACATCCACACAACATATCTGTAGATGAACATCCATCGAGGAGCTCAGCAAGTTGTCGAAATCTCTGAGACTCATTATTGTTTCTATCATGGGTTGGTTATCAACTTTTCAACACTCTCTTCTCCCTTTGGAGCTCATGGCACCCAATTAACCCTAAAACTGTTCCATTTTTAGGGTTCCGTACCAAAATGGTACAAAAGGAACCCTTATGGTGTGACTTTGTCTGTCTGTCTCAGAAACTACTACTGCTGCTATCGATTTGTTTAGAATAGTATTAAACGTAGCTAATTAAATTTTCAAAGTCCCATTATTACATTCAATAGGCTCGGGGAATGTAATAATGGGACTTTGAAAATTTAAAGTAGGGCTATTATATCGATTGAGGTATCAAATGAAAAGGCTTGATTTGTAAATTAAAACACCGTTTTTTTTAAAACGTTAAATAAATACCATTCCCCCCCTAATGTCATCCTAAATATTACAGGAAAAATATAACATTTTCTTAACTTGCACCGTTTTTGAGAAATTTGCAAAAATCGTAACACATACTTATTTGCTCCTACTAAAATAATCCCCATACAGTTTTTCTTGAACTATGTATCTACTTATGAGTTTGTACGGAACCCTCGGTGCGCAAGTTCGACTCGCACTTGACCGATTTTTATTTTTATTTACCGTAAGGTCGGGGTAATTTGGCCAAATGTAGGGTAACTTTGCCCCCTTGTAAATCACATATCACAAATCTATAAGGTCTGATAATAAACATAAAAACATGAACGATCAGCTAAAACCAACCAAATGGCAATGTGCCGTAATGTAAATGCAATAATAAAACCTGAATCGAGTTAATCCCTATGGCCAAAGTTACCCCCTAAGGCGAAGGTCCCCCGACCTTACGGTATTTAAATAGCCGTACCTCCTATCCAAATTTTTCTAGCTCCGTGTACCTCCGCGTAGAGCGCGCAGACAGAGGTGCCAGAGAGCCCTTAAGTGACAAGTTCCAGATGGATTTTTGCTGTAACAGGGTCCTCTTAATTAGGACTGGGTTATTGGGCATATTTGTGTCGCCAACTTCTAGTTCGGGGAGACTTAAATTCATTAGCCCTAATAGGCTTTCATGAAATTTTTGGCTGAAATTTGTGATGGACGGTCTGATTTTAGTTTGGGTTGGGAACGTGGCAAGTGTTTATACTATTGGTAATTTGGGACGTTTGTTTTACAATCAGACTTATTATTTGTTGTAATTTTTAGGTTTACTATTGGATCGCATAAATTTAAAAGGCATAATGCATCATTTCGCATAATTCATCATTTTGCATAATGCTTTTTTTTCTGATACCGTAAACTTTTCAGGATTATTATAACGCAAACCTAACCTAACCTATTTAACAGGATGAGGCATTAAAGAGTCCTGAAAATTCTACAGTTTAAGAAAAAAACAGCATTATGCCGAATGATGAATTATGCCAAATGATGCATTATGCCTTTTAAATTTATGCGATCCAATAGGTTCCCTAATTTTTAGTTTTGTAACGCAAGTCCAAGAGTCCTCTTGGATACTTAATTTTAAGTCAAAGTCAAAGTCAAAATTTTATTTGCTTGAATCATGGTACAAACAGCAACACAGTTAACTATACACTTCAAAAATGGGAAATACTGCAAGAAAGAGAATCACACTTGAAGGCGTCGTGTTATGCAAGTGTGCGTGTGTTTATGAGTATAAATTGGCTATTATTCAAAAGAGTTTTGAAACAATAATTTTTCTTTTATGGCTGATCCAACGTCATTATTGACATTAATGCCATATTTTTTAATCTGTGGAAAATAATGAATGAATAATAAATATAATTACATTATATTGGTGCATCATATCAAAAATATGAAGGACCAATAAAAGCATTAGCAATATAATTAGTTTATTTCATCCCAACGTTCGTCTGGAAGCTAAATCATAATTTTGACAAATTCACCTGTCTTGTTCAAATAAAACCTTTATTTACAGTATGGAAAAAAAAACTTTGCCCAAACAACAATGGCAAAGCTCAAAGGCACATTACACATACGCAAACGTTATTTGATTTGAAGTTGACATAATACAAATATATATATCTCTTTCAATCGTTATAATTTTCTCTCTGCTCTGTCTTTAATGGGCAGTTAAGTGTGTTGCTGTTTGTACAATGGGCTATAGACGACAAAAAAAAACTGTTTAGTCCGTCAGTTAGATTATTAAAAAAAATTGTACACGTATTTTTTCTTTTGTTTAACAAACAAAAAATTACGAAGATACAGTGCTTAGAAGTTTCGAGTGACGTCACTCCTAGGTACAATTTTCACCTAGGAGTGACGTCACAAGCCCCCACTCCAGAAGTTTGATGATCTGTAACTTTGTCGATTTTTAATATTTTGATAAACCAAAAAATATGTGTCCCATATTTTTCCATAATCTAACTGACGGACTAAATAGAATTATATAGTTTTAACCCAGTCGTCATCCCCATTAGATGACAAATTAAAAAAGTAGATCCACACAATTCACCATTACATTGGCATGCAAAAATTAATTAAGGATACTCTACGATAAATTCACGAGATACTGTAATAAAATAGTAGTTTACGCAGAACCGGGAAATTTTAGTATAAGAGAACCGGGAATTCCCGCACGTCTGCACGCCCTATTTACAAGTTATGACTAATATGACTATTGACTATCAGTTATCTGAACATAGACTCTACTTTTAGGTATCTAAGAAAAGGTAAACAAAAAACCACGTGACACGAGTCGTTCAGCCACAGATACAAAACGTTACTTTGATTGGCTGAACGACCCGAGTCACGTGGTTTTTTGTTTACCTTTTTTTAAATACCTAAAAGTACAGAGTAGTTTCATATTGATAGTTTGGAAATGTAGTGACCATCACATAGACTGTGGGGTTTACGGAAAAAATGTCCATAATTGCTTCTTGTCCATTACTGGTGCCGTCACCCTAACCTAATAGAGGATTTAAGATAATTATGCTACTAGATAAAATTAATTTAAAAATACATCCGACCTCAAAAACTAAAAAGGGAGAAATAAAAGTTTTATCTTTTACACCCATTTTTTTTATGATCGGGGTTAGTATTTCTTTGAAACTAAAACTGGTACCGACCTCAAAAAAGTAGTTGGTTACTGTTATTTCTTCCAATTTAGTTTTTGAAGTGGGCTCAATTTTTTAAATTACTTTTTTATTTCTTATTTTTTTTACTTTCAGTTGTAATTGAGACGAATAACCTTCTTAATCGTTTACGCTTTGAAACCAAGGATACGTTTTCCAAGTGACTGATACACAGTTAATTATAAGTTGTATATATAATATTTGAGATTTAACAACTTTTTAGATTTCTATCCTCAGAACCGGATTCAAATAAAAAAATATATATCAAAGTTGATGGCTAAATTGAGGACACTTGCTGGGTGCTCCGGTGGACGAGTGGTTGAGTCGCTGGGCCGGAAATCCAGAGGTACCGGGTTCTATTCCCGGTCTGGACACAGGTGAGTGCCATTTAATTTTTCTATTTACTTTGAATTCTTGTATCTATATATGTAACATAAAATGTGGTGTAATTACCCGCGTTAAAAAACTAATAAAGAGACAAAATGTTTCTTTCATATAAAGCTATTATGCTGAGGTGGGACCTTTTTGTGGCAGCGAGATGTTTATTTATTTTTTGTGTTTTCTTGTTTATTTTTTCTATTTTATGTAACTTTTTGCTGTCATAAATAAATGTATTTTCTTTATTTCTTTCTAAAGTAAAAAATTATATGTTCATAAAACAACGAAGTTCTGAGGTAAAAGACATAAAAAACCGACTAGGAACTTCCTCTGTTTGTAAAGTCGGTTAAAAAACCATGAAATCATCAGTCTTAAAGGGAGGTTCAAGGTAGCCTCACTACTCAAGATAACCAAATATCCGAACCCTTTTTCATTTTAGCATTAAAATTTAACGACCCCACAAAAAACGGCTAAGATAACGGGCAAAACCCCTGTTTGTAGGTAATTATTCTATTGTCATTTTATTTATATTTCGTATCGCGGCCCGGGCTAAGACGGAGGGAATTTTAATCATTGTTTTATGCTAATGGGGTAGTGTACCGGGTTTGATTCCATTTAGCTGACAGGTTATTTGGGATGAAAGTTAGGAAATGAACGGTGAAGGATAGTGGATAGATGTGGTAAAATTGTTAGATTCGGCCGTGCTGCCGTATCCACAGAACTTGATTTCCATCGGCTTGCCTATTATTTAACCGTAGAGGAACACCTTTTATAGTTCTCAAATAAAGGATCCTCCACGGGTAAATAATAGGCAAGTCGATGGAAATCGAGTTCTATGAACATCCACCCCGGTACTGACTTGGTTTAACAGTACATCTCAAACCTTTTGTTGTTGTAGAAGCACTGCGTTGCGAGACTTACATCTTTTTACATGTACCTAATGTTTTTGGTGAGATCAATTCTTCTTCTAGTGGACACCACTGGTGGCAACGATTTAGAATAAATTTATTAACTTTAATTTGTAAATAATTTATAGTCTTACTTCCTATTTTTCTTCTAGGTGTGCAGTACTTTTTGATTGTTCGTTTTAGTCATAGGAAGTACGTTTTCAGTCTTGCAATCGCGTAGTATCTTTATGAGGGTAGTGTTTAATTCACTTTGTCTTAACAGTTTATGTTTGGGTTGAAAAATTAACAATAACTTGTTACATTGAATGCCATATTACGTGTTCTTAGTCTTCAAAAGGACTGTGGGGTATTTTTACGGACTGGCACCGAATTTGGACGAAAAGTGACACATTGAATCTGGCTCACGACATTTTTGATGAAGTTACTCGATCTGCGGCGTGACATCAATCTTCTTCGAAGACAAGCCACAGTACAGCGTAGGTACTGTTTCTTTGAGAGCGAGAAGAATATACTTATTTGGAAATAGGCAAGCCGGTAGGAGTAGGAATCGAGTTCTACGGACGCCAGTTTTGTTTTTTTTTGTAAATACGAGTAGATACATAATCATGACGTAATTATATCATTAGGTAAGAATAGATGGCAGCACTACGCCCTAGAATAAACAAACGCATCTACAATACCCTTCATCTAAAATCGCAACAACAAAGTACGAGGACAGACAGTTTCAGCGGCGAGTGCTCTTAATGGCATCATGTATCAATTCAAAGTATCACGAAACAAAAAACTTGTGAAAAGAAGCGGTAACTGCTGAACTCTGCTTAACTTGTCATCGGCGACTTTCTTAAGCGGTAGACGGACGCGCTGCGTTTGGGGCGCGTTTTTAAAACGAATACTCCGCGGTTCTTGTGATTGTTTTTGAACAAAAACTCGCAAAAGAACCCATCCCACCCATCTACCGCTTCTTTTGCGAGTTTTTGTTGAAACTTGTCATCGGCGATTTTATTAAGTGGTGGACGGGCCCGCTGCGTTTGGGACGCGTTTTTAGAGCGAATGCTCGGCGTATCTTGTGATTGTTTTTGAACAAAACTTGCAAAAGAAGCGGTGCCTAACAGCTGAACTCGGCTTAACTTGTCATCGGCAACTATATTAAACGGTAGACGGGCGCGCTGCGTTTGTTGCGCGTTTTAGAGCGAATGCTTGGTGTTTTGTCTACTTATTTCGTAGTCGGTGACTTTCTTAAGTGGTAGACAGGCGCGTAGCGTTTGGTGCACCTGTTTAAATGCTTAAATGCTCGGCGTTTTCATGATTGTTTTCAAAGTAATACATACGAAAAGAGCAATAATTATTGAATTCTGCCTAACTTATCATCGCCGGGTTTATTAAAAAGCAAACGGGCGCGCTGCGTTTGGAGTACGTTTTCAAAGCGGATTGTCGAAATCTTTCATGATTGTTTTCAAACAAATACGGTAGTAAAATATCCACCTTCAAATGCAGTTCTTCAAATTGGCCAAAATAGGATCGCTTACTTTTGTCGACCATTAAGTGCAGCTATGTTTTACAGTTCTTACTGATATGATGTCATAATCTCTCTTCTTTAAAATTTACATCCTAACTTGTAACACCAGCTATCTCCTAAACTATGCTAACTTAGGATTTTGATACAGTAAAAAATTAAACGTGACGTGGCTTATGATGCTACGCTTTGTCGTGCGATAAATAAATGATACCTAAAGCATCCGTCACTCTCACACTTTATTTATCAGAACGTGACGGATCCTTTATCATTTATTTATCGCGCGACAAAGCGTAGCATCATAAGCCTACAGGATTACGACCATATACCACTACACGACCTGTAGGCTTATGATGCTACGCTTTGTCATGCAATAAATAATATGCATACACCTACTGATCACTTACCTGCCCTGTTAAAATTCTAGATTCAAAATACTCGTATTTCCAGTAAGTATGTTGTTGGCCTGGACACTTGTGAGAACTTAGTTTTTTTTTTATTACAAGCTTTTATTTAGTTTCACCTGTCGGGACAGGAGTCTGTGTGTCTGTAATCAAATCTTGCAAGTTAAGTTTGACCCACTTCCCGGTTTCCGATTGAGCTGAAAAATTGCAAGGATATGTAAATCAGATGACAATGCAATATTATTATGACATGAAGCTGATCTGACGATAGAGCATGATGATAGCCATCAGTGGCGTGGCGTAAAAGATAATCCTAAAAGATATCCTTGGGCAAGCCGGTGCAGATTTGGTGTAAATTTTCCTTGGAGATATAGAACAAGGTGGTCAAATGCCTGATATTAGACAAGCCGGTAGGAATCGAGTTCTTTAGGCGCCACGTCACTGATAGCCATAAGATCATCCAAATTACAAAAAATAAATCAACAATAAAGTGTTTGAGCTCTTTTGATTAGTTTTGAAGTGCAGTTGGCGGTTATACAAAAAAAGTATATTTGGAGTGTAAAAGCTTGTCTCAAAAATATATTTTTTGACAGAAACTTATTATTATAAAACTTTTAGAGCACGCCCGCCCGTCTGCATTATCCACAATACTTATGCTAATAAAATGATATTGTTTTCTTTGGAAACTCCTATTAATTAAGAAGTGTGACGGCATTTTATTAATCCAACCAAGGAAGTTCCCCGCCGTTGGCGTGACAAAGGCATATCTGACCACGACCCCGTACGAGATAAGACCTTGTGTCACCAGAGATCCTCCATTAATGTTTGAAACTTGAGCTCTTTAAAAGACAAGGTGCACAATAAAATAAATGTTATTTATGTCTGTTAATAATTCAGGGTTATAATGGGTTTTTCAGCAGAGTTATAAGCATTCTTTATTTATGTAAGTGTGAAATATTCGGTAAGTTTGGGGTATGGTACTGTTGTTGGTATTTTAGATGATTTACACAAATAAAAATGTGCCTCTGTCGTAAATTTTGGAATGCTACTAATTAAGTAAAACTAGTTGGCATCGACACAGCTCAATGAATTGCAAACCTTAAGTGGCAATGGGCGGGGCACATTGCTCGCAGAACTGATGGCCGTTGGGGCGTTAAAGTTCTGGAATGGCGACCTACTGGAAGACGAAGCGTTGGCAGACCTCCCACAAGGTGGACCGATCTGGTGGTGGTCTCGCTGGATGCGAAAAGCACAATGCCGAGAGTGGTGGACATCCTTGGGGAAGGCATATGTCCAGCAGTGGACGTCTTTCGGCTGATATGTTGATGATGAGTTGAGGAATTATAGGTGGCAGCACTTAATTAACAGAACAGGCACTATGCGGGCAGTAGAGGAAACTTATCAGGCCTGAAAAAAAATGCTTTTAAATGTCAATATCAAGTCGTGGCCAGGAAATAAAGAACAGTTCGTCGATTTGTATGGCAACCAAGCGTGTAACGTTTGTCATTTTTGGCGCCAAGAGTGTAATTTAGTGATGGAAAATATAAATTTTCCATTTCATTTGGTGGTACTTGCACAATTAATTATACCATTATTTTCAGATTTTCAAATCTGATAATAATATTGATGGCAACGGAAGTTAACGGCGTGCAAAGTAGGTCGCCGCCACTTCTTTTGAGCACGCGAGGTAAATACACTTTTCTTTTTACCTCGATAATTATATTTCTGTGGAGGAAACAGTTCCAGAATCTTAGTTAAAAAGGTTTATACAGCGTGTAAGTCTAATACGGGCGAACAATTAAACCAGATATAGCGTTTAGTAGTGTTATCATTAATTAATATGATTTTTTAAATTACACTTAATAGTGACCTCGTAATTAATTTTTGAAAATTTACCGAGCAGCAATGTACCGCATACATGCTTGTTATGACATTGCGAGATACGAGCATTTTTAAAGTAGGTAACTGTCAACTAGCGTGTTTGTCAACTTGAATGTGTTGCGTTACATTGCGGCCCGAATTATTTTGTATGGTAAATATTTTCATTGTGGTTTTAAGCGATAGTTATCTAAATATGCTTCTTAGGTCCTATGCTGACAACCGTTTCAATATTCGCCCGTATTAGATTTACAGGCTGTATATGCAGTATATTTTTTACTTTAGTTGTACATAGTTTTCTCTTGCTCAGTGTTTTTAACCAATATTTAATGTCAGAAACTGAAATAATAGATAATACGTTTTTTACCCTCTTGGATGCAGTCGCAGGCAAATATTCATTAAACCCAACTATCCCCAGAATCAAATCGTCACATGAAAACATACTAATGACCACAACGCATGCTAGGGCGGCTAATTAATATTTGTCGTTAGTTATTAATTATAGTCATAAGTGCGTTTATTAGTTGGGCGGAGACTGGGAACAAATTGTTACCGGTTTTGCAATTATTTTACAAATGACGATTGCCGTGAAGGCAGCTTGTAAAGCTACGTGAAAAAAAATGGAGGAATTCCTTAAATATTATACGCACATAGTAATTTCAATATTTTTTTGGGTACATTTGGTTCCAATGCTGGGACACCGAATAAGTAATAGTACTAGGTACAGAAGTTTCTCTTCTGCTGAAGCTGGCGTTCGGCCTGACCACTGCTATCGCGTAACGCGTGCTCTTTCTGGTCGCCGGCTAAGCCCCTCTGCAGGGGCAAAATGTGGTACTAGCAGCCACGTGGCGAAATCGCGGAGTGAGTCACTCCTGCCTGCGATCTATGAAGAATGCAGTTTATGTATTTTTATACTTAGTTTATATCTTGTGAATTTGTTACAGTAGAAGATGGAATATTTAAAGTCGGTAATTTTTTTAAGAAAGTTATAGATACTAAAGAATTTTGTAATATCCATCTGGGTCATAAATCGAGCATTTAAACCGCTTCATTCCTGTCAACACATGTTTGTCGAAATCCCTGCTGCTTTTAATGGGATATCAGACGACTTATTAGAAGTCCGGGATAGCTACCAAATAGATTAAAACACCACAAAATTTGCAGGGATCTCTACAAAAATTATTCCACAGAACAGTCATATTCCAGAAATGTATGGAGACGCGTAAATTAGACGCAGACATATTTCTGGAGAATGACCGAGAAGTGAGGCGCAGGCGGTTTAAACGCTCCATTTTTGACCCATCTGTCAAAACAACGACTGAATGATTAACAAGTACAAAACAACCCTTTCCAAGCCAACATTACATTACTTTGATTAAACATACGCAAAAACAATTAAGGTTGAAACAATAAATCACTACGCAAAGCAATCAGCCGTTACCGTTCCGCGCCCATAATTATAATAGTTATGGAGAGGACATATTTTATTAATTACAGTGAACGTTATCACGAAATATTACCTTTATGTCGTATTTGCATACCGTGCGTATATGGAATGGGCGCGGTGGCATGCGATGCGATGCGACTGCGGGACAGGCGGCAGCGGAGAACGTTAGTTCCGACATTTACTGACATTCGACGACACGTTTAGCTTAGGGAGAGTGACACCGCCTACGAAGCTAAAGATCCCGGGTTCATGAGCACGAGTATTTGATCCTGAGTCTTGGGTGTTTTCCATCTATTTAAGTATATATTTATCTATATAAGTATGTTTATCGTCGTCTAGTTCCCATAATACAAGCATTGCTTAGTTTGGGACTAGGGCGATTTGTGTAAGATTATCCCCACAATGTTTATTTATTATTTATTTATTGACTGCAGATCAGCCACTGCAGTCCATCACAGTCGTAATAAGTTCTCACGCTACTTGTCAGTCAGCCTTTGGTGCGAAGAGAGTGTGCAACACTCGTCAACCTTGGATAACACTGGTTTATTTGTACTTTTTATCCTCTGTTGTATACCATATATATATGAAATGGGCGCGGCGGCATGCGATGGCGGTGTCTTTGGGACAAGCGAGAGCGGGCTGACAAAGACCAAGGCAAGAACAACCGCAGATCAGGCAAGCCGTCAACCTATTATTTGTAAATATTACCTTTATGCCGTATTTGCATACCGTGCGTATAATATCGTTCCGACATTAACTGCAGTCAGTCAAAGCCATAACTCATTCTACTCTCGGATGCGGAGGTATACTATGGGGATTTATAAAGGGTAAAGGAAAGAGACAAGATTCACCTTGGACACTGCTTTCTTTGTAAATATAACTATTCCTTATAAATGTACTATTCCGGGAAAAAACACAGCTCAGTCACTGCTGCGAATCGCAAAATCGGAGTCTACTTCGATTTCTTAAATCATACAGTCGTAAGCTAGATAACATGTGTCTCGACTATTTTTTTTATATGTTTATATGAAGAATACCAGAGTGAATAGGCACCAGTGGCGTGGCGTCCATATAACCTCCTCCTGAAGAAAAAATCATCCAAAGCTGCTTCGGCTTTACTAAGAATATATTTGTCGCCAGGCCACTGATAGGCACTATTTATCTAGGTAAGCATGCTCCATCGACTTCATCTTCACTTACCAACCGGTGAGATCAAAGTCAAATGCTTACCTATCGCGAATAAAAAACAAAAAAACACGAAATATTGATCCTGTTAAAACACTGGATATACCTACTCCTAATTTGTAAAGTAATTTAATTTACAGGTTACGTATACTCAAGCTTTATCCTATATACGTCACGCAGTGGTACTAAAAATGTTAATTTTAAACCCGCTACCACTCATGCCTCGTCCACGGAACCAGGTTTGATGGAAAGTTGGGCGTAACCATCGAATTACGAACTGTCCTCACTGATAGAGCTCCCTCCCTAATTACACTGAAAGGTTATCGTTATTTTTGGTTTAAATTGCTAATAACGATTTTTGCTGTTATTTGAGTTACTAGCTTTTGCCCGCGATCTTGTCTGCGTAAAATTAGCGTATCCGTTATTACAGAGATTGATTCCCTATACGAAATCCACCCCTTTTAAGATTTCCGGTATAAAAAATATCCTATGTCCGTCTTAGGGTCTCAAACTATCTTCTCGCCAAATTTTATCTAAATCGGTTCAGCGGTTTAAGCATGAAAAGGTAACAGTACCAACAGAAAAGAAACAATACCAACTGTATAAACCACTACATATCTGCAAATAAATGATCTTTTATCTTTTTTATCTTTTATCTTTATCTTTTTACAGACAAATGGACATACACCACATGCATATATCGAAGTTGAAGGAAATGTATGTACCTCGCATGCTAAAAAAAGTAGCGGCGATCTACTGTGCACGCGGTTAACTTCAGTTGCCGTTAATATTATTAGCAGATTCGAAAATCTGATAATGGTATAATTAATTGTTCAAATGCCACCAAATGATATGAAAAATTTATGTTTTCCATCACTAAATTACAGTCTTGCCGTCGAACGCCAAGCGAAAAACGTTATTCGCTTGGTTGCCATACAAATCGACGAACTACTTCCTTCTATATATATTTCTGTGACATACACAGTTTCTTTACCATTTATAATATTGCTTTGGGTTTGGAATTTTTAAGAACGTTTTAGACCGTTTAATCTTTGGTATGGATCTCCAACCATGGTTTAGTTTTGACATAACTAATAAATTATATGAAAAATGACGGACTAGCTTTTGCCAGACCGCGTGGCAGGTCGCCCATCCGATGGACTGACCAAATAAAATCTGCTCTGGGTGTCATTGCATGAATGACCAGAAGTGCTAATCGGACGAGATGGCGACATATCATAATAAACAGCCTCCAACCCTCCCTCATGATGACCACGACCGCTCTGCCAAGAGCGAAACGAAAATGAAGAAGCTTTTGCCTATGACTTTGTCCGCGTACACTTGTAGCCTTGCGGGATGTTCGTTATTAGATTATTTTAGGCGCAGTATTTATTATCGTGTTACTATAGAAACTTCCATCCTCATACTACCGAAACATACATTTCTACAGAAATATATCGAGATATTTAGAAGGAAAGAGTGTATCTACCTCGCGTGCTAAAAATAAGGGCCAGGGAAAGAAGGACCTTATTTGCTCGTCATAAACTTCAGTCGCCGTCAACATTTTTGTCAGATTTGAAGAATCTGATAATAGTGGTATAAAAAAGTGGTATGGTAAATTTTGCAGAACGGCGTTTTAAGTCTTATCAATTTTTTTTTTATACAACTAGGGTGGCAAACAAGCGTACGGCCTGCCTGATGGTAAGCAGTCACCGCAGCCTATGGACGCTTGCAACACCAGGGGGCAAATGAAGGGAGGGAGCCTTGTGAAGAAAGTTATTTTTTTATCATTACAGTGGTCCGAAAAAAAATACCGACTCTCAAACTAGTTTCATAGGTACCAAATTTCATATTTTTTTGTTTCTAAAGTTACTTATAAAAAAAGGTTTCCTCGATTATCATGGCCGCTTTACAGGGTTACGATAAGTAGAGGTAATATACGCGATTTAATCAGTTGAAAGTGTTTTATTACAATTTTGTATTAATTGTTACTCACCATAGTTTCCAGAGATCCTTTTACATCCGTCCCAACTAAACATTTAGTAACCTACCTTGCTTCCCTTAACATATTTGCACTCTGTCAAGAACTACTAATTATGGTCAATAGGAGTACCACAGCAGAGCAACCGCAGAACCTGACAAACACCAATTATCCCATTAGGTATGTAGTTAATAACCCGGGCGAGCGACTTGGGCGAGTAAATCGGCTGAGTCAATATGGGTCAGTAACTTGAAAGGCAAATATCACGTTTGGTCGCTTTGGAATCTTCGAGTAGGGTGAGCATCGCTGAAGGTAAGACGGGACAGGCTCCACTGGTAAGTTTATACCACTGGCTCGTTTTACGAAGCTACAAGCACAGAAATACATTGCAATAGAAGAAAATACTTCGACGATTTGTATGGGAACCAAGGGTGAAGGTTGGGGAGGGGGTGGTTGGCTGTGGGAGATTGCACAGTCGACGTTTGATATCAAGAGTGTAATTTATTGATGGAAAACACAATTTTTTCATTTCATTTGGTGGTATTTGAACAAAATCTGATAATAATGTTGACGGCGAGTAAAGAAGGTCCCTGACTCTTCTTTTTAGCAAGCAAGGCCCTTCCTTCTATCTGGATATTTTTCTACTATAAAACTACAACAGCATTTTGATTGAACAATATCAAACTAACCTAAATTTTTGGTCGTATTGACAAGTGTTATTAGTCTATACATGTAAAGTTATGATTTGTAGCTTAGTGAAACGAACCAAAGAGATGTTGCGGATATTTGCATACGCATTCATTTGTGAATCCACATCCGAAAGCCATGTGAAGTTTACACGAGTCTGTCAAGGCAGCTCCGAGCCACGACAACTTAGAACTTAGACTTCATCAAACAACCTGACCAATTTGGTCAAGTATTTACCTTTGTGATCGTGAAATCGTCAGCGACTTGTTTCATTCATTATCTGTTAGTATTGTAGTGACAGACGGTTTTCTATGTACGCGTGTGTAAGCGTTCATTGCGTCATCCCCTCCGCAAAAAACGCTGTTTTTAGTATCGGAAAAATGTGCTATGGCGATTCATTTCGTGTGTTTTTTTTTTAATTTTTCTGTGTCCCGTTTGGTCACAAATTGGCCACTTTGGGCATTCGAGAGTTGTGGGGACATTTCGTATGGCTCTCGGCTTTGCAATAAAATTAAAATTAAATTAAATTAAATTTGTTTATTTCATGTAACATTGACACATATTGACACATAACTATGTTAGTATTATAACTTAAAAAAGAAACTAAATGGTTAGTATTCTACATAATAAAATTATTATGTTATGACACTAGTGGGAGAGTGCAGCGTCTCACAGTGCGATAAGTAGGGACAGTCAACCCTGTCCGCTACCATACGTAGGATGTTGTTGGGACTCCCAAACCCTAATGTACATTTTTTTTTAATATACCTAAACTTAACAAATTGATTCTACCAGCCAAAATCTCGATTTAGCCACATACGGCAAGGAAGCATGGTCGCCCTCGCATAAAGGTACAAGTCATACATAGTTGGCGGGCGAGGCGTGTTTGATTTCGCTAATCAATCCCCCACTCGGCATCTGAGCAATCCTTGGGATTCAATTAAACGTCAAAATAGCCGCTAAGTGTTAAAACAAATTACGTAATACATTTGAACGTAAAATCCATATTGTTTTTAAACTTTTATCTACACACATATCATAAATTCTCCAAAATGCACTCAAAAACCGTAGTCAATGAACAGCATTACAACATCAAACTTAAAAAATGTTATTGAATTACAAATTTGGAACACGTTTCAAAACAAATATGGAAGACGTTCGAAATTTAACTGACATAACGTTATCATATGTGATATCGTTATAACATTATACAACTGTTACCATAGATAAGAAAATGTTGCTGTCATGTCTTATGTCTTAACCCTGTCGTTATGTCTGTAGATAAAATAATGTATGCAACTGTACATAATAAGGCCTTAAAACATTCGTGATTTGGCTCCTCATTTCATTATGTATCAGTTGCATAAAGTATTATTTAATTGGACAAGCATCTTAAATTTCTTAAGTTCCGAACAAGAGGAGACAAACGGGACCCCAATAGGTATAGGTCAATTAAGATATGAAAATAAGCACTAGACATGTACAGGGTGTCCCTAAAACCAACTTTTATACGATCAGGGCTGATAGACCAGCTCATAAGAACCTAGATTAAGCAAATTTGACTTCAGTAAAAATCTCTTAGTTTTCGAGATATTGACGTTTTTGTAAAACTCGTGCTAAGTGATACCCTGACTCGGTGTTTTGAGTGTCATTGCTAAAATATCAAGTATTTTACAAATCTGTTTTTTGCTATGTGTGGCCAAATAACTATGCTATTGAACGTATTTTCTATTTTTGCTAATTTATTCATGCTGTGGACACAGTACAATAACAAAAAAAAAATATTCGATTTTTTTCAAATTTCATTTCTGACTTCGAATTAGCGTGGTGAAAAAAAAATGTACCAACATAACCAGGCACTCAACGTAAAAAAATTGCGCATTTATTGTAGTTTCTAAAATGGTATAAAATTTACTAAACACTGTAATAATTTTTGAAATAATGATATTTTGTTACAAAATTAACTGTCTGCCGCCTTCATCTCATACGATCCGGTTGAACTAAGTTTGCACCTGGCGTGCTTGACATCACATACAAATTAGGTGCAAACTTCACGTAATCGTCAATATCTCGAAAACTAAGAAATTTTTATGAGGTCGATTTTACTCAGTCTCGTTTTTTATGAGCTGGTTTATCAGCTCTGTTCGCCATTTTGTAAAAGTCGCGAATTTTGATAGCCTGGATCAGTCTTTCGAATGTCATGACTTCAAATTTCAGTATTTTCTTAATCTGCTTTTTGTTAAACATTACTTAATAATTATGCTATCATACCTTTTCTGTTCGAAATTCAAATTCTGGTACGAAATTTAACCAATGGAATATTGTAGTATAACCTCCTTTTGAATTAAAATGCTATTATCTTAAAAACTACGGTGTCTAGTGTGTAAAATCTTACTATTTTAAACTACATTATTTTTTTTTATTTTAGCATGGTAAATTTGTTTTAAGTATTACGCGATTCAAATCCGAGGTCATATTTTGAATCACGTAAAATCTAATTTATTTTAATAAGGTATGATAGCATAATTATTAAGTAATATTTAAAACAAAAAGCAGATTAAGAAAATACTGAAATTTGAAGTCATGACTTTCGAAAGACTGATCCAGGCTATCAAAATTCGCGACTTTTACAAAATGGCGAACAGGGCTGATAAACCAGCTCATAAAAAACGAGACTGAGTAAAATCGACCTCATAAAAATTTCTTAGTTTTCGAGATATTGACGATTACGTGAAGTTTGCACCTAATTTGTATGTGATGTCAAGCACGCCAGGTGCAAACTTAGTTCAACCGGATCGTATGAGATGAAGGCGGCAGACAGTTAATTTTGTAACAAAATATCATTATTTCAAAAATTATTACAGTGTTTAGTAAATTTTATACCATTTTAGAAACTACAATAAATGTCCAATTTTTTTACGTTGAGTGCCTGGTTATGTTGGTACATTTTTTTTTCACCACGCTAGTTCGAAGTCAGAGGTGAAATTTGAAAAAAATCGAATATTTTTTTTTTGGTAGTGTACTGTGTCCACAGCATGAATAAATTAGCAAAAATAGAAAATACGTTCAATAGCATAGTTATTTGGCCACACATAGCAAAAAACAGATTTGTAAAATACTTGATATTTTAGCAATGACACTCGAAACACCGAGTCAGGGTATCACTTAGCACGAGCTTTACAAAAACGTCAATATCTCGAAAACTAAGAGATTTTTACTGAAGTCAAATTTGCTTAATCTAGGTTCTTATGAGCTGGTCTATCAGCCCTGATCGTATAAAAGTTGGTTTTAGGGACACCCTGTATAGGTCGCGAGTGCATGAGTGATTCAAAAGAGCTATATGAGTCGGTCTACCTCACTGGCTCACTAGCTCAGTTCCGATTCAAACAACTCAGCATATCTTTCAACTCACTCGTTCACTCGCTTTAAGTAGCTCTATTGAGCTGTGAGCTGCAAGAAAAAACACGATTGAACAAAAACATTTCGTCCCTGTCTTACCACCGTAGGTATACCTAAATGCCCTCTCTTTCGTTCGGAAATATTTGGATTTGAGCTATAAGAGCTAGTGAGCCGGTGACACACCACGGAGCTACTGAGCTCATAAGAGCTAATGAGCTGTTGACACACCGCCGCAGAGCTACTGCGCTGAAAGAGTGACACATATTTTTGAGAGCTAAAGATTCATATCACTCTTTTCACTTTAGTGACACATTTCGCGCATATGTAATAAGCACAAGTTGCATACAAAATCCGTGCTGGCTCTTATGAATCGACCATACATAAGGCTCTGATGTATAACTTCTGTCACAGGGCAAATACTTTCGCAGTATGTAAATGTGTGTTCCCGATCTTGAGCAGTCACCAATCTCCGTCGAGGTCTACTGAAAGCCTGGACTCTATTTTAATGTGTATGTTAAATAAAAAAATCACAAATAAGTAACAGCCATAATGACTAAGGTACAGTCAAGTTTAGGAATATGGGTAGGTACATACAGATGCTCAAAAATATGATACGATTTATATTTTTGCACTTGACTAAACTATGACAGGGAACACGGAAAATAAATACCCTGCTCTTAAAACGAACGTTAATAGTAATTTTAATAATATTTTCCCGTTATCGACAATAATTAACTTTAACCTCATTCTATCGCGAGCAGGGTTTGTGACTAGTGGGCATTCAACCGGAAGAAAAAAGGTAAAATAATTAACTTATCCTCCTAACACCCAAAGGTCTGTAACACCGGATTATACTAGGTTTATGCCATTATTGTTTCTTCCTATTCGCGATTCTGCACAAAATGAATTCTACGCAACTGAATTTAATCACATGCATACCTAATGCTTCACAGTCATTATATGTACGCAATCTTGTTTCTTCCTATTCGCGATTCTGCACAATATGAATTCCACACAACTGAATTTAATCACATGCGTTATACTTCACGATACTATCTCTCTATCTTTATCTTTTATTCTATCTATCTTCTATACTATCTTGTTTCTTACTAGTCGCGTTTACAAATTAAAGTGCAGAATCGCGAATAGGAAGAAACAAAATTGCGTAGAAATAATGACTGTGATGTGAAGCATTACGCATGTGATTAAATTCAGTTGTGTGGAATTCATATTGTGCGGAATCGCGAATAATAGGAAGAAACACGACTGCGTAGAAATAATGACTGTGAAGCATTACGCATGTGATCAAACTCAGCTGTGTAGAATTTATTTTGTGCAGAATCGCGAATAGGAAGAGACAATAATGGCATATACCTAGTATAATCCGTAACACCACTCAAAATTCACTCCAAATAAGATAAACTTCTGAGTTTGCACGCTAACGCCCAATAATTGATACCCTACTGTCGCCTCTATTGCTAAATGACTTAACATTCGATATGGCGACTACTGGGATAGTGTTTATTTTATTGTGTACTAGGATTTGCCCGTGGCTTCACCCACGTTGTACCCATTATTGTCCCAAGGGAACTATTTACCGGGATATAAAGTATCCTATGTTTCAATCTAAAACTTGGAATACTTGTGTGCCAAATTTCAGCTCAATCCATTCAGTTGTTACCCCGTTATTTAGCAACAAACATCTAAACCTCCAAACATCTTCACAAATTTTCGCATTTATAAGCGGGATATCAGAAATAAAAAAAATCACGAATGATTAAAGTACAGTCAAGTCTAGGAATGTAGATGCATACAGATGCTCAAAAAAATTCCGAATAAACTTTATGCAGTGGCAATAAAACTTACCATTTATGAAACGATTTATTCATTACATATTTTTGCACTTGACTAAACTATGAGAACCAGGAAAATAAATTAATCTGCTCTCAAAACGAACGTTTATAAATAGTAATTTAATTAATATTGTCCCGTTATCGACCATCACACATAAACGTTAACCACATTCTATCACGAGCAGTGTTTGTAGCTGGTGGACATTCAACAAGAAAAAAAAAGGTATAATAATTAACTTATCCTCCTAACACCTAAGTCCTGTAAAATCACTCTAAATCCGCTCCAAATAAGATAAAAGTTGTTTGACACGCTAATGTTCAATAATTGACACCCTGATCTAATGTTTGAGATGGCAATACTGAGACAGTGTGAAGGACTCGGAATACTTAGAGTCAAACGTGTATCTTATTTTTAACCTCGGATGGAAAAAGACGGGTATACGTTCGACGTGTGTGTCTGTGTCTGTATATCTGTGTATCGATGTATCTGTAGCTTTGTATGTCTGTCTGTGGCATCATAGCTCCCAAACGGACGAAACGATTAAGATTTCAATTATTGTTCAAAAGTTATTTCATCGAAATTGTTCTTATTTTCATCAAAATCGGTTCTATCGTTTATGAGAGATTCTAATTTGAAATTAAAAGGTCGGAGATTTTTACATAATAATATTGTACATGTACATCGTACAAAATTTAAATTAAAAATTTTTAGAAATGACGGCTGAAAAATCTTTAAAAATTAAATAAAAAATCTGTACTGTACCTCAGCTAGGTACAGTCTGTTGGCCTTTTGTGTTTTTAAGATAAGTTGTAATAAATAAATAAATAAACTAATTAATAAATAAATAGATAAAAAAATCATAAAAAATAATAATAAATAAATAAATAAATAAAAAAAATTACAAATAAATAAATAAACAAATAAATAAATAAATAAATAAATAAATAAATAAATATAGATATAAATAAATAAATAAATAAATAAAAAAATAAATAATTAAATAAATAAATAAATATATAAATAAATAAATAAATAAATTTAGGGGACAATCTTACACAAATCGAACTAGCCCCATGTAATAAATATTTTGTTTGCTGTGACAGGTTATTACATGCATTACTAAAACAGAAGATCCCCCAGTACAGATAATTTTTTACTTTTTAGTGTTATTATTTATAAAGGTATTAAAAGATAGAGTTGTGTGTCACAGTTGTGCTAGGCTAGAGTTACAGGAATGACATGCCACTTTTATGACAACATCATACAAAGTAATATGCAGGTAAGCGAGGATGGAATAAAATAAGGATAAATTTACATGGCATTATTTTAATAAGTTCTTAACATAATCTATTTCAAACTAATCTATTCAGTAAACAAACACCTGCTAGAGTTATTAGCTTGCGCATTCTATAAATAAAATACAGGACTATGTCATGGACAGGTATATTTAGAAATGATAATGTCCTGCATGAGTAATCATTAATTTATATCAGTAAAAAAACATTATACAACGTTGCATACAATACTTTTTCTACGACTAGGTTTTGAAATATAAAATACAAATTTAAACATAGCCTGCAAACAAGGCAAATATGACATATGACTGACAGTATGTGTCTATGGTAAACTTTTTTTTTTAATTTGTCGTATACTCGTTAGTGACACGCAGTGACGATATTATAAATACTTTTTTTATGTTGGCATCAATGAATTTAGTTCGGAAAGTTTTGTTTTTCTTAAAAACCGTAAGAATTTAATTGTTTGTTAAGTTGGTAGTTGTACATTTTTATCGTAAAGTTAGAATTGAGCGCTTAATCCTTGACCTAAGTTTAACGTAGATTTAAAAGTCTGTGGCTGCTAGCAATATCGTTTTGTGACTACAACGACACTAGTGCTGTTATGGGGAATAGAGTATAGACTTCTCTGAACTCATATTATGTATGTTCTTGTATTATTGTTCGTGACCAAGTAAAAAACAGATCAAAGTACAGGAGTAGAATTTTTTTTTAATATGACTATAAAACTACCCAAAGCGGTATAGCGTTGCTTGGGTCGATTTTTGCATGACCCTCCCTTAATTTATTTTTTCATGCTCTTCAGGTCAACAATGTTGCTGAGAGCCGCCATGTTCCTCTGCGTGGCCGCGAGCGTCCTCATACCGGCGCAAGCGCATGACGACGAAGCGTTGATGTTTATCGCCAACGTGGTACTGAGTGGCCACATGTCTAAGAGACCTGCCAATACGGGAGCTCTTTTTAGGACTAAAGACATGTGCCCGATCAACTGTAAAGCCACGCCAATAAAAACTAAAAAAGGAAGAATGTGGAGATGTCACTCATGTACTTAAAGGAGGTCTGCTTTTTTGCCCGGTGGGTGCATTCGCCATGCATGACATGCGGTCCACTGTATCAATCCTCAGTGTTTGGCACCCGGGGTGGTCCGCCCCTCCGTCTCACCCCCTCCCCCACCCCATACGCTGCCAATGAATAAATTCAAATCAAGTAACTTGAGTTTTATTTACAGACATTTTTAGAAATTAATATTTAAAAACAATTCGACCTCTAAAAGTATCTATTTATGTAACTGTACAGTATACAGAGTAGAAACAAATCAATGGGCTTTGGAGGAAATCTAAATTTGGAAAATTACAAGATCCTTTCCTGTAAGTAAAATGAGCTATCTTAAGCATTTAATTTAGTTCCTCTCCAGGGCCAGTTGATTTTTTCCATCCTGTATAGTAAAATCATTACATTACATGTTCATTATTTTTATCAAATAGTAACTGGGGAGTATCAAAAATAAGTATTAAAACGGAAACAAATTGATTTTTCGGCCTTGAGGCCCCCGCAGGCGCCTTAGCCAGCGACCAGAAAGTGCACGCGTTAGCACGCGTTATGCCCGATATGTTCCTTCTATTCCTGGTCCCGACTAAGACGTGCATGAATCAGTAATGAGTCAGAGCTCGATTTTACTGTCCCGTAGATTTTCATGTCGTCGGCAAAATAGAGGAATTTAGAGTGAGTGAAACATTTACTAATGTCGTTAATAAAGGTATCGAAAAGCAATGGTCCAAGCAAAGACCCCTGAGGGACGCCCACCATCACCCACCCTGATATATAATTATTGACTACAACAGCCTGGGACCTATTCTCAGTGTAGGAAGAAAACCACCTCAGTAAGTCACTACTGATTCCAATGTCACATAACTTGGATAGTAAGATAGCATGGTCAATTCTATCGAAGGCTTTACTGTAATCAGTATAGATTACATCAACCTGAGTGTTATCGTCCATTGAACTAGTGACATACTCATTAAGAAGAACGAGGTTAGATAACGTGGAACGGCGCTGTAAAAATCCGTGTTAATTGGGGCTGAAAGAGTTTTTAAAGGCGTAATAAACTTGGTTGTATACATTTTTTTCCAAAACCTTCGATATTATACATAATTTAGAGATTGGTCTATAATTCTTTACGTCAGTTTTTGGACCTTTTTATGGACTGGTGTGATAAAAGCCGATTTCCACATTGGAGGGACATTACGAGTATACTCGGAAAGCGAACGTTTAAATAGTAAGCAGATAGGATTCGCTAAGCTCTCAGCACAATTTATTAAGAACTGAGCAGGTAGGTCGTCCTGCTGACTTGGATGGATCAGTTTAAGAAGAATATTTTTTACTAAGATAGGACTTACTGTCAAGGATGCCGAAGAGTTAGTAACATTACTAGAATTACAAACAATGTTGTTAGTACCTGATGATGGCGAGAATGACGACAAAAAGTAATCAGAAGGCCTGACATATATCCGGCCCAGTATTAGCTAAATTACCGTTGTAACTTAGGCTGCTAGTATGCCGTGGGACCCAGACCGCAACTTAATAAATGACCAGAATTGTTTAGGATTTTTACATATATTAATTTCGACACGACTTATATACGAGTGAAAGCATTGTTGCTCCAGTCTTCGCACTCGTTTAATGTTAAGTATTTAATTAAATTTGTAATTTTTTTCCGCATGAATTAACATAATTTGTTTAGCAATAGTTAGCACCATACTAATGCTCAGATGTCCGACATCTGTCACAGGACTACCTTTTGAACAGTAATTCGTAGACACTTGAAATTTTCGCAGTATGTAACCGTGTTTCCCGATCTTGAGCAGTCACCAATCTCCGTCGAGGTCTACTGAAATGCCGGACTCAATTTTATTGTGTACTAGCATTTGCCCGCGGCTTCACCCACGTTGTACCCATTATTATCCCAAGGGAACACTTTACCGGGATATAAAGTATCCTATGTTTCAATCCAAAACTTGGTATACTTGTGTGCAAATTTCATCTCAATCCATTCAGTTGCTACCCCGTTATTTAGTAACAAACTTCAAACCTCCAATCACCTACACAAATTTAATATAAGTGGGATATTAGAAATAAAAAAAAAATCACGAATGATTAAAGCACAGTCAAGTCTAGAAATATAGATGCATACACATGCTCAAAAAATGTCCGAATACACCTTATGCAGTGGCAATAAAACGTTGTGCAATTTATGAAACGATTTATTCATTACATATTTTTGCACTTGACTAAACTATGAGAACAAGGAAAATAAATAACCTGCTCTCAAAACGAACGTTTATAGTAATTTAATTAATATTTTCCCGTTATCGACCATCACACATAAACGTTAACCACATTATATCACGAGCAGTGTTTGTAGCTGGTGGACATTCAAGAAAAAAAAGGTAAAATAATTAACTTATCCTCCACTCACCTAAGTCCTGTAAAATCATTCTAAATCCACTCCAAATAAGATTAAAGTTGTTGACACGCTAATGTCCAATAATTCACACCCTGCCGTCATTTCTATTACAAAATGGCCTAATGTTTGAGATGGCAATACAGAGACAGTGTGAAGGACTCAGAATACTTTGACTCAAACGTGTATCTTATTTTTAACCTCCGACTGAAAAAGACGGGTGTTATAAGTTCGACGTGTGTGTATATACTTATCTGTAAACGGTGTATTTGTGGCTTTATGTGTCTGTCTGTGGCATCGTAGCTCCCAAACTGACGAAACGGTTTAAATTTCGTTTATTGTTCAAAAGTTATTTCATCGAAATTCTTCTTATTTTCATCAAAATGTTTATGAAAGATTCTAATTTGAAATTAAAAAGTCAGAGATTTTTACATACTTAATAATATTTTTCATCACACTTGCTCGAAAATGGTGTCATTACACGTATGTTTTGCGGGCCGTAAATGACCTAGTACGCCCTAGGGCGTAATGGTTTTCTTTTTAAATTTGAAACGCTGGTTCCGTTTTACTCTTATTTGTCATGTTCAAAGGAAACGCCAATTACTTTTTTAACTTTTATCACTGAAATATTTATTTAAAGATAACTGTTATTGCAAATACATGTACACACATATTTCGGTAACATTAATTAAATGTTTAAATAATGTATTTCTTTATTTTGCAAATATAAAATCAACTAAAATGGCCGTTACCGCTATGGTTTCCGAACGTCACTTGTCATTCGCATTATCTATGGACATAATGTCACTAACGTCACTGTCTGTTCTAGTATTTTCTTGTCATACTGGGGCGATAAGTAAGGTTATATTATTAAGATTTCCTCACAAGTGTGATGAAAAACATTGTGTGTGCCACGGGCGGTAAAGGAATTACAAACTCGTGTTATTAAAGCCCTCGGTTTCACCTCGGGCTTATAACAAACACTCGTTTGTAATTCCTTACTTACCGCCCTAGATACACAATGTACTAATGCAATGTACATGATGTAAGTAGTTTTAGGATGTAGGTACCTACATCGTACAAAATTTACATTATAAAACGCCGACTAAAATAAAACTTTAAAAATTAAATAAAAAATCTTTTCTCAAACATGGCATGAAATGTTGACATTACGTGCCTAAAAATAGGCCACAATGTACCTCGTTTCCTATGCGGCTTGACACTTGGCACGGAATGGAATTTCATGCTTACATTGCCGGCCTAGGCCGGTTTTTTAATTTCCATTCCACATTTATTTGGGCCCCAGCATCACGGCATTCAGCCATTAAAAAAACAAAAAACGATTTATGCTATATTTTGCAGTTTTATTTATTTAAAATTGACATGAACATAAATGACATTATAAACAATTTCCAATTATTATAAATTGCAAACTAAATCACAAGAATACACATTTAAAATATTTCATCTAAATATTCGCGGTAAAAATGTGAACTGAAATAGCTTTTGGCCGAATTTGTATTGTCTGTGGATATAATGTCACTAATGTCACTTTCTGACAGCCAGTTTGTTTGTGTTATAAAATATTAAGTAAGGTTATTATAGTAAGTTTATTTATTTCATTGCATGTTTGAGAAAAGCACTATACATACCTCGGCGGGAAATGGGGTTGCCGGCCTCGTAACTATCTGGCCTTGCTTCGCTCGGCCAGCTATATGTACTCGGCCGGCAATTCCTTACTTCCCGGCCTCTGCAGTAATGTACTATTACCTCAGCTTGGTACAGTCTGTTGGCCTTTTGTGTTTTTAAGATAAGTTGTAATAAATATTTGTAATGGGTATCTGTAATAGGTTATTACATGCATTACTAAAACAGAAGATCCCCCAGTACAGATTATTTTTTACTTTTTGGTGTTTTTATTTATTAAGGTAATAAAAGATGGAGTCTGTATCGTATGTCACAGTTGTGCTAGGCTAGAGGTACAGGAACGACATGCCACTTTTATGCCAACATCATAGCGAGGATGGAGAAAAGTAAGGATAAATTTACATGGCATTTTTTTTAATAAGTTTTTAACATAATCGATTTCAAACTAATCTATTCAGTAAAAAACTGCTAGAATTATTAGCTCGCGCATTCTATAAATAAAATACAGGACTATGTCATGGACAGGTATATTTGGAAATGATAATGTCCTGCATGAGTAATCATTAATGTTTATCAATAACTGACATATGGCCCACAACTTATCTGCTTTGCCTTAAGGTTAACCAGTGGAGAATGCCTTATGGCATTAAGTCGATAAGTTTTTTTTTTTTTTTTAGTTTTATTTTATGCAATAAAGTTTAAATAGATAAACAAGTTTTAACCTAACCTAACCAACTGTCAAAAAAACTGTGAAGTAGGTAGCATATAGTTTACATTGGAACCGGTCAACCGGTGGTAAATATTGACATTCATATGTGCATTTTAATATACCTAAATTGAAGAATTAAAATTTTTGACTTTGACTATAAAACTACCCAAAGCGGTATAGCGTTGATTGGGTCGATTTTTGCAAGACCCTCCCTTAATTTCTTTTTTCATGCTCTTCAGGTCAACAATGTTGCTGAGAGCCGCCATGTTCCTCTGCGTGGCCGCGAGCGTCCTCATACCGGCGCAAGCGCATGACGACGAAGCGTTGATGTTTATCGCCAACGTGGTACTGAGTGGCTACATGTCTAAGAGACCGGCCAATGCGGGAGCTCTTTTTAAGACTAAAGACATGTGCCCAAGCAACTGTAAAGCTACGCCAGTAAAAACTAAAAAAGGAAGAATGTGGACATGTCACTCATGTACTTAAAGGAGGTCTGCTTTTTTGGAGGAGGGGTGCATTCTCCATGTGGTATATGACATGCGGTCCGCTGTGGCAATCCTCAGTTAGCACCCGGGGTGGTCTGCCCTTCCCTCTTACCGCCTCCCCCACCCCGCTGCCACTGAATAAATTCAAATCAAGTAACTTGAGTTTTATTTACAGACATTTTCAGTAGGCTTATGATGCTACGCTTTGTCACGCGATAAATAAGTGATAAAGCATCCGTCACTCTCGCATACCAAACGAACGCTCCCTGCCAAGAACCAAGAGTCTCGATACCGAAGGGGATTAAATAGGGAATTTGCCTGTAGTCAATATAAATTACTACACGCTAGCCATTAAATCAGCTTTCGAAAATTTGCAAAAATGAACTAAACATTACCTATTTAGCGTTTTAAACGATTTTTAAAAGATCAAAACCTATAAATAAGAAGATTTGATGTTTGATTAAAATGACGTCATTTCACTTTTATTCCATATGTAGGTACAAACTTCATACTGTCTGAGCGTTTTGACACTTCATAAATAGTAACTGATTTGATCTGTCAGGAAAGTAGCCTATTGCACTCGGCGCCTCAGCTGCCACATCTGCATGGTTTCCGATTTAATTTAGGTCTTGATTTTGTTTTCTTCGAAACATTAATTAAATTCCTAATTATCAGTAGTAATAAAAAGGTCGTTATGTATGTCATATTTCCAGTGTGTCATCAGAGGTCGGGCCGATACAGGGCGCGGTAGAAATAGTGCCAGTTGGGTAAACCGACAACTTCAAACCTGTCACTCTTACTCCTTTGTTAATGGTAGTATGGTAAGGTAAGTATTAATGGGATTAGAATGCTCCTCGAATGGTTTAAGATCCTTTCTGGAACCAGAATTAGTACTATGCTTTTTAATACAAAAATAGGACACCGACTATATTTTTTTTTTAGTTATTAGAGTTTACCTTTGTTTCTGGAAAATTACATTTATTTAAACTCAATGATACAAAGTATATATGTGACGTCCTACGTGAAAAGGTACCTTATGAGGGTTTCTAGTTACGGCGATATGAACGGTTTTGTGAAATCCTTCAAAATCATCATTTTTTTTTTAATGCAAAATTGTAAAATATAGGAATAGACGTGTATTTGTAGCTTGGTTTCACTGCTGTACGTTAATTTTTTCTATATAAAAATTGGGTTCAAAGTTTAGTAGAAAAGGTACCTTATGGCGGATCACATACAAAAATGATAAAGCTGTTGATAAAATTCATAAATAAAATTTACTAGCAACTTTTGCTTATTTCTTTTTTATACCACGACGGTGGCAAACAAGCATGCGGCCTGCATAATGATAAGCAAAAATTTTCGAAATGATTCTAGAAAGCTGAAAATTTGGAAGGTAAGGGGCCACTGGGTGCCACAGATTCGGAATTGAAAAAAAATTTAAAATAAAAATAAATACATTTGTATGTCGTTTTTTTAAATTTTTAATTATTAAACATTTTTTTTAAAACAGATAAAAAAGTGTTTTTGACGAATCGTATAATTTTTGACCATTTTTAGAAAGACCTTGTTTTTTTAAAAAAAATTGACAAAAATAAAAAAAAACACTGGCGAATGCCCATCATTTTTGACCATTTTAGAAAAAGTTTTTTATAGGGATGTAACGATACCGATACCGATACCGATATATCGGTATCGCCGATATTATACAACCGATATTTGAAGAATTTGCTGTATGAAAAAAAATCTGCAAAAAGTAATTTCAATTTCTGACTTAATTTATGTATTGGTCTATTCTATTACCTTGTGCAATGATAATTACTATGTTAATTAAATCTTTGGTTCTTAATAAAAAAAAGAATTTTGAGTTGTCAATTTATTATTTTTACTTTACACTTTCAAGGTTGACTCTCTGGTAAATATAACCAGTAGTCATTGCCATTAGTTATAATAAGGACATAAAAATATCTGAAATTCATACTTCATTATTTAGCTAAGATATCGGTATCGGTATCGGTATCGCCGATATTAACTACTATATATCGGTATCGGTATCGTATCGGCAAAACTGTGTATCGTTACATCCCTAGTTTTTTCATTTTTTTTTTCAAAAAAACTTACAAAAATAGACTTTTTTTTGGGGTTTCTATAATTTTTTACCACTTTGTCATGTTTCCCTTTCAACCTTTTTAGAAAAAGTCTTAAAAACATTTTTTTTTTAAACATAAAAACGTGTTTTTTGCGAATCGTGAAACTTTTTGACCATTTTAGAAAAACGTTGTTTTTTTTTAAAAAAAATTACAAAAATAAAAAAACACTTTTTGGCGAATGCCTATCATTTTTGACCATTTTAGAAAAAGGTTTTTATTCATTTTTTCGAAAAATTTACGAAAAAAGAAATTTTTTGGCGGTTTCTATAATTTTTGACCACTTAAGAAAAAGAATCTTTTTAATTTAAAACACGCTATAATCCACGACGAACACTTCTCACAACTATTCGAACGAAAAGGTAAGCAAATACTGCTCATGCCGGCCGGCTGAGACTCCGAGCGGCCAGCAAGACCGAGAGAGAACGATACGTAAAGTGTTGGTGAGAGTAGGACAGATGCGTGGCGGTACTGGCGGTGTAGCCAAAATAATACCACGGCACGGCGGTATGAAGGACAAAAACTGAGCAAGTTACGACAAGTATTTCTAACATTTTTAAATTACACCGCCATAAAGTACCTTTTGTACTAAACTGTAGAAGCATATTATTCAGCCTTTAATTCGCCTATAACAAAAATAAAGATAGGCAAAGACGTGTCGTAACATATAATTTACTAAATGGAAATACATAATAAAAAAAACACAATTTTTACACAACATTGAATATCTCCGTAACTAGAAACCCTCATAAGGTACCTTTTCACGTAAGACGTCACATTTGAGAATTACTCTTAATTGGTCAAGATTTGAAGTAAATTTCTAATAACCTTTTTTCTTCAGTTTTCTGTCTTAATACAAGATTTGTCAATAAATAATGGAAATATCGTGCCATACTGTAATTATCAATAATTTTTGCTTATGGCCCGCCATAAGGTACCTTTTCTCAAATGTATGGGAATAATTTGTGATCTTTACGTAACTTCAATCGTTTATAAATAAAAAAATACGACTTGTAGAATAATAATGACACTTTTGAGATACTTGTGTAGACTGATTAAATATAATTTAGAACTCATTATACGAAAATTGTGAATATTATAGGAATTATGAAATATATAATAAAAATGACATTTTAATTAAAATAAAAATATTTCGTTAACAATGTGATTTTATTTCTATCCCAAAATGTGCAGTCTAATATCTCTAACTATATACAATGGTTCAGATTACAATATGTTAAAGAACAGGCCGAAATTTTTTTTTTTTTAATTTCGTTCTCAGAAGTGACTTGCTCTAATCAAAGGCTGATTTTTCACGACCTGGAAGTCACATTAAAAAAACCATTACTGATTTCCAAAGAAAAATACCTTAAGATACATAATCAATCATCATCTCCATAACTTCCAACGGGAACATACTTAAAATTAGTTTCAAACTTCTTTTGACGATTTCTCAAAAGTGCAATTTTAGCATGTGCAGGTTTGATGTTTTTTTAAAAAAAAAGTATGAGACTTAGGGTCGTGATTCTTTTTGTATTAGATAGCTTATTTAACACAGATTTAGGATCTGTGCTTAACTCAATACCAACCATAAGGTACCTTTTCCCGTGGAACGTCACATATAATTAATCTAAAACTAAAAACTTAAAGTAAATAACAATTAAAATTACTATTAATGATCTATGTCTAAAATGGGCCCCTGTAGCATTATGCCGAGACTACTTTTTAGTTATTTTTAACAGTGAGTATGGTAAATGTATTTTTTTATTTATTCCTTACTATGTTTTTCGGATTTAGTCTTTATAATTAAAAGTAAACATAGACCGAATCATACGAAAGCCAACATCCAGATGGATATTTATAAACAGTTTTTTGTTATTACAGAAGCCTATTACTGGGTCCATATTAGCTCCAAAGCCTGAGAAAAACACACTATTTCGTTACCAAATTGTTAACATTAATTGAGCTGATTATTTTCTACGATAAGAAAATATGCGATAATATCGTAATTAATTATAAAAAATAATATTATTAATACAAAATAGAGAAATACCGCAAGTGCCTACTTTAAATTAAGGACGAACTGAATTTTTATTGCTTAAATTTAATATTCAGATAAGTGTGTGTTACGTAGCTAATAAGCACTTGGGGCGATATATTGAAAAATGGCCCAGATCGCAGGTGTTAGGTAGCATTTGTCGCTCGACAAAGAGTCGCGTGTCACAGTTGTGCTAGAGGTACTGGAGTGCACTGCGCGATTTCGCCGCGCGGCTACTATAGTACCAAATTTTGCCCCTCAGGGGGGGGGGGGGGGGGGGGGGGGGCTGAACCAGCGAACAGAAAGGGCACGCGTTATGCGATATAGAGAGACGGTGCCTATTGTGGGATATCATGAAATAACGGGTAGTACAATAAAACAAGATAACATTTAAAATACCTAAAACTAAAAAGACCCATAAAGAACATTAAAATAGAAGCATGGTTAAAATTAAATGTACTAAAAAATAAAACTAAATTAAAATTAAATAAGCTAAAATTAACATAGATCTAACAATGGCCCCTGCGGCATGGTGCCGAAGATGCTGGCAGTATTTCCTATTATATTTATGTGTTGAGCGAGGAAGCTGCCTGCTCTTGACGGTGCGTTCCGTCCGGTGGTCGAAACCGAACGTGAGTTTTGTTAGAAAGAGAAAGTCCTGTACGTAATACTACTTCTATAGGTACGTATTACTTATTATGTGCTAAGGTAACGTAAAGTAGGTACATTACACAACCAGGGCGGTAAAACAAACAAAGGCCGAGATCGCAGATGTTTGCGGCCCGAGCTGCAAGCGAGGGACGTAAATATGCGATAGAGGGCTTTCTTTATTACCTCCCGTGTTGTGCACCTACATTATTTTATGTCTACACTTGACCAGAAAACGGCTTTTCCGTTCGCGTAGCGTGCGGTTAAAGCTACTTGGACAGGTGTGGCATAATAGTACATTACATAACTAGGGTGGTAATACAAAGAAAGGCCAAGATCGCAGATGTTTAAATATGCGATTGTGGGCTTTTTTTATTACCTCCCGTGTTGTGTACATCATTTTATATGTCTACACTTGGCCAAAAAGCGGCTTTTTCGCCAGGTGTGGCATAAAATATATTTTTTTCCTATGTTTTGTGTACCTGGTGCGTTCTATTTTCATTAGTCAACTAATACCACCAACAAACTTATAATAAAATCCCTACATTTAAATCTATTAGTGGAATTAAAATCACCCCACGTCGCAGATAAGCCATCTGTTATTACCAACATTTATGAATTCCTATGACCACGCCCGGCACATAATACCTATGTTGGATTGTGTTGAATATGTTGGTCTATATGTTGTGATTCGGTGAATTTACGTTTGGGGGTCATTAATTTTTATTCTTTCATGCGGCCGTTGATTTGAAAGGGTTTAGGTGTGTTCTGTGATTTGATGAACATGATGACTTGTAATGTTTGTATTTTGAAAGTTGATAACAGTAATAAATTGTATCTAAAGAAGCGGTCCAATCGGGAATCCCTTGTTTCCCATAAAGTTGTAAGTCACACTGTATTGTTACCTAGTCATAATTATCGAAAGTCATAAAGTATTTGTTTCTCTAAAACGGTAACGTTTTTAAGATATTTTAAAACGTTAGTATATAGAAAACAAATAAGTTAGGTTAGGTTTGTTTTATAACAATACTGAAAACTTAACGGTTTCGTAGAAAATATGACTACAATACAGTATGTTTTTAATAATTGTGGGAGACAATATAGACCCGGTTCAATCATGGTTTGAGATGAATTCTGGAACGTGGACGAATCTCATATTTTTTTAACCAGCCTTTACGTAAAGTAAAATGGCTAAATATAGTTGAACTGTAATACGGTATCCCCCGGGATTGCGGGAAAGAGGAGTGACGGGAAAAGGATAAAAAACCTTAACCTGACGGCTGAAACTTACGTCGAGGTGTGGATGCAACCCGATGGAGCTAACGATAGATACGGTAAGGCTAAAGCTTCCAATACCGGTTTTTTGTATGGACAATCATCATCAGGGAGCGTACTTTTCATGCCAAATGACGTCAACCTACATACAGGCTGCTTTAGTTAAGGTACTACATTGATTTACCGTAACCGTAAATTACCGGTATCGTTTAAGGTATGAATTATTTTTTTTACATTTATTGATTCGTGTCAATGGTAGAAAACATTTTGTAAGTAAAAATGTATCATCATTAATTTAAGAGTTACACTCCTGTCGGTGGAGTTGTTTCCAATCTTGTCTGACGTACGCCAGCTTCTTGACATTTTGATAAGACACAACATTAACTTTTTCCTTCACTTGGTCCATGTAACTGCGTCTAGGTCTTCCTCTACCTCTTTTTCCCTCTATCTTTCCTTCCAGTATGGTTTTAAAGAAATTGTCGTGTCTTATCAAATGTCCTATCATTTTTCCTCGTCTGTTTGCAATAACATTCAGGATTGTCCTCTTCTCTTTCACCATCATTAATACTTCTTCATTGGTTTTCTTCTCTGTCCAGCTTATGCCTTCCATTCTCCTCCAGCACCACATTTCAAATGCTTCCAATCTTTCTCTATCTCTTTGCGTCATTGTCCACGTTTCACTTCCATAAAGCGCAATGCTCCAAATGTACACTTTTATAAGTTGTTTCTTGCTCTTGCATGCCATACTGGATTTTAACAGTTGTCTTTTCTTATTAAAAGCTTGTTTCGCCATAGCAATTCTTGCGACAATATCTGGTGTACACCAGATATTGAAAAAATGTATACGTCTGTTTTTTTTATTTATTTTAACGGAAAATTGGAAATATTCATCGGATATGCGATTTGACATATACTTATCCGAATGCGGTCCCTTCTATATCAAAATGCGTTTCTGTTATATGTATTTTCCAATTTACCGTTGCAATAAATAAGATAACACAGGCATCTTGATTTATAAAACGGCTTCTACCATTGGCATTGACACCAACTAATAAAAGTAGTGATAAAATTAATTCATGGCTTTGACGATACCGGTAATTTCCGGTAACGATAAATTAATCTAAAACCTAAAAATAATCATGCTGTATGTAGCTTGACGTCATTTTTACGTCATTGGCACGAAAAGTACGCTCCCTGATCATCATCATCATCAACCTATTCGCGCCCCTCTTAGGGTTTGTTCCCGGGTGACTCCGGTACCGAATGTACTGGGATTTCCCGGTATTTTGAGCCGAGCAAAGAACCGGGACGTGAAAATAAAAGTCTTAGTACTTTCGGTACTTTCGGGAAACACATTTAAGCGGCATTTTCCATTTAATTTATGTATTCTGTGTAATATATTGAGTTCTGTCTATCGTAATTCAAACAGTAAGAGAAATGGCGAAAAAAGACGTGTAAATTGAAACGAACAAGCACGTAGAGTCTGTGCGGAAAGAGAATAGATTTAGATGGGGGGGGGGGGCGCTGTAATTCTTTTGTACCGTATTTGCAAAAAAAGCCATAGAGTCTGTCCGGTAAGAGAATAGGATTAATTTTGGGGGGCGCTGTAATGATTTTCTACTGTATGTGTCCTATTTTCTATTCTGCGGCCATACTGGTTAGGTTAGTTCCGTTTTTCGCCACGCCTATTCTCTTTCCGCACAAACTTTACTGGTTAGGTTAGTTCCATTTTTCGCCACGCCTATTCTCTTTCCGCACAGACTCTAGTCAGATGTTAACTTAACGCAGGTGGCGACCGAGATAACGGCAATCTTACCCGGCCTGCCCCGCTAGTCCGTAAAACTGTGATTATTAATTAAATTATTATACGCAGGTTTCTTCACGGTATTTGTCCTTAACCAAAAAGCTAATGGTAGATAAATATCTAATAATATTTCATACATTAGTTCCTAAAAACTAATTGGTGGTGGAGCCAGGATTCGAACTCACGACCTCTACTTGAAAAACGCATAACGGAACCACTCGGCTACCATAGCTTATGGACAATACCGGGATAGGTATTGTTAAACAATACTGACGTTTGAAGTCCCAGGTAATGTGTTTATCGTGTAACATCAAAGACTTCCACAACGAACTTTTTGCCTCTATCGACTTCCGGCGACCTTCACCAAGTCGTAAGACCATCTTGTTGCTACCCACGCATCTTCCGCTTCGTGAAAATATGCACATGACGTAATACGCAAATTATCTAATCTTTATGGTATAAACCAATGCTTGTGGACGTATTAAAAAAAGATTATTAATCCATGTTATTGATTACATTTAATTTGAGTTATCATTCCACTTGATAGTGATCTTTGTGCCAGAACCTTGATAATCTTAGTATAAATTGACAATTTGCTCGCTCAACAATTCATTCCAACGTTTCAGTAATCATGAGTTTCTCCGATAAAGTGGTGTTAGTGACGGGCGCCAGCTCCGGCATCGGTGCGGCCGCCGCCGTGCTGTTCGCTAAGGAGGGCGCGCGCGTCGCCCTCGTGGCCCGCAACGAGACCAAACTGCACGACGTCGCGCAGCGATGCGCGCAGCACGGACACACACCTCTCATCATCAAAGCTGATGTTAGTAACGAAAAGGGAGCTAGCACCATCGTAAAGAAAACCGTTGACCACTTTGGGAAGCTCGATGTTCTCGTCAACAACGCCGGAATATTGAGACTAGCTTCACTGGATGATGCAAATATTCTTCGCACATTCGATGAAGTTATGAACACGAATCTGCGTTCAATCGTCCAGCTGACCAGTCTGGCTGCGCCGCACCTAGCAGCGACCAAGGGAAATATTGTAAACGTGTCAAGCACAGCATCACAAAAAATCCCGAAGAACTTTATGTCATACTGCGTGTCGAAAGCCGGTTTGGATCATTTCACTCGCTGTGCTGCGTTAGACCTGGCTGCGTCGGGGGTCAGAGTGAACAGTGTGAACCCCGGACCGGTGAGAACAGATATATTTGAGACAGCTGGCATGGTGCCCGTTGGTGCTGGTGATATGTTATGGGAACGATCGAAGGATATCACGGCTTTAGGCAAAGTAAGCGAGCCAGAGGAAATCGCTGACGTCATTGCGTTCCTGGCTAGCGACAAGGCGAGAAGCGTCACTGGCTCCATCTATGTTTCTGATAATGGTGTACTGTTGAAGTGAATTTGTATGTTATAACGTATATAATAAATCACTGTATTTGAAAGGGGAAATTGCAGGTTATTTTTATAATATTATTGTCGTTAGGTTTTACTTTCGTATACCTACTTAATGGAAGAACATCTTAAAATAATACATTATTGAATTGTATTGTAGATTAATTTAATTGGCTGTCTAAACTTCGACTAAACAAATAATTTTATATATCAATACAGCCTACCGGCTATGAATAATCATTCACACAAATCAAGTAGTTTCTCTTTTGTATAAAGGTCCTTAACACAATAAATTAAAAAAAAAAAAAAAAAGTAGTTTCTCACACGTGTTCTGTCATCATAACACTGACGAGTAGTACTCAATAACATGCACTTGCATGAAGACACGTGATATGCGCAGCAGAATGACGAGCTTGGATAAACAAAAGATAAAAGCAGAACACGGTGATTAATATTACTACTCAGGTGGCGTCAACCAGTCTATATCGACGCCATGATGAGTTCTCAGGTAAAGTAGTGTTAGTGACGGGGGCCAGCTCCGGCATCAAACTGCAACGAGACCAAACTGCACGACGTCGCGCAGCGGTGCGCGCAGCACGGACACACACCTCTCATCATTAAAGCTGACGTCAGTAACGAACAGGAAGCCAGCACCATCGTAAATAAAACAGATGACCACTTTGGGAAGCTTGATGTTCTAGTTAAAAACGCCAGAATCTTTAGAAACGATTCAGTTGCTGATCCAAAAAGTCTTCCTACTGACTAGTCTGGCTACACCGCACCTAGCTGCAACCAAGGGCAATATTGTAAACGTTTCGATTATAGCGGCCCTAAAAATTACAGAGGAGAATTATACGTCATTCCACAGGTCATACAGTGTGGCAAAAGCCGGGTTGGATCATTTCACTCGTTGCGCCGCACGGTAGACCTTTCGGCGTCGGGCGTCGGAGTGAACTGTCAACCCTGGGCAACGTGTCAAGCCTGGACGGACATGGCTGAAAATGCGGGCTTGGCGCCTATTGGGAGTGGTGACCAAATGTCCAAACAAGTAGAGAGTTTGACGACTTTAGGTAAAGGAGGCGAGCCGGAGGAGGTCGCTGACCTCATCACGTTTCTGGCCAGCGATAAAGCAAGGAGTATTAGTGCTTGAACTTTGTCTCTGATAACGGCTATCTCCTCAAATAATAGTACTTAAATAATTATCGGTCCAAAGTAGCCCATGTATTATAATGTAAAATAGTATTATAGTTAGGTTAAGTCGATCCAACTGAAAGTTTCTGTATAGTCTGATGGGTATTTAAAAATCTATTTTTTTTTCAAGTATTTTGAATTATATTAGAGCGTTTCGTTTCGTTTTGTCGTCGCTGACTCTCCCTGTCTCTTTCCATCTACGAAATTAACGAAACGTACACAGAATAATAACACAGAGTATAAAACTTCGATAAGCAGTTTATATCAAGAGCACACACCTGGCCGTGCCTGGTTCGTTAAAGCCGCTTTCTGGCCAAGTGTACAAATAAAATGATATACACAACACGGGAGGGAATAAAGAAAACCCTCGATCGCATATTTACGTCCCTCGCTTGCAGCTCGGGCCGCAAACATCCGCGTTCGCTCAATCTCGCGATAATGCCACACCTGACCATAAAGTGGCTTTTTCCGCACGCTGCGCGTACAGACAAATGCGTGGAGAGGCCACGCGAGTCTAACTCGCACCTGTCCGGTTTTTTATTTCATTATTTGTCTGTTTCCCGTTTAGTCAGCAAAATGGCAATCGGAAGTGGTACCAAAGTATAAATAAAATAAATAAATAAATAAATATTAGGGGACAATCTTACACAAATCGAACTAGCTCCATAGTAAGCTCAATAAGGCTTGTTAAGGGTTGTGTTATGGATACTAGACGACGATATATTTAATAGATACAAATACTTAAATACATAGAAAACATCCATGACTCAGGAACAAATATTCGTGCTCATCACACAAATAAATGTCCTTACCGGGATTCGAACCCAGGACCACTTGCTTCGTAGGCAGGGTCACTACCAACTAAGCTAAAGCGGTCGTCTAAAGACAGAAAAGTAGTCAAACTTCGGCCGTTTAGGAGCGCGCGATTAAAGGTCGACGCGCAGACGGTGCGTTCCGTACTGGGGTATTCTTACGCATCCGTAAATCTTTGCTTGTAGTGCGTCCGGCCACGGCGCGCACACATATAAGCCGCGCGATGTACCTTTTTCAGGAAGAAAAATTGCTGCGATTATACTGTGGTACCTTGCCCCGAAGGAGTGAATTACAAAACCATCATAATTTCGGTAGGTATACCAAAAACAAAAACCGGTCAAGTGCGAGTCGGACTCACGCACCGAGGGTTCCGTACAAACTCGTAAGTAGATACGTGAATAGTTCAAGAAAAACTGTATGGCGGTTAGCTTAGTAGGAGCAAATAAGTATGTGTACGATTTTTGAAAATTTCTAAAAAACTATGCAATTTAGGAAAACCGTTTTATTTTTCCTGTCATATTTAGGATTATATTAATAATTGGTATTTATTACAGATTTTTCTGTTCAGTAACTTCGAAGATAATAGGGGGCGGGAATGGTATTTTTTTAACGTGTTTGGTCATAAATCAAAAAGTACAAAATTAAGAAAAAAAAAAAAATGGCTTTGGAATCTACAAATTAAGTCCTTTCATTTGATATCCCACTCGATATAATAGCTCTACTTTTGTTTTTCCACATCTAATTTCGGATTCGGACCACTTTAAAAAAAAATAAAAAAGGGTATAAGATTTTTTTTCTATCTTATAGGCTCGAGTAAGCGATTTTTAACACAATTCCAAATTTTAAGTCGATAGCATCAGTAGATCCTGAGATATCTTGCTGTGACAGACAGACAGAGTCGCACCATAAGGGTTCCTTTTTTACCATTTTGGTATGGAACCCTAAAACCAGACTTTATAGCTCATAGACAAAGCAGGGCTATAAGGTCACAGTGGTAATATTCATACTTCAGCCAGCCTACGCCTACGACTATATAAATGACGCCACTTACTTTCCACGGAAAACGAAGTGGAATCAGAAATGCAAAAATTCCAAGAAACCGTTTCTATTTAAATAAATTAAAAAAATATAGTTCCCGTGCCTGTACGTATAATACGTAACAATTATAGAAGCAATTACATAATTGAACAGAAAAACTTGGGAGGGTTTTGCAAAAAAAAATGGATTATTTGTACACACGGTGATATTTTTTTTGCCTTATCTTTAATGCGCGATAACAGTGCAAGTATAAATTAACGAACTATGCTCATATTTGGTTCACTCTTTAATAATTTTCAAACGTTTTTTTAGTCATGAGTTTCTCCAGTAAAGTGGTGTTAGTGACGGGCGCCAGCTCCGGCATCGGTGCGGCCGCCGCCGTGCTGTTCGCTAAGGAGGGCGCGCGCGTCGCCCTCGTGGCCCGCAACGAGACCAAACTGCACGACGTCGCGCAGCGGTGCGCGCAGCACGGACACACACCTCTCATCATCAAAGCCGACGTCAGCAACGAACAGGAAGCCAGCACGATCGTCAAGAAAACGGTTGACCACTTTGGGAAACTCGATGTTCTAGTGAACAACGCAGGTATCTTGAGGTACGCTAATGTTACTGATCCAAATTTTCTTCAAACGTTTGACGAAGTCCTGAACACGAATTTACGATCAATCCTCCAGCTAACCAGTCTAGCCACGCCACACCTAGCGGCGACCAAGGGCAATATTGTAAACGTCTCAAGTGTTGGAACACAAAAAGTTGTTGGAGAAAATTATGTACCGTACGGCGTGTCAAAGGCAGGCGTGGATTACTTCACTCGTTGCGCTGCGGTAGATTTGGCGGCGTCCAGGGTCAGAGTGAACTGTGTCAACCCTGGGCCGGTGAGGACGGATGCGGCAGAGAATGCTGGCCTTGTGTCTGTTGGGTATGGAGATGAATTTTGGGATCAATATAAGAAAAGAACGATTTTGGACAGAGTGGCCGAGCCAGAGGAGATCGCTGACCTCATTGCGTTCCTGGCCAGCGACAAGGCGAGGGGCATTACCGGCTCCGTTTACGTTTCTGACAATGGATTTTTGCTTAAATATTAGCAGTTGCATAGCGAACATACCACTTATGTTTATTTGACTTACTAATAAATATGTATACATATCAAAGGTTTTCAATTTTAAACCTATACCCGTGCTGGAACATTCCACTTCTAACACTTCCAGGTAGTTTATGAAGTTGGTATCCCACCAAAAACATTTTCATGTAAAATCTTCCCAAGACGAGACCATATGACTCGCACCTGTCAAAAAGTTATCAGATCTCATGTAGATGTAAAGCCAAGCTTCTAACTAATTGTTATTATTGTACTAAAATAAAAAATAATTCAATTTTCTACCGAAAACGCCTTCATCATTCAATCATTTTGGAAAGAACTGATAGTCTTCAAACTCCTGCATCCATTTTTACAAACTCAAACTCAAACTCATTTATTTCTGTAAGTAGGCCTCAAGGGCTCTTTTGCATGTCTGATTCTTTTGGCGCTTCGGTAGATGACCTTCTGGTGAGAAGAAGCGCCTGAAGAAACTCACCAGTTTCTCTTTTAAAAACAACATTACAACAATTGTGACATTATTACATAAGATGACATTTATAAAATGCAACAAGCAAATAACTGGGCACAGTTTTTTTTTATCTTTTACCGAGAGACGTATATAATCTCCGGATCCATTACATTACAAAACTTAAAACTACATTTTTAGAGATGTAAAGGTTCTCTAGGCGTCAAAACACGATAAAAAATATAGAAAATAGGCAAACATAGATTACAAAACATAGCTAAGAACCTCCGCAAAGAAACTTGCTTTCATCTAAAAAAAACTGCATCGAAATAGGTCCATCCGTTCGATAGAGACACACCGACAGACAAACAGACATTGGCGTCAAACTTATAGCACCCCTCTTTTTGCGACGTGGGTTAAAAAGATGATTGAAGTAGCTTCTATGAATCTACGGCACTTTGGTACGTGGCTTGCCTAAAGTTTTAGATTCAATTTCGCTTCGCCTCTAAGCTTTTTTAAATCTAAGATATGCATCAGCATTAGTGCATCTCCCATCGGATTTCGCGGGCGATTCTCATGGCCTATTCAAAAAGGAATAACCTTCCAACGAAGATGTTAGTTTGGATTTAGATCTCGTTTTAGGTTTTAAAAAATGCGGGCAATGGAGACTGATATCCCACCATCCTTCTCCACAATTGTACATATTGTATATAGGGCGGTAAGTAAGGAATTACAAACGAGTGTTTGTTATAAGCCCCAGGTGAAACCGAGGGCTTTAATAACACGAGTTTGTAATTACCGCCCGTGGCACACACAATGTTTTTCATCACACTTGTGAGGAATTCTTTATAATATAACCTTACTAATCGTCCCAGTATGACAAGAAAATATTAAAACATCAAAGTGACATTAGTGACATATGTCATAGACAATGCGAAAGTCAAGTCACGTTCGGAAACCATAGCGGTAAAGACCTAAAATGGTTGATTTTATATTTGCAAAATACTGAAATACACTATTTAAACATTTAATTAATGTTACCGAAATATGTGTTTACATGTATTAGCAATAACAGTTATCTTTAAATAAATATTTCAGTGATAAAAGTTAAAAAAGTAAGTTGGCGTTTCCTTTGGCTATGACAAATAAGAGTAAAACAGAACCAGCGTTTCAAATTTAAAAAGAAAACCATTATGCCCTAGGGCGTAATAGGTCATTTACGGCCCGCAAAACCAATGCACCATTGTAATGCACCATTTTCTAGCAAGTGTGATGAAAAATAATTTTCATCACACTTGCTCGAAAATGGTGTCATTACACGTAGGTTCTGCGGGCCGTAAATGGCCTATTACGCCCTAGGGCGTAATGGTTTTCTTTTTAAATTTGAAACGCTGGTTCTGTTTTACTCTTATTTGTCATGTTCAAAGGAAACGCCAACTTACTTTTTTAACTTTTATCACTGAAATATTTATTTAAAGAGAACTGTAATTGCAAATACATATAAACACATATTTCGGTAACATTAATTAAATGTTTAAATAATGTATTTCTTTATTTTGCAAATATAAAATCAACTAAAATGGCCGTTACCGCTATGGTTTCCGAACGTGACTTGACGTTTGCATTGTCTATGGACATATGTGACAAATGTCACTGTCTGTTTTAATATTTTCTTGTCATACTGGGTGGAAAAGTAAGGTTATTTTATTAAGACTTCCTCACAAGTGTGATGAAAAACATTGTGTGTGCCACATTCCTTACTTACCGCCCTAGATACACAATGTACTAATATAGCTTGTAAGTTAAAATGGAATTGCAATATGTAACGCCAACGCCTGAATCGATTAATTTAGCAATAGCATAATGGTTATTTAGATTTAAATTGCCTTTTTATATCATAAGGCGTTTTTTCTTCGGTTCTACTAAGGGATCATCTAGGTCAGGGTTTCTTAAACTGTGGTCCATGGACCCCTTAGGGGTCCGTGGCTATGCATACAACACAGACTTTCATGTGCCCTTGATTTTCTTTTTCTCTGATTGTATTCGGAAAGGGTTCGTAAGGTTTTCGAAATAATGTAGGGGGTCCGTGACCAAAATAAGGTTAACAACTTCTGATCTACATATCGATACCTTTAGACTCAAAGGACGTAAACGCCGTAGGTTCTAATGGAGCTTACGCCCTTTGAGTCTAAAGGTATCGATATTTGCTGTCGGTGTCTTGTAATCCGCTTATAAATGTATCTACTACATGGCAATAGTACATTACATACCGAGGCCAGTAAAGTAAGAAATGTCTTAGAGGAAATGCCACTGTGATCTGAGGCTTTCTTATTTACTGGCCAAGGTTTGTATACTATTTTTCTGTTCGACGAAGCCAAACAGCGGCATGCTGTATTTATTCACCTAAATCCGAAAATAAAGAACAACACTTAATAATATGTTTTATATCACTGATACTTTAATGATATATTTCTACATAAATTCACGTAATTCCAAACAATGCCTATAAACATTTAAAAGCGACATCAACGCTATTATAAAGTTTTGAAGAAAAAACATAAGAAAAGAACCTTATGAGTCTAAGAAATGAGTAAAACACCTCACTCGCCGAAATACATTCATTTTTATAATATTCCATTTCTAAATTAGCCTGTACAATTAAATCGGCAACTTAAAAATTCAATAGTCCTCTTCAAGTAAAACGTATATGTATTACACAATACTTCGGCAAACGCAATAAAAACGCAGCTAAACCGCAGCGCATAATTACGCCGAAATTCGGATACACTCCACTGTAGTGTTGGCATATTCAAAATTTTCAATACGCAACGCTCCGGTCTGGGGTTTATAAGGGGACACACGGTTGTGGCAGTCTGATTAATATTATTTTTCTGCATTTCGGCCGGAAAGCATCACCTTGCCGGCCGCTGCGCTACACGAAGATGCCGCTTTCTGGCATTGCAAAATTGGTATACAAACCTTGGCCAGTAAATAAGAAAGCCTCAGATCACATGTTTGTCGTCCTCGGCTTCGGCCCGACATTAGGGGTGAGGACTGGATTAAAACTATATAATACTATTTAGGTAGTCCGTCAGTTAGATTATGGAAAAATATGGGACACGTATTTTTGGTTTACCAAAATATTAAAATTGACAAAGTTATAGACCATCAATCATCTGGAGTGGGGGCTTGTGACGTCACTCCTAGGTGAAAATTGTACCAAGGAGTGACGTCACTCGAAACTTCTAAGCACTCTATCCTCGTCATTTTTTGTTTGTCAAACAAAAGAAAAAATACTTGTACAATATTTTTTAAAAACCCAACTGACGAACTAAACAGTTTTTTTTAGTCCTCTAGACCAGCGGTCGGCAACCGCTTAGCAGCCAAGGGCCATATCGTAGCTAAGGAATTGACGCGGGCCGCATTTTGTTAACCATTTGTGGTTTTATACTATTCGGAATAAAGCGACGGCAATACAGACCGGAATGGCCACAACTGAGCGGTTCAAGGGCCGAATGCGGCCCGCGGGCCGCACGTTGCCGACCGCTGCTCTAGCCCATTTCATGTGATCTGAGACATTTTTTACTTTACTGGCCTCGATTTGTAATGTACTATTACTAGCTTCTGTCTGTGACTTCGCCCACGTATAGACTCGCCTTAAAGGATGTTTGCTAAATGTTTATTACCAAATATAAGTTTACCTTCAACAGATAATTACAAATTAAATTGAAACTAAACATTAAACTAAAATGTTTGCTATTAGATTCATTTAGGCGTAGTATTACTTTCATCAAAGTATAAAGACAGACAATTAGACAAACTTGGGCCGTTTTCCGAAACGGCCCAAGTTTGACTACTTGTAGCGCGATACATTTTCAAGCTAAGCGCAGACAGTGCGATCCGTACTGGGGCATTCCTATGCATTCTTAAAACTTTGCTTTTAGTGCGCTCGTTTACAGCGCGCACATTGATGCGATTAAAAAACGGAACTAAAAATTTTGTCGATGCAAGCAACAATGTGTCCCTCGCATTATCAGAGTAGATATGGAGGGATGGTATCAAAAGATTCCTCATCAAAACTGAACGGCCGATGCCGAGGCGAGTTGTCCCGTGGATTATGTTTCGATGGCCGCCATATTGTATTCTGCCGCTATACGGGTTGAGTTAACCACACGGAAAGGTTAAATCTTAAGCATAGTATAATAAAGTAATTTTTCTTAGTACAAAAAGGTACATTGCATGCTTGTATGTGTACGCGCCGTTTACGAACACACTACAGCAAAGTTTTAAAGACGAGCTATCGCGTGTTAGTGGAAATACATACATACAATACAATCTAAACAAACCTGTCCCCTGAAAACTTATTTATCTGTATTTAAGTAAAAGTAAGTCAAATAAACATACCTAAATGGTATTTTCGTGAATAAGTAACTACATATTCTTTTCTGGCCAAAATAGCATGACGATCAGCTATTTCTTAGTTTTTCCTACCTATGCATTTTAGAGCTAAGTACAGTACTTTTGCCTTTTTAGGGTTCCGTAGCCAAAATGGCAAAAACGGAACCCTTATAGTTTCGTCATGTCCGCCCGTCTGTCTGTCTGTCTGTCCGTATGTCACAGGCATTTTACTCAAAAACTACATGATGGATATTGATGAAATTTGGAATATAGGGTGTCTTTTATGAGCCGCTACTTAGTTAGGTATATAAATAATTAAAATAAATATTTTTAGGGGGGGCACTCCATAGGTACATGTTAAAGACAGTAAAAATGTTTTTTCAGCAAATATCAACGTGTGGTACATTGTTCGACAGCTCTTTAAAAAACACTATACGGTTCCTAAGTAATGTTTTTGATAGTGAATGTATTTGGAAATAATCGCTCCGAAAGTTGTGTAAATTGTGTCCCCCCCCCCCTCTATTTTCTAAACCGTGCTTCCGAAAAATATGAAAAAAATCACGAAGGTAACGCTTAATGAATACTTTCAACAAAAATTATTTTCAACAAGATCGAATGTACCGTTTTTGAGTTATTGCCGATAAACTGCGCTTCTCAACAAAAGGACGTAATTGCTATGAAGATACGCTCTTTTGTTGTTGTACTTTCTTTACATCGTATTTTTTACCTTATAGTTACGGCTATGGAACTAGCATGACACTGAGCATGGTCCGACATGCTCTTGGCCAGTTTTTTTCAAATAATTTCAACGTTTCAAAATAAAACACAACCAAATGAGAACGCGATCGCAGCAAGCGCGAACTATGAATTTCACAATACATCGAGTTCTAAGGGGTATGTTTGACCCTCCCCCCTGCGAGGAAATTCAACCTTGTGGTCCTGGAGGGCCTATATACGTCAATGCTGTTATTGCACTAGTGCTAACTCTAACACTTTAATGAGTTCAATAGATTACGATGATTATAAGTTATAATTATCTATATTGTCGATAAGATATTACTCGAACAGAGTAACATCACATTTAGTAAACATCATTAAAGAAGATATTTAGTAAAAAAAAACAAATAAGGTTTTAATATTACAGTTATTTAAAAAACGATTCGGTTAATAAGTACAATAATAATCAAAGTTCACTGTTAAAGAATGCCTCAAAAAATATCAAATAAACAGATCATCGTCAGCTTATTCGTCGTACGTACTGCTGAACACAGGATTAATCTTATAGCTGAGACTACGAGAGTGAACGGGGTAGTCCCACGCCCACGCTATTTTAATAAAAAGATAGTAATTATTACCTAACCTTACCTAAGCATACTGTAACCATAAATCCTGTTACAACGTTAAATGTACAAAACAACCATGAAGTAAGACATATTTAAATAAATTCTCATTTAAAGGCATAATCATCAGGCAGTTAGACGTTCCTTAACACCTCCCAATTACTTAATGGTGGTTTTGTATAGTTAACGTTGTAACAGAATGTATGACTAGACCAGGTAATACTGGATATTTGATTTTTAAAACTTTAATTCACTTCAGAACATAACCATTGTCACAAACGTACGCGGAGCCTGTGATGCTTCTCGCTTTGTTGCTGGCCAGGAAAGCGATGAGGTCAGCGATCTCCTCCGGCTCAGCCACTCTGTCCAAAGCCGTTCTTTTCTGCAACTGCTCCCAAAATTCATTTCCACGCCCAAAAGCCACAAAGCCAGCATTTTCCGCTGCATCCGTCCTCACCGGCCCAGGTTGGACACAGTTCACTCTTACCCCAGTCGCCGCCAAATCTACCGCAGCACAACGAGTGAAGTGATCCACGCCTGCCTTTGACACACAATAAGACATGTAATTCTCTCCAGCTACTTTTTCTGTCCCAACACTTGACACGTTTACAATATTGCCCTTGGTCGCCGCTAGGTGCGACGCAGCCAAATTAGTTATATGGACGATTGATCGTAAATTCGTGTTTATAACTTCATCAAACGTTTGGAGAATATTTGGATCAGCTACAGAAGCGAGCCTCACGATTCCCGCGTTGTTCACTAGGATATCGAGCTTCCCAAAGTGGTCAACAGTTTTCTTTACGATGGTGCTCGCTTCTTGTTCATTGGCTACATCTGCTTTGATGATGAGAGGTGTGTGTCCGTGCTGCGCGCACCGCTGCGCGACGGCGCGCAGTTTGGTCTCGTTGCGGGCCACGAGGGCGACGCGCGCGCCCTCCTTAGCGAACAGCACGGCGGCGGCCGCGCCGATGCCGGAGCTGGCGCCCGTCACTAACACCACTTTATCGGAGAAATTCATGACTATCTAGTGGAATGATAATAGATAAACTAAACACAATCAATAACAAACAATGCATTTATAATGTTTATCTAACGAGAACGAGGACATTATATGCGTATAAAGTATGATTTATCAAATGTCATACAAAATGGTTGTTTCAGACAAGTTAACATTTTCTACTGGTTTTTGCTAGGTTAAACATTCATATTCGTTAAATTTATACCGAATTAAGAAGATACAAGTAATTGAAAAGAAATAAATAAATATTGGAGGACAATCTTACACAAATCAGCCTAGGCCCAAACTATGCAACGCTTATACTGTGGGTACTAGTCGACGATATACAAACTTATTTAGATAAATACATACTTAAATAGACAGAAAACATCCATGACTCAGAAACAAATACCCTTGGATCCCATCCTCAGAACTGGATTTTGATAAAATTTTACAAATCTGCAAGTTTACCCTTTCAATTATAAAAATGTTTGATATACGACCGAGATCTGAAGGTAACAAAAAAACCGGACAAGTGCGAGTCGGACTCGCCCACCGAGTGTTCAGTATAAATACTTTAAATAAAGACTTTATTTTTTATGATTTATTTAGAAATGTATATGTAGTGTACAGTTGTCTCGAGTACATATGGCGATCGCTGTCTAGTCGCTTCACTCAGTCACCGAGAACGAGCGTGCTGTTTGTATCGGCGAGCCAACCTAAATTGTAGCACTAAACCATCGACATTACAGGTGGCGGCGAGGATAAAAGAAGGTACCGAATGAATCTGATATGATAAAGGATGGGATAAGCTATAAACCGAAATTGAGTATAAAATCAAATAACGGCGCGCCATAATGAACCGTTTGCTTTGTCAACAAGTTTTCCGTTAGCACTTAAAATAATTGAAATACTTACCTATTTCGGAAGTTTAAAGATAAAATAGGTCATTATAATTTCAACTAAACGGAAATTAGTGCTCATTAAGTACCACAAAGAGAAATTATTATAACGGCAATTTGAACCTACCAGATAGAAAATTTTCTACTATTTTAAACGTATTAAAGTTATTTTTTTTGTGCTTTCAGAAGAGAAATACGGGGGGTTGTTATTGATACAGTTTTGTTTGATTTTTTTGGTCAAGGATTTATGCAACTGGTTGTTGGTGCTTACATGTAAAATTCTGTAACAAAAGGTAAATAGTTGTTCCCAAGATTGTTTCGTGTTTTCAGTAACTGTGTTTTTGATGGTTTCTGATAAACATATGGCTACCGAAACTCGGTCGCCCCTTGGTATTCGCTTGACAACAGGGCAGGTATCTTTAAGGTTACTAATATGTTTCCAAAACAGCACGTCGGAATGTAACGATATTGGGGTTGCGTTGGAGTCGCCGCAGAAAGGTTTATTGAGGCGGATGATGATGTTGTGCCTCTGGTACCTTTGAATAGGCGGGTTGTAGGGCATTGTGGGCTCTGCAAGCTGGTATCCGACGATGTAGTAGGGTCAGTATTTGCTGATAGGGACATCCACAGACTTTAAATCTAAACTTAATCTAAAAAAGGATAAATAATGGTTAAAAACTAGAAGAAAATTAAAATTAATATTAAAAATAATGGGGTAACTTCAGTGGTGCTCTTCACTTCAGGGCTTCCAGGTAACGCGAGTCGACACAGTAGCAGTACCGTGTGAGGGCCGCTGTTTGGACGAGGACTGAAGACGGTGTAGGTCGGTCGGGCCCGCGCCGGGCGGCAGCGAGCGCCCGGCTGCGGGGTGGAGTTCGTAGGTCGCGAGCTTTTTTTATATTTAAATTTGCACCTTCATTCTTCAAAAGCTAATCCACATTGCGATTTATTGATAATCGGATGATCATTAAAACGCAACAAAAATCCCCCAGGTCTTACCAAGTCTTTAGCGCTAAAACCACACCACATACAGGGAGTTAGGTAATGAATGGATAACCTGTAAACTGGTGATAGAGAGTATTTAGATCTTTCAAATAAAGCTAATATAGCTTTAATAAAACTGTCATAATTTTTGGGATATTTTGACTATTTTTGACTTATATAAATTTTCTCAAAATTCCTCCCTAGTTTTTTTGCTGTGCTTTGCTGTTTTTTTCATTTATTATTTAGATCAAAATAATCTTGAATAAATATGCTAGTGGCTGTACCTACAATAGCACTTAAGTGAAGCTGTTGTAATTTTTTTTTTTCAAACTAAAGCATGTAGTATTTTTGAAAGTTTGGTTTACTTTGACCGCGTGTGGAGAAAAAAAAAACATGGACACCCATAAAATATATGAGCCAAACTATATCAAAAATAGTGACACTTTTATTAAACTTATATTAGCTTTACTTGATAGATCTTTAACGCCCTCTATCACCAGTTCACAGGTTATCCATTCATTACCTAGCATCCGGTATAGATTTGGATATCTCTACTCGGTGCTATCGATTTGTTTGTTTATACGGAATCCATTTTATTCATCTCCGTCATATTTGCTTATCAACTGACTTATTGTAACTTGTTGTTGTGTTGTGTCACTAGCCAAAGTTAATAAATAATAATGTGTTTGTATAGTCACGGAATGAAAAGCTTCATTCATTACTAAACCTGCACAACTTGCCGCCTATTTGCTTGTCGCGCTACTCAGCATGACCTGTCACTGTCACACTATATTAAATGGAAAGAGATAGGTAGAGTTTGCAGCGCAACAAAGCGTCGCGTGTCACAGTTGTGCTAGAGGTACTGAACCGATTGACATAGTGTCGAAAAGTGATGAACCTTTTCATTCCGTGGCCGTACCAAATTATCAATGTAACAACGTTAATTTTTGAATCTGCAAAACATAGAATGATAAACTTTGGTTTACGATAATTTTAAGTGCCTCAGTCCTCACTGTTAAATTAAGATACGATAGGATAAAATAGTTGTACAAACAAAACCTATCTTAAGTAAACCACGTACCTACCTTTTGAGAGTTCCGTCAAAATATAACCAGTAATTGCCCTTCCTACAAAAGGTGTCTTATCTGGTATCTGGAGGTAGGTTCTATCTGACAAATATAATTTGCTCATTTTATTATATTCCAAGTGCCACTTGTAACTATTAGTTTCGTATCTCTGCTCTTCTTCTTAGTCGTATACTCTTGCTTGGCAGTCCTGTAGTCGTCAGTAGTCGTGGTCATAGGACCTTTTTAACTGTCTCCCGCCATCTCTACCTCACCGACGCGCGCACAGTTTTAGCGATGGATCGGTCAGGACTTTCACTTAATCCGTCAGTCGCAAAGGAGAGCGTCCTTTGGATCTTGAGCCATTAACTCTACCCTGAACAACAAGTCTCTCCACAGTGTCACTTTCCATACGTATAACGTGGCCAGAGTAACTCAAAACTTGAGAGGGAGCTATTGCCGAGAGTCTTTGCTTGATCTAGAGAATCCTCCTGGATATATTAGTCCGGTGTTGAGTCCATGCCATCTGCAGCATTCTTCTCAAGTACACCACATTTCTAGGCCATCGATACGTTTTCGTTCTCTCTCTTTTACCGTCCACGTTTCTGCACCGTAGAGTAACACTAGGAACACTAAGGATCTTACAAGGCGAGTCTTTCTTGCTTTCGTAATATTTGCGGTCTCTCCAGATCTTAGTCTCGTCGTTAGGTCTTAGTTTCGTATACTAAATGGAAGAACATCTTAAAATAATACATTATTGTATTGTAAATTAATTTAATTGATCGTCTAAACTTCGACTATTCAATAATTTTCTATGTCAATACAGCGTACCGGCTTTGAATAATCATTCACACAAATCAAGTAGTTTCTCACACGCGTTCAGTCATCATAACACTTACGAGTAACTAGTACTCAATAACATGCACTCAAGTACGAAGACACGTGATATGCGCATCAGAATGACGAGCATGAATAAACAAAAGATAAAAACAGAGCACGGTGATTAATATTACTAGTCGGTATATCGACGCCATTATCAGTTTCTCAGGTAAAGTGGTGTTAGTGACGGGCGCTATAGTTTGGCAACTTCGTTGGTGACACTCACATGTGTGCTTATTGTTACGTGCAGCAGTAACTACTCACACAAGTTACCGCCAACGCGAACGGGGGCCTCCGGAGGCTGCTTCCGTCGGTCGTCGTTCGTGTTGGCGGTAACTTGTGTGTAGTTACGGCTGCACATAACAAAAAGCACACATGTGAGTGTCACCAACGAAGTTGCCAAGCTATAGCTCCGGCATCAAACTGCACGACGTCACGCAGCGGTGCGCGCAGCACAGACACACACCTCTCATCATTAAAGCTGATGTCAGTAACGAACAGGAAGCCAGGACCATCGTAAAGAAAACAGATGACCTTTTCGGGAAGCTTGATGTTCTAGTGAACAACGCCAGAATCTTTAGAAACGATTCAGTTGCTGATCCAAAAAGTCATGAATACGAATCCGCTATTACTTGTCCTACTGACCAGTCTAGGCTACACCGCACCCAGCTGTAACCAAAGGCAATATTGTAAACTTTTTGAGTATAGCGGCGCTAAAAATTACAGGGGAGAATTATACGTCATACCACAGGTCATACAGCGTGGCAAAAGCCGGGTTGGATCATTTCACTCGCACGGTACGCCGGTACCCCGGACGGGTCAGAATGAACTTTTTTTTGTAATGGGGAAATGCCTAACGCATACCCGTCCTCTCGGGGGCGAGGGCGGGTTATTAAGGCGGGCAAGTAGAGAGTTTGACGGCTTTCGGTAAAGGAGGCGAGCCGGAGGAGGTCGCTGACCTCATCACGTTTCTGGCCAGCGACAAAGCAAGGAGTATTACTGGCTTGAACTTTGTCTCTGATAACGGTTAACTCCTCAAATAATTATCGGTCCAAAATAGCCCATATATTATAATGTAAAATAGTAATAGGTCACAGTGGTAATATTCATAATCTTCGGCCAGCCCGCAATGATACCTACTTGTTTCAACGGAAAACAAGGTGGAATCAGAAATACAAAAATTGCAAGAAACCGTTTCTAATTAAATAAGAGGAAAAGAAATAAAAAAACTATTCCCGCGTCTGTACACATAATACGTAACAATGATAGACGCAATTATATAATTACAGAACAGAAAAAACTTCAAGTGATCTACCCACTGAAATATACCGAGATAGAAATAGAAGCAAATAGCTCGTCGATTTTCGACCAAGCGTGTAGCGTTTGGCATTTGACATCAAGAGGGTAATTTAGTGATGGAAAACATAAATTTTCTATTTGATTTGTTGGTATTTAAACAATTCATTATACCATTGTTGTCAGATTTTTCAAATCTGATTATAATGTTGACGGCGACTGAAGTTGCCGAGTCAAGTTTCTAGTTGATAAGAAATAGAAAACACTACAGAGATAGCATCCGATTATTATCTAGGCCCACATAACGTCAATACTCTAGAGATGATTTTTTTAGATGATTATTAGTTATAATTTTAGGTTTTTATCTTCTTAGTTCTAGTTGAATTTTTACTTCATCATCATCATAATCAGCCTGTATTAATCCACTGCTAGACATAGGCCTCTTCCAAGGCACGCCACTGAACTCGATCTTCAGCTCTCCTCTTCCAGTACCACGTACTGCCCTTCTATGTAATGTCGTCACTCCATCTTGTTACAGGGCAACTTACACTACGTTTTCCGTTACGAGCTCTACGAGTCCTAGAGCCGACGACCACTGGGACAAACGAGCTCTAGAGTGGAGACCGCGAATCGGAAAACATAGCGTAGGTTGCCCTGTAAGCGACAGATATGACCAACCCACTGCCACCAAAGTATAAAGACAAGCAAGTAGTCCAACTCCGGCCATTTAGGAGCGCGCGACGCGTATTTACACAGACGCACGATCGCGCGATCGTGCGTCTGTGTAAATAGGCGTCGCGCGCTCCTAACGCAGACGCGCGTCGGTGTGAGTGTGATCCATACTGAAGCATTCTTGCCATTCTTAAATCTTTGCTTGTAGTGCGTTCGTACACGGCGCGCATACATTCTAGCGCGTGATGTACATTTTGTCGGAAGAAAAGATACTGCTATTATAATGTGCTGCCACTAGAGCTCGCCGATTCGCTGAACTATGTCGGTAACTTTGGTTCTCTGTCGAATTATTTTGTTTCGGATTTGATCCCTAACCCTGATTTGAGTTTAGTTTACTAAGTAGTTTTATTTAATTTGTTGTTTTTTCCTGTATTTTATTGTTTACTCAAGAGATACTCATACTAAAATGAAATCAATGAATCATTCAATATGAATCATTATAATTGGTGCTATTTAGGCAATAACATCTTTGACAATCTGATTAGGGATGATTTTGCAATAATTATGGATTATTTGTACATAATTATCACAATAACACACGGTGATATTTTTTGCCTTATCGCTAATGAGGAGTGCGATAACAGTCCAAGTATAAATTAACGAACTATTCTCATATTTTGTTCACTCTTTAATAATTATCAAACGTTTTTTTAGTCATGAGTTTCTCCGGTAAAGTAGTGTTAGTGACAGGTGCCAGCTCCGGCATCGGCGCGGCCGCCGCCGTGCTGTTCGCTAAGGAGGGCGCGCGCGTCGCCCTCGTGGCCCGCAACGAGACCAAACTGCACGACGTCGCGCAGCGGTGCGCGCAGCACGGACACAAACCTCTCATCATCAAAGCTGACGTCAGTAACGAACAAGAAGCCAGCACCATCGTAAAGAAAACGGTTGACCATTTTGGGAAGCTGGATGTTTTCGTGAACAACGCAGGAATCGTAAGATACGCTTCAGTTACTGATCCTAATATTCTTCAAGTATTCGATGAAGTCATGAACACAAATCTACGGTCAATCGTCCAGCTAACCAGCCTAGCTGCACCTCACCTAGTGGCTACCAAAGGCAATGTTGTAAACGTGTCTAGTGTTGCAGCACTAAGTGTTCTAGGGGAGAATTATATACCTTACTGTGTGTCGAAAAGCGGCTTGGATCATTTCGCCCGCTGTGCTGCGCTAGAACTGGCTGCTTCTGGGGTCAGAGTGAACAATGTCAGCCCTGGGCCCGTGAGAACAGACATAGCTGAAAATTCTGGCTTGGTGCCTGTTGGAGGTGGGGATGTAATGTGGGAACATGCGAAGGGAATGACGGCTTTGGACAGAGTGGGCGAGCCGGAAGAGATCGCTGACCTCATCGCTTTCCTGGCCAGCGACAAGGCGAGAAGTATCACTGGCTCCGTTTTTGTCTCTGACAATGGTATGATGTTGAAGAGCTAAAACAGTTTGTGATATGAACTCAAAGTGTTCAGTAATTTCTACTAAATATCCATCATAAGTAAGTAATTATTGTATGAGATCTGGAATTATTTCAACTACACGTGAACATTTAATTCCGTAAACTAAAAAAATACATTAGTGATAAATGACACAATCGGCTCTGGATAGATATGATGTTAATTTAATTTGTACACTGATGGCCTAAATACACATGATAACAAGATATTGTTTTATTCTCAACTAGCATTTACTCGCTTTACCTGCGTCATTCCCGTCACTATCCCAAGAGAATGCTTAACCGGGATATAAAGTATCCTAAGTTTCAACCCAGGGCATGATCTAGTTGTTTGCTAAATTTTATTACAATCCATTCATATTGTTACCGAGTTATTTGGTGACTAACTGTGTTGGGCACTCAAGAATAAAATCATTATTGGAATAAGAATTCCCAAGAATGAATCTATGTCAGGTATATAATGGGCGAATGCACACGGAGAGCAGCAATCCGCGAGGAGTGCCATCGCACTGTAAAACAGGCCACTATAGCTTGGCAACTTCGTTGGTGACACTCACCTGTGTGCTTTTTGCTCTGTGTAGCCGTAACTACTTACACAAGTTACCGCCAACACGAACGGTGACCGACGGAGACTGCCTCCGAGAGGCCCCCGTTCGTGTTGGCGGTAACTTGTGTAAGTAGTTACGGCTGCACATAACAAAAAGCACACAGGTGAGTGTCACCAACGAAGTTGCCAAGCTATAACCACGACGTGACGGCCACGACCACTCTGCCAAGAGTGTGACGCCGAAGAAGAGGCCAATGGGGAAAAAGTTTGAGAAGATGTTTGGATATTTAAATGGTTGTTAGTATACAAATAAGTATGCATATATCTAACTTTCACTTTTATAATAATTATGAGTATTAGGGGATAGCTCAACATGAAATAAAATTAGGAATCGGTTTTCCGTTATTCTCCCAATTATATACCTATTCTACTTTATCGTAAAGTTATAAAATTGTTTTCAGCCACTGACACGAAAAGAGCTACGCCTCTTTTTGTATAAGTTTAAATACTATGCGCCTTTCTGTCTGTCTGTAACGTCATGGCCATCACACACTCACTGATGATGATGATATGAATTCGGGAGTTATTATTAAGTGTTAACTAACCTATAAGTCAGAATTAGTAAGAATAATCATTAACGGATTTATTTTTTTGTTATCTTATCATTGAGTTTATCACGTGAATCGATTCTACATATATTAAGCACAACCTTGACACATATTAAAACAGTTGCGTTACTAAGGTACTGGTACTGACAGAAAACGAAACGGAGTGAAATTAGAATTATACATCCTTTAGGGAATGTAAAGGAGCATTAAGGAAAAAATATGATTTTTCGAAATTCAGCCTCTTAAAGATTGTAACCGAAGACGAAAATTTGAACCACACACATCAGCTCGGCACCGGAACGGCACCGCTCTACGTTAGATTTTTTTTTTTTATAAATAATAAATAAATATTAGGGGACAATCTTACACAAATCGAACTAGCCCCATAGTAAGCTCAATAAGGCTTGTGTTATGGATACTAGACGACGATATATTTAATAGATACAAATACTTAAATACATAGAAAACATTCATGACTCAGGAACAAATACTCGTCCTCATCACACAAATAAATGCCCTTACCGGGATTCGAACCCAGGACCTCTTGCTTCATAGGCAGGGTCACTACCAACTAAGCTTAAGCGGTCGTCAACTCTTAAGGCGAGGTGAGACCAGAATCGGGCACGGAAGCCTAGTTTTCAAATCATTTTTAGAGCACTTATTTGACTCTTAGGTCACTGTAAAACATATATAATAATATTCAGAACTGTATCTAGGGCTTCCTCTCACTTAGAACACGATAGCGAACACTTCGCTCGATAGAAAAGTAGCGCGAAAACACTATAAAATAAAGTATTTTTTTCATTTTTTTTTCATTTTGTTCATCACCAGTTACCTTTTCTGACAAAATTAATACCTGACAATCATGATTTCACAGTCATGCAGGGCATCCTCTCATGTTTGGGTTAATAACGTATACTTTTATGTTAGAAATCGAAGATAATCTGCAATAATCTGCATTCCGCCCGACCCTAGTTTGTATGTGAAATGCGAGCCAGGTCCTACCGCGCCTTAAAACTTTGCTTGTAGTGCGTTCGTACACGGCGCGCACACATTCAAGCACGCGATGTACATTTTGTCGGAAGATAAAATACTGCTATTATACTGTGCTGCCACTTAGTACTTTGTAATGTACTGGCAACTTCGCACTTTTTAAAATAAACAACAGTTTGCTGATTACTTGTATGAGCCTATACGGTGTACCGGGTGTGTGATTTCATTTCTTTATGGCCAGTTCACATTATTCCAGTCCAGCAATCCAATCCAGTGCTGGAATGCTACTGGAATAATGTGAACCGAATGTACCCATTCCAGTGAGCATTCCAGTCCAGTGACTGGAGAGACCGTCAACTTTTCATTCCATTTCACCCAATCCAGCGCCACTGGAATAGTGTAGACAGGCATTCCAGTTGCAATCCAGTGCTAGATTTAATGTTTAACAGTGAATACGAGATAGTTGTTTTGGGGATAAAAAACTGGAAGACTGGAGGACTGGAATAATGTAATGTAATGTCCACAACTCGACTGGATTAGCCCGCTGGATCACTGGACTGGAATAATGTGACCTGGCCATAAGAATCCATAATACAAAATTTTCTTGTGGGTGCCATCTATTTCGCATAATTTTTTTTGTCCGAATGTTCTATTTGCCCGAATACTATTTACGCATAATTTTTCTCTAGCTTTACCGGAAAATATTTTGCAAAATCTTTTACATCAGCCATTTAGAACATATTAGGTTAGGTTAGGTTTCTTTTATAGTTATTCTGAAAATTCAATATTATCTGTAAAATAACAATTATGCGTAAATAGTATTCGGGCAAATAGAACATTCGGACAAATAAAATTATGCCAAAAATAGGCGACCCTTTTCTTGTTTGAGTGCCGGGTCACAAGCCTATTCACAGCTTGCTGATTCGCTGAACTATGTCGGTAACTTTGGTTCTCTGTCGAATTACTTTGTTTCGGATTTGATCCCTATCCCTGATTGTTACTTAAGTTTAGTTTATTAAGTAGTTTTATTTAATTTATTGTTTTTTTTTCTGTATTTTGCTGTTTACTCAAGAGATACTCACACTAAAATGAAATCAATGAATCATTCAATATTAATCATTATACTCGTAATTGGTGCTATTTAGGTAATACTGCCGCCCTCAAACTAAATTTGTATGAAAACTCATACAAATTAGGGGCTTTTTAGTTTGAGGACGGCAGAACATCTTTGACAATCTGATTAGGGATAATTATGCAAAAATGATGCATTATTTGTACATTGTTATCACAGTAGCACACGGTGATATTTTTTGCCTTATCGCTAATGAGGAGTGCGATAACAGTCCAAGTATAAATAAACCAATTATGCTCATATTTGGTTCACTCTTATAATACTAGTAGTAATTATCAAACGTTTTTTTAGTTATGAGTTTCTCCGGTAAAGTGGTGTTAGTGACGGGCGCCGGCTCCGGCATCGGCGCCGCCACAGCTGTGTTGTTCGCTAAGGAGGGCGCGCGCGTCGCCCTCGTGGACCGCGTGGAGGCCAAACTCCACGACGTCGCGCAGCGGTGCGCAGCGCTCGGCTCACCAATACTCCCAATCATAGCTGACGTCAGCAACGAACAGGAAGCCAGCACCATCGTAAAGAAAACAGTTGACCACTTTGGGAAGCTCGATGTTCTGGTGAACAATGCCGGAATCCTCAGATACGCTTCAGTAGATGATCCAAATATTCTTCAAATATTCGATGAAGTCATGAACACGAATCTGCGTCCAGTCGTCCAGCTGACCAGTCTGGCTGCGCCGCACCTAGCAGCGACCAAGGGCAATATAGTAAATGTATCAAGTGTGAGAGCTTTGAAAATCCGTAAGACATATATGCCGTACTGTGTGTCGAAAGCAGGCGTGCATAATTTCACTCGCTGTGCTGCGTCAGAGCTAGCAGCGTCTGGAGTCAGAGTGAACAGTATCAACCCTGGGCCAGTGAAAACCGACATAGCTATAAATTCCGGCAAGATAACTGCTGGACATGTGGAGGAGATGTACGAACAAGTCAAGAGTACCACGGCTTTGGGCAGAGTTTCCGAGCCGGAGGAGATCGCTGACCTCATCGCATTCCTGGCCAGCGACAAGGCAAAAAGCATTACTGGCTCTAACTTTGTCTGTGACAATGGAAATCTATTAAAGCACTGAACAGTGATGTTTTCAAAAACATTTATAGAAAAACAACTTAAACGGATATTGCTTGAGTTTTACTATTTGCTTATATTACTTAATTTCTACGTCCCGACGTTTCGTAACCCTTTTCAGCGTTCGTGGTCGCGACTAGACTGAAAACATAAATTTTCTCTGTCAAATTGACCGTTATGCAAACCTACCCGTCAACCTCAATATCTAGACATTGGGGTAGAATGAGATGAGAGATGAAAACATACTTACATTTTCGTCCAATATTAAAAAAAGTTATCCACTACAAAAAGATGGCAATTCTTTCGCAACATTCGATGTGCAACTTGTACTACTTACGTTTGAAAATAATGTAATCATCACATAATTTGGTATAATTAAATCACAATAAAAATGGGTGATATCATGTTGATGATCACAATGACGCACTAAAATACCAATAATAGACTGACGTTTGGGCCCGACCGTATCTTTGTATCACATAACGCGTGCTCTTTCTGCCCTGGCCAAACGACCTGGTTCGACTCCAGGCGTTCAGGCCCCCACCTAGTCCGACCCTATCGACGTGGACCGGGACAAGGTGACCTGGTTCGACCCCAGGCGCCCCCGGCACCCACCCAGTCCGATCCACTTGGGGTGGTCCGGCTAGCGACCTGGTTCGACCCCGGGAACGCCACGGCCGACCACCCGGTGAGACGATCGCTATGCCCAATAGGGTTGCGAGTTAGCCAGGAGTTAAAAAAAAGTGCTCTTCCTGGTCGCTGGCTAAGCCCCTCTGAAGGGACAAAATTGGTACTAGTAGACGCGGACTGAGTCACTACAGACGAAGTCACAAACGGCCACGGATGGCTTTCCTGCTTGCACGATTGTAATCTCCCAACAGTTTTTTTTATTTTTTTTATGAAATAGGGGGCAAACGAGCAGTCGGGTCGCCTGATAGAAGCTAAAGCTGACAAAGAGCTCTTTTGGGTTTTTAAAAGTAAAAAAAATAAATACTAAATATACAGTGAACGATTAAAAAGTGACCACGGCTTTAAAATCTCAATGATATTTCACCGCGAATTCAAACAAAACATAGGCGGCTTATCAACACCAACGGGCTATATTAGAAAAACTTCATCGGAAAGCGGTTACCACGCTACCAAAACACCTATCAAACCAAATCTAGCACCCAATCCCTTGGCGTTTAGGTTCAAATTTGATTAAAAGCCAGTTTGGAAACGGCAGATGTAAAGTGGCATGGTTGTAGTTAATATTGACTCGCGAACAGTGAATTTTGTTGAGAACTTTTCTCATTTGACGTCAAACTCGAAGGACTGAGGCCTTTCGCCGCCATGAATTAGATATCACTGGGAAACCGATATGCTGTATAATGCAATAACTTTTTTAAAGGGAGCGGAACGCAGGTGAATGCGCTGGAAAGGGCAGATCAAGGTTTGCGAATTTAATATGTACCTTAATCGTGACGATGCTTCCACTTCAGGCTTTTGTTTCGGGATTTTTATAAAGACATTATTTGGTTTTGGTATGGGTAATTGATTTAACAGATATTGAAGCAAGATCACATAATCCAAAAAAAGCACGAGTATTTGTTCCTGAGTCGTGGATGTTTTCTGTGTATTTAAGTATATATTTATCTGTATAAGTATGTATATTATCGTCCCATAATACAAGCATTGCTTAGTTTGGTACTAAGTCGAGTTGTACAAGATTGTCCCTACAATTTTATGTAAAAAATTGTAGGTTCAGTCATTGTGGCAGGTGACGTACATTACTGTTTTAGATTGCTAAGTGCACGCTATGATGTTATGAATATGCAGCAATGTGTCTCGTGTCATTTGCAATTCCCATCTTCCGAAAAAAGTCAATAATTGCCGAGTGTCAAAGTCCAAATAATCGTACTGTATTAGCTTATCAAGCTATGAATTAACAAGCTATGAAAACCTACGCATATCAAAATATATTATTTGAAGAGAGAAATTTAAAAATTATATTTCTCGGGCAGGATTCGAACTTGTATCTCCTACAGCTATCCGGGCCAACACAGGCGCGCTAGCAACTACGCCACCGAAACGTTTCCCGAGACATCCAATTTTTTCAACCAGTCTCCTCCTTTGTGACGTCATCCTGGGTGACGTATGTAGCATCATCTACCATTGAGTCCTTGCAACCCATATGCATGGCACTGTGGTCCCAACTCGTATAGAGAAATCCACGTAACAATGTGCTACACCCAAACATTTTTTTTATTGTTGCAGTACCTCTAGCACAACTGTGACACGCGACTCTTTCTCGCGCGACAAATGCTACCTATCTCTATCCACTCAATATCGTGCGACAGTGATGATGATGATGGTGATGCTCTGTCGCGCGAGAAACGAAGTCGCGGCCAGTTATGCTAGACGTACAGGTTCAAATCCTGCCCGAGACTTAATTTTAAAATGTTTCTCTTCTAATAAGATATTTTACGTCACACCTGGCCATAAAGTTGCAGAAAATCCCACTTCCTGGCCTGGGGGAGACGTAAAATGTTGTACTTACCACGGGAGGTAATAAATAAAGCCTCAGATAGCATTATCGCCCTTGCCTTCGACTCGGGCGTCAAATACCTGCGATCTGAGACATTCTATGTTTTACCTAGGTAAGTAATGTACTATAGAATTCGTTGGCAGTCGTTAATGTTAAAATAAAAAATACTACCCATATCAACCAAAATTTTTTAAAGTTAATTTTCATTTGTTCTATACAAATGAAAATTTACTTAAATAAATTTTGGCCGCGCGCCTGGAATCACCTTAAGGCACCACTATTCGCTCGTTAATAAATTCTGCCTTCAGCTTACAATGTAAATTAATCCACAATACGCTAAAAGGCCGCTAATCCATCTAATATGGGCAAGAATGGGCCATTTTAAGCTGTGGCGGATCAGCATTGTCTTGGGCCACAATGGGTAATATCTTATTGTTTGGCCCCTGACCGAAGGTAACCCATATATTCGTCCCATTATGTGATCTTGAATGACGCCCCCAGGACGACATATGGAGGGGAAATTCGGACAGCATTTTACTAATCGCTATAAGCGTCTTAATGTATACAGCGTGGGAGGGACTATACCGACAAACTTTAACTATAGATTCTAACAACTATTAGGAGTAAAAAATGTTATGTGATGTATAGTCGAAAAACGCTTACTTTCCGAGATATCCATTAATTTGTAAATGAAAAATCCCAAGTGTGTAACAAGCCCTAATAAATGTGACTAAGATACCTTTACTATTTTTTTTAAATCCTTTAACTAAACAGGAATTAACCTTCGCAGTGTTTGATGGTAAGCGACAACGAGGCCAAAAAATTGACCTTTCGTTTCCATTTGTGACGTTCCGCAGGAAAAGGTACCTTATGGAGGGTCGGCACTTACGTCGTGTAGCATCAAATGAATATAGGAGTGCCGTTAATAACAGCGTAAGCGCCTACCCGCCATAAGGTACCTTTACCTGCGGAACGTCACATTTTAGCTTTTTTTTTCTTTTTGATAACTTTTCAGCCAGTAAGGACATGTTTATAACGAGGGGCTTAATTTACTGATTTATTATGTTCCATAAGACTATTAATGTAAAATGACAATATTCGACCCATGTTGATATAACATTATTTACTCGTCACACCACCAGGAATTCATGGCTGGAGTATGTCGGTATAGTCCCTCCCACCCTTATTTACACCATTTATAACTCGAGAACGGATGGACCGAATGACCTTTGATTTTTTGGGTTTGTCTCTGCCCCGAATAACAGAATAACATCTAAAAATCCAAGGAAACGTAAACGACACTACATTTTTAATACTTTTGCGATCGAGCGCTTTCTTTATTACCTCCCGTGGTGTGTGCATAATTTTATGTCTACACTTGGCCAGAAAGCGGCTTTTTCCATATGCGTAGTGTTCGCCAATCTTAACAACATTGTGTTCCACACCCAATCCGACAATTAAGATTCCTCAGTTCATTGTAATTACACCTATGCGGGTTTCTTAATGAAGTTAACGGGAATTAATTATTTCAGGCAACTTAAATTAATGTCGGTTATGGACGCTAACTCGATTCTACCTTAGAACGGAGATTATGAAAATGTCCAAATGTTTTATATATCGCGGGCCCGAGCAATCCGCCGAATTTTGGAGGGGATAAAATAACCAACCTTCACGCACTCTAAAAAATCTGACCCAACTAAGAGAGATTTTCTCTTTATCGGCGTTAACTTAAATAAAACAAACAAGATATTAAACATATCAACGAAAGCTGATTAATTAATACAACAAGTTCATTAGTGATTAAAACAACAATCTAGAATCTTGATAATTTTAGCAAATGTATTCCTTGTTTCTATCATTATTTTCTTCTTTGTATGATTCGATCATGTTTAATTAGTTAGCTTATACATCAATGTTTGTTGAATCAAATCAGAACATGGTTAATATCATCTTAGTTGGTGCATCTAACGTCTTGTTAGGCTCGTATGTACTCAAGATGCTTGATTATAACTATCACAATCTTGTTAGGAGCAACCAATTTTTTTTAGAGTGGGGGTCATCTGTCCACCGAGCCTGGGGCCGGCCCACGCTGCGTGGCCAATAGGAAAGTCGGTGGAAATCGAGTTCTGTGGACAGTCCCTCGGTATTGACTTGGTTTAACATTACATCTCTAGTGTACGACTGAAACTAGTTTTCAAAACCTAAACCGAATTTCGGCTTTGATCTCAGTTTCGTCCGAAGCCGAAACTTCCATAGATTAGATTAGATTTTTTATTTCATAATACAAGAATTACAATATAAATTACAAATTACACAATGTCAATTTATATGAATCTTATATGATGATCGTCAAATGAAAAAATAAAATTAAAAATATAAAATGCTCACAATAAAACCATACAATGTCAGAAATACAAATGCAAAATAAAATGAAATCAAACGGCATCTCCCAATAAGGATCGTCATTACATCACAACACAAAAATATAAAAACACTCAAATGTGACGTTCCGCAGGAAAAGGTACCTTATGGAGGGTCGGCACTTACGTCGTGTAGCATCAAATGAATATAGGAGTGCCGTTAATAACAGCGTAAGCGCCTACCCGCCATAAGGTACCTTTACCTGCGGAACGTCACAAATGATAATTCACATAATAAAATAAAATAAATCATATCTCCCAATAAGAATCGTCAATGTCACAATACAATACAGAATCCAAAATAATTAAAAAATAATAACAAATTTAAAAATGTCAAAAATACAGTAAGAATTATAACATTAGTTCCATGTACTCGTTTACCGAGTACAGAGGGTTTTCCAGTCAGTCGGCGCCTAAATGTTTCGTCACATCGTTCGTTCCTTAAATCGGCATATGAGTCAATATAGTCATACATACACACATATAGACTTATAGTCAACGACATGTTTATAAAAATAAAACCGCCCTCTAACCGCACTATAAAACATTGCGTGAAAAGGAATTATTAGGGGTACAGAATGCAATTTCCCCGTCCAAGGCACCAATATGTCTCCTGGGCCGGCAGGGAAATGAATAAAAATCAACCGTGCGCGCTTTGTCAGTGCACTGCGGGCCAAGGGCTGGTTTATTTGCTTCATTTACTAAAATAAACATCCGGTTAGAGAGAGATAGAACACGTTTGAGCATGTCAAATATGATCTAGCTTAAGAGCTAGCTGGCTGATAAAGTATTTCTTAAAATCAAATCTTGTGCTTGTAGAATATGATCTAAATATATATGTCTAATATTTAGGTAATAAAAGTATTTGATGAGCATTCCTGAGGTGAGAATATTATTATCCGAACAAATGGGAAACATTCCGAATAACAGAATAACTATTAAAACATCTATATAATAAAAAAAATCTGAGGCCGAACGAAGTTTGCCGGGACAGCTAGTTTTAAGGATATTTATCTGCACGAAAAACGAACAAAAATTTGCTCCCCTCGCCCGAGGCGCCAAACGCGTTCTATAACGAGTCATTTGCTTCCGCACTAAAGTATGCTCTTATTACAGCATGCTCTCCAATTTTTTATCTGTCGTCCGACCACTTAGGCCTACTTTTGTTAGGATATGCACTCATTAAGGAAGCATTGCGAAGCGTGAAGCGTGCACTCGTGATGTGTTTTATAAGGATTGCCAGTTTTTAGCCCTCAGGTGCATATACAGTAAAAAATTAACGGCAATTTCACATTTTGTCAAACTTATCAAAAAATTTCAAAATGACATGCATTTTCGAACCCACGAAATGACGGTCAAACTGTATTGCTTTCATTTGGGAGAGTTGAGCTGCAAAGTTACTGCTTAATTTGGGTTGGGATCATAACGACTACATCGTCAAAACGACCAAATCATCATAAGGTCCAGATCTCTAAAGGACCCCATCTCTTTAGAAAGCCCATATCTCCGAATGACTAGGTAGCAAAGCGACTACTTCTTGAGAAGACCACTTCGTTAATAGTCCACATATCACAAAGACCAGGGAGCAAAACGACTAGTTCTTGAAAAGACTATTTCGTTAATAGACAAAATCTCAATAAGACGAGGTAGCAAAACGACTGGATAGCAAAATGTTGGTATAATCATGCCCATTTTATGTATTTAGATTTTCTCATTTCATTTAATTGTGGTCATTTTGGACATTGTTGAAATAAACCTCATGCCTATTACATTACATATTTTAATGTACCTAACTATTTATTTATTTTTAATAGTTTTATAAATTTTATAATATACTTTTACCTAACAGATTTCCTCTATAAAATACGATTCGAAAGTTCTAAATGATAAACCAACGTAAAACTTTGTGTTATGTTTAATTTTTGTTTGCATATTAGTTATTATTTAGGCCATACCTAACGGTTACCCATTAACGTTAAATGAAGAATATATAGGTATAATTTAATTTACCTGTAAGTTTATATAAATGAATAAATAAATTCTATTTAATTTTACTGTTTTTCTGCGTTTTTATGTTATGAATAAAAAATATGCATTAAACTGTACTAGCACTGACATAAATTCAGTAAGTCGTTTTGCTACCTCGTCTTATTGAGATGTTGTCTATTAACGAAATAGTCTTTTCACCAACTAGTCGTTTTGCTCCCTGGTCTTTGTGATATGTGGACTATTAATGATGTGGTCTTCTCAAGAAGTAGTCGTTTTGCTACCTAGTCATTCGGAGTTATGGGCGTTCTAAAGAGATGGTCCTTTAGAGATCTGGACCTTATGATGATTTGGTCGTTTTGACAATGTAGTCGTTATGATCCCAACCCCTTAATTTTATGCTTCTGTTGTACCTAATAGACTGATGAATGATGATGTCCATTCCTGTTCCTACCTAAAAAAGAAAAACGGCTATGATCATTCTGCCTGTCAATCCGTCCATAGCGCAAACTCTTTTTTTTAAGGAAAACGATATAATGTTGAAATAAATAGGTACTGTGAGCAGAGGTGTGGCACACTGCTGGACACAGGCCTGCTCTTAATGATGAAATAATTATCAAATCACAAAGTTCATACCTAGTCCTCATCTGTTTTGCGAAATAGCACCTGCATGTGAGCTGATCTGGTTTATCTTTATTCTTAGTGTAACGGTTTTAAAATGTTCTAGTATTATTGTTACCGCCAGTTTTGTTCCTTTCGACATAATATCTCGCTCACTCATTCCATAAATCCTCCGCAATCACCCACACGCCTTCATAGAGAAAAGAATGATACATTCAAAACTGTCACTTGAAAAAAACTTCAAATATAATTCGCTTCTATCAAAAACCGCAAAACTAAAATTTCTATAAAATATCGCTTATAAACTACGAAGAAAGGAAAAGTGTGGAGTGTGATTTAATGCAGAACCAGCAACTGGCGGCCAATTGGTGACCAGCAAATGGCGCATCAATTATTCTTGGAGCACGACAGACAGGGCATAGAACAAGGACCCTTGTATCCCCAAATTGTAAGACATTAAAAAAGTCTTAGCAGCACGCAGCCAGCTCGACAAGGTCATAACTCAATGTCCTAGTGTACGTAGCAATCCTTATACTGAGAGCGATGGCGTCTACCTATCTATAGACAATAGACGAGTTGTCTACGGCACGCTTGCATTCAAATTCCACTCGCTCCCGCTGAATACGTAAAGCGCTAGAACCTAAAAGAAAGCGCTCGATGTTTCAACTTAAAAAAGGAACACGGCGTGGATTTGTTTTTCTTTCTGAGCCGTTGATCGTTCGATTTTTAAATTTACGCTCCTTTGTTTTCTCGGGCTTTGAAAAAGGAACGAGCTGTTGATTGGTCCGATTCCTTGATTGTTCTTTTGTTTTCTTACGGTTTGTACACAAGGACTGGCAATATTACTTTTAAAAGGGTTGTTGCGCGAATTAATTTACATTCCGAATGATGTTTAAGTTTCTGGGTACGTAATATCACAAAGTGTTTTAACTTCTTATTCCTTATAGTAATAAAACACCTTCCTTCTTATATTCCTTCTTATTTGGATCACATATTGCAATTCTTATTTTCCAACAATTATCGGTCGAATTATTAAAATTGCTATTTAAACACAGCTTAATGACACGTGATAACAAAACCGCGTCAAAAAATGTTTTTGGTGTGTCATTAAAATCATCAGAATTCCTCCCGCAGCAATATGCTTCCACACTCGTTTTGGAACAAGTCCGCGGAAGCATGGAGTTCGGAATTTAAAATTCAACGAAACAATATCGGGCGTGCATACTCTATGCCGTTTGCAGTGGCGGGGTATTTTACGAGGGCGCTGGGAAATGTGACAGTTACTTGTTCGAGAGAAAAATGGTGGCGATTTATTGTCAGAATACATGTTTTTATAACGAATCGGAGTAGGAGTTTAAATTAAGTGTCGATGAATGCGAGAATGTCTTTTGCAAAATTTTCTGGAAGTTCTATTTTATACCTGTATTTAGTATATATCTTTTTAAACGACGCCCCATAACTTCGCCTGCGTGAATTTTCAGCCTCGGAAGGGTAGAATTATGAACCTTTACATCCTCTTAATATTTTGAGCATCGAAATATAATAAGTATGGAAGCTTAACTGACGCTCAATATCGCCCCCACGAAATACATACCAAAAGGGGCGGAGCCAAGGCGGAGCTAGTTCTTAATCTTCACGAAAAAACTATAGCATCAAATGAATTTCTCACGTCAGTAGGTTTGTAACCAATCAATTTTTTTGTCAAACGTAAACGATATGCAACCTTTGTGAAAATGCGTGTTCTCAAACTTAACTTAATATTAATATTTGTCATAAATTACTTTAGACTCAAACATAGAAAGTTGGTTGTCAGCCCATTGAGACATAAGATGTATTTCGATGATTTTGAGACTTATAAGAAATCATAGAGATTCAAATTTTTATTTAATAAAAAGTTCATGTTATCGTTCAGTTTTTGAGCAAGTATCCGTTATCAGAAACGTAAATGGAACCGGTGATACTCCTCGCCTTGTCGCTGGCCAAAAACAACATGAGATCAGCAATTTCTTCAGGCTCTCCTATACGGTCGAGAGCTGTATTATTCCTTAAGCGTTCCCAAATAGCTGCCGGGTTTTGCAAACCAGCGTTTTCCAGTATATCAGTTTTCACGGGACCAGGGTTGACACTGTTCACTCTGACGCCTGACGCTGCCAGTTCCAATGCTGCACAACGAGTAAAATGATCCAAAGCCGCTTTGGAGATGCAATACGAAGCTTGTCCTAGTTCTTGAGGTACGCTACAAGATGTAACGCTGGACGTATTTATGATGCTGCCTTTCATTTTTATTAAATGTAGCACCGCTAGCGTTGTCAGGTGGATAGCGGCTCTGACATTCGTCTGCATGATGGCGTCGTACGCTTCGAGCATGTTGCCTTGCAATAAAGTGCCTTGCTTTGAAAAGCCCGCGTTGTTGATTAAGACGTCCAATTGCCCGAAGACATCGACTGTTTTCTGAACTATAGTTGCCGCGTCTTCTTGTATAGAGACGTCGGCTTTGATGATGAGGGGTGTGTGTCCGTGCTGCGCGCACCGCTGCGCGACGTCGTGCAGTTTGGTCTCGTTGCGGGCCACGAGGGCGACGCGCGCGCCCTCCTTAGCGAACAGCACGGCGGCGGCCGCGCCGATGCCAGAGCTGGCGCCCGTCACTAACACCACTTTATCGGAGAAACTCATGATAGCGTCGCTTCAAGTCGAATAACGCTGCACGACTGATGCAGATAAGCGTGCTTCGTTGTACTTTTTGTTTTGCTCCCAGTGTTATAAAAAGTGTTGTATAACGTGATAAAACACGATAACGTTCACTAACACTCTTAACAAAATAGGTATTATAACAATTGTTATATAACTTTATCACAAATAATAACGAAAGTTATAAATTGTTACCATGTTATAAAACTTTATTTTGCATCTTTAATGATATACAACAAATTATAACTTTTGTTAGATTCCATTTTACTGGGCGACAGAGAGCTAGGCATACGATGAGCGTGGGCGCAGACGTGACTGGTTGAAGTTGGCATTCATGCAGTTCATTCGCATGTGCAAATGTATTGTAGTTATACGGTGTAGCGTAGTTATATGTTATACGGTGTTATACAAAATTTTTACCAGTGTAAGAGCTTTTAAAACAGTTAATAAGTTATCGTGTTTTATAACGTTATACATATTTTATAACTTCTGTGTAGGCATCATTATGTTTAGCAAAAGTTATAATTTATTACTGCATTGCAATTTGTTGTATATTTTATTACATAACATGATAACAATGTAAAACTTTTGTTACAATTTGGCATAAAATGTTATACAACAAATGTCTTATAACGTTATATAACACTTTATAACACTATTGTGTATATTTTATTACAAAACATGATAACAATGTAAACTTTTGTTACAATTTGGCATAAAATGTTATAAAACCAATGTCTTATAACGATATATAACACTTTATAACACCATTGTGGGACCACCATAATTTTTATCAGTCATACTGATGCGTGTAAATTATTTAGGCAAAACGGCTGTCGTGAACGCAAGAAGATATCTGTTCAAATATTTTGTACTAGATAGCTATAGGATGTATGTACCAAAATAATCTAAATTGAAAATAAAACATTAACCAGGTAATTATACTTTAACTACGTTTTATAGTATAGACTTCAGCCTAGGCTATAAAATGAAAAAGGTTACCTAATGTTAATCATTAGGTTCACTCAAAGCAATTAAGGCAAGGTCGGTATCCACATTTTGTCAACCACAACAAACAATTTATTTTTATAATCGTTTTACTTAACTATTTGTATTCATCGTCCCACTCATCTTGAATTGTATACAAGTATTTTTAGATTAAAGATTTTTAGACTCTACGGTGTAACTGGGTAATATAGCGGGAAATCAAGAAGAAATCAGAGGGATTAAGATTTTAATTTAATGAAAAGTTCATGTTCAGTTTTTGAGCAAGTAACCGTTATCAGAAACGTAAATGGAACCAGTGATACTCCTCGCCTTGTCGCTGGCCAAAAATAACATGAGATCAGCAATTTCTTCAGGCTCTCCTATACGGTTGAGAGCTGTAGTATTCCTGAAGCGTTCCCAAATAGCTGCCGGGTTTTGCAAACCAGCGTTTTCCAGTATATCAGTTTTCACGGGACCAGGGTTGACACTGTTCACTCTGACGCCTGACGCTGCCAGTTCTAATGCTGCACAACGAGTAAAATGATCCAAAGCCGCTTTGGAGATACAATACGAAGCTTGAGATGGGTCTTTAGGAACGTGAAGAGATCCAACGCTGGACGTATTTATGATGTTGCCTTTCGTTTTTATCAAATGAGGCACCGCTAGCGTTGTCAGGTGGATAGCGGCTCTGACATTCGTCTGCATGATGGCGTCGTACGCTTCGAGCATGTTGCCTTGCAATAAAGTGCCTTGCTTTGAAAAGCCCGCGTTGTTGATTAAGACGTCCAATTGCCCGAAGGCATCGACTGTTTTCTGAACTATAGTTGCCGCGTCTTCTAGTATAGAGACGTCCGCTTTGATGATGAGGGGTGTGGGTCCATGCTGCGCGCACCGCTGCGCGACGTCGTGCAGTTTGGTCTTGTTGCGGGCCACGAGGGCGACGCGAGCGCCCTCCTTAGCGAACAGCACGGCGGCAGCCGCGCCAATGCCGGAGCTGGCGCCCGTCACTAACACTACTTTACCGGACAAACTCATGATAGCGTCACTTCAAGTCGGATAAAACTGCACGACTGATGTACAAAAGTATGCTCCGTTGTACTTTTATCAGTGATACTGATACGTGTAATAACTATCTTAAGTACTTAAATAATTTAGGCAAAACTGTTGTCGTTAACGCAAGAAGATAAGATATCTGTTCAAATATTTTGTACTAGATAGCTATAGGATGTATGTACCAAGATCATATAGTGAAAATAAAACATTAATCAGGAAATTATACTTTAACTGATTGTAATGAGATAACTAAAACATGTATTAATTTATTGCTTTATGTCCCATTAACTGCTTTATAGAAATACCGCATACTTCTAACAATAATAACTTAGCGAACTAAAATTATATCTCAATCCATCCAATTGTTACAGCATTATTTAATAACAAACATCTAAACATACAAACACCTTCACAAACTTTCAGATCTGCCAAGTCGAGCAAAACAAAGGCACGGCCGTACCATACTTTTCTCGAAGCCATTCAGGCCATTTTTAACCTCCTGGAATTTTGTGTTGTGTAAAAGCTAGAACCCTGAATTTTCACGGATGTATAAGGCATAATATGAATTAGATATATTCTAAATAACATCAATTTGACCCTGTAGTTTAAGAACTGCACGTCAAAGTGACTGACTCACTGACTGATGATCATCATAATTCTAAGGAACTTCTAGCAGACCCACAAGCTCCAAATATTAAACACTAGCTTATGCCCGCGACTTCGTCTGGGGTGTAAATTATAATTAGGCAATTAATCTTAATAGGCAATAAATAGTTTCTGATATTTGTTCATAAACTTTGTTGTATTTAAACAAAACCCCTTAAATATTCGACCCAAACAAACCAACCCCTAACTAATCAACCCGTTTTCGGGATAAATTTTAATGAACGATGAAATCATTTCAGTTCTATTCAGTTTAATCAGTTTTAGATACCCTACTTTAAAAATCATTTGGTCCCTTTATAAAGTTTAAGCCCCCATTTAACCCTGTTTGGAGATGAATTTCCAAAAATGGTTTAACGTTTTTTTCTGTACCCTTATTGAAGGATATGTACGAAGTATCAGATTTCCTACTTCCTAATCCTTTGGACCCTATACAGAGTTTCAACCCCCATTTAAACCCCTCTGGATTTTCAAAAAACTGCAATCACTTTTCTTTTCTCTTTTGTATGAGTTCAAGATCTACTGCAAAAATAGTTTGGTCCCTTTACAAAGTTTCAACCCCCGTTTGATCCCTTTTTAAGGATGAAAAAACGGTAAATACCACATTTCTTTGTTCTTATTAAGGAGTCTATGTACGATGTCTCAGATCGCCAACTTCAAAAATCGTTTGGTCCGTATACAAAGTTTCAACCCTAATTTAAACCCCTTTGGGGATGAATTTCAAAAAACAGCAATCACTTTTCTTTACTCTTACAGATGAGTCTATGTAAAAAGTTTAAGATCTACTACAAATACCGTTCGGTCTCACTACAAAGTTTCGACCCCCGTTTAACCCCTTCTTAGGGATGAATTTCGAAAAACGGTAAAACTACTTTTCTTTATTCTTATTGAGAAGTCTATGTACGATGTCTCAGAGCTTCACCTTCAAAAATAGTTTGGTCCCTGTACAAAGATCCAACCCATTTAACCCCTTCTGGGGATGAATTTTGAAAAACCGTGAAATTACTTTCCTGTACTCATATTGTGGAGACTATGTACGATGTCTCAGAGCTCCAACTTCAAAAATCTTCTCAACGCCCATTTAGCCCCCGTTTGGGATGAATTTTGAAAAACGGTAAAACTTCTTTCTTCTACCTTTATTGAAGAGTCTATGTACGAAGTCTCAGATCTGTAACTTAAAAATAATTTGGTCCCTATACAATATTTCAATTTTTGAATTTAGAGATCTGAGAGTTCGCACATAGATCCTTCAATATAAGTAGAGAAAAGTAATTTCACCCTTTTTCGAAATTCATCCCTAAAAGGGGTAAAACGGGGGTTGAAATATTGTATAGGGACCAAATTATTTTTAAGTTACAGATCTGAGACTTCGTACATAGACTCTTCAATAAAGGTAGAAGAAAGAAGTTTTAGCGTTTTTCAAAATTCATCCCAAACGGGGGTTTTAACCGGGGGGTTGAAAAGATTTTTGAAGTTGGAGCTCTGAGACATCGTACATAATCTCCTCAAGGAAATGAATTTCACGGTTTTTCGAAATTCATCCCCATATGGGGTTAAAGGGGGGTTGAAACTTTGTATAGGCACCAAACGATTTTTGAAGTTAGAGATCTGAGAGTTCGCACATTGTTTATTGTTTATTTGTTTATTTATGTTACATAGCATTACAGTCTTAAGACTAATACACCATGGAACTACATACTAAACTTAACATTAACATGTAGGAATAGTAGACTGCCTATTATCCATCGCCTCGCAAAATCTCAAACACTCCCGACACACAGCCGCCCATCGCGACGCTAGCAGATCACACTCAGGTGCTGATACCAGTAGCGCATTCAGTAAGGTCAGGACACGAAGGATCGGCGAGTTTCTATGTGCCACCGTACGCGCCGTAGGCACAGCTAACAGGGGCCGCAATCGCGGCCTTCAGGCCGCAGATGTTACGAGGATAACCTTCAGGTTATCCTCGTAACATCTGGCACAAACAGTCTAACTAGCCTCGCTACCAGCTCTGGGCAGTCAGAGTCACCACGCAGAACACGACACGCGAAAACAAGCAGGCTCGAGTTGCGCCTCACTTCCAAGGAATTGAAACCCAGGGATCCTAGAAGAAATTTCGTTGGATATAAGAAAGGGTAATATCCATGCATTTTCTTATACAACATTCTTAAGAAAGCTTTTTGTACCTTTTCCAAGAGTAAGATGTAAGTTGACTCAAAAGGGTTCCAGACAAGTGCGGACGCCTCCAGCTTACTTCTCACCAGAGCATTGTACAATACCTTTATAGCACCAGGATCACGAAACTCTCTGACATTGCGAGTAACAAAACCTAATCTACGAAAGCTACTAGAGGCAAGCGCTTTGATGTGGTCGTGGAAGTTTAGCCGGGTGTCAAATATAACGCCAAGATCTTATACTGAGTCGACTCTAGTAATGATCTCATTACCTAATAGATATTGAGCATGTATAGGAAAAGGAGCTCGTATAGGAAAAGGAGCACATAGATCCTTCAATATGAGTAGAGAAAAGTGTAAACCCATGTAAACTTTCAACCCCCATTTAACCCCCTTTGGGGATGAATTTCGAATTATCCCTTCTTATCCCGTACTTACGTTATACAACCACCCTACTGTGAAAATTTCAAGTTCCTAGCTTTAGTAGTTTCGGCTGTGCGTTGATGAGCCAGTAAGTCAGTCAGTCAGTCAGGACATCTTCTTTTATATATATATATATATGACGGGGTGAATAAATAGCTAGCCGATCGGTCTCAATCATTGTTACTATTTGGGCGCGTATGTCAAGGAATACTCGGAACTGGACACACTTCGTTATTTCAACTAATCACTTGGGTTCATGTGAACACTCTTGCCACTAATTACTGTGATTTAAACAAGTTTAAGAGCCAAATGAATTAGTTCGCGAACACAACAGCTTCAATCCCAACAGATCGCGTCAAGTACGCGCGCGATTCTCTAAAATGTCAACCAACTGTCAAAACTCTCCAGTTGTCATTGTCACAGTGTTCGAAAACTACGCCATTCGGGTTACTGAATTACCCGCTCTCAAACGATTAAAACATGCTTTCATTACCGATTACCATCCCAAATTAGATTTAGACTACTAATTAATTTCACGCTTCGTCACGGCCACCCTGCATAGTCACACGTCCTCGTGTGTAAATCTATTTCCCGTGCACGTAGCATTTATGACTGAATAATAGACAATGGTTTATATCATACGCCACTCGGTCACCCTGACTAACTTTCGACTAAATTCATTTTACCCCTTAGATCAATTTGTACACCAATCACACAGTCATGTCAATGTCAAACAGGCTTGTCAATGTCAAACAGGCTTGTCAATGTCAAACAGGCTTGTCGGTGCCACGGAGGCTTGTCGGTGCCACGGAGGCTTGTCGGTGCCACGGAGGCTTGTCGGTGCCACGGAGGCTTGTCGGTGCCACGGAGGCTTGTCGGTGCCACGGAGGCTTGTCGGTGCCACGCAGGCTTGTCGGTGCCACGGAGGCTTGTCGGTGCCACGCAGGCTTGTCAGCGCCACACAGGCTAATGCGTGCCACACAGGCTAATGCGTGCCACATAGGCTAGAGTGCGCCACAAAGGCTAACATGCGTCACACATGCCAATATGTGTCACACAGATCAGTGTATGCCACACAGGCCAGTATGTGCCACACAGGCCATTATATGCCACACAGGCTAGTATGTGCCACACAGGCTAGTATGTGCCACACAGGCCAGCATGTGCCACACAGGCTTGTCAAAGTCATCTACGTAACGAACATGACGAATCCCCTATTATTAACTAACATGACCGTTATACCCTATGCACTCCGATTACTCTGACACATGTGTATCCTAACCCTGTGAATTTATTGACCCATAGTCATTGTTTTTTAGAATACCATTTCTTTATAGCATGTGTGAAATATCAAAGCTAGGAAATTTAGATATTAACTTGTAAAAGTTTACTTCACCTATTCTGTTATTGTAATAAGGTTTTGTTACAATCAACTCTGGCCGCTTAGAATCAAATGATTCATATTCAATTTGAATGTAAGAATGTTGATGTCGTTCTTTGAATGACATGTCAATTCACTCCAGTCCCAGCCTTCACGATAGCAAGATAAATGTCATTTGTATAGAGATTTGTTTATAATCAATATTGTGATTAAAATAGAGTGATAGTTGATTAAAAGAAGTGTCCCAAGTCCTCCGTGTATTAATCACATATTCCATTAAGTTATCTCAATTTTCAGAACATGAAATGCAACTTATACTGCCATTTTAATTTGAGTAATAAATAATCAAATTAGATTTAATCATGATCACAGACATACAAAAGAGGAGAGCACATTACATCTATCTAAACATGTAATTATTTCTTACCAGTTCCACATCGCTGAATTTAGAACTTCCGTTTTAATTTAATTTATAAGAACTCCTAAGCTGATGATGAACACATAATGTAGTTGACATCGAGTATGCAAATAATCATGTATCACTGCACAGTGCCAGTACGGGGACCACAGCCTGCTCACTACCATCCGAGAACTAACCCGCACCAAGCCCGGGGCTGATGGGCACACTCACAGGCAATGATTATGTACCTACTAACCATTTCTATTAAGATTTATCAGAGAGAGAGAGAGAAGTTAATTACTTACTATTATCCAAGTGGTCATTCAACAAATATGATAATTCAACAACCTTACCGACAGAAGGTTTCATAGTGACTCTATTTTCCAACCTCCACTATAGTTGACAGCCAGATGATTATCAAGATAACACTTGGGTCATGCTATTTCTGGATCAGCAGCGTGTGAATCTTGCAGTGTATTGTTTGAATCAAGTCAAGTTTCCTTGTTGCATACCAAAAGGATATTCCCAGTGTTTGCACTCATTCTTATGTGAAATATGTTCACTCTGATCTGTATGTGACTTCCGAGATTCCTTGGGTAATCCCATTTCTGATGACGGGGTGAATAAATAGCTAGCCGATCGGTCTCAATCATTGTTACTATTTGGGCGCGTATGTCAAGGAATACTCGGAACTGGACACACTTCGTTATTTCAACTAATCACTTGGGTTCATGTGAACACTCTTGCCACTAATTACTGTGATTTAAACAAGTTTAAGAGCCAAATGAATTAGTTCGCGAACACAACAGCTTCAATCCCAACAGATCGCGTCAAGTACGCGCGCGATTCTCTAAAATGTCAACCAACTGTCAAAACTCTCCAGTTGTCATTGTCACAGTGTTCGAAAACTACGCCATTCGGGTTACTGAATTACCCGCTCTCAAACGATTAAAACATGCTTTCATTACCGATTACCATCCCAAATTAGATTTAGACTACTAATTAATTTCACGCTTCGTCATATATATATAGACTTTTATATATATAGATAATTAGCTGTTAACCTATCATGTCATGCAAAACCTAAAAATATTGCAATTTCAATACAAACTGCATTAGTAATCCTATACATACATGCGATTATAAAGTTTTGTAGTTCAAAATATAATGGACTAGCATTTTCCCGCGGCTTCGCCCGCGTTGTTCCCGTTATTGTCCCAAAGGAACTCTTTACCGGGATATAATGTATCCTATGTTTCAATCCAGGACTTGGTCTACTTGCATGCCAAATTTCAGCTTGATCCATCCAGTTGTTACCCCGTTATAAGGTAACAAACATCCAAATATCCAAACATCTTCACAAACTTTCGCATTTATAATATTAGTGGGATTGGAATGTAATATTGTTTGATTGAAATATAAATAAGGAAGGAATAAAAAGAAATGAGATCCCATTAAAAACATTGCATGTAAAGAGGTGAGGCCAATTCTCGCAATGAAGTTCTTCTACAACAAAAAAGGTTTTGACATGTATTTAATACTAAACCAAGTCTGTAGGTACCGAGAGGGTGTCCACAGACCTCGATTCCCACCAACTTGCCTATTATTTAACCGTGGAGGAAGATTTAATAGTTCTCAAATAATGAATCCTCCCTCCACGGGTAAATAATAGGCAAGTCGGTGGGAATCGAGGTCAGTGGACAGTGGACACCCTCTAAGTACGGACTTGGTTTCACAGTAACCACACCTCAAAACTTTTTTGTTGTAGAATTTATGTATTTATTACCTAATGGACGTAGGAGAGAATAGGATGAAAGATAATGTATTATATTTGATATTCAGCTAAGACGCACTCTATGTATACATATTTAGAAGTAAACTTACACAAAATAGAAAATAAAGTGTTTTCGTTTAACGTACGTAATTTGACATTTTTTTCTTAGATTATCCATGGCCCTGATTATACATCAATACCAAAACTCTGCTTATAATTTTAGGGTTCCGTTCCCAAAGGCTCCTCCGCTGTCCGTCTGTCACAGGGATCTTTGAAATTGTAATGTGGACAGACCTGAAAATTTCACAAAAGCTGTTTTCTATTACCGCTATCATCATCATCATCATTTCAGCCAAAAGACGTCCACTGCTGGACATAGGCCTTCCCCAAGGATCTCCACGATTGTCGGCTTTGTGCTGCTATTATCCAGCGGCTTCCCGCGGTTTTCACCAGATCGTCGGTCCACCTTGTGGGAGGCCTGCCAACACTTCGTCTTCCGGTACCGCTATAATAACAAATAATAAAAACAAAATAAAATTAAAAATTAAAGGGGGTCCCCATACAAGAAACGTATTTAAGGCGATTTTGCTGTATTACAATAATGGCAATTCCCCGCTTGATATATTCACAGAATGTGCATTTCTTTTGTCACTAAGTATAACAACAAATAATAAAACTAAAATTAAAAGGGAGCCCGCATACAACCTGTTTTTATAGCGTTTTCCCCCGACGGTGGTACGGAACCCTTCGTGTGTGAATCCGACTCAAACTTGGTTGGTTTTTTAGTACTTAGGTACCTAGTTAGATCAGCACACCTAGAGATTAAAAATCTTGCGGCATATAAATTAATGTGCATAATCTTTAACCGACTGCCAACAAATTCTAAATATTTTATTTGAAGAGAAAAATTTAAAAATTATATGTCTCGGGCAGGATTTGAACCTGCATCTTATACGGCTATCCGGGCCAAGCCAACACAGGCGCGCTACCAAGTACGCTACCGGAACGTTGCCCAAGTCATCCAATTTTTCAACCAGTCTCCTCCTTTGTGACGTCATCCTGGGTGACGTATGTAGCATCATCTACCATTGAGTCCTAATAACCCCCATATGCATGCACTGTCGTCCCGACTCGTATTGAAAAACCACAGTGACGATGTGCTACACCCAAACATGATTTTTTATTGTAGCACTAACCGACTGCCAATGAATTCTGCATATTGTATTCAAATAAAAATTTTAATGCGTAAGAAAGGCAACCATTGAAAAACCGCTAATATTTCTCAACTCATTACTTTTTCCGCTCTCTATACAATAACAAAGTTAGTAAGTAAGTAGGTGTATTGTAAACCAATCGAGTCACCCTTGTAATAAAATTACGAAAATCTTTGACCCTTAAAAAACCCTATTACAAATATTATCGGCGTTGAACAAACTGAACATAAGTTTTTATCCCTTCTTCAAGCCCTTCGGACAGCGGACAACTGGGCCCTTGGGGCTGTATCTTCACTTTTATTCAATCGACTTACAATTTGAAGGATATTTTGGGATTTGAAAGGGCATTATGTCGATACATCCCTTCGAGTTGAAAGAAGGAGCGGGGTAGCTGGGGTAGGGTTGGTTAATGTTAATAATTTCAAAAGTATTGCCAATTACTACTCGAAAATAAAAAAGTTCTCTATGGTCCTTGTATCAGATAAGTATTTTGATAAAGTGTTTACATACATACAGGGAATATTCATCTTCTCAGACATGCAATAAAATGTTGACATTACGTGCCTTATAATAGGTCGCAAAGTACCTAAGTAGTAAGTGTTTTTAATTTATTTCATTGAATATTTGAGAAAAGCACTATACATACCTCGACGTGAAATGGGATTGCCAACCTCGTAACTATCTGCCCTCGAATTCGCTCGGCCTCCGGCCGGCATCTGCGCTAAACGAAAATGCCGCTTTCTGGCTCCGTCGAACAGAAAAATATTATACAAACCTTGGCCAGTAAATAAGAAAGTGTCAGATCACAAATGTTTGTCGTCCTCGGTTTCGCCTCGGCCGACAATTACATGTAATCTGAGACATTTCATATTTTACTGGCTTCGGTATGTAGGTAATGCACTATTATTTGGGTGTATTTTCTCTGGCGTAATTTCTCTGGCCACCAATATTTAAAAGATTCCTCCTCACTAGACTGGCATTCGTTGGTTACTTGTTAGAACTTGACTGATTCTACATTGTAACCAAAAGCCCAATTCTAATAAGGCAGAATCTTCTCAGTATTCGCCAATGTGTCATGACAGCGAAATTACGTTTTTGAAAATACACCCATTTACAGAAAGCACTTATTTTTTTTCTATTATCTAAGGTGTTTTAGGCAGCTAAACTGATAAAAAAGACAAATTACATATGTACTGCACCTATTTTGTGTCTGTAGTGTATCTAAGGTAACTAACAAATTAAATTACTTATACAAAATATTGGAACAGACATCTTCTTATCCCAACAATAACTGTTTTACCAAATCATGTAGGTACTTAAAAGACAAGTGTTTCACATATTATTACTTTTAAAAATAAACAAAAAATACAACGGAGCTCTAATTGGCATCAGTCGTGCCGCGTTATTCGACCTGAAGCGACGCCATCATGAGTTTGTCCGGTAAAGTTGTGTTAGTGACGGGCGCCAGCTCCGGCATCGGCGCGGCCGCCGCCGTGCTGTTCGCTAAGGAGGGCGCGCGCGTCGCCCTCGTGGCCCGCAACGAGACCAAACTGCACGACGTCGCGCTGCGGTGCGCGCAGCACGGACACAAACCTCTCATCATCAAAGCTGATGTTGCTATTGAAGAACAAGCTGCAACTATAGTTCAGAAAACAGTGGACGCTTTCGGACGATTGGACGTCTTAATCAATAACGCGGGCTTTACAAAACCGGGCACTTTATTGGAAGGCAACATGCTCGAAGCGTACGACGCCATCATGCAGACAAATGTTAGAGCCGCTATCCACCTGACAACGCTAGCGGTGCCTCATTTAATAAAAACGAAAGGCAACATCATAAATACGTCTAGCGTTGCATCATTTAACGTACCTAAAGAAGGAGATATAGGACTAACTCCCTATAGTATCTCCAAAGCGTCTTTGGATCATTTTACTCGTTGTGCTGCATTGGAACTGGCAGCGTCAGGCGTCAGAGTGAACAGTGTCAACCCTGGTCCCGTGAAAACTGATATACTGGAAAACTCTGGTTTGCAAAACCCGGCAGCCTTTTGGGAACACTTAAGGACTACTACAGCTCTCAACCGTTTAGGGGAGCCTGAGGAAATAGCCGATCTCATGCTGTTTTTGGCCAGCGACAAGGGAAGGAGCATCACCGGTTCCGCTTACGTCACAGACAATGGATTTTTGATCAAATAACAGTAGTTGTATATCAATGCCACTTGTGATTATTGGTCTTACTAATAAATATTGAGACAAGAAACGTATTAAGTTTTTTGCTATGTATATTCTTGTAGTTCCTTCACTCTAAAAAATCTGAGCCAACTAAGAGAGATTTACTCTTTGTTGGCATTAACTTAAATAAAGCAAACGAGATATTAAACATATCAACGAAAGCTGATTAATTAAAACAGTAAGTTCATTAGTGATCAAAACAACAATCTAGAATCTTGATAATTTGCTTCTTTGTATGATTCGATCATGTTTAATAAGTTACCTTATACATCAATGTTTGTTGAATCAAATCAGAATATGGTTAATTGAACTATGATAAACAATCAATATCATCTTAGTTGGTGCATCTAACGTCTTGTTAGGCTCGTATGGAATCAAGATGCTTGATTATAACTATCATAATCTTGTTAGGAGCAACCAATTTTTTTTAGAGTGTTCCATTCCAAATATTACCAATAGAAAGTTTGATAAAATTAGTAATTAGAACCTTCAATTGTAAATACCCACCAGTGGCGTGGCGTAAAAGATATTCTTGGGCAATGGGCAAGCCGATGCAGATTTAGTGTACATGTTCCTTAAGAGTTGTAAAGGGTGTTTTTTTTAGAGGTATAGAACTTTAAGTTGGCAACACTTTTTTAACTGGCGGCCATTTTGTCAGCTGTCAAGTGATTTATGTTTAGTTTGGTTTGGCATTTCAACATGAATAAGCTGACGCCTGAACAACGCTTCCAAATTGTGCACACAGCTCGTGCCACAATAAATTTATTGAAGGAAACGTTTGGTGATCGCATAATTTCACGTTTCGGACCCGTGAATTGGCCTCCAAGATCGTGCGATTTAACGCCACTTGACTATTTTCTGTGGGGCTATGTGAAATTGCTAGTGTACGCCGATAAGCCCGAAACCATTGACCACTTGGAGAACAACATTCGCCGCGTTCTTGCCGATATACGGCCACAAATGTTGGAAAAAGTAATCGAAAATTGGACTTCCAGATTAGACTACGTGCAAGCCAGCCGTGGGGGTCATATGCCAGAAGTCATATTTAAATTATAATGCCAGAAAATTGTCTATAGAATAAAGTTAATTTCATTTCAATTTAAAAAGATCATCTTTGTTTTATTCCATTTCAAAGTTCTATACCTCTAAAAAAAACACCCTTTAGAATAAGGTGCTCAAATGCTTGATATTAGGCAAGCCGGTAGGAATCGAGTTCTTTGAATGCCACGCCACTGATACCCACTCAATTTTATTTTGGGATAAAGAATTAGGATATAAGTTAACGTGGACTAGTTTTTCGCAACTCTGGCTTTTACCGCACGCTACGCGTACGGTAAAAGCTGCTTTCTGGCCAATTGGGATGTTGAATAATGTTGAATGTTACAACATAATATAGTCACATGGATTGCAAAATACTAAATTATCATAACACAAAAGAAATAAACAAAAAATGTATAAAAAATATAATGTTATGAGACCACAAAGTTTAACAAAAAACGATATTTTTTTATCGTCTTTAAGAAAAATTAAAGCCAATTTCGGAATGCTTAAATAACACCGAAAAAATAAATGTATGACAACTATGTGCTTAAACGCACTTCTTCGTGCTCAAAATGGCAAAATGCTATTTTTTTCATACAGACTTAGTACAGCGATGCAACGGATGACGTCATAAATTCCTACCGTTTTGTATAGAGCGTTTTCAAGGGTCTACCTTATTTCGTATAAAACTAAATGGTATAAAATCAAAACGTATAAATTCAAAACGTATAAAATCACTTCGTATAATCATTCATTTCGGTTAAAATTCATTTTGTATAACATTTAAAAGCTCTAAATACGAAATCTCTATTCTTCAATATGTCTAACATTCAAAATGTATAAAATCATTATGCAGAACATTTAAAATGTATAAAATTATTACGCATAATATTCATTTTGTATAACAATTACTTGATCGCATATTTAAAACGTAGAACATTCAAAATATCTAATCATCACAATGTATACAAAACAGACGGTCGGGCTCCGCAACTGCTCCGCCGCTGCGGGAAGAGCAGCCCCTTCGCCCTTGCGTATCAAAGCATATACAGGCTGCTCCATATACAGGGCATATACAGGGTGTCACTGTTTTATATACAGGGTGTAACTGTGATAGATACAGGGTGTCACTGTGATAGGTACAGGGTGTCACTGTGATAGGTACAGGGTGTCACTGTGTTATATACAGGGTGTCACTGTGTTATATACAGGGTGTCACTGTGATAGATACAGGATGTCACTGTGATATATACAGGGTGTCACTGTGATATATACTGGGTGTCACTGTGATATATACAGGGTGTCACTGTGATAGATACAGGGTGTCACTGTGATAGGTACAGGGTGTCACTGTGATAGGTACAGGGTGTCACTGTGTTATATACAGGGTGTCACTATGTTATATACAGAGTGCCACTGTAATGTATACAGAATGTCACTGTGACAGATACAGGATGTCGTCGATAACCTACCTTTTTTTGGGAGCCGTTTCGTTTTTAGGGTCATCAAAAAAAAATAACCCTAACCTACCTATTTTTGGGAGCCGTTTCGTTTTTAGGGTCATCAAAAAAAATAACCCTAACCTACCTATTTTTGGGAGCCGTTTCGTTTTTAGGGTCATCGAAAAAAATAACCCTATCCTACCTATTTTTGGGGGCCGTTTCGTTTTAGGCCATTAAAAAAAATAACCCTAACCTACCTATTTTTGGGAGCCGTTTCGTTTTTAGGGTCATCAAAAAAATAACCCTAACCTACCTATTTTGGGAGCCGTTTTGTTTTTAGGGTCATCAAAAAAATAACCCTAACCTACATATTTTTGGGAGCCGTTTCGTTTTTAGGGTCATCAAAAAAAATAACCCTAACCTACCTATTTTGGGAGCCGTTTTGTTTTTAGGGTCATCAAAAAAATAACCCTAACCTACCTATTTTTGGGAGCCGTTTCGTTTTTATGGTCATCAAAAAAAATAACCCTAACCTACCTATTTTGGGAGCCGTTTTGTTTTTAGGGTCATCAAAAAAATAACCCTAACCTACCTATTTTTGGGAGCCGTTTCGTTTTTAGGGTCATCAAAAAAAAAATAACCCTAACCTACCTATTTTGGGAGCCGTTTCGTTTTTAGGGTCATCAAAAAAAAATAACCCTAACCTACCTATTTTTGGGAGCCGTTTCGTTTTAAGGGTCATCAAAAAAAATAACCCTAACCTACCTATTTTTGGGGGCCGTTTCGTTTTTAGGGTCATCAAAAAAAATAACCCTAACCTACCTATTTTTGGGAGCCGTTTCGTTTTTAGGGTCATCAAAAAAAAAATAACCCTAACCTACCTATTTTGGGAGCCGTTTCGTTTTTAGGGTCATCAAAAAAAAATAACCCTAACCTACCTATTTTTGGGAGCCGTTTCGTTTTAAGGGTCATCAAAAAAAAATAACCCTAACCTACCTATTTTTGGGGGCCGTTTCGTTTTTAGGGTCATCAAAACAAATAACCCTATCCTACCTATTTTTGGGAGCCGTTTAGTTTTTAAGGCCATAAAAAAAATAACCCTAACCTACCTATTTTTGGGAGCCGTTTCGTTTTTAGGGTCATCAAAAAAAAATAACCCTAACCTACCTATTTTTGGGAGCCGTTTCGTTTTTAGGGCCATTAAAAAAATAACCCTAACCTACCTATTTTTGGGAGCCGTTTCGTTTTTAGGGTCATCAAAAAAAATAACCCTAACCTACCTATTTTGTGAGCCGTTTCGTTTTTAGGGTCATCAAAAAAAATAACCCTAACCTACCTATTTTTGGGAGCCGTTTCGTTTTTAGGGTCATCAAAAAAAAAATAACCCTAACCTACCTATTTTGGGAGCCGTTTCGTTTTTAGGGTCATCAAAAAAAATAACCCTAACCTACCTATTTTTGGGAGCCGTTTCGTTTTTAGGGTCATCAAAAAAAATAACCCTAACCTACCTATTTTTGGGAGCTGTTTCGTTTTTAGGGTCATTCATAAACAGCAGTATAATTTGCGTATTGCTTTAAAATGTGAACTTGGAAAAATATATATGACTAGATTATGACTAAGCTGCGATATATTTTGAAATATACATTACACCAAATATTACTTAAAATACATTACAGTGACACCCTGTATATAACACAGTGACACTCTGTATATATCACAGTGACATCCTGTATCTATCACAGTGACACCCTGTATCTATCACAGTGACACCCTGTATATAACACAATTGCACCCTGTTTATATCACAATTACATTCTATATATATCACAGTGAGTGACACCCTGTATACATTACAGTGACATCTTGTAGTTAACACAGTGACACTCTGTATATATCACAGTGACATCCTGTATCTATCACAGTGACACCCTGTATATCTCAATTAAACTGCTTACAGACATGTTTTCTCTGCTGACAGTGACATCCTGTATCTATCACAGTGACACCCTGTATATAACACAATGGCACCCTGTATATATAACAATGACATTTTGTATATATCACAGTGACATCCTGTATACATTACAGTGAAACCTGGGCCTCATATTTCAATGATATTAAGGGTTTACAAAAATTAGAGCTTTTAACAGTTATACCCCGTGAATGTTATACCTTATAATACTTATAACAAATAACGTTTCGAGCAAATGAATGTTATACCTTATAATACTTATAACAAATAACGTTTCGATCAAATGAATGTTATATCATACGAAATTATACAAGATGACTTTAGAGCATTTGAATTTTATACGAAATGTAATTATACACTTTAATTTTTATGCCATCTGAATTTATACGAAATGAATCATTATCCGAAATGAATTTCGACGAAGTGATGTTATACGGATTGATTTTATACCAAATAAGGGGATACCCGTTTTCAATGCTCAGTCCGATCTGCTACTTTTGATTACAATTTGTGGCTGTTATACTTATACCAATGTATTAGGTGTCATATAGATATTTGTTCCTCAAAAATAGTAGAATCGATTTAGGACAGAAAAAAATCGAGTCAACAGGCTAATTGTAGACATAAAATGATGTACGCAACACGATAGGTAATACAGAAAGACCTCGATCGCATATTTACGTCCGCAAACATCTGCGATATCGGCCTTTCTTTGTTTTACCACCCTAGTTGTGTAATGTATTTCACTTTATGTCATCTTTTGTATGGTATTTTCATATTTTGTTAACAGATGCGATAAAAAAAATCATGCATATACGCTAAAAAGCCTAGCAGATTCTTGATGTTACCGACGACTTCTTGTTCGGTGTTCCGAGGTGTTGTGCCCGATACTTGGCTGCTGGAGAGAATGACAGAGGCGGCTCACTTTTCTGCATCCATGCGGGCTCTGCGGGGTAAATAGTTTATTGAGAACGAAAAGATACGACTTGGTTATACAAGGTTAAACAGCATAACTTTCTTTTTGACTGTAGTCGAGTAAAAACGTGACAAGTTCACCAAAGCAGTCCACCCATGGGTGCCTCACACGTGTGACGGAAGCACCGTGGAATATCAACTATAAAGTCTAGACTATGTGAAAATATTATTACACCTGTGTACATAATTTATCAAGTAGCTAATTTAATTTCATCATGGCTCACTACCGTAATAACCAGTATAGTATAACCGTGAAGTTGGTAATTTAATTTATGCCACACCTGGCCGTAAAGTGGCTTTTTCCGCACGCTGCGCGTACGGAAAAAGCCGCTTTCTGGCCAAGTGTAGACATAAAATGATGTACACAACACGGGAGGTAATAAACAAAGCCCTCGATCGCCTATTTACGTTTCTCGCTTGCAGCTCGGGCCGCAAACATCTGCGATCTCGGCCTTTCTTTGTTTTTCCAGAAATTGGAAGAACTCTAACAACGTTGGTTTTCTTTTAATTTCAGTGTGAAGTTGAGGTTGAATGATTTATTTATTTGTTGATGATTGATGATGTTGTGTGTATTATTGTAATCTCTTAAATAAATTCATAATCACTCTTTATTTATTTCATTTCTGAAACTTTGAGGGCCTCAATTTTTTTATTTACGTCGCTATTTGCTTCGAATAAAAAAAAATATTTGGCCACCACAATATTAAACATTTCAACAAACCAACTTTTTCGCGAATACACTGCGCAGATTTTTTTTTATTAAAGTTTAAAGGTCGTTAATTTTTCAACAAAATTTAAAAAAAATCGCTGTAAAATAGTCTTTTGATAAATTTAAGGTTAAAAGTACCTACTTTTTTTTTTAACAACGCTCTACCAAACACGCTGTATATCACACTATCGAAATATTAAATCACTTTTTCTATGTACAGTCGAGTTCATCATTATCTGAGCAAAGAACGGATCAAAAATATCTGATCTAGTTCTTATGCTTCTGACAATAGGGTCTTGTTCAGATATTTATGGTCTTATCTTTGCTCAGATAATGATGAACTCGACTGTACCTATATAACACTTCCAACCATCTTCCTTTCGGACTTCGATTTCCAGGCGCCGCACCCGCCTGGAGAGATCTCTCTATTGTCCTTTTTGCCACACAATACAATAAAATTCCTTTATTTTGTAACCCTGTACTTGTATTATTTTGTGCAATAAAGAGTTTACATACATACATAAAAATTCAAAAACCAATCGTAATATGAGCTGTTATAAATATAAATAAATATCGGGGGACAATCTTACACAAATCGAGCTAGTCCCAAACTAAGCAATGCTTGTACTATGGGTACTAGACGACGATATACATACTTATATAGATGAATACATACTTAAATAGATAGATAATATCCATGACTCAGCTCAGGAACAAATACTCGTGCTCATCACCCAAATATTTGCCCTTATCAGGATTTGAACCCGGGACCTCTAGTTTCGTAGGCGGTGTCACTCCCACTAAGCTAAACGTGTCGTCGAAATTATCGCAGAATTAGACAGGTATATTACTATAAACGTAGTCAGATGCTGCGAAGGCCGGGCCGCATTCCAGCGGGGGTCCATAAAGCAGCGCTATCTCTGCCGGGCTTGGGCACCCCTGAATTGTATCTAGTAAATATAGCCGCGGTGTTCTTGTAGATAAATGTTATGGAGATTGATATTTTCTTGGCGATTGTTTTGGAAGCAAATATCGCCAGGCTGCCAGGGTTTAAAGTACTTGGCTATACTGACTATGCGCAGCACAACCCCAGTGGGATCTGTTCGCAAGTTCGATTGGACGACTGATGATTGAGTGCAAGAAAGTAGCGGAACGTGAGATGCCTGCAAGTACGATTCAATGAGTGTAGTAGTTTTAGATTATTTAGATATATTTAAGTTTGTACCGCTTTGGCTATGCTGTAAAGGTATAAATGTTATGTGTAATAAAGAATAAAGAATGTGCACGAAAATGAGAATGACCCGTAAGTTTAACACCACGGGACAGGTAAGTATCTAACTATAAACCTTTCTCGAGAAGTGTTCTTACGTTACTTAGCAAGCACATGTTGGGAATTCGCTAAGAAAATCTTTAAAATCTTACTAAAATTCAAACACTATCCCCATTATCGCAAGAGGCCGTTAGCAAAAAGCTAGGGTAAGTGCTCCTGTAATGGGCCCGCTAATAACGCGCGTAAATATCGCCAACGGGCTTAATATTAAAACGGCCATACAATCCTTCCGTTAACACGTCACGGGTTGGGGTGGGTTTACATGAAGCGAGCGTACGCTAAAGTGCCAATACCATTGTTTTATGAGCAATACCGGTGTCACGGTGTACCTACATACTAAAAATAGCGATATTGGATGCCCAGGTTTGATTAATGGACAGGGCTATATTTGGAGAGTATGTGCAAGGTTGAATTAGAATGCGGAGAAATGTTAAACACATAGTCTTATGATGCTACGTTTTGTCGCGCGATAAATAAATGATATTGCATCTGTCACTCACACATATATTTGTCAGAACGTGGCGGATGCTTTATCATTTATTTATCATGCGACAAATCGTAGCATCTTAGACCTGGATTATTTGACATCTTATCTCAAAGAATAGAAAATACACTTTAGTGACACACACACACATAATATTGCTTGTATTTATTAATGGGTTGATGGCCGTTTGGGAGCTGAATCCTTGAGTGGCGACCAAATGTCGGAAGACACAACATAGTGTGACTTGTTACAAGATGGGCTGAATGTCGTCGTGAAGACCGTGTGATTCTGAAGACTTGCAAGGTACGAAAGAACACTAAAACTAGGCGAAATGTATGTTGAATGTAACTGCGTATTCAAATAAATGCGTATTGGACGGTATATGTGTTGAACGAAAGACATACCACATACAGAAAATTATATATGTGTGAACGAGTAATGTGTTGGAACAAAGACATCCAAATCCAGATTTAGATAACATTTAAAGGATTATTTTACGACGCCATCAGATGTAAACTTAGATCGACTTGTCTGGCTAATAAAACTGGATTAACTTTCCTTGTCGCGCGAGATGTCCTTACACTTTTGCTCTAACTATATTGCATTGACAGAGATTGGGGATATATGCCGCGCGGCAAAGAATTTCGCGATGTGTTTGTGCTTGTGCTAGAAGGACAGATATTACCTACTTGCCTACCAGTGGCGTCGCGTAAAAGATATTCTTGGGCGAGCCGGTGCAGATTTGAGGTATATTTTCCTTAAGAGCTGTAAAATAAGGTGCTCAAATGCCTTATATTGGGCAAGCCAGTAGGAATCGAGTTCTTTGGACACCACGCTACTGTTACCTACTTGACTCCCATGTGAGCCCCGGCTAAGCAAGACGCGATACAGCGCGGGGTCATCGCAAACAAATGAGGGGTGTAAATCCGCCCCGTATCGCCGCAGCCTCAACCCTCCCGGCATATGTAGCGTAGTGATGTCGCCTTAGCGCGTTAAAGTAGATACTTAACATTCGGAGTATTAATAAGTTTTAAGCTACTTTTATAAGGTAAACGTCTTAGTGTTTGACACGTTGATGCCTGTTATAGTTGACATCCTGCTGTAATTTCTATTACTAATATCTTAACATTCAAGATAGCGACTACTGGGATAGTTTAAAGCACTCGAACGTCTACCAGTGGCGTGGCGTCCAAAGAACTCGATTCCTACCGGCTTGCCTAATATCAGGCATTTAACCACCTTATTCTACATCTCTTAAGGAAAATGTATGCCATATCTGCACCGGATTGCCCAAGGATACCGGCTTACGCCACGCCACTGACGTCTACCTTAGCCTATTTTTTTAATAAAAAAGGTGAACTGCCTGCAACATGGCCAACTCTATTTCATTTTAACTATATTATAGGATTTAGATAATATATTTTCTACTATTGTCACATTCTTGTCAAACCAATGAATACAATTTTACAAAAATGGAGAACTTATCCATAATATTGCTTTTTATTTGCGTTGCAACTTTATCGCATGTTGAAAGAATGAGTAAGTACATAACTGATTTTATTGCAAGACGAATAGGCAAGTTCTGGTGGTCTACTACCTTAAACCTACAATCCAATCGCGAGGCCGACTGATTGTAATAACTAATCGGCGGTAAAGTTGTACTTAAGGTAAGTAAGGTAGGCAACCGCCATAATAAAGCAATCCATCTGCATCAAGTCAATTAGGTAATCAAACATTAATTAAAGTTTTCTGAAAGAGATCGCTCTTTAGCTTAAGACCGCATATTGTTTAATAAAGTATGATTGTATTGTATAGTAAATTATTTTTTTATTTTTATTTATGTCACTTATTTGCACTAATAAAACAACTTCTTGAATATCCTACAATCAAATATTCGGGCTTACAACTCGAGAAAAAATTAGATAAGTCTACAATCTAAAGAAAATCGGCAAAAGTTAGTACTTCCTAATAAATTATGTGAAAGAAAACAGCAATATTATACGTACAACAAGAAAGGGACAAAAACGAATAGACATCCAGTGAAGAGCTCTTAGCCTAGTAGGACACTCTAATAAAAAAGAGATTACCAAGACCTTTAATCCGACTAAATTAATTTTAAGGATTTCTTCAGTTTGCATAAAATGCGCATTCACTGTAGTTTAATAATTGTGCGTATCACTAAAGGGAACAGTTTAAATTCCGAGAGACGGTTTACTAAACAGAGTCCCGTCCCTACTTTACCTCTGTGGAGGTAGTTAAGACTTCAAGTGTTTCGGACGTCCCCGTAAATTTATAGACGCCTGTATTGGTTTTGTTCGTGTGTGCATAAATTAGGACCACCGGGCCCCATTACTTACATACTCGTACGCTTGAGGCTGCGATCGAGAATGGGGAGTTACGTTTATTATAAAGCGAAATTAAATAATAAATGGCCGGTTGGACTGGTCATATCTGTCGTAGAGCCGACGACAAAGAACTGAAGCACCTCTAGTCCGCCGAATTCTATAACATTGGTTGGTCAGGTCAATATGTGCTGCGGGTAGTAGCAAAAAAGTTGTTGATGTGTCCGTGCGGCTCGTAAGTACAAAACAACCGGCCCACTACAAATGCTTCATTTATCCGTTGGCGAGGCTCCGTCCGGCTTTATATTTTAAGGTCCTTGGTTAAGCGAAGCCTAAGTGATGTTTAAGTAGCGTCTAACCTGTCAGTCGGTGAGGAAATATACGATGCAGTTTGACACTAATCATCAGTTTTGTGACGGCCTGTTAACTGCAAATTAACGGGACATTTTAAATGAAAATGCCCATAAGGTGCAATTAAAATACTTACGTAAATGGTTAAAAAACTTACTAAGACCTCAAAACTATATTACACATAACACACAGCTAACATATACGTATACCATTATGTATTGAAAAAACCAACAGTTTAAGTACAGTCGAGTTCATCATTATATCTGAGCAAAGATAATATTATCTGTGTAAAGAACGGATCAAAAATATCTGATCTAGTTCTTATGTTTCTGACAATAGGGTTATGTTCAGATGTTTTTGGTCCAATCTTTGCTCAGATAACGATGAACTCGACTGTACACTGGGTTTCCTTCTCAAATATTCATAAGTATAGTTTATTTCTCTTTGAGAGGCATTTGAATTGAAACGCTTGATTAAAATAAAATTAAAAGAAAATTTCCTGCAAGCAAACAAGACAGACCTTAATATGGATAAGTCTGTGTTGTTAGAAATGAAACTGCATACATTTTTAATATATATATCTCTAAGTTTGACGTTAAAGTGACGTAAAATTATTACAAAAAGAAAATTAAAAATCCAATGACTAAAAATAAAGAACAACTAATAAACAAAACAGAGACGCAATTCGAGCACAATAAATAACCGGCTCTCAACCGAAATCAATCATCCTAATTGCAAACAAAAACTATTTTTTGTCCCTTACCTACTCCCCCGTCGCAAAAGTAATAGATAGAGGACGCTGAAACAATTCCAACAGTAATTGGGCTAGACGCCTCGGGAGCCGGTGACACTGTGACATATGACGATATTGTGTAAATTGTATACCCATATTTCGTACGTGACAGCTATGGGCGCCTTCGCCCTACGGTGCTTCGAGACTGATGGTTCGGATTCGGATGTTTTTTGAATTATTGTGGATAGGGTTCTATTAACGCAATGGTAGAATATAAGTTGTAATAGACAGTTATAATATATTTAGTTATATTTTAGTTTTACGTTTCATGACGCATTGGTTTTTTTACTGTAATGTCATGTTAACATGTATTAATAAATAAATAATTAAATAAATAATAAATAAATAAGAACTTTATAACTATAATATTTGATATTTGTTCGGGTCAAATCTAGCAATTGTTTTTATAAGCAGATATCTTTAACCGTTTGAGCTAAAATTGACATATGACGTTATTGTGTAAATTGTATACCCATAATTCGTATGTGATGTCACGTAGCTGTCCAGCTATGGGGGCCTTCGCCCTTCGGGAGTGATGGTTCAGATGTTTTTTTTAATTACCTATTGTGGATTGGGATTATTTGGGATGTTCCATTGGTGCGTTGTAAATTTGTAAATATAGGTAGTTTCACGAGAGTTGAGGTGAATGATTACACACACAGCTGCATGAAGTACTCATTTCAAAAAAAGTGAATGAATGAAATGAGTGAGTGAGTAATCCCACTAATATTATAAATGCGAAAGTTTGTGAAGATGTTTGGATGTTTGGATATTTGGATGTTTGGATGTTTGTTACCTTATAACGGGGTAACAATTGGATGTATCAAGCTGAAATTTAGCATGCAAGTAGACCAAGTCCTGGATTGAAACAAAGGATACATTATATCCCGGTAAAGAGTTCCTTTGGGACAATAACGGGAACAACGCGGGCGAAGCCGCGGGAAAATGCTAGTTAAACATAAGGTTTAACGAACCTTTTTGGTCTATCTTGCAATTCACTGTTGAACTTGCTATCGGTACGAAAAACGCTGTCATTACATGACAGTGTTGTTGTGTGCGTGGCCTCAACTCTCGTGAAACTACCTATACATATAAGGAAACAGAAAACACTGAAGAAGTCGCTTACTACTAAGATAAATCGCCGGCAAGAGTGGCTCACTCCGCGATTCCGCCGCGTGGCTACTAGTACCAAATTTTGCCCCTTCGGCGGGGCTTAGCCAGCGACCAGAAAGAGCACGCGTTATGCGATAGAGCGAGACGGTTGCATGCGCTGCGTTCCGTCCGGTGATCGGCAGACGACGTCGACGACGTCAGTTTTGTTAGAAAGAGAAACTTCTGTACGTACTACCTACTAAATATCACCATGTGTGTCCCTTCGACAGAAGAGGACTTAGAAAAATTCAAGCAGGGATATCTTTAACTAGCGACGGCCCTATAGACACTTCAGGATACTTAATGAGTATAGGGAACGTGCACGAACTATAGGTGGCAGCACTAAACGACAAAAGAGACACGGGCGGACAATAAAGGAAACTATCACCCCTGTCAAATCAAGCTGTCAATGTCAATGATAATATGTAAGTGTCAATGTCAAATATAGTAAGTCGTAGCTACACTGACGTTAATCGTCCTTCAACGCGATAAATTAACGTTATTAACGGCGTTTTCGTCAATGTGGCCCCAGCATGAGAGGGTATATGATTTAGATTGGCGGCACCAGTTGGCAGCACCTTCGTCGTGCACGTTCCCTATTGTATAACTAAGATATGACAGAAGACCAAGGCCTTTAAAATAAATAGCCGGATGTAGTCAGTGTTGGGCACTCATGACTAATATCGTCAATCAGAATAAAAAATCGTGAGAATAAATCATTTCAGTTTCAATCAGAATAAATTTGAAATGATTAAATCACTTCAGTTTCAATCAGATTAAATTTGAAATGATTAAATCACTTAAGATTTATTCTCACTCAAAAATTTGAGTAAAACTAATTTAATCACCAATCAAATAAATTCAATCATGATTTTTTTACTTAAAATGAATTCCTCTGATTGATTTATTTATCGAAATTGTTATCCCGTCTATAGGCTTAGTAAGTAATGTAGTAGCAATATCTTGTATTTCGTGTTCCACTATTCACTCACTCCTGCACACAGGCATCACATCAGCAAGCTGAACTGAACTGATGATGGAACATGGAAGTGGGCTCGTTTTAATGAGCTCTATGCATTTTTAACCGACTTTCAAATGAAGGACGGTTCTCTATTCGTCTATATGTTTTTATTTTTATTTTATTTTTTATAGTTGCTACGCGATTACTCGAAGACGGCTGGACCGATGTGGAAAATTCTTTTTTTGTTTGAAAGGGTATACTTCCGAGGTGGTCCCATTGCAACCAAATCAGGATCTGATGATGAGATCTTGGAGAAACCGAGGGAACTCTTAAAATATTAGAGGCACACATATAGCGATCTTGGTATTTTTCTTAGTTTCTCGTGCATTTCTTATTAGAAATAAGTTTCCAGTCTTAACCGACTTCAAAACAAAGAGCAATTTTTATGTAGGTTTGTTCCCCGATTAATTTAAAACAGCTAGACCGATTTGGAAAAATGTTACCTCCTTCATAATTGTAAGAAAAACTACTTTATTTCTTCTCTAAAAATTTATTTTTTATTTCTTTCTTTCTTCTTTCTAACAGAATTAATTGCGACGGACGATTGAAAACGACGACTGATCAATCTTAGTTGTATAGAGTGCAACTAGTTTAGTTGCAACTAAATTAGCTGCCGATTGATTTCGGTCAACTAAACTTTTTAATCGACTTATTAGTTAGACTATTTTTCCGCAAATAATGTTAGAAGCAAATTGAACGGAAAACAACATGCAGATGTTTCATTCAATAGAAGTAGAACGTGTTATTTTTAGAAGATTCGTCGGCACTTCTGCCGCCATAACGCAAAAGGGCACATCTAACATTTTTTTCGACACTGAGTTCTATACACATATTCGGAATCAGTAAATTTCACTGATTCCGAATATGTATACAACTCAGTGTCAAAAAAAAATGTTAGTTGTGCCCTTTTGCGTTATGGCGGCAGACTTGCACCAAAATGCAACAAACAACTTCCAGGTAAGTAGGATTATCCCATTGTTTTGTCGCCGCGTGACACTAAAAAGAGATTTACTAATGACAGAGACAACAAAATATTGATATCTATATCTAAGATTTACTCAGTATCGTATAGAACTAGTACTGAAAGTATCAAAATAATTATGAATAGAGCACCTTCCTACCTATTTACCTACTATTGTTTGCGACTTGTAAACATTGTGCATTGCAGTTTTTCGTTATTTATCGTAATATTAAGGCCCATTATATTGCATTTTCATTCAAGCGTTTCAAATTAAACTTGTATACATAATTTTAGCTCAATCGGTTGAAGATATCTGCTTCAATATAAGTTGCAAGATTCCACCCAAACCAACATAGTTACAACGTACGCATACGAGTACCTACAATGTACATACCTACTCGTCGTAGTTACATATTGCAAGTTATCTATATTGCAAGTTAAATAAAAAATGCAAAAACGAGCGACTACGTAGTTTTATTTAATATAAATTTAACCGTGAAATTTAGTCGATTGAAACTAAAACTAATTTAATTGTTAGTCGACCATTCTCACAACTAATTTAATCGCAACTAAATTAATCGCCATTAAAAAATGACGATTGATATTTTGAATCGATCTCTGGTTGTACAATCAATATTTTTTAGTGTTGTACTAAATAATAAAGACATTTTAAATTATACACGTCACGCTTGTTAAAATCACGAAAAGTTAAGGCCTGTTTATAACAAATCAAATGAGCCCAAACTCGCGGGGTTTACTAAAACCCTTCAAAGAGTACCATTACCCAGCACCTGGCTCCATCGTCAGACCACCACCATAGAGTGTAATGCATACGAGTATAACTCTTTACAACAAATAAAATGAGCCCAAGCTTGACAGATTTACTAAAATTACCACTGCCCACGTCCTGGATCCATCACTAGACCATCACCACAGGATTTAATGCATAGGACTCTTTACAACAAATCAAATAAGCCCAAACTCGAGGGGTTTACTAAGACTCTACGAAGGGTTCCACTACCCACCTCCTGGCTGGCTGACCATCGCCGTATAGTGTAATGTATACTATACTATGTATAGAACCCTTTACCACAAGCGAAATGAATCCATACTTGAATTGAAGGTCTTACCAATAGCCATTGAAGAGTTCCACTACCTACCTCCTGGTTCCATTCATCATCAGATAATCTCGAAGCTACCTAATTACTATGCCATAGGTTGTGTGTCATATTTATTCATGGTTAAAAAAAACTGAACATTAAAACTATGAGAAAAAAATCAAACCAAATCAAATTACAAGTGCAATCAGTGAACTAAATGTATAAGAAGAATAAAATCAATCTTATTCTAAATATTAATAAGTCAACTAAAACGTTAGTTTAACTAATAGTCTGTCGGAATAAATTAATCAAAATTTGATTTGTCATTTAGAATAAAAATGAAATGATTTAATCATTTTAAATCAAATCAGAATAAAAATGAAATGATTTAATCATTTTAAATCAAATCAGAATAACTTGCTCATGATTTTCAATCTTACTCAAATATTTTGATTGAGAATAAAATTTGGAATTTTATTCTTATTCTTAGTCAACTAAATTTTTGCCCAACTCTGGATGTAGTCACCACCTAGCAAGCCGGTCGCTCAACGCTGATTGAAGACTACTACTGGTTCCTATGTGCGTGTTGCGTGTATGTACAAATCTTGTTTCTGTTGTCTGTTACGTCTGGCTGTACAGAAGGAGACCAAAGTTGAAAACTCCATGAACTGATCAGTAGATTTCATCCAGGGGCTATTTTTAGTCTGGGTCAAAAAATCTACAACTTTTCACACCAATCAATCGAAATTTTCAGCGCTTAATAAACAAAGGAGCGTCTATACAAACAAAAGGCTCTCGCTAATGTACACTCGGATAGAAAAGTATTGTTTCCCGGATTGTTGATCATAAATAAGCGGGAGACAGCGGAGGGACACGCGTCACCTTTTGATACATTTCCTCTGTCGTTATTAATGACAAGTCATCGGTGCCGTCCCGGCGGGTTGCCGCGCAGGGCTGCCTGCTGACAGTTTTTTTAAGGACTTAGAGACTATTGATAAAAAGTATAAAAACAATGAAAACTTTTTTGTGCCTCATAAGCAAGCATTACACATACTATTATTATCAAATACAATTGATACAAGAATTGAACATAAATACACGAATATTAATACATGTGAAAGTTTGTGAAGATGTTTGGATGTTTGTTGCTAACTAACGAAGTAACAACTGGATGCATTCAGCTGAAATTTGGTATGCAAGTAGACCATGTCCTGGATTGAAACATAGAATACTTTATATCCCGATAAATAGTTATCTTGGGATAGTAACGAGAATAATGCGGGCGAAGCTGCGGTTAAATGCTAGTTGAACTTAAAAATTGGAAACAGAATTTACTGAAGGCTCTGACTAAGACACTTTAACTATAGATAAATGTTACTTTGTTATTTCGTTAAAGTAACTTAATTAGATAGATCTGAAATCGGAAATGAAGATGTATTTTTAATCTACATTACCTAACACAAGGAAGGTATTTCTACGGATATTTTTAGACTTTACTAGTATTTACTTAGAGACTTTTCTTCAGCTTCGGTAATTGTGAACTGGTTTCTATTTTTTTTGACTAGGTAGGTAGCCTATAAGCCTAATAATAATGTGTGAGTGTATGAACTTTTTTATTACTGAAGGATCTCTAATATAAAAAAAATTACGATAATTTAGCTCTGCTCTAACAAAACGTGGGAAATATTGTTAGTAAAGGTACTAACAATATTTCCCACGTTTTGTTAAACGCCAGAAATAACTGGTGATAGGATTATAGAAGCTTTTACATCAATGACTGTTTACCAACAGAGGCAATCAAAGACAATTGCTTCTCTATTATAGATAAAAAACAGTATCACTTAACCCAAAAAACTTCGCCGTCGACAGCCCTACGCGCATACGTCGCGACCTGCCCAGCATAATAATAGATCGGGCAAGGGGTGGCAATGTGCCACCCCTTAATATCATGTGAGAGACGCTGGTAAATTTATCAATAGCATTATATCTCGAAACTGAGCACTCGTCTCGCTTATATTTTATTCAGGATACGACGTTTTGACATTCGTCTTTGGGCGCTTTCGTCGGATCATGGGATGAGCGTACGGGTTTATGGTCTGAGTGATGGGAATAATACAGGCTAACACAACTTGTGCTTGTGCAGTAGGTTTGCAGTGGCAGTTCAGCGCCCGCCTTACACACTCTAAAAAAATCTGAGCCAAGAGAGATTTTCTCTTTGTTGGCGTTAACTTAAATCCCATCAAAAACATTACATGTAAAAAGATGCAAGTCTCGCAACGCAGTTCTCCTACAACAAAAAAGTTTTGAGATGTAAAGTTAAACCAAGTCAGTACCGGGGGGTATCAACAGAACTCGATTTCCACCGACTTGGCTATTATTAGATCTATAAAATGTGTTCCTCCACGATTAAATAATAGGCAAGTCGGTGGAAATCGAGTTCTCTTGATACAATTTTTTTTTGCTGTAGGATAACTGCGTTGCGAGACTTGCATCTTTTTACATGTAATGTTTTTGATGGGATCTCATTTCTTTTTGTAAGTGGTCTTCCTTTAATTATTACATTCCAATCCATTCTTTTCAATTTGAACTGCAAAACTAACTTTGTAATCGCATGTATTTGTATAGGATTACAAACTTATGTGTAGAAGTACCTTAGAATTATGATGATCATCAGTCAGTGAGTGAGTCAGTCAGTCAGTCAGTGACAAAACTAAGGAACTTTGACATGCAATAGTTCTTATTAAATTACACGTTCAAATTGAATGATATTGAGAATATATAAGTCTTATTGTGCCCTATATATCCCTGAAATTTCAGGGTTCTAGCTTTAGCCAGTACAAAATTACGGGAGGCTGAAAATGGCCTGAATGGCTTCGAGAAAAGGATGGTACGGCCGTGCCTTTGTTTTGCTCGACTTGGCGGGGGCACTACCGTGCCCCCAGATAAAACAAACAAGATATTAAACATATCAACGGAAGCTGATTAATTAAAACAGCAAGTTCATTAGTGATTAAAACAACTATCTAGCTAGAATCTTGATAATTTTAACAAATATATTCCTTGTTTCTATCATTATTTTCTTCTTTGTATGATTCGATCGTGTTTACTTAGTTACCTTATACATCAATGTTTGTTGAATCAAATCAGAACATGGTTAATTGAACTATGATAAACAATCGATATCATCTTAGTTGGTGCATCTAACGTCTTGTTAGGCTCGTATGGAATCAAGATGCTTGATTATAACTATCACAATTTTGTTAGGAGCAACCAATTTTTTTTAGAGTCCACTGTTTAGTCAAAGTATACAGACAAACAAGTAGTTCGACTTCGGCTATTTAGGAGCACGCGACACGTATTTCGCGCGTCTGTGTGATTGCGATCCATACTGGGGCATTCTTAAATATTTGTAGTGTGTTCGTACATGATGAGTACACATGCAAGCGCGCGATGTACCTTTTGTAGGAAGAGAATATACCTACCAGTAGCGTGGCGTCCAAAGAACTCGATTCCTACCGGCTTGCCTAATATTAAGCAATTGAGCACCTTACTCTACAGCTCTTAACGAAAAAGTACGCCAAATCTGCATCGGCTTGCCCAAGGATAGCTTTTACGCCACGCCACTGATACCTACTGTATTATTATTATACTTACTGTGGTTTAGTGGTGAGGCCAGAAATGGTATTTCTCCGATGATTTCAGTGGCATTGACTTCGGTGTCATCATTAATGTTGAATTCTTGAGAGAATCGCATGTTTAGACTAGTAAGACTTAAACATTAATAATGCCTTCGAGTCCGTGCTTCCACTATGGGGTCACTTCCTCATACTGATTGCACAGTTGGGACTTGTGACATTGTCCGATAGTTTTGCATGGGGACAGTGAACGTGTTAAAATATATTATCACGATCCATTATTATACAACTTATGATTTTTTTATAGCATTAACGACTGCCAACGATATTTACATATATTATTTGAAAAAATCATGTGCCTCGGGCAGGATTCGAACCTGCACCTCCAACGGCTTTCCGGGCCAAGCCAACACAGGCGCGCTACCAACTATGCTACCGAAACGTTGCCCAAGTCATCCAATTTTTCAACCAGTCTCCTACTTTGTGACGTCATCCTGGGTGACGTATGTAGCATCATCTACCATTGAGTCCTTACAACCCATAATGCATGCACTGTCATCCCAACTCGTATTGAGAAACTACAGTGACGATGTGCTATATTGCTCATATGTAGCAATTAAATATTAAAATTTCTACAAAATGCCCTGCCTTTTTTTTTTAGAAACTGACAAACTCGCAACCCATACACGGGCGTAGCGATTGTCGGACCGGGTGGTCGGCCGTGGCGTTCCCTGGGGTCGAACCAGATCGCTAGCCGAGCCACCCTGAGTTTGGTCGGACTGGGAGGGTGCCGGGGGTGCCTGGGGTTGAACCAGGAAATGCCCTGCCAAATATTGAATCGTCGAAGCGCATGCTCCGTATCAACGGGAAAATGCACTGTAATGAATACACAAGATCCATAATGTCCGGTCTATCCCACTAATATTATAAATGCGAAAGTTTGTGAAGATGTTTGGATGTTTGGATGTTTGTTACCTTATAACGGGGTAACAACTGGATGGATCAAGCTGAAATTTGGCATGCAAGTAGACCAAGTTCTGGATTGAAACTTAGGATACATTATATCCCGGTAAAGAGTTCCTTTGGGACAATAACGGGAACAACGCGGGCGAAGCCGCGGGAAAATGCTAGTGGAGAATAGACCTGAGGTAAGGGGAACAGTCTTATATGAGGGATCAGCTGAAAAAGTGTCCAGTTAAGAGCACTAAATACATTGACGTATATAAGGGACAGGGCTAACGAGCGCGCAGACGGTTCCATTCCAACGCGTTGGTCCTAAAAATCAGTTTTAGGACCAACGCGGCAGCTTTTTTTTTTGACACTGACAAACTCGCAACTCATATCCGGGCGTAGCGACTGTCGGACCGGGTGGTCGGCCGTGGCGTTCCCTGGGGCCGAACCAGATCGCTAGCCGGACCACCCTGAGTTTGGTCGGACTGGGTGGGTGCCTGGGGTCGAACCAGGTCTCCTTGTCCCGGTCCACCTCGTTAGAATCGGACTAGGAACGCGGCAGTGGCACGCGCAGCGCACAGCGCAGCCGGACGTTATAAAAATGCCTAATTGCGTGGTAAAAGGCTCCATTTACTGTTACGGGGAATATAGACCCGGGTGGATTTTCGTCCGCGACATTTGTAAGCCATACATTTAGTTTGGCATACAAATGTCGCGGCCGAAAATCGAGCCACCCGAACTGTACGGATCGCGCTATCCTTACTTTTGAAATCATTGACTAAATATTTGACAACATTTCATTTTAAGAACAGTGTGTGGAATTTATTTTGTGTAGAATCGCGAATAGGAAGAAACAACAATGGCTTAAACCTAATATAATCCTTTAAAATGTATATACGATTCGAAAGCATTTTGTCTCCTGAACAGTACACTATTTTTATAATTTTTTTATATGGCTTAATATAAAAAATACAAATGAATAAAAAATATGTTCTCATTTTACCAGTTCTACGGCACAATAGATGAAATGCCAGTGCCTTTTGCCACAGAAAAAATAAGCTGTCATCATTTTGAATTTGACATTGTCAATGCATACTGTCAGATCGCTTACTTTTTTTCGATCGCGATAAGACTAAAGTAATGGTTTATTCTACCGTAGAACTGTAGTTACGGCCTTTTAGAATAAGTAAATATTAATATATTCATTATAAATTAATTACAAATCCTGGTGAAAAAAATAAACTATCAGCGTATTCGTCTTTTCAAACCAAATACAGAGAACCAAAAAAATAAAGGCTCAAAAAAATGAAAGGTTGTCAATAGTTCAAAATTTCCCCAGAATGGCGCTAGCGTTACAGGAGAGTATGAAATGAATTTAGCACTTTGAGCAGTTGGAGACGGATTGAAGTACGTTGATTTACCCTCCATAGGAGTAAGTTTTAATATTTTTGGTGACTAAAGTAGGCATTTAATAAAGCGGCAGTACCTCCGCCTTACCTCTACTCTCCATAGTCCAGTATTTTAATGAGCAACCAATATTAGAAGTAAAGTTGATACCAGAGTTGGACTCCTCAATAACTTTCAAATTAAACCAGCTAATATTGCGTAAAAACACGCAAATACGATAGCCAGACTTGCCTCTTTATTCAAACTAATACCTATTATAAATTCTAAAGTAATTATATCTGTATGTGTCTGACCTCTTCATGTTTAAACTGGAGAACAGATTTAACGTGCGATAAAGCCACTGCTCAAAAAACGTTACCTACCTACCTTAAACGCTGTGACGTGACTCCATGCGTCACGTTTTTTTTATGCCACACCTGGCCATAAAGTGGCTTTTTCCGCACGCTGCGCGTACGGAAAAAGCCGCTTTCTGGCCAAGTGTAGACATAAAATGATGAACACAACTCGGGAGGTAATAAAGAAAGCCGTCGATCGCATATTTACGTCCCTCGCTTGCAGCTCGGGCCGCAAACATCTGCGATCTCGGCCTTTCTTTGTATTACCACCCTAGTTGTGTAATGTACTATAGTTTCACCTGTCCCGGTGTGTATTTGTGTTTGTAATTAAATCTTGCAAGATAAATTTGGTCCTCTTCCCGGATTCCGATGGAGCTGATATTTTGTAAAGATAATGTTAATCAGATGACAATGTAATATTCTTGTAACATTAAAGCTGATCTGATGATGGAGCTGGATGGCAGAGGGGATCATCAAAATTACGCAAGATAAATCCACCGTGTTTGTGATTGATTTTGACGAGCAGTTTGCGATTATACCAAAAAGTACAGTCGGCAAATTACAAAAAAAAAACACTTTAAAAGTGCATAAAATCCGCTATTTTGTGACACTCGCGCCATCAATACGAATCTAATTATGTATAATTTATCGAAATCGGTTGTACCGTTGAGTAGTTACGAGCGGACATAAGAGCGGACATACATACATACATATATACATACATACACACAGGTCAAACACAACCCTTTGGGCTTCGCCGCAGTCGGGTAAAAAAGGGTTACCTATGTTTTATCAAAATATGTTTGACAAATTATCACTTTCCAAAAAAAATTTCGCAAAATTTCATTTCCCAAATAATCGTTTGCCAAATTAACTCTTCACAAATAATTGTTACGCGAACCTAATGTTTGACACATGAATGTTTAGGCAATGCCTCGCTCACCAAATGGTAGTTTGACCAAATTTTATTTAGTCAAATGTTTTAGTTGGCATAACATATTTTACGCAAAACAAAATTACGAAAATGATTTGTATCGTCAAAATTCAATGTACCATTTCTAATCCGTCGGTTGATCATTCAATGACAAATAATTTGCATCTTTATTTCAATGGCGCAGAAGGTACAAATTAAATTGCAACGTTTTTATTTTATGTGGGTATGGAGTAAATCATAAGTGACGCTTAATGTTGTTTGATGGTGATCGTGTATCGTACTATCATTGAGTGTTGGTCTTTTCGAAATAAAATTAGATAATTATTATAAAAGTACAAATTAAGTGTATAATGAGTAAATCTGGTGAAAGTACTGATGGTTATGAAACATTTCAATCTACACGTGGTGGTGTGAAGTTGTTTATAAATGGATTTACGTACGAAAAGAATAACGTTGTGAATAATACGTATTATTGGTACTGTGAGTATAGGAAAAACAAATTGTTTAAATGCACTGCATCTCAACAAACTACCCTGGTGGATGGTACGCATAAGGTAATTAAGAGCAATGAAATTCACAATCATGAACCAAATCCTGGCAGAAAAAAAACCAGTGACCTTATAGAAAATATCAAAAGTGATGTTTCATCTGGAACAAAAATATGCAAAATAATACAAAATAACAAAGCAAATGCGCCTTTGGACGTTGTAGAAAATTTGCCCTCAACTTCGGCTCTAAAGCAAAGGATGTACCGGCTACGAAAAAAACAAGAAATAACAATAGAACCAACTGATATACATTTCCAGCTAGATTTGTCACAAACATCAATCAATGGTGAAAATTTTGTAATAAAAGATAAATGTTTTGATGAAAATAAAAGAATATTGGTGATGTCTACGTTGAGTTTAATGGGTTACCTATGTTTTATCAAAATATGTTTGACAAATTATCACTTTCCAAAAAAAATTTCGCAAAATTTCATTTCCCAAATAATCGTTTGCCAAATTAACTCTTCACAAATAATTGTTACGCGAACCTAATGTTTGACACATGAATGTTTAGGCAATGCCTCGCTCACCAAATGGTAGTTTGACCAAATTTTATTTAGTCAAATGTTTTAGTTGGCATAACATATTTTACGCAAAACAAAATTACGAAAATTATTTGTATCGTCAAAATTCAATGAACCTTTTTTTTTTTTTAAGAGGGGAAAATGCGTTACGCATACCAACAGGGTGCGGGGACGGACCCTGATGGTTATGTGGGACTCCCTTGAACCTAACCTACTGTTCTGGGAGCGGTTCGTTTTAGTTGGGGGACGCAGTTCTAACCTAACTTACTTTTTGATAGCCATTCGGTTTGGTAGGGGGACGCAGTTCTAACTTCTAACCTAACCTAACCTACTTTTTGATAGCAGTTCGTTTTGGTAGGGGGACGAAGTTCAAACCTAACCTAACCTACTTTTTGATAGCAGTTCGTTTTTGTTGGGGGACGCAGTTCGAACCCTTTTTTTTTTTTTTTTTTTTTTTTAATGCGGGGGGCTTCGCCCCCCGAGCCCCCCTTGTGGGGGGCTTCGCCCCCCCGTCCCCACTTTACCCTTCTGTTTATGTCAGTTTTTGTTTTTATTGAGGGCCACAGTTCTTCAAAATTATTGCTGTTGTTCAAAATTATTACTTAAACTTTAACCTTTTTTCAGACAAATTCAAGCACATAAACTTACAAAGAAGTACGCAACTGACATCAAATTCAACAAACAAGTGAAATGTTTATTGGCGCTAAGTTATTTGCCAGAAGATGAAATCGTTCTATATTTTAACAAGCTAGTACAAAATATAGAAGATCCTGATTGGAAAGAAATCGCACAATGGTTTGAAGTAAATTATATCAGCGGGTCATGGAACACGCAGCCGAAGTATCCACCAAGTTTTTGGAGTTGCCATGTTGTAAACGAAAGTCAAATACCTAGAACTTCAAATTCCGCTGAGGCGTGGCATCGTAGAATAAACGTTGTCATTGATAAACACCACCCTGGGGTGTATCGCTTAATTAAAGAATTGCTAAAAGAGACTTTATCAAACATTGCTGACATTGAAATTATACTTTCGGGTGCACCGCCAGAAAAAAAGAAAAAAAAAATATTCGGATAAAGACGACAGAATTAGTCGAATTCTGCAACACAAGTCTGAATACTCCGAAACTAAACTGTTAATGAGCATTGCAACAAACCTGAAATTGTAAGATACAAATACGTTTGTAATAAATAAATTAATATGTTGTTGTTAAAATACCAGTGCATTTTTTATTTATGGGATTGTGCCGTTTTACCAACATTATTTTGGTCAAATTTTATTACCTAAAGAAATCCGATTTTTGACTTTTTATGTTTTGTCATAACAATTCATTTGACTAATCTTTTATTGACTAATATTTTTTTGCCTTAATAAAGCATTTGCTAAAAGACCGAATGCCGAAATGTCATTTTTCGTGTTAATATTATGCTGAATAAAAATTTGACCAAACGAAAATTTGCGTGTTGTAATTATGCCAAAGATTGCATTGGCAAAAAAAACAGTTGCTAATATTTGTTTGGGAAATGAAATTTGACCAAAATAATTTTGGCAAAACGGCAGGATCCCGGTAAAAAAGCATGTCTCAAAAAACGTTTTATGACAGAAACTTATTGATGCGTAACTGACTTTCAACCCTGTGCTTAAAGTACGTAGTTTTCATGTACTATCCTATCGTTGCGTATTTTATAAGTCTTACTACGGCAAACTTTGGCAAATATTTAATCTCCATAACACCAAGTGACGATAAAGTCATTGACGAACCTTTCGACCTTCTGTCGACAACGTCGACCTTTTCCATAAATAACCATGCAGTAGATAACTTAAAAATATGTGAATTTCTGGCGTAAGGTTTTCCTGGAGCCTTGTTTGTTTTCGTATTTATGTCTTTCGACGTCCTGCATATCCAATTAAACGGGAACAATTTATTAAAAGCGAGCAAAACGCTCACTAACTCACTGCCAACACCAATAACTGGATGCTTTAACAAAACGCGAATTAAATTATAGAAACGTACAAATCTCGGTGTTGGAAAATTTATTGCCACATATATGTTGGTTTATTTATAAGAAGCGGCCCGTAGGAGCTCAGGGGGATGAAATTACGTGATACCATTTCGAATCAAAGTGAGATATTGCGAGCGCGCGAACAATCCGTTGGTGAGTACGCCTACTTACGCGATTGCTGGCAGGATTGAGAAATTGGAAAGAAGATTCGTGTTGGTTTATAGGTGGGGTAATTGGTGTACAAACGAGATGCATTTTTTTTAAAGATGGGGTTGTTCTTAACCGTCCAGGGGTGTCCAAACTTTTTTCCCAGAGGGCCGTACAGCTCCTCTGAAAACGTCGCGCGGGCCACATGACATGGTCGACTTGGAGTTACGTATAATCTGTTTTCGTCCTGGGTGGGGGTGGGGGGTGCTCTGTGTCTCACATCACATCATCTGTAGGTACTTTACTGTGCGACTTCTGTACAACTATTCTTATTAGCTGGCCATACACGTACGGATTTGCCCGCCGGACCTGCCTGACAGATGTGCTAAAAACCAACGGACAGCGGACAGACATCCGGCGGACAAATCTGTGTCTATTTCTCGCCACACATTGATGGATGTGCTCGTCAGATGCCCGTCAGACACATCTGTCAGGCAGGTCCGGCGGGCAAATCCGTACGTGTATGGCCAGCTATTCTGTGCCGCGGGCCGGATTAGAATTACTTGCGGGCCGGATCATAGGCCCTCCCTATTTCCTCCCACGGGCCGGATTGGAACGGCTCGCGGGCCGTAGTTTGGAGACCCCTGCTCTACGGCGTCGTAGATTAATCTCTTGTGTGCAGAGTGCGAATCTTTATATCTGCGCCTTTTTTTAATGTTATAAGTGGCAAAAGAGCAGACGGGCTGCCTGATGGAAAGCAGTCAACGTCACCCATATCTGCAACATCAGAGGTGTTTGAGACCCCTGTTCACTCGCTTCTTATGTACCCCATGTCTTAGCGCGCTGATGAGTGGGAACACCTCAGGTGGGAGTTCATTCCACATCCTGCCGATTCTTGGCAAAAAAGAGCGTGATGCCCGCTTGTTATTGGGATGCCAAGCATCTAAAAAGTGTGGATGAACCTTATCCCTGAGGCGGGAGGTACGGTGATAGAAGTGTGACGGAGGCACGAGCCCGAAAAGTTCCTCAGAACACTCCCCGTTGTACATATCCCTTACTTAGTACCCTTACTTAGTCCGTAGAGCTAGCACAACTAGCAGCGACTTCGCTTGTCGCGCAACAGAGCATGACCTGTCACTGTCACTCTATATTGAATGGAAAGAGATAGGTAGTATTTGTCACGTGACTAAGAGTCGCGCGTCACAGTTGCGCTAGAGGTGCTGTACCAACTGTGACACGACTCTTTGTTGCACGACAAGACTGCTGCTACCCATCTCTTTCCACTCCATATAGTGTCACAGTGACAGGTGATGCTCTATCGCACGAGAAACTGGTTAGGTCATTTCAACGCGTGCCTTGCGCTTACCATTGCACACTGGTACCGAATACCTAAAAGCGCGAGATTGCTTATGTTGACGTGAAGGAAATTGCATTTGATGGGAATTATTATTGTAAACATGGAGTGTTTGGCAATCATTCAAAAAAAAAATACTGGTATAGGTAATAGCCGAGTAATTGATCGAGAACTATCCGTTGGTGAGTACCTACTGAGTACGTCAAGGTACTTCGTCGAATCGAATACAGTCGGGGCTTAAACTACTGTTATCTTACTTATCTTCACCACGCCGACCACGATTCTCGCATCGCACGCCCGCACTCCAGCAGGACTGAGTCACTCCGCGATTCCGTTGCGCGGTAATCACATCACACTATCACACTAATCACACTAATATTACAAAGGGGAAAGTTTGCGAGTGTGTGAGTGTGTATGTTTGTTACTTCTTCACGTCCAAACGGCTGGAGCTATTTTAATAAAATTTGGTATGGAGTTAGCTGACACCCTGGATTAACACATAGGCTACGTTTAAACCGCGGGTAACACCGCGGGGCACAGCTAGTTATTATTAAATATCGCCACCCGTCGCGGTGGTAATAGCCAGCGACCAGAAAGAGCACGCGTTAATACGCGTTATGCGATAGAAAGAGACGGTCGGATGCGGATCAGCTCCGTCCGGTCGTCGGACGCGAACGACAGTTTTGTTAGGGAGAGACTTCTGTACGTAGTAGGTACCGTAAGGTCGGGGTACTTTGGCCAAATGTAGGGTAACTTTGCCCTCCTTGTAAATCACATATCTCAAATCTATATAGGGTCTGATAATAAACAGGAACGGCCAGCTAAAACCAACCACGTGGCAAAGTGCCGTAATTTGAATGCAATAATCAAACCTGGACCCAATTAAACCCTATGGCCAAAGTTACCCCCCAGGGCGAAAGTACCCCGACCTTACGGTATTAGTAATACTTATTCTGTGACTCCAGTAGAATTTACAACGGCCCACAACTCGTATGGTATTAAATCCATTCTAAAATAGCCAGACGTGACGATTTATTACAAGAACAGCCCAAGCTTAACCCATATGTTAAAATTTACTATACTTATATTATATTTATTTGCATTTATTTTATTTGTCAGCCAAATGTAGGTAACCATACATTTGGCAAAAGTTAATTGTTTCTATAAAATAATTATTACACTGGTTACAATAATTCATTATAAATAATTACAGTAATTCATATTCTAATCTACCCGCTGCGCGAAAAGAAAATACCATTTCTTAGCCAAGGGAAGACGTAAAATTGTGGACGGACACTCCACGGGCGGTAATTAGTAGAGCCCCAGATCGCAAAATGATGGCCCTTACCTGCGATTCAAGCGACAAATAACCCATTCCTAATTATACTGCCCTAGGTGTGTAATATACTAGTATTTGTACTTGAATCATTAGGTACATTGTTATCTTATATTTTGCACCTCGTATACATACAACTTTGGAAAATACAATTGCACACATTACATGGTGAAACAGAACCCTCGGTACACGAGATAACCTAATGCCCGATTTTTTTTCTAAAAGACACTTTTTGAACAAGCCTAGAAATATTTTTCGTTCTACAAAATGTCTATTTAGCAGTAACAAAACGCAACGGCCAACCGTTTCGCCGGAAAAAACCGAACTGTCAAAACCGTTGTCAAACGTCGCGCTCAAAGGCCTCAAAGCAAAAACAAACTGCTGACTTCGTTTTTAAAATGATTTCTCGCACGTACAAAATGAAATTATCTAATCACAAGATATTTCAAGATCTAAGTGAAAGTTTGAAGGAAAATCCCGGTGGAAAGTTGCGTAATTTGCTAGAATTAAGGGATGATGTGTTGTATGTTTGGAACTCGATTGAGAACTGTTTATTGAGCTTAAACCTGAAGCATTTGGAAGAACACGACGAAGAAACGCAATATCAGGTATGTTTTAACCTATCAGTTGATTATTTTGAGTATTAGTTTAGCTTGTTTTGTGATATCGGCGCGAAAACCAATCTGATTTTGAGGTTATGTTGTTATTGAACTCAAATTAATTTTGGCCTCTTAGATTGTTTAATATTGGGCAATAACTTTAGTTTATACAGTGAAAAGTTAGTATGAGCCCTAAAAATCTGATTCAAGCTGGATAACTTATCCTAAAACTTGCTTAATGTATGGAGGAAATTGAATGTTTAAAGAAAGCTATTTTCTTCATGCTTCCCACCTTATGATTATCCACTAACTACGTATGGTTAAAGTATATGTTTATTAGAAGTTACTGGGTTAGTTGACAGGCTATCGGAATCATTTTGCTATCAGTTCGGCTCTGAAATCTGTCTTATCCTTTAAGGCTTTTTGTAGGGACTCGGGAGGTTTTATTTAATTACTAGATGGATATGGTAGCATTAAATCAGTGTTGTTTTAATGTTTTAAATTAAATGTTGACCGACTTCAAAGAAAGGCAAAGGACACTTTCTTAGTTTGTTGGAATATTTTTTTTCATGTACTTTCTGTGGTTAATCGGTTAAGGTGGCTGGATCGATTTAGTAAATTCCATTTTTATCTGATTTGTTTGACTTTATATATTATTTATGCTATGTACAATGCATCAAAACGAAGAAAATTTCTCCTTTTTTAGGGAAATGGAACCCTATTACTAAGCCTCCTTTGTCTGTGTGTCTGTGACAGGGAACTTTCTTTTGAACCGTGGATAGGTAGAGCTTGAAATTTTCACAGAATTTGTACCTATTTCTATTGCTGCTATAACAACAAATAATAATATGAAAGGGAGTCCCCACACAAGAAACATGTTCCTGTCGGTTTTTCATCTTCTATCTTTGGAACCATAATAGATAGCGAATTGTCACTGGGTATGTATTTTTATTTCCACTATAAGATCAAATAATGAAAACAAAATAAAATCAAGGATTAAAGGGGATACCCATACAAAAAACGTGTTTGCTGGTTTATAGTAATATGTAGATGCTTGATATGTTCACAGAATGTGTATTTCTATGGCCGCTAGAACAATAAATCTTAGATAAATAAAATAAAGTCAGGTTAGTTACACCGGTGAACGGATTTTTATGATTTTTTTGGTTTGTCTCTGCCCCAAATCTCAGAATAGCTATTAAAAATTAAAAGTAAAATATATAATTTCCCACATAGGGATTGGAAAGAAGAGTGTAATTTTTGTTTAGTTGGTCGAATTTTTCGAACTGAGTCTTCATTAACAGTTTGCATATTAGGCTTGTCAATCAATTGACTTACAACACTCACAACATCACGGTAGTTAAATCGTGTTCTCAACTGAATTAAAAAAGGGAGGTTCTCAATTCGTCGAATTTTTTTATGTATTTTCAGTGAGTATTTAAAAGCAACTGAACCGATTTGGAATTTTTATTAGAGGTCCGTACCTCAAAAGGTAAAAATGGAAATCTTTTTCAAACAAAATATTAGGGTATATTTTGTTTGAAAAAGAGTACTTCTCAGGTGGTCACTTTGTCACCACATCTGGTGTTGTGTGCCGCTCAGGTGGTATTTTTTTAGGTATTTTTTTTATTGTCCTTAGATTTAAGTGGGTTATTTAAAAAAAATATTGAATCGCATTCAATCTGAAGCAACTACACTTAATCGAGATGTTGTTTTATATTGTTAATGTATAGTCAGCTGCCCCCTGTAAGTATAAGTTTAATGTAGTAGTTGGTCGTTGTTGTAACGGTGGTACAAAAGATCCCATGCGGTGAGATAATTTTCCGCCGTTACACTCAAATGCTGAACGAGCCGTAGCGCTTCTCCTTTCAGCTTCCCCTTCAAGTGTTGCATCTTTTGCGCTTTAGAAAGGACGGGATTGTCATGGATTGCAGATTTGTACAGATCTAGAAATGTAGGCCATTGAGAGTAATCTCCGTAGAAGTTAGGTATTTCCATCTGTGGAGTAGATTTGTACAGATGAACCGCTGTAGATATTTTCTGGTTCAATGCCTTTTTTGTCATTCGATATTTATTCTCGTACACAGAATATCTCTCCTCGTAATCCAAATCTGAGCCCTGTAGAAGGTTATCAATTTTCAAATGCAAGTTGTCAATAGTATCCCACCGAGTTTGAAGATTACGGAGTTCGTCCTCCAATTCCCATTTCTCAGTTATCTTGTCAACGTCAATGTAGTTCAAGAGCCTTTGGAAAGCTCTAAAATTGGCTTTTTGCTCGTTAAAAAGCTCGTTAAGTTTATTGGTTTGCTGCTGCTGAGTATCTTTCATTTTGGGCGTTGATGGCTCTCCAAACCGATAATTCGAAAGCATAGTACGAACTTTGTCAACAAGCACCTGCATTTGTTCGAACACGCTATCCACAAAATACTCTCCAGTCTTGTCAGGCGCACCAAGGAGCTTCACGTTGTTTTTCTCGAATTCTTCCCAGAGCGTGTCCAGAGCTTGAATCCTTGTTCGCAAATAGTCATCAGTTTTCCGGGAATCAGAATCTTTCTTGAAATTCACTTCCATGCGTTGAATAGATTCAGCGATCTCCCTCTGCCGTTGCAATACACGCTCGAAGTCACTCATGATTCTTCAGGTATAACTTGTCAAATAAAATGTCACGCAATTAGGAAATAAAATGTCACTGTCAGTAATAACAAATTGTCACTCCAATAGCTGGGTGTTCTTAAGTGTCACTGGTTCTTGGTATCCGCGAGTTTCTGGTGTGAAAATGCGTGCCGTCAACTTAGCTGGTGAGACCCGCTTGTGGGAGGCCAACCAAGCTGATACACAATTCACACTAACACTCACTGAACACTAATTAAAGGTTCGAAGGACCAAAATGTACGAGCTGACGCCCGTAATGTCAAGCGGTCAATAGGTATGTCAGATGCTGCAGGATAGCTTGCAAGATGTCAGGAATAATGTCAAAAATAAGCAGTCCGCGTAAGGTGTTGATGAGAGTCTTTAATGCACTGAATTATATTACGTAAATAATCTAGGTTAATGCATGTCAACAGTTTTGCCTAAAGGCAATGTTATACTAAATGCGATGCGATGTGCGATAGCTAGATCGCACATAAGTAATGTATTAATGAAATCTTATGTAGGTATCAGTAGCGTGGCGTCCAAAGAACTCGATTCCTACCGGCTTGCCTAATATCAGGCATTTGAGCCGCTTATTCTCCAGCTCTTACGGAAAATGTATGCCAAATCTGCACCGGCTTGCCGAAGGATATCTTTTACGCCACGCCACTGGTAGGTATTAACGTCATATTATTGTAATACTTGTGAATAGTGTTTGAAAAGAGAAACTGGTGAGTTTCTTCCGGAGCTTCTTCTCACCGGAAGGTCCAGAGGGACCCGAAACGCCAAAAGAAGAGAAAAGAATAGAATCAACAAGTAAAGGAGCCCTTGAGGGCCTACTTGCAGAAATAAATATACTTCCCTGCCATACTACGAATGTATGACAAGGGGGCTACTTATCTCTGCATCATAGTCCCGTAGCACAAAGCCAAAGAAAGCCACTTCAGCTTACATCCTACAGTACCTACTGTGGAAAGGCACGTCTAATTTCTCTGTGTATGTTCGTCTGCATCAATAACAAAGATTGTGGTACATATGAAAGAAACATGATGTTTCTTTATTTGTTTTTAATGCGGGTAAATTACGCCACATTTTAAGTTACATATATAGATACAAGAAATCAAAGTACATAGAAAAAATTAAATGGCACTCACCTTAATTTTTCTATGTACTTTGATTTCTGGTATCTATATATCGTCGACCGTAGACTGAATTAAAAAAAAAATAAAAAATATTAGGGGACAATCTTACACAAATCGAACTAGCCCCATAGTAAGCTCAATAAGGCTTGTGTTATGGATACTAGACGACGATATATTTAATAGATACAAATACTTAAATACATAGAAAACATCCATGACTCAGGAACAAATATTCGTGCTCATCACACAAATAAATGCCCTTACCGGGATTCGAACCCAGGACCTCCTGCTTCGTAGGCAGGGTCACTACCAACTAAGCTAAAGCGGTCGTCAAGCTAAAGCGGTCGTCGGAATTACGGTAAGGGACAGGCAAAACAATGTCCCTTACGCTAATTCAGCCTACGGTCGACGATATGTAAAGATTGTGGTGTTTCCACATTCAAAATTAAATTTAAGTAATAAGATATTTCCGTCCGAATACAGACTTAATCAAAGTCGACTTAAACAAGTACAAACAAGTAGTCCAACTTCGGCCGTTTAGGAGCGCGCGACACGAATTCACACAGACGCGCGATAGCCCGTCTGTGGGAGTGCGATCCATACTAGAGCATTCTTACGCATTCTTAAACCTTTGCTTGTAGTGCGTTCGTACACGGCGCGCACACATTCAAGCGCGCGAGGTACCTTTTGTGGGAAAACAATTTACTGCTATTATACTCAGTGAACGGAGATAAAACATGGAAGAACATTACCTTTCAAATTATCGGGACAATTCGCTACAGACACAAATACGCACACATTTAAATTTGACGTTTTGTATACAGAGCCTTTGTTCGAAAGTAGTAAACGAAACAATAGTCATCTCTTTCACACTGTTCTAAATAATAAGGTGTAAGAGAAACGCATATCATCACTACATAGTATAAAACAAAGTCGCTTTCTCTGTCCCTATGTATGTATGCTTAAATCTTTAAAACTACGCAACGGATTTTGATGCAGTTTTTTTTAATAGATAGAGTGATTGAAGAGGAAGGTTTATTACAGGGTGTCCCATAACTGACACGTCACAGTGACACTGGAGGTAGACCAAGTCAAGAGGTACCAAACCAACTTAACATGACCCCAGTAAAAGTGGCACGGTTTTTGAGTTATTGTCGAATTAAAGTTTTTCATTAATTTTGACCGTTTTTAACATTATTAGTACCAGTGTGCACTCGGAAAGGTGTCAAGGTTAGTTTTTTTTGTGTACGGTACCATGAATTGTTAATTAAGGTTACAGAAATGGTATTTTATCCAGAAACTAAGTAAAATTGAAAAAATACTAGTTTGATCTTGAATTAATTCACAGCGAAACATTCATTTCGACTTTAACCACCAGTAGTGAAAAAAAAATTACGGTCGGCGGGTCAAGTTAAGTTGGTTTGGTACCTCTTGACCTGGTCTACCTCCAGTGTCACTGTGACGTGTCAGTTATGGGACACCCTGTATGGATAATATAATTTGACGACCGCTTTAGCTTAGTTGGTAGTGACCCTGCCTACGAAGCAGGAGGTCCTGGGTTCGAATCCCGGTAAGGGCATTTATTCGTGTGATGAGCACGAATATTTGTTCCTGAGTCATGGATGTTTTCTATGTATTTAAGTATTTGTATCTATTAAATATATCGTCGTCTAGTATCCATAACACAAGCCTTATTGAGCTTACTATGGGGCTAGTTCGATTTGTGTAACATTGTCCCCTAATATTTATAAATAGAGAATCACCGTGCGAAGCCGGGGCGGGTCGCTAGTTTAGGCTATATCTACGAATCTCTAAGTTCACTAACATTTTGGCCAATAAGCGTTTGACAGCAGCAGAGATATTAGCCAATCTTAGTTGGTCAGGAATCCTATTTTAAACGTCTTCGTTCATTCATTCGTCTATTTTTCTCTCTATTGTTCTTATATGCAAGAGCGATAGAGAGAGACAAAACAAACAAACAAACAAGGTGATTAGCAATAGCCCCTCAGATGACATGAATAGGTTTATGCAATACATTAAAGTGACAGTCATTAATACCAAATAACAAATCCCACTAATATTATAAATGCGAAAGTTTGTGAAGATGTTTGGATATTTGGATGTTTGGATGTTTGTTACCTTATAACGGGGTAACAACTGGATGGATCAAGCTGAAATTTGGCATGCAAGTAGACCAAGTCCTGGATTGAAACATAGGATACATTATATCCCGGTAAAGAGTTCCTTTGGGACAATAACGGGAAGAACGCGGGCGAAGCCGCGGGAAAATGCTAGTAGATTATAATGTGGTTATGAAATAATAATTTTAGAAATAAATAGTAATTTCAAATAGTATTTTTATACGTTATTCTCTCCTTCGCCATTTGATTGTCCGTTAGTTTGGCCTAGTTTCAGTAGTTCGGTGATTTTAGTCCGGTTCATATATATTTGTTTGAACCGGACTAAAATCACCGAAATCAAACTACTGAAACTAGGCCGTTAGTTTAGTTTGGTAGATGAATTTATTATCAACTAGCATTTTCCCGCGGCTTCGCCCGCGTTGTTCCCGTTATCGTCCCAAAGGAACTCTTTACCGGGATATAATGTATTCTATGTTTCAGTCCAGGACTTGGTCTACTTGCATGCCAAATTTCAGCTTGATCCATCCAGTTGTTACCCCGTTATAACGTAACAAACATCCAAACATCCAAATATCCAAACATCTTCACAAACTTTCGCATTTATAATATTAGTGGGATGCGATAAAGGTCAGTGCATGGCTCACATTCACGTATAAGCAGCCAATTTAAAAATCAGTATCTATTAGTACTTAGCTTATTATAGTCTGGCCTCCTTACCCCTTTTATCTATTTTCCCTTCCCCTTCCGTTTACCACGAGTATATGGAATAAAAAGTCACCTATACCTAGAGTTGTACCGTTCTCGAGAATTCTCGGAAACGTTCTCAGTTTTGTATGGGAAATGTTCTCGAGAACGTTCTCTCTCCATACAAAACAGATCTACCTATACCTCATTCAACGAAACGAGCTAGTACAGTCGCCATCAGATATATCTGAGCTGTCAGTGTACTCATAAATATCTGAACACGGCTCTAATGCTATGAAAATAGAGCCGTGTTCAGATATTTATGAGTACACTGACAGCTCAGATATATCTGATGGCGACTGTACCAGACATCCTAGAAAGCATGTGATTGGTCAGCGATCGGTCCTGAAGGTTTTTTTCAGGAGTCCGTGCTTCCACTATGGGGTTACGTCCCCATACTGATTGCACAATCGAGACTTATTACATTGTCAGATAGTTTTGTATGGGGAGGGTGAACGTGTTCAGGAATCAAGATATTCCCGTCATACAGACTTTAGTTGTATTATATGTATTGTTAATGTACATTAACAATATACGTACGTTGTAAGTCCATTCGACAAAGCCGCAGAACGTCGAAAGACTCGATCGCAATTAATCTCACTTGAACCGTTCCCGCAGAATTAATTATCCTCTGACCATACGATTTAATGGCTTCCTCAGCCCCGGGGTTTCCGATTAAATCACTACTTCTCATTGGGCGATTTATAGTGACCAGCGATGTAGCGACGGATGTGGGGCGCGGATTTAGTCTCTTGGAAGTGCCTTTAAAGTGGGGTAAGGCATAGAATAAGTAATAGTACGCACAGAAGTTTATTTCTAACAAAACTGATGTTCTGGTCTGACTACCGGACGAAATGCACTGCGTCCGATCCTCTCTCTCTATCGCATAACGCAGCGGTCGGCAACCTTTTAGCAGCCAAGGGCCACATAGTAGCTAACGAAATTGACGCGGGCCGCACTATGTTAATAACTGGTGATTTTAAACAATTCTGAATATATCGACCTTTACATACAAAATGGCCAGGGAGGCTCGCGGGCCGCAAGTGAGCGGTTCACGGGCCGCATGCGGCCCGCGGGCCGCTGGTTGCCGACCGCTATAACGCGTACTAATAAATAAATAATAAAAATCATTTATTCCTGCAAGTAGAGCCCTTGAGGGCCGTTTTACATTTGCCAAATTTTTTGGCATTTCGGGTAATGACCTCTACTATTTCTGGTCGCTGGCTAAGCCCCTCCCCAGAGGGGCCAAAGATTGGTACTAGTAGCCACGTGGCGAATTCGTAGTGTGAGCCACTCCTGGATAAGGTTTCACCTACCAGCTAGCACAATTTACAGTGACTTCGTTTGTGCCTCACATACATACCCGTAGCTCGTACTAGGCCTACTGAATAGAAAAATATAGGTATTTGGTTACACGACAGAGCCACGCATCAAAATTGCGCTAACACTAACAATACAATTCAATACAAACATACTTATTAAAGTACACCAGAGCACCTGTGTGCATTAGCACACCAGAAAAAAAACCTCATTCACACAGTTAAAGCAATTAAGGACCGAGTGTTCCGGTACCTAAATAACCTAAAGCAGCTATTGTTAAAGCCACAGGTATGGAACTTTAAAATACACACAATTACTTTGATCGTCCAAGTTGGTTGGGATCGTCCAAGTCTAAGATGGGTGGATTTGGTCCGTAAGGACCAAATCCACCCATCTTAGACCTTGTCTTCACTTTCCATCAGGTGAAACCAAGATCAACCATCAACCATGAAAAATAAATACTATATCGCGCATGCCACCATTGAAATATTTCTATAGAAAAAATAATCGAAACGGAAAGAGTTTGGTACTCTTTACGATTCAATCAATTTTTTCCATATCAATGTCCAGAAAATCTATTATAAATATCGGGAGACAGTTTCTTACACAAATCGAGCTAATCCCAAACTAAGCAATGCTTGTACTATGGGTACCAGATGAAGATATACATACTTATATAGATAAATACATACTTAAACAGATAGAAAACATCCATGACTCAGGAACCGTGCTCATCATACAAATATTTACCCTTACGAGGATTTGAACCCGGGACCTCTAGCTTCGTAGGCGGTGTCACTCCCACTACTAAGCTAAACGTGTCATGAAGTAGTATTCAAGAACTTGAACCGATTTAAGTGCCAAAGGGTGCCATCATTACAAAAATCTTGAAAAAATAGAATCGAAACGTAAAGCAATAAGATCAATGACCACTTTAAATCCATTCAAGAACTTAGATCGTCTCAATCTCAATATTTAAGGGCCCGAGTGCTCTATCCAGGGGAATTTATCGCTAAGGCCGGGCCGGCGGACCTTTGCCCGGCCCGATTGTTAATCTGAACTTAGGTGTACTTTTCACCTTAGCCGTTTGTGTGACCCTAAATCTGAGGCACGGGGTGTGCTCTTTGGGTGTGGGAAATAAAGGGAGAGAAGGAAGTAGGCATTTCTGGTTGTTTTAGTTTAGATACAAGTAAGACCGAACGGCAGGCCAGAAAATTTATAAGGCCCAATTTGCTTCCTTGCTCTATAAAAATAATAACGAATCAGAAGTACTCGTATGTGATAGGCAAGAAAATTGGGAATAACAATGATTACCTTGATTGCGCTTAAAAAATTGTAGGTATAAAGAAGTTAAAGGAAATTATTAACAAGTACCAAATGTTGTTGTTGCTGAATTTGACTTAAATTGGCTGTTCAAAAGTTCAAATGTTATAATAGATTTACAGTAAAACAAGACAAAACACTGGACTAATCAGCCATTTCTCCGCAATTGATAAGATACGCCCCAGGCTCCAATTAAACTTTGCGATTTAATTAATCAGATATCACAAATTTCAACTTCACTTAAACTTTAGTGGAAAATGACCCCACCAATTTACCTGTACCTTCAACCATAAAAGCCTTAAGCAAATATTGTCACAATTACGCGATAGCATCAGCCTGTAAACACGGAGGTACCCTTCGGCATATATCTCTGGGCCTGAACGGCCGTCTTGAGGCGGGGCAAACAATAAGAATTAGCGGCAGATTTATCCTACCTTAGAGTTGCTAAGAAATATTCGGGCAATCCTTAGCCATATTTATCTCGGTCTCATGGTAGCAAAATGTTGAAGTAATGTCTTTATTGTAAAAGTTGAGTGCGATAATGTGCTAAGCAAAGAAATACCGTGGAGAACTCTTATGCACATAGATTTTCTTCCAAACTAAGTCATGATTACTTTATTTTCAATTTTCTTGTATGCTGTCTATTTCCATCAAGTGTAAAAAATGCCGTCTACACGTCGTTAATCCACAAAAACCTCATCGCGATTGACCTGACTGAATGGCATTTTCTAAATTTTCTTCACTTTTATTAAATAAATCAAAAGGCGCTAATTTGTCGTTTTTTGCATCATCCTTATAATTAGGGTTTCAAATACTGGTATTTTTTGTATTCTCAATACCTGGATCCCAGAGTCGTACAAAAATAGAAGCCCTACTTATAATCCCCAAAAATTCCCCAAACGCTCTAATCACATGCCTTGCTACTCCAAGACTTGCGCCTCAAGACCGTTTTATTACCAGCCCGGATGGACTTCTGGGATGGATGGTGGGGAATGTAAATTTACTATACGGAACCGGACGCAAGGAGGTGAGCATCGGATTGTTTTGTTTTTGCCTGTGCCGCATTAAAGGGGCGGGCGCGTGTCACACTGTATTGTAATGAGGGTTTACTGGATGTCAATGCTTTCTCTATATTAACACAACTGGTCTCGAACCGAACAGTTTTGCACCCATCGAGACCTAGTGTTAGTTTATAACATCGTCATTAATTTAATTTATGCCACACCTGGCCATAAAATGCCATACGGAAAAAGCCGCTTTCTGGCCAAGTGTAGACATAAAATGATGTACACAACACGGGAGATAATAAAGAAAGTCGTCGATCGCATAATTACGTCCCTCGCTTGCAGTTCGGGCCGCTAACATCTGCGATCTCGGCCTTTCTTTGTTTTATCACCCTAGTTGTGTAATGTACTATATCGTCGCCCCCATGCTAAACTTACAAATGTGCAGTTTTGGCGAACTTGGATTTTAGACCTAAACCTATGCAGATTATGATCAAATTTGCCAATTTCTCAAAGTGGTAGATTTGTGAGTTTAGCATGGGGGCGACGATATGTTGATGTGTGAAAACTTGAACAAATATAATGCCAACATTCATTTTAAGATATGTAAACCTGTCTTATTGGATCTAAAACTCACGGCAAAATCTTCTTAGTTGGAAACCCGTTTAATCATATTTTGGAGTGTTCGAACCGTATTCGTTCCCTCGATTTCGTTTTTTAGTATTTCTGTACCTAACACACATACTGAATAGTATAAAGATATCTCATACATAAATATACACCGTGGGCCCATATAACCCGACCAACTTTAACCATAGATTCTAACAACTATTAGAAGTAATAGTACATTGTGTATCTAGGGCGGTAAGTAAGGAATTACAAACGAGTGTTTGTTATAAGCCCGAGGTGAAACCGAGGGCTTTAATAACACGAGTTTGTAATTCCTTTACCGCCCGTGGCACACACAATGTTTTTCATCACACTTGTGAGGAAATCTTAATAAAATAACCTTACTTTTCGACCCAGTATGACAAGAAAATATTAATACAGACAGTGACATTTGTCACATAAATGTTCATAGATAATGCGAACGTCAAGTCACGTTCGGAAACCATAGCGGTAACGGCCATTTTAGTTGATTTTATATTTGCAAAATAAAGAAATACATTATTTAAACATTTAATTAATGTTACCGAAATATGTGTTTATATGTATTTGCAATTACAGTTATCTTTAAATGAATATTTCAGTGATAAAAGTTAAAAAAGTAAGTTGGCGTTTCCTTTGAACATGACAAATAAGAGTAAAACAGAACCAGCGTTTCAAATTTAAAAAGAAAACCATTACGCCCTAGGGCGTAATAGGCCATTTACGGCCCGCAGAACCTACGTGTAATGACACCATTTTCGAGCAAGTGTGATGAAAAAAAAGTTATGTGACGTATAGTCGATTAACGCTTACTTTCCGAGATATTCATAATTTTTAAAATAAAAACTCCCAAGTGTGTAACAAGCCCTTATAAATGTGACTAAGATACTTTTACTGATTTTTTAAAATCCTTTAACTAAACAGCAATTAACCTTCGCAGTATTAGATGGTAAGCGATTACAAAGCCAAAATATTGACCTTTCGTTTCCATTTTAGCTTTTTTTTCCTTTTCAATAACTTTTTCTCAAACATGGCATGAAATGTTGACATTACGTGCCTAAAAATAGGCCACAAAGTACCTCGTTTCCTATGCGGCTTGACACTTGGCACGGAATGGAATTTCATACTTACATTGCACGTATTTGCATGTATTTTTTTTTTATTTCCATTCCACATTTATTTGGGCCACGGCATCACGGCATTCAGCCATTAAAAACACAATAAACGATTTTTCGATTTTTTTTTTCGATTGTGGAAATCTATGAGGGAGGCCTATGTCCAGCAGTGGACGTCCTATGGCTGAAATGATGATGATGATGATGAAACGATTTTTGCTATATTTTGTAGTTTTATTTATTTAAAATTGACATGAACATAACAAATAACACATTATAAACAATTTCCAATTATTATAAATTGCAAACTAAACCACAAGAATACACATTTAAAATATTTCATCTAAATATTCGCGGTAAAAATGTGAACTGAAACAGCTTTTGGATTGTCTATGGATATAATGTCACTAATGTCACTTTCAGACAGCCAGTTTGTGTAATAAAATATTAAGTAAGGTTATTATAGTAAGTTTATTTATTTCATTGCATGTTTGAGAAAAGCACTATACATACCTCGGCGGGAAATGGGGTTGCCGGCCTCGTAACTATCTGACCTCGCTTCGCTCGGCCAGCTATATGTACTCGGCCGGCAATTCCTTACTTCCCGGCCTCTGCAGTAATGTACTATTCCTCCAGTAAGGACATGTTTATAACGAGGGACTGAATTTATTGATTTGTTTTGTTCCATAAGACATTAATGTAAAATGACAAAATTCGACCTATGTTGATATAACGTTATTTACTTGTGTAGAATGTATTAATACATTTCGAGAATTATTCGCTTTCGCTTCAGTTAAATTTGCAAAAATAAATATGCCGCATGTTATAATTCCTCAATAATCAGTTGAATTAATTTTTCATTAACGTTAAGTAATTTACAGTTAACCTTTTTGACTAAACACCTGTTTGAAACCCCCCGATATCAGTTACGCTGCAGTCCAACTGCCGTCCTTTCTACAAAGTCCTTTTGCAAAATCGCCAATGCAATATATGCCTTAACCTTTTCGACATAGCTTCTACATTCCAATAACGCTTCCAGAGGAGACCCGTAGATTTGGGGAGAACTTAAGACGATCGCGTGTTCACCAGCATTTCGCAAGGCCTTTGTTTAGACGTGTTAGATCGATGTGCCTAATGTATGGGAATCCAAATGTAGCCGCCGTTGGTTTAATTTGCCGCCTGTCCATTTGTTCCGATTTCGGCCTTATTTATCGTGCCCCCGTAGATTGGTTGCGAACTTTGTTCGGGTTAGTTTCTATTTTATTGGATGTTCTTTTAAGGGCTTGCTGCTAAGTGGTTTCTTTTTGTTCATTATTTTTAACAGATCGTTTTCCTCTTTAGTTACTTCTTTACACTTGATTGTTTCTGCTATCCCCTCTTTAGCTTCTTGTTCATAATGATTTACAGGTGTGGTTCAAATCTTGAGTTTAGTTTTTAAATTGCTATCAAATACGAATTTCTAGTAAATTTTAATGATAGCAAAATTTTAACAAAAAAAGAAAGAACTGTAACAAGTGAAATAAAACTTTGAAAAGTAGGTCAAACTATCAAGAACAATTTTATAAAACTTCATACAGCATCGACACAATCTATTAACAAACTACTTGTATCGATACTTGGTCCTTCCTAGGATTATAACTACCCTATAAAGGATTTGGTGGCCCAAGGCGAATTGGCCCGTTCTTTGTCTAAACCGATTGGAGTTACGCCTTGGGACAGGTGGGGCTTCTGGGCAGGATTTTAATTAATAATGTCCCGATAGTGTGTGGGTCTGATTTATCAGAGGACCGGTCTGACAAGATTTAAGGGAGCGTTACAAATTACCCCCGTTTCGCGGTTTTCTTGTCAATTTTAGATTAGCGACGGATTTTTCGTTTACCTGAAGGGTTTATAAAGTCGTACTTTCACGAGATCTTGCTTAAGTAAAATCAGGCCACTAATCGAGTTAGATGTCTTAATGTTTTTTTATCACTTCTGACATCTTCATTACTAGAATAGGGTCTGTAATTGAACTTTATTGAAAATTGTTTTTGTTATCTTTTGGTCTTGTTGATATGTTATGTCTGAAAAAGATAAGTTATTGTCAAATTTCGGAAGCGTTTTGAATCTGAACTTAAGTGTTGTCACAGAACAAAGTGAAATGCTTTGTGGTATCGCAGTCAAAACAAATGCCGGTACACTAGCATGCAGATTCATAATTTTTTCGATGCTTTAAAAAAATACGATTTATTCGCCGTATGTCTTACTGATTATGGGTTTAATTTCTTTAACTAAATATTACTTCGTATACTTTCAGATGTTAAAATTTTTATTTCATTTACATTACCACTAAAATCTCCAATCTTTAATTACACACTAATGGATACCTAATCAATACCACACAGTCCTAAAACGATAAAGCCCTCATCCACTATATCATGTTCAAACTTACCTCTGCGTCATCGAAATCATCGACTATTATACATAACGGTCTTAATAATAGCTCAAGATAAACAAGTCCCACTGAGACAATATATCTCAAGCCCCTTCGAACTAACGAACTGGCGAAATTAACTGCACATTGCTGACGTCATAAGTTATTAGTATCTCTAGAGTATTGTCTGATATGCCGATAGTTGATATTAGGGATACTTAACGGGTTTCGGAGGTTGGATCCTTTGTTAGAAATACATGACTGTGTGGAACTAATTGAATCCGGTTATGTACTGTTTGGGTAATTTAAAGGAGAGTATAAAGTGGATAACAGAAAATCCATGAAAAATTTAGACTTTAAAATATGCCTTTTGAGCTGTTTCGTAACTAATTCTACAATATTAGAAAAGGATTTTTGTTAAAGATACCACTTATTTCATCTATCAACCATCGTCAGCCAGCTACTATCGCTATGATATTAGGTTCGAAAATAGTATTTATTAGTCTATAATTGGATTTTTTACGATTGGAAGTATTGTTAATTTCCCATTATAATCTTCCAAACTTAAAAGCAGCCTCATCCTATCTGCTGCTGCACCACCCTATGAACTTATAAAACGAAAACACTCAACGTTCTCGCAACACACCTACTTTTTCCTAGAATCCTGTAGTGTATGGCGCTCTTAAGACGCTCTAAGACGGGAACCTTTCCTGTCCGGTCTCCCGCCGCCCACCTCCCCAGCCGTGAATATGTAAGCCTGCGGTGTTCATTAACTTAGCATGTTAAGCCGATGATCGTAGATAGTGTAGGTGCCGTTTTGGACCCTGATTGAGAAAGGATGTATGTGAGCTTATTAATTTAACCTTCGGATTTGTAACGATGAAATCTTTTTATAAGATGCACATCGATCTTGTAGGGCCGTTATGTGTTTTAAAGCTTACTGTTCTTCATTTATCGTGATGTCACTATTGTTTTTGCCTGGGCGTCATGAAGTAGACTCAAGTTCGCACTTAATGCAATGTTGTTACGGATTTCGCGCCACATTTTCAGGCTGCACTTTCGCGAACGAACGGAGCTAGCGTCATGTAAAATGTACAACGCAACAGAATACTTGAGACTCGTTCTTTTCCCGCCTCTGAGTGTCGTTGGCGGCATTAAATCTTAATAAAACCCGTCATGCATCGCGATGGAGCCCTTTGATTTCTCACTCGGCAAACCGCGTCTCCGCATATCAAAGAAAATCACAACTCTTTTCATTGCGCGCCGATAGAATGTTCACAAAGACCACCTTAATTGAACCCCCCCGTGCCCCCACTACTTTTAAAAATCCGACCCAAAGGGAGACTCGGATTGCTTTGCCGGGGATCTGAATAGAGTGGACAGTGTACCTTCAATTTACTAATACAAATAAGCGAGACTTCGGTCCTCGGGCCCCGTCTAGGGCTCCGGGCGACGCTTTCAAAAGGCGCTATTGTGTACAACCCTCAATCGTGGTCTCGATTATCGAAAAGAAAACACTCTCATCTATATTTTAAATAATGATCAGGGCACGAGAGGTCCGGGGAACAGTGGGTGATGGATTGCGGTGTACTCTGCCAATAAACAACCTTTGTGAGCTTGTCACCCTTGCTATTTTAGACACAATGTGGGGTGATGCTACCTATGTCGGACAAGTGATTAACAGTGTATTATTTGATCGAACCGATCGGTCAGTGCTCTATAGGTACGGTCAGCCTCAAATGTAGTGTATTTTAGTGCCTCTTCACTTCTACTGATGGCACTTTTCTAATTGTCTTATTATTATTTCGATATAGAGATAAGGTACTAAAATGCTCTCCTAGTTTTGTCTAGGGGAATTTTAATACGGAATCGTGGTATTTATTCGAAATAATTTCCAGGTATGAGATGCTATGCTATGCTCGTAGTATAATTTAACACATAACCATTTTGTTAACTTACGAACGTATTTACAGACTCTTTGCCTTGTTTTTTTTCTGAAGAAACAAGTCAATAAACAGTTACGATTCAACGAATCAAGAATATTTTTCCACCACCTTTCCTGTTCTCAGTAAATTGATGTTGCAAGCTTCCTCCAGCTTTCTCACGAACACTCAACTTCCAAGAATTCAATCGAAAATGGAAAACGCCTTCAAGAAGAAAGTCCAAAACGATATAAGAAAAGAAGAACTAGGTAACTTATCAGTCTAAGAAAGATTTTCCAAAGAAACGTTCCACGTGACTCTCAAGCCAGCAGCTAATGAACCCCACATCCATCATTAACCCGGGCGGAGTGTCGCGCAAACAATCGCGTTCCAGTTTTCCGAAAGGGACCGGTTGATAGTAGTGGATTCGTTACAGCACGGAGTCGAGGGCCTATTGTGAGTTGAGAACGTCTGCGCTGTTGTGTCCGAGATCTGGATAATTGCCCCGGTAGTGAGGGGTAGTGGGGATTAGAATTTTCAGTATTATAATGTGGGTGTTGTTTATTGGATGAAACATTCGTTTGGAATTTGTGTTGACGTGACTTGGTAAATTTCTTTAACTTCCTAGAGTAACCTAAAAACAAATAATGAAAGAAGTAAGAGAATGAATAAAGTAAGTCCTTTCGCTATTTGCATTTAGAACAGTAAAATTGAGTTTACTCTTATAGGTCTTGGTAGTGGAGTTGTGTGGATCAGAATTTTCATAATAATAATCCGGGTGACATCTTTCGAAAACGACATAGTCACGAAATCACGATTCCTGTTTTGTCTCTTCTATTGGAAAGTTATTGGATTATTCACTGTCCATCTATGTAAAATAACTTCCAAAAGGTCTAAATTATAGGAGATTGTATTGTCACTGATTGCGTTTAGAACAAACATGAAAATGTTAGTCCCAATGTCAAATTGGAGTTTTGTAGTGATATAAAAAAGATGTTCTATATAGAGATGTGCTGTTTCCGGGAATATTGCCCATACAAACGGGGAATATTCCCGGGAATGGCACATCTCTAGTTCTATAACATTTTGCTCGCTCGTTCGTTTTATTTTGGCCAAAATCAATGACAATTATACCGTTACAATCAGACATGCAAAACCGCTCTCCTGCGACCCATTCACGGAATTACGAATTGCATTATGAATTTCCCATACCAATTTTGCGTCTAACCTCATTCTGGGCTATAAAGCACCGACGTCTCCCATATAATAGCACCCCACATTTGCGTATTGTTAGTCAAGATGCTTTACGGTGTCCCATGAACAGGTAATGGAGTTATTTATGGCCTCTAAAGATCCAGGCTGTTAGGACAAAGACTTGTCTATTAGCGGATCGTTGAATGGGTTTTATTAACGTTTATAGTTTGATGGCGCTTTATGGAGATAATATCCGAGAAGAGGACCCTAAATATCTAACGCAGCCTCTACTCTATATAAATATAAATTAATATATTTGGCATAATTATTGTCGTTAAACGCGGAAACTGGAGACAATATTACGCCTATCAATAATCAAATATGACTCCTGTAAAGCAGTGACTTATAAACATTATTTCTTGTGCTTGCAGCCGCATCGTTCGTGGTTGTTAACCTCAGCGAGGTTTTGGGTGTTGAACAAGAATTTAAACGGAAAGTTTATTGTAATGAAACTACTTAAATTGCGTATATTATTTCATTTTTACAATGAGTGATTATCGCGGAAATCGAATTCAATGTTATAGAAAACTGTTTAGATTTCTATATTAAGAATTCATTGTCCGTGAGTATAGATTAAGGGAGGGTCATCACGTGGTTGTATTTGGTTGAATTTATGCAACAGCATTAAATAAAATAATATTCGAGACAAGAGTCCGGTTAAAAATTCACTGGTGTAAGGTTCCAAAATTTCCATTGACAGAAAAAAAATCGTATAGAAGCAACAGAAGTTCTCAAACACGAATTCCCAATCCTGGGGCTTTAATAAAATCAAAGTGTAATATTATTCGAAGTGAGCAGGAGTGGCCACCATCTTGAAGTCAACAATGGGCTTTACTTCTTTGCGTTGCACCGTTATTAAAATCTCGTGGAACAATCGAGTCGAAAGCGCACTTCCGTAGGGCACGTACAGACGTTGGTGACGATTTCTTGGAGAGAAGAGAAATCAAAGATTCAGACGAACGTGAATGCTCAAAGTTTAGCCAGCAATTTCAATTTCGTGCAAAAGTAATTTTTAATTGAAGATATTTCCTTGTATTTCTATCATGTATGTTATGTTATTGGAAAACGACCAAATTGCCTATGGAATTAAAAATCTTTCATACCTCTATGATAAATTGATTGCCACTTCTTTGCTGCCAGAATATTCACATAGCTGTATATATATGTGTGTGTATTGTAATTTATCTTTTGGTGTGCAATAAAGTATGATTGTATTGTATAATATCTCAAGTGGATTTAAATCAGTTCCGCCAGCGTTTCAGACTTTGTCTTCAGTCTATATTTCTCTAATCTCATTATTGCAATCCACATGACGTACATCTTGTATTGACAAGTTATGTTTGATTTCATTGTCTCACTTGCCATACTCGATATCTTAGCAAAAGTCTTCAACTTTAAAAAATTCTCCAGATTAGTAACAAAAATTCATAATGAGGTTTAAATCTGAACGTACAGTCATCGCATGTTATATTAATACTGCCCCAGCGTCACCGATGGAGGGACCGATCATTAAGGGATAATTATCATCGCACTCCACAGGAAACTGAAGGGTTCCCACTCGGAAATCTGATTCTTTCTCTCTATTTTTCAGACGGAAGTCGAGTTTGCCAAATTACGGTTTTCGAATTAAACGGTTGACGTGTTTCGTTATAGATTTGTAGGGCTTTTAGATTTAGTGAAGAGAATTTTATCACGAAACAGCCGACGTCAGAAATAGGATTACACTTTTCGCCCGAGGAAATAAGGTCGAAAAGTGTAAACATATTTCTGACTTCGTATAGTTTTAATATGATGGTATTAGTTGCTGGAGCAACAGCCACTTTGTCATCTGTAGTTGCTCAGTTTAAATTAGTGCATCGGGCAAAAGATTTACACTACCTATTTCGATTTATTCACTGTTCTTGATAATCAGTTCCAATAATATTTTCTGTATTGTCATTGCAATTTTCATCTTCAATGTCGTCCCTTTCTGCATAAAATACGTTGATTACATACAATTTCAATTGTTTTCTACCTCAAGCGCACTACAAATAAAATCTACCTTAAAGGCGTTGAACAAAATTTACAAAAGACCCACACAACCTCTAATTTAAAATTCACATTAATTAATACACGTAACAATAGTTTTGTTTGCACCGGCCGGCAAAGAGAGCTTGTTTTCTATACAATTGTTTAATTTCTCCATGAAATCCTCGGGGTAGTTGTTAAATAAGTCAAATAGTGCAACAATACGTGTAGTTCATTAATGATGCACGAGTTCGGTTCGGACCTTCGCCTTTTGTACGATCTTTGTTTGCGGTTGCTTTAATTTGAATTCCAACGCTAGTTTTAAACGAACTTGAGAATCGGGCTTTACCTGTTGAATTTTGAGCGATTCGCGCTTTCTGTTAATTAAATTTACAGTTTTCTGTCTAATTCAAGTTTTTAGTGTTTTTAGATAGATATTCGACTCCCTCTGTATGCACTCACTTGTTGCCATACATAAAAAATTATAACCGTAAAAACCAACTTTGTATTATGAGTGTGAAGTGTTACAGATACCAAATCTATTCTCTGCGTATGCACTCTTTGTGTCATACATAAAATACGAAAAACCTAGTTCGTATTGTGAGAATGAAGTGTGACGTAAGCTCGCGATCTCAGGTATTTAACCGCTGTAACGCCGAAACTTGACAGCCTTCAGTCAAACATCTTTCTTTATCAATACTCTTTTCTTTCTTTTACTGTTTTATACATGTCTTAGAAATTAATAACCATTTTTTTTTTCTTCTCTATTGCTCGAACTGTTACTTTGACCACCTATATCCAAATATCCATCCATCCATCTTTGAATATGGATATAATTTCTCAATACCTTGATATTAAACAAAGTTGATCCCCTCGTCAAACGAGTTCCCAAATCTGATAACCGGATTCCATTCCGCCTTTTGACGTTTATTAATTCCCAAAGTCAACCCTCAACAGATCAATGAACTACAAACATAAAACCATAGCCGAATGAATCCCATCAATGTCTCAACCATCAAACGTAGCGAACTTCGAATTTCCATCCAAAAGTCATTCTTGCGTGAACTCCAGCGAAATTTCGAGCATAACAATGTACACAACCAAAGCTCGGACCTCTGGCGCGTAAAATTACTATCACCTGAAGGTAACCTTAGGTAAATATGTCGGCAAGAAATTCGCTTTGAACCCTTTCGGGCCTTTGTTGTTCAACTAAAACTATTCTGAGTTAATCCCTGGATAAACAGTGCTTGTTAATAAATTAACGTGTTATTAATATATGTTAACTGTGACCGTGTGGTGGGCATGTGTCCCTGGGGGGCGTATTGTGTATTCTGTTTAGTTAGAGAAAGGAACGGTTAAGAAACGGTAATTTTGACGCAGTAAGCGGGGCGCAGTAAAGGAATGTTCAGCGTTTTAAACACCACTTACCAATAGGCGTGAATTTTATGACAGTAATGATTTCTGGTATTTCACTAGGAGTTCCCTTTGATTTATAAACTTAACTGGTCCCAAGAAAGCTAGAGATTGTAATCAGGAGTTGAAATTACTTATAAAAAACAAGATCACATTAAAATTATGCCTATAACCGCTGATTCAATATTGTATTTCAATCGACTTCAAGCAATCGGTTTGGAATTTTATTGGTTTTGTAAAAAAATCATTTGGTTAACCAAAGGACAAAAATATCTGTTAAAAAATATTCCTAATCACTTGAATCGAGAATCTCTTAATTTAATCATATAAAATCTACCAGACTAATAAAATTGCCTGTTTTGTCCATCGTTCCCATACTGCTCCCCCTCTGCCCTACTCGGGACAGCTGTAAATATTGTAGCAATTTCGCTTTTTGCCCTGCTCTCAAAACGAGGATGTGTTTGACTGACATGTTTGTTTTGTTGGTATTATTGTTGCGCTGGATCTTTGGTGCTCCACCTTTGAGAGGATTTTCGCGTCACCCTTGGACTAGACTAGTTATATTCCTTTTAATTTTTGATACCTTGTCAGTTTTACTTTTGTTTTAAAAGACAGGCCTTCATTAGAAATGAGAACGCAGTAGGTATTTAAGTAATGCTTAGGTTTAGGTAAGTATTCGTCCATTAATTAACGAAAAGCGCACATAGATTGTGACGATAGTTCATCGTCTGCAGTTGTTGTGTTAGATAATAATTTGATGGAGATGACGTAGACTTCTCTTAAAACAACTACTAGCATGAGAATTATTGCCAATCAAGCCAATCAGTTCAAATAATTTGTGTAGTCTTGAAAATTGTCACAGCGCTTCCTTAGGATGTCTGGAAGAAATCGCTTTTTAACCGACTTCCAAAAGAAGGACGGTTCTCAATTCGTCTGTATGTTTTTTTTTATTTTTTTTATTTTTGTTTTGTGTGTTTGTTCACCGATTATCTACTTGAAGACGGCTGGACCGATTTGGAAAATTCCTTTTTTGTTTGAAAGGGTAGACTTCCGAGGTGGTCCCATTGCAACCAAGTCAGGATCTGATGATGGAATCTTGGAGAAATCGAGGGAACTCTTCAAATATTATAGGCACACATATAGCGATTTCGGTATTTTTTTCGTAATTTCTCGTCCATCTCTTATTAGCAACAAGTTTCTTGTGTTAACCGACTTCAAAACAAAGAGTAAATTTGTATCTAGGTTTCTTCCCCGATTACTTGAAGACGGCTGAACCTATTTGGAAAATTCTTTTTTTGTTTTAAAGGGTATACCTTCGAGGTGGACCCATTGCAACCAAATCAGGATCTGATGATGGAATCTTGGAGAAATGAGGGAACTCTTCAAATATCATAGGCACACATATAGCGATTTTGGTATTTTTCTTACTTTCTCGTGCATTTCTTACTAGAAATAAGTTTCCAGTCTTAACCGACTTCAAAACAAAGAGCAATTTTTATGTTGGTTTGTTCCTCGGTTACTTGAAAACGTCTAGACCGATTTGGATTTTTTTTCTTTTAACTTAATAGACTTAAGTCTATTTGGTTAAAACAATATTTTTCCAGCGCCACTAAAAATTTAAAAATAAAGTAAATTTTTAAAACAAAAAATAAAAACCGACTTCCAAAAACTTAAACTAAAAACCAAAAAATAATATGTTAATTACCCCAAAGAAATGGATAATCAACGATTCATATATACATATACAGATATTTATAGTTTTTAACCTGTTATTTTTGAAGTCGGTGCCAGCTAAGGAGCTCAATACAGCCAGCTTTGCATGGCAGGCACCAACTTCAAAAATAACAGGTTAAAAACTATAAATATCTGTATATGTATATATGAATCGTTGATTATCCATTTCTTTGGGGTAATTATTAGCGATAAGACCGCCTGTTGTCTACCTTTTAAGTTGTTTTAATTATGTAATGTACCTTTGTAATATGTTTTCTGGTGTGCAATAAAGAATATTTGTATCGTATTGTTGTCATATTAAAGTAAAAAAATAATCACCGTGTTTAAGGTTGAGCTAACCTCAAGATTGTCATTTAAATGTCACTGTTTATATAGTTTTGCTTTTTATCTCGAAAACGCTTGGAAATATTGGTCAACAATATTAGGCAACATACAATATCAATATTAGGCAACATACAATCTGAATATCCACGAAATGAGTAAAAGACAACGTCCATTATCAAAATAAGACAATGCTAATGCTATAACTTCTTCAAAGATAGCGCTAAACGATTAATGTTACACGTCAAGCAAAACCCCAGCCATATTGCATTCCAACAATAATCCCGGGAATCTCTGCACCATTTCTTATATCCTAAGCTAATAAATACGAGAAAAACTCGGTCAGATCCCGGGTAAGTGAGTGCTTTACGTCATATCCGAAATCCCTGTAAAGTGAGTCCGGCAAAGCCGGGAGTGTTCGATGGTGGCTCGCGATCTCCGTAATAGCAATAGCTTCGTATTAAAGCCCGACAGAAGACGTTCTTAGGGTGTGGCGCAAGGTTCTGTTGTTGGTCCCAATAGTTATATTGTGATTGCTCATTTGCTACGTGAAGGTTAGTAAGATTTGTTTTATAGTTGAAGTTCTGTTTGTTTTATTTTACATTGTGTTGAAAATTGGAATATACTAGCTAATGACTAGGCTTAACTTGATTCCGCGTGAAACGGTATTGTTCATCACTACTGAATACGCCCTGTGCAATAACCTTCTATTTATAAACTCTTTATAAATGTCAACAATGTCAACATCAACATTATTTATTTTGCAAGTACACCTGAGGGTTATTTTACAAGTCTGATTCTTCATGACCTCTGGTCTGATAAGAAGAAATGCCACCAGAACTGACGGCTAATACGTACCTGAGGTAGCCTAAAGAAAGATGAAGTTTTCGACCTTTTGTAGTGTGGTGACACCTTTTTACTCATTTAAGGTATGGTCTATTAAGAACTGTCGTTGTATTTTCTGTGTCAGTTTCAGTTCGTTTTATCTTGAGAAAACTATATTTATATTATTTTGTGGGAAAGGGAGTAATTATTTAGAGTATCTCCCCGCAATTAGTACCCACAGGAGTTATCTAACCCCCGCTGCCGCTCCTGACTCGCGTCCCACCGTTATATCGGCGTGGCTTAGCGCTTTTTCATCAATCCTGCTTTATTACGGCGGATCCGCTTTTGTCTACGTCCGGATGGCGGTCATTTGGTCTGACCGTCTCTATTACCACCCGATTCCATTCGTTCCTGTCGCCGCTGCCCGTCGGATTCGTCTCGGCGTCATTTCGCGGCTTTTCAGAATATAACGCTTTAGGGGCCAGTATTTTTATTGATAAAGACAAATGTGGTGACGCGGAAACGCTCTTATTGCGTTTATGGGTGTGATATTTGATTGAGCGATCGTTTGGTGAAGCGTATGTGTCTTAGATGTAGACTGATGGTACACTAAAGGAATGGAAGTCGAAAAGGCTAATGTTTGATTATCACTCATTAGGTTTTTACAAAATCTGTACTTTAACGACAGTGGAAACAAAATATAGTCTCAACGACTTGTACATGTGGAAACATGTGTCATTGCATTGCTGACAATTACAGTGATAAGAACCGAATTGTCTCATTGGTGTCCATAGAACGATTTCTAATTTCATCTTTTTGCAGCCACTTATTACTAGGCCCTTGACAACCGGCATGTGACATCTTATACAAAGAGGCACGTATGTATATTTATTCGCATGTAATGTATAGAACTATAGATATCGTTTCGTAATGGTCAAATTACGAGACGATATATACTTATCTTCTAACCAATTTAATTATTTGTGCCTCTATTTACTGCATTTCAAAATGCAGTCAAAGGCAAATTTCCTATTGCCGACTCGAGGCATTTCGCCAAGCATTTGATTCCGTCTTCGCCCCGTCAAAGCTTCCTTAAGTGTCCGCTTGTCTTGGACTTATTTCACCTTCTCCATTTCCCGCTTGACGATATTTTTTCCTCTTTTTAAGCCACTTGATGTATAACCGTCCGTTCTCCCGGTTTGTTTTCTGTTTGGCAATTTTTAAAGGGATTATTCTGACCCGACTTGATCACGTCTCGGCTTACGGCGCAATATTTTAGGGAATATCGACCAAAGTGCCCTTTAATCTACTAATATAATGGGGTTTAGTTCGTTCAATTGTTGCGTGTCTCATTGTGGGGTATAATGCACGGATTATGTGGGTATCCGGGGATGGTAGTTAAGATATAAACAGTTAAGATTCTATTCATTGGCGTTTACTCGTCAATAGTATTATTTACTTCAGTAGGCTTAATCTTTTAAGGATTCTTTCTTGTTTGGTATTGAATTGAAATATAATAATCCGTTATATTATATGGGCAACGACATTATTACTACTACATAATGTTACTCGAACAAATTGTAGAAATAAATCAATAATTGAACAGTCAAAGAGGTCGTTTCGCAGTTTATGCAGAACCTAAAGATTATGTTCTTATTAATTGCTTGGAACCGTTTAGTTTTGCTTTATTTATATTGCCTTAGACTAGCAAACAGGCAGACGGGTCTCCTGATGCAAAGTGGTCACTGCCACCTGTAGATATTTGTAACATTGCGTTACGTAAAATTAACAAAAATAAGAGTACGTGGTGAGGGATAAACGCCATAAAGATTCCCTCTCAGACAATTCCCGATATCTGGCACGTTTCCCGATGTAACGGGATGAAATCATGCAACATTAGCGTCGCGGACGCCATTAATAATCTGCCTTTTATTAAACTCGAGATAAATGATTATAGACTGTCCCCTTGTTTGTGGTTCTTGGTTCTTTTCCGGTCCGCCATTGTTCTAGTAATGTTAGGTTTGTGATGAAGGATGGTGCGAATTAGAATATTCAAACTCAATGCGTGAGGGTAAAGTAAAATTATTATTTTTGGAATTGGGAGAATATGATTAGAACCAGGTAGATAAGATATAAGACATTTCCGTTACTTCCACAAAAAATTATCAGAACTGACAGCGTTGTTTAGATTTCTAAATTCAAATACCAATTTCACAAAATCAAATACTGATTCAATTCAATGTGCTTGATTAATACTCTACTCTTGAGCAATGTCTCTAAGGTACAGTCACTACACGGGAATGTTACGCCACTTGGGCCCTAGGGCGTAATAGGTCATTTACGGCCCGCAAAACCTACGTGTAATGACACCATTTTCGAGCAAGTATGATGAAAAATTTATTTATCGCGTGACTAGACAGTATACGGCCATTCTCACGAAGTATGTCTGCGGTCACCTAATTACCGCGACGCTGTTTTCATACTAAATGTATGGAGACGCGGTAATTAGACGCAGTCATACTTCGTGAGAATGGCCGTATAATAGTTAGCAGTAATTTTTCTCCCTACAAAAGGTGTATCGCGCGCTTGTATGTGTGCGCGCTGTAAACGAACGCATTCTTAAAACTTTGCTTGAAGTGACAAGCAAAGTTTCAAGAATGCGTAAGAATGCTCCAGTATGGATCGCACTATCTGCGCCTCGTCCTTCAATGCGTATCACGCGCTCCTAAATGGCCGAAGTTACTTCTGTCTATACTTTGCCCAGGTCCTTAATGACTCATATCTCCATTGGGACGTATATCGCCCACACGGGGTGTATTGACAAATCGCGTAATATCGTAATCGAATGCCGCGCCCGCCAGCTAATGGGATTACCTTTATTTATCATTTTGCTATTCGTTCCTCGTACACACGCGGTGCTCAATCTTTACACGCTTGTCCAATATAAATAAGTACTTTTTATGTAATTATCAATACAGCCACTATATATATCTGCTTTGCCCTAAGGTTAACTGGTAGAGAATGCCTTATGGCATTAAGTTCGCCTTTTGTACGATAAGTTTTCTTTTGTGCAATAAAGTTTAAATAAATAAATAAATATATTGTAGGTACTTGAATCTTCAAGTTTATCAAACAGCTTGAAATTAGATAACACATTGTTCGTAAGTCTTTCTAATCTAAATTATTGATGAGAAAGTCCTCCAATAGGCTTGTGTCCTGATTTTTATTACATAGCCCGTCAGTTAGATTGTAAAATAAGATTGGACGGGCACGTATTTTTTCTTTTGTGAATCAAACCAAAAAATAATGAAGATATAGCTCGTTAAAGACCCGCGTGACGTCACGACGTGGCTCGATTTTTACCACTTGGTACTCTTGGTAGCATAACGAGCCCCCCTCCCGAAATTTAACTCGCTTTATCTTGGTCATATTTTGTCCAATTGACAAAAGAAGAAATACGTATTCAATATTTTTTGATAATCTAAATTACGGTCTAATGGATTTACAAACAAACCTATTTACAAACGAACGCAACTATGGGTGAACCTTTTATTTAAGGGCACTTTTATTTTAACTAGCAGTTAACCGGTCGTCACAAAACTGACGATTAGTTTCAAACTGCAGCAACGTCGTTCGTCACCAACTGACGGGTTAGACGGTATTTAACCGCGGCTAACGGTTACTTAACCAGAGTTTGAGTAGCACTGACATCCGTCACATATTGTCACCTACTCAGCGCCGCCGGAAAACATATTTGATTAGCGACCAGCGGTCGCCAGGGGCCCGGGAAGCTCGTAGACATTGGAATTCTAGAAAGAACTGTGTGCGTGTGGATTGAGTGAGCACCCTTCTGAAATAAAAAAAAACATCCTGTTCATTTAGTAAAAGTTCTAAAACAATTGTAAAACTAAATCTCTGTATTTGTAAAAAGATAAATCAAAAGATATAACCTTTAACGTGTGCTCACTCAGTTCTCACAAACTACCAACGAAATCAGGGAATGTATTCATTTAACATACAATATTTATATACGATTTTTTAGTAAAACCTGTGCTAACTTACCTTTATAATTTGTAGATCACCTAGTAACGTATTTAAGATTTTACAAATAATTTCTTATGCTCACTCAATCCGCACACTTTCGAAAACCCGATTTCTAATGAAAAAACTGAAGATTTAAACTGCTATATATGTGTATATTTTAGTAAAACTAATCTGGGAATTTGTAAAATACAAAAGGAACCACTAACGTGGCAGGTTTTTGGATAATAAATGTTTGTTAATGCTCACTCAGTCCACACGTTACAAGTAAGTTAAAAATGTAAATATCTCAATATTTGTAGTATTACATAAACTATAAATTACTTCAACTTTTAGTAAAAATTTTTACTAAATATCCACCATCTAATATTTTATATTCGTTGTCTGTTTTTAAAGATATTCAATTGCAATTTTTCTAATGTAAGTAGATCGATTAGATTGACAGTTCATTTAAAAAATATATGAGATCAAAAAGGTTACTACCCCTGGTACGTCACTTTGACATTGAAAGATATTTTATTTTTATTTTTTGATCTCGGATTAAATCTTTTACAGTAAATGAAAGGTAATAATTACGGATCAGGTAACTCTTAATTGTAATAAGTATGTACTAACCTAATCAAAACAATTGTTTACTTTAAAATTTAATTCATGGATATGACCATAATATAATAAAGTGTGGTCAACCTAATCGATCTACTTACATTAGAAAAATTGCAATTGAATATCTTTAAAAACAGACAACGAATATAAAATATTAGATGGTGGATATTTAGTAAAAATTTTTACTAAAAGTTGAAGTAATTTATAGTTTATGTAATACTACAAATATTGAGATATTTACATTTTTAACTTACTTGTAACGTGTGGACTGAGTGAGCATTAACAAACATTTATTATCCAAAAACCTGCCACGTTAGTGGTTCGTTTTGTATTTTACAAATTCCCAGATTAGTTTTACTAAAATATACACATATATAGCAGTTTAAATCTTCAGTTTTTTCATCAGAAATCGGGTTTTCGAAAGTGTGCGGATTGAGTGAGCATAAGAAATTATTTGTAAAATCTTAAATACGTTACTAGGTGATCTACAAATTATAAAGGTAAGTTAGCACAGGTTTTACTAAAAAATCGTATATAAATATTATATGTTAAATGAATACATTCCCTGATTTCGTTGGTAGTTTGTGAGAACTGAGTGAGCACACGTTAAAGGTTATATCTTTTGATTTATCTTTTTACAAATACAGAGATTTAGTTTTACAATTGTTTTAGAACTTTTACTAAATGAACAGGATGTTTTTTTTTATTTCAGAAGGGTGCTCACTCAATCCACACGCACACGAAAGAACTTATTTAGAAAATGGGTGAATCAACTTTTCTTTGCTTTATGCACCATAAAATAAACTCAAGTTATCTATAATGAATATGTATTTTTTTTAAGTCTTTATAATCAACTAATCTGTGCATTTACAATTTTACTGTAATGCTTACGTCCATTGGGACAACTACGTCCAATTACTGACTAGACAAATTCCCTGATTGATCATAATACTCTGCAAAAATATTGTTTTATTGTCTAACCTAACTGATCAGCTGGGCCTATTCGAATTGCAAAACCTTGTTGTAACTATGATTATTCATAAACGTTTCTATTTATTTTGTCGGCCATTCTCACGAAGTATGTCTGCGGTCACCTAATTACCCGACTGCGGCGAAGCCCAAAGGAGGGTAATGTGTTTGACCTGTATGTATGTATGTCCGTTCCTGTGTCCGCTCGTAACTACTCAACGGCACATCCGATTTTGATAAATGATACATCATTAGATTCGTCTTGATGGTACGAGTGTCACTGAGTATGAAGTTCGTTAAAATAAACAAAATGGCGGATTTTATGCAGTTTCAAAGTGCACCGCGGTCGGGTTTTTTTTTAGTAAAAATGTGGTTATTGACACTTCTAGTTTTTTTGTCCCTCTCCCCATCAGGAGTCCGGTCCGCGTCTTGGGGAATACTTTTGAATAATTCGATAGTGATACTCGGACATGGTGTGTGACGTCACGATTGTTGTTTAGGGATAATACAGGCGGACAATTTGATTTGGGACTATGACCCATCCTACTCGGCGCAGAGATAAAAGGGAGTAAAATTGGGGCGGTTTCGACTTGCATAAAATAGCTATTTGCTGACCAAACGTGATGCAAACAAATAAAACAATCCGCCCTTGAGTGAGTACCGTCCAGTGGCGTGGTGTCCAAAGTACTCGATTCCTACCGGCTTGCCTAATATCAGGCATTTGACCACCTTATTGTACAGCTCTTAAGGAAAATGTACGCCAAATCTGCACCGGCTTGCCCAAGGATATCTTTTACGCCACGCCACTGGTACCGTCGTACCGTATCGTACCTCCGTGGAGCCAAAAACGCCGAAAAGAAATGAGGTGCTTATTATTACACAACTAGGGTGGTAATACAAAGAAAGGCCGAGATCGCAGATGTTTGCGGCCCGAGCTGCAAGCGAGGGACATAAATATGCGGTCGAGGGCTTTCTTTATTACCTCCCGTGTTGTGTACAGTCGAGTTCATCATTATCTGAGCAAAGATTGGACCAAAAACATCTGAACAAGACCCAATTGTCAGAAGCATAAGAACTAGATCAGATATTTTTGATCCGTTCTTTGCTCAGATAATTATGAACTCGACTGTACGTCATTTTATGTCTACACTTGGCCAGAAAGCAGCTTTTTCTGTACGCGCAGCGTGCGGAAAAAGTCACTTTATGGCCAGGTGTGGCATAAAAGTTATGGTTCTACTCGTATTATTACAAGTATCCAATTGTTATTAATGGATTTAGTTCATTCTCATCATCTTATTTCTGTTGCTACAGCTACACACATCGCGATAACGCGAAGATTCTTGTCAATGTCTCGTTCTTTTTATATGTCAGAGAAAGGGAGGGCAACACGAATATTCGAGTTATTGCGATGTGTGTCGCCCTAGCATTAGGAACATGCAAAAAGCTTTGAAACTAATTCATATACATTGCAATAAAACAATTTAAAGGGATCAAATCACGTATATTACTTCTTTTTTTACGTTCCGACGTTTCGTAACCCTTTAGCGTTCGTGGTCGCGGATTACGCAACGACGAGACGTAAAAAATAAAGTAATATACGCGATTTAATCCGTTTAAGTTAATTTATTACAATTAGTGGTAATCGCGGAAACTGAAGACAATATTAATTCATATACAGGGTGTGGAATTTAGATTGAGAATTAGTCAGCATAAAGAAATCTTTAACTGTACAAAATTCCTTAGAATCTAAAATTCCAAGAGATATTTTTCAATATGGGTACAAATTTGGATACTATGCACTTCGCTTACATTGTATTTCTTGTTTTGAGCACAAAAGTACAGATACGGAAAAGAAAGGTAGCGTGAGCCATAATGGGAGTATTCGTCAACCATTCGTCAACTGTCCGAGAAATACCAAGGGATTGTAGCTTAGTTTGGTCACGACTCGCTAATCAATTGATGTACGATTGTACACATGTCTATCTCTAGGGATGTGGTAGACTAAACGAGCCATACATATCAATAATAGGTATATGGGCATTTTCACTATCATGTGTACCTTTTACTTTTTTTTAGGATTAGGTAATGATATTTTTTACATTATTGGAGGTTCGAATGTGAGCTCAACCAGGGCTCACTCCGCGATTTCGCCGCGCGGCTACTTGTATTTTGCCCCCGCGGAGGGGCCAGCGACCAGAAAGAACACGCGTTATGCGATAAAAAGAGACGATCGGTTCCGGTGCGATTCGTCCGGTGGTCGGATCCGAACCGAACGTCAGTTTGTAAGAGACTTCTGTACGTAGTACTTATTCTGTGATTGATTCTGTGGCTCAACGGCCAAACGGTAGTCGAAGTTCTCGAAGATACGAGTCCGTCTATTGCAATTTCGGACATTTAGGCTCTATTTAGACGGGGCAAGAACTCGTATGCGATTTTCATTTCATTGCGGCGATTAATCGATCAACTGTACTCATCGTACCTAGGTAGCCCGCAATGTAGTCAAACTCGCATACGAGTTCTCGTCCCGTCTAAATGGGGCCTTAACATTCTAATCTAATGTTCATGCCTTCTGCGACAAAATAAAAGGGGGGTTGCTCTTGGATTCACCCTCAATTTGGTTAGTTGATATTATGGCATTGGTCTATATATATTTTGGCTGCTATTTTAATCTTAAGTCTTGTTTGCAGTTTGTAATTGCGAACATATGCCCACAAACGGCACAAACCCTGTAACAAATGACATGTTTTACTTTGTAAAACCTGCTAATTGCCTATCATTTGGTCGCACCTAGTCAATTACCTCTAATAACTATAAGAGCCGGATCCATCCAAGGTATAAAGCACTATGGATACACAACGATCATAATACCTGGTTGAGCTAAGTTTGCACCTGATATCCGCCATGTTATATACAAAGTAGGTGCAAACTTAAGTCAGCCGGGATGTATGTAGTTAGAACCTTTTTCTACAATAAGTGAAATCCCTTGACAATCACGTACGATCGCTAGCGTTGTTCGCTCTAATAAATAATCGCGACAAAATGACGGTAATGACAGGCTTTGGTCCCAAATCGATAGGCTAGGGGTGGGATCGCAGAAATATATCGAGGTAGAAGAAAAAAAATGTATGTACAATCGAACCAACTGAATCATGACCCACTTTGCTAACAATTCGTATGAAACTTTCCAACTTGTAAGGTCTATCGACACACTTAGGACGTTTTAGATCCTAGCAAAATTACGTCAATATAGCTCGGAGACAATTTTAACCTTTGTTATCATTGCAATAGAAACACATTTTACAGTCAATGTTTGAATCTCGAGCTAGCTCTCGCTTAGATAACCTTAACTTTTTGATGATGGAAAAATAATATTTCATAAATACAATGTTCTAAATGTGCGTCAAATGTCAAGTTATCAGTTGTCAGTCAATGTGAAAGAATAGAAACTAAATTGTAAAATGCTTAATCATTTTAAATGATGGCCAATTTAAAAGAACAGAGAGCTCGGATTATAGTCTCAAGTCAGGAAGGCTATGGCATACGAAAAAAATCACGCGAATAGAATATATCTCGGAATACAGTGACAGTGCACTCCATAAATGTCAGTGTCTAATAAAATGATAACAAGTTCCTCACCATGGAAATTTATCTGTAAGCAAATTTCGACCTACTTGCATTTAGGAGTTTTAGCAAAATGAGCTTATGGTGGGTCATGATTCAGTTGGTTCGATTGTACCTCGCGTGCTAAAAAGAAGTGGCGGCGACCTACTGTGCACGTCGTTAACTTCGTAAATTGATGTATTCCGTCACTAAATTACACTTTTGGCGTCACACGCCTAGGGAAAGACGTTACACGCTTGGTTCCCAACAAACTGCGGCATTCTTACGCATTCTTAAAAATTTGCTTGTTGTGCGTTTACCGCGCGCCCTTATACAAGCCGCGCGATATTCCCTTTCTAGGAAGAAAAATTACTGCTATTGTTTAGTTCGATTCACACGTTCACATAAGGACAGGTTGATCCGCTTCATCCTTCCCGCTGGTCCGCTGCTCACTCTGAGCTATCAGCGAAAAGTGAAAGGTGGCCCTGGCCATCGTCCTGGTTCGACCCCAGGCGAACAGCCCCCACCTAGCCCGACACCTATCGTGGTAGGCCGGGACAGGTGACCTGGTTCGACTCCAGGCACCCCCCGGCACTTACCCAGCCCGATGTGCGTGCCGACTGTGTGTACGGCACACGGTCGGACGCCCTTGGGTGGTCTGGCCAGCGACCTGGTTCGAGCCCAGGGACCGCAACGGCCAACCACCCGGCCCGACAATCACTATGCCCGGTTATGGGTTGTGAGTTTGTAAGGTTTTAAAAAAAAAAAACTGCTATTGCAACTGGTTAGGGTACGCGCAGACAGCGCGGTCTGGCGTTCCGAGTTCCGCGTTCAGAGTTCTGCGTTCTTTCGAATGTACCGAGTCCCTTACGATAATGCACACAGCAGGCGGTCAGACCGCGGCGGTGAAAGCGGAACTCCGCGTTCTAGAGTTCTTTTGCCGCCGAGACAGAGAACGCCGCATTCACCACGATGTCTGAAGTTGCAAATATAGAAAAACTGATTGAATTGGTTAGAGAAAGGAGAATATTATATGATTTAAGTCAAGTACACTACAAAAATCTAAGTAATTCACGAAAAATACAACTGAATCCGCCTTGTTCTTGTCGTGTTGAGATAATTTAGGTGCACCCAAAATGATCTTCTTTTTTTAGAAGTTTCTAGGCTCTACAAAAGGAGTGTTTTTATTCGGGATATAAACGTTCCAGCGACATTGTGCACGTAAGTACAAAGACATGGACAAAATAGAACGCAAGAATAAGAACGCCTCTTGTGTGCGCTGGAACTCTCGAGCGGTCAAATCGCAGAACTCTGAACGCAGAACTCGGAACACCAGACCGCGCTCTGTCTGCGCGAACCCTTAGGGTCTGATGACGAGAACTGCACGGTTCATCGGCTACTCCGTTATCGTACTCTTTAATTTATGATGGTAGGAATGGATGGGGTTCCACTCTTTTCCCTGTTCATATAATAAATAAAATAATAAATTTAGCGGGACAATCTTACACAAATTGATTTAGTCCCAAACTAAGCAATGACGATAAACATAAATACATACAAAAATAAATACTTCAATAGATAGAAAACATCCATGATTCAGGAACAAATACTTGTGCTCATCACACAAATATTTGCCCTTACCAGGATTTGAACCCGGGACCTCTAGCATCGAAGGCGGTGTCACTCCCACTAGTCTAAACTGTCGTCGTATCTTCGTCAAAATATATTTGCGAAAAGAAACAATATACCATTGTTTGTACTATTCGACTCGGCTTCTTTTATGCGCGTACTGAAAGTATGATAAACGAGCGTTTTCCAAAAAAAATACCGGGGTAGCTACTTTCTCAAAATATGGACTTTTGAGGTTTTTCTGGCTCAGAATCGTTAGTCTAGTACATTCGAACCTTATACGTAAAAAAAAGTGTCCCAAAATTTGTATGGGATTTTTGCCTTTCCACTACGTCACGTTCATACAAACACTATGCAAAATGGTGACGTAATGGAAAAAAAAATTGGGACACTTTTTTTTACGTATAAGGTTCGAAAGTACTAACGATTCTGAGCCAAAAAAACCTCTCAAGTCCACATTTTGAGAAAGTAGCTACCCCGGTATTTTTTTTGGAAAACGCTCAAACACAAATACCATATACGTCTACGCACTTTCGTAGCTTGCTACGATGCGACGCAGTGCGTAGTCTGCTACGATATCTCCGTAGAACCAACAATGATCAACCTTAGTTTACCACTCTCAATCTCAATCAGGCGCCGGATACCGGATTTTTTATGTTCTTTGGTTTATCATTATCATTTCATTTTTAGGGTTCTGTACCAAAATGGTAAAAAAGGAACCCTTATGGTGCGACTCTGTCTGTCTGTCTGTCCGTCTGCCACAGGCAGATATCTCAGGAACTACTACTGATATCGATTTGAAATTTGGAATAATGTTAAAAGTAGCTAACCCAACCCTATTGGACATAAAAAAAAATCTTGTACTTACCTTGTTTACTTTTTTTTAAAGGGGTCCGTAATGGTACTTTGAAAATTGAAAGTAGGGCGTTCATATCGAGTGGGGTATCAAATGAAATGGGTTAATTTGTAGACTAAAACGCTGTTTTTTTCTTAAATAAGTAGTTTTTGATTTATGACGAAAAACGTTGAAAAAAAGGAAAGTAAATTTTTGGTCAGCCGTTATTAAAATTGATCCGCAAAAAAAAATAAGCAGTTAAATCATTTGGGCAGCATACAAAGATTTGGCTGGCAATAAATAAAATCGGGCGGCAACTCTTGTTCAGCAAACAGTTTAAGAACGGTTAACATTTTAACCAATATTAATCTGCTTTTTTTATCATTTGGCTGCCTAATAAACAGTCGAGCTGCAAAATAATTACTTGGGTAGCAAGATTTTACAATTGGTCAGCAGAGAGTTTAATTGAGATATACAGGGTGTCACTGTGATATATACTGGGTGTCACTGTGATATATACAGGGTGTCACTGTGTTATATACAGGGTGTCACTGTGATAGATACAGGATGTCACTGTGATATATACAGGGTGTCACTGTGTTATATACAGGGTGTCACTGTAATGTATACAGGGTGTCACTGTGATAGATACAGGATGTCACTGTGATATATACAGGGTGTCACTGTGTTATATGTATACAGGGTGTCACTGTAATGTATACAGGATGTTACTGTGATATATACAGAATGTCATTGTGATATAAACAGGGTGCCATTGTGTTATATACAGGGTGTCACTGTGATAGATACAGGATGTCACTGTCAGCAGAGAAAACATGTCTGTAAGCAGTTTAATTGAAATATACAGGGTGTCACTGTGATATATACTGGGTGTCACTGTGATATATACAGGGTGTCACTATGTTATATACAGGGTGTCACTGTGATAGATACAGGATGTCACTGTGATATATACAGGGTGTCACTGTGTTATATACAGGGTGTCACTGTAATGTATACAGGGTGTCACTGTGATAGATACAGGATGTCACTGTGATATATACAGGGTGTCACTGTGTTATATGTATACAGGGTGTCACTGTAATGTATACAGGATGTTACTGTGATATATACAGAATGTCATTGTGATATAAACAGGGTGCCATTGTGTTATATACAGGGTGTCACTGTGATAGATACAGGATGTCACTGTCAGCAGAGAAAACATGTCTGTAAGCAGTTTAATTGAAATATACAGGGTGTCACTGTGATATATACTGGGTGTCACTGTGATATATACAGGGTGTCACTATGTTATATACAGGGTGTCACTGTGATAGATACAGGATGTCACTGTGATATATACAGGGTGTCACTGTGTTATATACAGGGTGTCACTGTAATGTATACAGGGTGTCACTCTAAAAACGAAACAGCTCCCAAAAATAGGTAGGTTAGGGTTATTTTTTTTTTGATGACCCTAAAACGAAACGGCTCCCAAAAATAGGTAGGTTAGGGTTATTTTCTTTTTGATGACCCTAAAAACGAAACGACTCTCAAAAATAGGTAGGTTAGGGTTATTTTTTTTGCTGACCCTAAAAACGAAACGATACACGTTGTGAATAAATAATATAACTTCTAAACATGTATAAAAAATCGAAATACCAATTTTATATGAGCCCATCACAGTGACACCCTGTATACATTACAGTGACACCCTGTATATAACACAGTGACACTATGTATATATCACAGTGACACCCTGTATAAATCACAGTGACATCCTGTCCTGTATCTATCACAGTGACACCCTGTATATATCACAGTATCACTCTGTATCTATCACAGTGACACCCTGTATATATCACAGTTACATCCTGTATCTATCACAGTTACACCCTGTATATAACACAGTGACACCCTGTATATATCACAGTGACACCCTGTATATATCACAGTGACACCTGCTACTTGACAGCTGACAATTACCGAATGAGAAAATGCGCACACGATTGGCGGCAGAATAGTTGCGCCCAGTTAGGTTTTATTGCCCCCTTTTTTTTGATGAACAAAATGAAATATTTTGCTTACCTACTGATTGCTTACCAAAATTTGATTTACCGTAGATCGCTTAATGCAGCTCAAATATTTAATTTGCTGACCAAAATAATTTAGAGCAGATCAGTATATCATTAATTGCAGCCTGATTTATAAATGTTTGCTTACCATAAGTTGCTTACCAACTAGCTATTTTGGCTGACCAAATACATATTTCTGCTGACCAAAATATGAATATTTTGCTGATCGATTAAATGATACCCTGAAAAAAATACCATTTCCCCCTATTATCTTCGAAGTTACTGAACAGAAAAATCTGTAATAATTACAGATTATTAATGTCATTCTAAATATTACAGGAAAAATATTACGGTTTTCCTAACTCGCACCGTTTTTTAGAAATTTGCAAAAATCGCAACACATACTTATTAGCTCCTACTTTACTAATCGCCGTACAGTTTTATTTTAACTATTCATGTATCTACTAATGAGTTTGTACGGAACCCTCGGTGCGTGAGTCCGGCTCGCACTTGACCGGTTTTTTTAATCTGACAATCTAATAATACGAAATCATCACTTAAATACATGATTGAGCCCTACATAGAAATCAAAAAATAATTCAAAATATCGGGCTATTTTGGGGTTTTTGCCAAAGCCCTGCTCTCAAGACTCTGGTTTGCATTCAGTGGAATTTGCCACAATGGGGATGACGACTGGGTAAAAACTATATAATTCTATTTAGTCCGTCAATTAGATTATGGAAAAATATGGGACACGTAATTTTTGGTTTATCAAAATATTAAAAATCGACAAAGTTATTGATCATCAAACTTCTGGAGTGGGGGCTTGTGACGTCACTCCTAGGTGAAAATTGTACCTAGAAGTGACGTCACTCGAAACTTCTAAGCACTGTATCCTCGTCATTTTTTGTTTGTCAAACAAAAGGAAAAATACGAGTACAATATATTTTAATAATCTAACTGACGGACTAAACAGTTATTTTTAGTCGTCTAGCCCATTGCCACGCGTTCTTTGAAGGCTTCGGCTCCTGCTGATGATATTTTAAAACATTAACAAACCGAATTACAATTTTAATCCCCATCACTACACCGATAAGCGACCACTTCCATTAGAAGTAGTAATTACCCCATCAATTAATATCTGTTTTGCCAGGGCGCGGCATCGATGCCACACATTCTGGCCTTCCTTTACAAAAGGTACTAACTACTAAAGGCTCTCCTTAACCGGGTGTGTCGGTTACGCCGATTCGTGGCTGAGGGGTGTATAGGTAATTAGTCGACAAATGACTAATTGGCGGTAACGATGTTTATTGTTTACTGGGTTTTTTCTTACGAGGTGTTATCGATGGAAATTGTATGAGCATTCGAGTAGGGTTCTTGACATTAAAAAGCAGTTAAAATTGTTGATATTATTCATGCGGACAATGAAGGCATAAAACTGTACAGACACTACACAGGAAAGTTGCACCGCTTGCCACTATTCTTAATTTAGTCGTGTAATGCAAATCGAGTGTACTTCGAGCATAGGAGCGATTTATGATTATGCTGCTAAATTAAGAAGAGTGACAATTGGCGTAACTTAAAGCGTACTTAAAAATCTTATAGTATAGGTAAAAAACTTAAGTAATGCCGTTCTAGTCTGCAAACCAACACTGTCGTCGGGGTCCGACCACCGGACGGAACGCACCGCATTCGATCGTCTCTCTCTATCTCACTACGCGTGCTCTTCCTGGTCGCTGGCTAAGCCGCTCCGAGGGGCATAATTTGGTACTAGTAGCTGCGCGGCGAAATCGCGGAGTCAGCCACTCTTGACACGAGTTTGTGGTTTTCCAAAAAGGAATAAACTTTAAACTAGCATTAAATTTTTGATAGATAGGTATGTATCGACACAATTAGAACTATTCACTTTTGCTTTTTAAGAGATCACTCTCCATTATCTGGGGGCACGGCAGTGCCCCCGCCAAGTCGAGCAAAACAAAGGCACGGCCGTACCATCCTTTTTTCGAAGCCATTCAGGCATTTTCAACCTGCTGTAATTTTGTGCTGGCTAAAGCTAGAACCCTGAGTTTTCAGGGCTATATGGCACAATAAGACTTAAGTACCTATATTCTCAATAACATTCAATTTGAACGTGTAAAGTACTATGTACGTCAAAGTTCCTTAGTTTTGTCACTGACTCACTGATTCATTGACTGACTGACTGATGATCATCATAATTATAAGGTACTTCTAGCAGACCCATAAGCTCCAAATTTTAAACATAGTTAGTTTTTAGCCTATCAAGTCCTACAAAACCTAAAAATGTTCCAATTTTAGTCACAAATGCCTTATGGCATTAAGTTCGCCGTTTGTACTTTCCTGTATTGTGCAATACAGTCTAAATAAATAAATAAATAAATGCACAAGTAAGTTTGTCAAATCAAATCCTATACAAATACCTGCAATTACACAGTTACTTTTGTAGTTGTAATGGAAAATAGAATTTATTGCAAAGTCATAAATAAAGGGCGAACACTTACAAAAAGAAATGAGATCCTATCAAAAACATTACATGTAAACGATGCAAGTCTCGCAACGCAGTTCTTCTACAACAAAAAAGCTTTGAGGTGTATTGTTATATTGTTAAACCAAGTCAGTACCTATTATTTAACCGTGGAGGATTATTTATTTGAGAACTGTAAAATGTGTTCCTCCTCGGTCAAATAATAGGCAAGTCGGTGGAAATCGAGTTCTGTGGATACCCCCCCGGTACTGACTTTACATCATTACATCTCAAAACTTTTTTGTTGTAGAAGAACTGCGTTGCGAGACTTGCATCTTTTTACATGTAATGTTTTTGATAGGTATTTATTTTCATGCAACAAATCCTTTTATAATGAACGGCTACTCGTAAAATATTGTGTTCTAAAAGTGTTATTTACTTTTTGATTATTTCGTTGCCAGTTTTCCCAGCATACCTCGCTAGGAAAAATTTCCACCTAGCATGGTTCATAATTAATTAGTATATAATAAGTTGCTCTTAGCTTCCAGTTCTCGGTCTCTTAGTTAATACTAATTACAATTACAAAAAAATGTGCAACGTCTAAAACATCCCGCATTATACGAGTGCATATTAGATTTAATGGCGCGCTCCGAACGTTTTAATCACAGTTATGTTTGGGTTTCGGTGACGCGAACGACGAACGAATGTTCGCAGTAAACGAATTTTATGCTCCGTAAGCGGTTTGGTCACATCTTCCCCGAATATGTCAACGACCCAATCGTCCATAGGTAAGTGTATAGATAAATTACCAAGACGACGGAATTGTATATGAAGTAGTATTGTGTGTTTACAAACATTGTATATTTAACTTTTCTATATTCCCGTACTATCAGTATAAAAAGAGGTTTGTTATACATTGAAGACATAAACACCAGAATAATGTCAGTGTCAAATTCTAAACATTATTTAGATTAAGAGAAATAGTCAAATGTTGTCCCTTTTCATGCGAACGGTACAACTACTACAAATGCAATTCCTAGCTCTCGATAATTCATCTGTAAGTGTGGTAAGTAATTCTGTGAGTGTGGAAAAAGTAGCGGTGTAAAATCACTCTTGTGCGGTAAAATTGTATGTTTTCAATTTTATGCGTATATTTTGTAGTGTTTAGTCTAGTGAGACATTTTCAGCCATTATTAATAAGTCAAATGTATCGTAATCTATGTCAGGTTTTAAGATTGTATGTACTGTGGGGGTCTGAACATTGAAGGATAAAGGCACTTGATGATTTTGTATTAGTTTTATTCCGAAATATTTACATAATGTTTCTATGGCGGCGCTCAGATTAGAACTAAATCAATATTTAATACACAAACATTACGTTAGACTGACAGATAGGTACTTGAATATTTACATTATCTTCATAATCATACAGTAGAGATGGCCAGTCTCTACAGTACATACAAACTACGTACTAAATATTAGGTACATAAAAAGTTTCAGCATCAAGAATTCGGTGAACTTTAATTAAAACTGTTTAAGGTGTCATGGTTGGAAATCTACTGTCAAAACATGTGATCGATTGCAATCCAGATTGGGGATTTTATATGCAAGTTCGTTTTCGCATTACTTTTGCAATTTTGAAAAGTGTTTTTTTTTTTGCTTATTGCGATCACAATACTGTCCACGACTGGTCGAAAGTATGAGCTGCAAGGGCTGGAAAAAACCATTTGAACGTCTACATTTTATTCGAGCTCATAAAACTTGCCGTGTCTTTAATTTATGTGGCGCAAACACTTATCCATTCCAAGTTTTAGACCTAAAGTTGTATACACTATACTTCAAAACTTGAACTCATACCATCACACTTAATCTACACTAGAGTCTGTGGGGAAAGAGAATAGGCCTGGCGAAAAACGGAACTAACCTAACCAGTATGGCAAATACGGCAAATATTTTTTTCTACGGTAGAAAAGCATTACAGCGCCCCCAAATCTAAATCCTATTCTCTTTCAGCACAGGCTCTACCGTTTGTAAATTTTCCTATACAATACAATACTACCATACTTTACTGGACACCAAAAGAAAAATTACAATGCAAACTTATAGTTATAAAAACACTATGTATACTTGACATATCTGCGGCATCTCTAGTGATAAGGTTTTCTTTGGGGTTAGTCTCATCTCGTCTAAAAAAGCAGCTGGTCTAAGCAGTAACTGGTCTAAAAAGCAAATGGTCTAATTATCAACTCGTCTAAAAAACAACTGGTCTAAGTAGCAACTAGTCTAACGCACAGATGGTCTAATTAGCAAGTGGTCTAAAACGCGGTTGGTCTAAGTAGCCAGTGGTCTAAAAATCAGCTAGTCTAATTAGCAAGTGGTCTAAAAAGCAACTGGTCTAAAGGTCTTACCAGAATAAAGTAGAACAATGACTCATACTTACTCGTGAAAATGCATACCTATGTCATGTACGGAAAGGTAATAAATAAGTTTCTATCAAAAACTAATTTTTTAAACAATTTTTATTACTGACCCTTTACCGATTGGCCTGCAAGTGGAAACAATAGTTATTCAAACTTCTTTACATCTACATCGGAAACATACTGGCCACTGTAGATTATAAATACCGTGTTTGTTAATGACAGCTTCATTCTATTATGTGATGTTTTCCTGCCTTCGTGCTGAATATTGTTATGTGAAATGGTTACATTTTAATTATAATTTAAATATGAATCCTGGACCAAGTAGTGGGGATTTTTGTTGCTTCCAACGCCATCTAGTGAAATCTTATTGAACCAGCAACATGCTGTTTGTATATTGGACCGGTAGATAGTGGTGCCCTTCACAGGAAAATAATTTCGATCTGTCCATGGACTTTTGCAACCAGCTGTACATAGAAATAGGCTGCGGGTAAATACTTTAACGCAAGCGCAAAAAGGTAGGCTTACCTATGTAGACTATCCACTTTTGAATTTATCTCAATGCAATAACAATAAGGTGAAAAAGTGGACACATGTCTTTGTAGTAAAGGAGTTGACTGTACATATAGATACTTAAATTTTAAATAATAATAAAAATATTATTATTAATAGTGCTGACTAATTTGAGTTTAGAAGACATTCATTTTTGACGGTATGAGATTTAGACAAAGAACGTTATAGACCAGTTGCATTATTGGTGGGTAGCGTTTTAGACCAGTTGCGTTTCAGACGAGAAGCGTTTTAGACCAGCTGCTAGGTGCGTTTTAGACAAGTTGCTACTTAGACCAGTTGCTTTTTAGACGAGTTGCTAATTAGACCATTTGCTTTTTAGACCAGTTAACTGCTTAGACCAGCTGCTTTTTTAGACGAGATGAGACTAACCCTTTCTTTGAATGCGAATTCGCCATTCGCGCCAACGTAACCCAAGGTTTATCAACACTCGCGCGCCTCGCGCTCTCAAAGCGAATAAAGATATCTATATTCATTAAAATTTAAAACGCGAGCAGGGTATAAAATCCAAAAGGAGGGCGTACTTACCTACGTGATTATGTGTGTGTGTTCATGGGTACTGTTTAATCCTTAGGTGTGACTTTGTTTGTAGTTGGTGGAAGGGTGAAATGCGGGCGTCAGGTGTATCGATGATATAACCAGTATACATGGTGGCAGTAATGTTTCTTCCTATAGTCTCTTACTTTTAGGTATTTAAAAAAGGTAAACAAAAAGACCACGTGACTCGGGTCGTTCAGCCAATCGAAGTAACGTTTTGTGTCTGTGGCACAATACCACTGGCTGAACGACCCGAGTCACGTGGTTTTTATGTTTACCTTTTTTTAAATACCTAAAAGTACAGACAAAAAAGGACATCGCGCGGCTTGTATGTGTGCGCGCCGTGAACGAACGCACTACAAGCAAAGTTTAAGCATGCGTAAGAACGCCCCTGTACGGATCGCACTGTCTGCGGCTCGACCTTGAATACATATCGCGCGCTCCTAAACGGCCGATTTTTGACTAGTTGTTTATCTTTTTACTCTGATATAGCCGAAATAGTAGATGTTATGGGATCAAAATGATACGACGAAGGCGTATCATTCCATTCAGAGTAAAATGGAGGATTCTACAATAGAATCCTGAGCTTCGGGAGGAATTCTATTATAGAATCCTGAGAGTAGCAAAAGCCTTAGATGAAAATAATGTTGCTACCGTTAAGCCCGATACTGCTTTTCATACAAATTATGAAAAAGACGTGTATTGGGCAAATGTAGATCGTACAAGGTAATTATCTGTGTGAACTGTCTGCAAAATCAAGATAATAATAAAACATTGAATAGATGCCATTGAATAGAAAAGTAGCACTTTAATTCCTGCTAAAAGGGAAAAAAGGTTTTTTTTAACTAAGAGGTATGAAAATGTATTAATTAAGTCAAAGAAATACCTTCTTGTTCAAAGAAATGCGACTGTTCTATTAATTATCGTGCGAAAAAACCTTATTCAAAGTGTTGTCTAATGGATATGCTCTAGTTACTTAGGTCGTTTAAGTTACAAGATATTGATTTAGTTATTCGTTTAGTTTTATCGTGTAATAACATGATATATTTAGAATTTTAGAATACGTTTTACGCGTTTGGGTACATTAAATTAGTTTCAATCGAACAAAAAAATATATTTTTATTTACTTTTACACTCTTAAATTACAAACGTAAGTATGTAAGTATACGCATTTGTTGTACTCGCAGAATCGTCATTTTCTTCATTACTAATTACAATAGTAATGAAGAAAATGTGACGCTAGTTCAGAGCTTAATCGTTTCTAAATTATATTTGTTTATGAATGACTGCGAGTACTTTTTTGAAAGCTTACTTACAGAAATATTAATTCACATGACCACCACAATATTATTTTGGAACATGGTGTATGATTAGGCTATTTACACACAGCTTAAAATATATTTTTATGTTATTTCATCTTTGTTTTCAGGTAAGTTCATCCTTGCACCGAGTCTGGTAACGTAACACAATATTCTCATTAAAATACTCCCAATAAATTGCAGTTAACAGCCACCCCTTGACTTTAGCAAAACAAACCCTTTCAAGATGAATTAACCCTCCCAATAACATTTTTACCCAACAATTATAATTCCGAATCACGCACCCATCATTACACCTCCTTTATCTACCAGCCCAGCACCCCTTAACGTCTAATCGTGAATTATAAGGCATAATAAAATTCTTTAATCAAAGAAAACAACCCAGGAGCCATTAACTGAGCACACGTCGGCACCTAAGTCGTTATACCGAATATTTACATACATGTGTCGTTACCACCCTGCCATAATTAAGGGTATAAGGGAATCTTAGCATCTTATTACGCGCGTAACGGTATCCTTTTAGAAAATTGTAACAGCCATCGTTATAACAACGGCAAATGATCACCGGGGAAATTTCGCGTGTCAAAATTCAGCGGCTAAGAGCTCACGCAAAACTTAACGGTTCGCCTCCATCTGAGCAGCTTCAACATGCTGCCGCTGTAACTGCCTCGCCCCAAAAACGTTCGTATTACCGCTTGGTTCAAAACTCGATAGCGCCGCTACCAAACCGAGCTAAAAACAGCAAAAGTCCTATGAATACTTTCCTGGCTCAAATAGGGATGTAACTGAAGGCTCACACGAAACTTAAATGTGAAATATCCTCTAATGAATCAGACAATATTTCGAGACGAGGCGGCAATAAAATCTCCCCGCCACCCACTAATGTGTACCAACACTTTGTCTAAGTTTAGGGAAGGGGGCGTAAATATGTATCGATGTGGACAACCCTTTCTGCGCCCTTTGTTTGGGTACGGCGTTCTCGCGCGGGCGTTGTGATTTTTATAATCACTTTGATACTTATATGTGTTCAATTCTGCCGTCCTAGTCTAAAAGGCGACTTTATGCTATGGAAGTTCTTAGTAAAAAGTCGCCTTTTAGACTAGGACGGCAGAATTATAATTACGTGTACTATGTGTACTGTGCACTACTATATATATTTATACTAGGATTGCCAAAAGAAAATAGTAGTTAGGACTAAAGCACTCCATAGACAGAAGCTTAATTTTGCATTCACTAAATTAAAGTATTGAGATTTGATCCGATTAAAACGAACCCTACGGATGATACATTCATAATAATCGATATAATAGTGAGTGCGATAAATTCATAATAGTTATAAATAAAGATAATCATTTTCAAATGGAGTTTATCACTGATCATTTTATTCCCTTTTACCTACTAAATTCAAGCGATGAAATTGCTTCAGTAATATTATTGCGACGAAGTAAAATCATCTGTTACTTTTGGCGCCGACTAGCGTATTTAAGTCAAACGCGAGCAAAAACAATATAAAAGAAGTCCTTAGTCTTGACGTTATTTAATATACAAAAAAAAACAATTTGTTTAACACAGATAGCATTTACTTTGATTTAGATACTAGTTTCACTACAGACGTTATTTGGCGCTTATTAATTCTACTTCACAACAGTTCAGAATATCCAATTGAGCAAAAACCCGACCGCAGATCGGGCTAGACCCTTCACTAATGAATCGATAATCAAATAAAGCACAACACTAACTCGACCACACCTCCGTTTTTGCCATTCAGCAGATATATACTCGTATGTCAAGACGAGCCTCTTGATCCTCGATCCTCACTGGCCATTTGAGCCTACACTGTCGCACACTGTGTCGGTTTGAAGGGAAACTAAGGGAACGGTGTTGCCGTCTACAGAAAAGTCTACTAACTTTCTAATTTTAGGCCTACGAAGATCTATTGTAAATATGCGGAATTTGGGACTTTTATTACGTAAAATTGCTGAAATCTAGGTATGCTGGTCTAGGCATCTAACACATCTTTTGCTGAGAGAAATATACTTGTTAAATCATAAGTACATAGCCCTTCCTTTTGCTTTTATGTAGACGGGTAAAAAAATGACTCTAAAATGACGCTCGAGTCCAAAGTTAAGTTAAAATTGGCGAACCAATTACTTCATTGATGTACATTCAGATTTTTTCTTGAACTGCAAACCGCATTAAGATTAAGTTTCCTCAATCAAGCCTAGAATTTAAGATCTATGGAACTACTGCTTTTTTAAAGAGAATCTAATTTTACGGATTTCTTAAGGTAACCTTATGTTTTTGAAAAAAATGGGTCTGGTAACACTGCGAGGAAATCTATGGACACTGTGTAAGAAATGGTGGTGGTTGGAAAGCAGTGCGTCGAGGGATCTCGTGAGAGCGTTTTGTGGTTTGTGGAGTGACTCCTAAGGTTTACATGCGTATCGTGTGCAAGTTTGTATTACTTATAACTACACACAGGCGCGGCGGATGGGAAGCAATGTGGCCGAATATGTAACTGCTGAGGTCTTATGGATTAGAGTCCATCCAAATTGTGGCAAATCCCGAGTGTCATCAGCTTTCTTTAAAATTATGGTGGAGAACTACACCCCGTGAGGAATTCAAGACGTATGAAAGGTGCGGCTGTTAGAAAGCAGTGCGTCAAAGGATCTCGTGAGAGCATTTTGTGGTCTATGGAGTGACTCTTAAGGTTTACATGCGTGTCGTGTGAAAGTTTGTAATACTTGTGACTACACAGAGGTTTAGCGGTATTAAGACTCGTTACTGAAGCGAATTTCTATAGACTACGAGTACATATATCGGATCAACTTCCGATTCTCATTGGCACTCTGTAAGGTTTATAATAATGAACTAACTATAAGTAAATTTAATCCGAAACATAAGAAAAAAATACAGAACAAAACTCGTACAGTACATTCTAGAACCTCAGAACTGCCAACGACGTAAGGGGTTTCAAGGAGAGGATGGGCGAAAGATATGAATTCAGCGTAAGTTATTTACGCTAACTATCAGTTAATTGTCTGGTTGTCTAGAAGAGATCGCTTTTTAGCGATAAGCCCGCCTGTTGTCTACCTTTTAAGTTGTTTCAGTTATGTAATATACCTTTGTAATATGTTTTTCTGATGTGCAATAAAGAATATTTGTATTGTATTGTCCTAACTTGAAATGAAAATAACAAACCTGCAAGCAAAAAAACATTTCGGCCGCTTATGACCTTTCGCTAAACCCTTGAATTTTAAGCGTACAAATAGAAGCGGTGCAACTTATTCTTACTGTGTGTATGGTGATCGAGCAAAGGCGGCGATCTGGGAGCTTTAGCTGTCAGTTCGCTAACTAAAAAAAAACTGGCAAGAAGCTTAAATGGATGCGGTGTCGGGATCCAAAAGTTTTTTTCTGATTGGGTTATTGACCGTATTATCGATTTACCGGTTTAACCGGAATTGTACTCGTATGCATCTTCAACCAAGTTTTGCTCGATCGTCAGAGACGCGTCGATGAACTGGCACCGGTGGAGGCAGATCATAAAAACTAGGTGTAGACCATCCACATCCACTAATGATCACGAAACTCAGTCATGAGGGAGCGACCACAGAGATTCAATTCAAATTCAAAATTTATTTATTTTCACCTCACAAAGGATACAAGTTATAGTAATTAATGTACATGCAAGCAGTAGCTTAGTTGCTAAAATGAAATACCCTTTGTGAGAGACTGGAGTCCGAACTAGGTTTAGACCTGTAATACAGATCTCCAGGCTCTCAACTCCGAAATAAGCGGATCGTAGAGTGCCCGTATTGCTGTAAGGTACGTGTTTTCAACATCATACCCAACCAGCAAAATAGTCCATTAAGAAATCATTTTATCACTAAAGAGTCCTATTAAAGCGTTATAAAGGTTTTCGTTATGACCATGTGTTTTATAAAAGCAACTTATATCACTTTTCAGCTGTATAATATTATACAGCACTTTAGTACTGTTTAATAGTGATGTAAACGTTTACATTACAGTCCTAAATCATGCCTTTAACGCTGCACTATAAATGATTCTGTTATACCACTAAAGAGCTTCCTTGTCCTATTAAAGGAACATATATTACCGTTTTAAGGCAAATATGTGTTATTGTCGCTTCCAAATGAGTATTATAGTGCAAGTACTATAATTGTTAAAAGAATACTATTATAGGATAATAATGTACTATTATTGATTTCTTTAACACTGGTATGTATCGGATTTGTGAAATAAAGATTTCCAAATAGCTGCTATAGGACAAATACTATAGTTGCCCCGAGGACACTGTTAAAACACTAAAAAGTCTTGAAATCATTGTTTTGGTAACTGTTACGTCTCATAGTTGTATTAAAGAGTTTGAAATACTTTTAATGGGCCTTTCTGATATATAAAAGTAGCATTTGACCACTTATAATCAGCCAAAATGTCCAATAGTAGAAATTTAAAATGTTCTTTTAGAACAAGACAGACATATTGGTGTATGGTACTATCCTCTTACCACGTTGTTCTAAGCAAGGCCGGGTTCCGTACAAAATAATAATACGAATGAAACCACCCCAGCAAGTAATGTTTAATAATGTTCCAAATCAGATTGGCGCATAAAATCATCTTTTCGTAAAAAGCAGTCGTAATCCATCTTACTGTACGTACTGGAAAAGAAAAAAATATATATTGATCTTGGATCTGGGTATAAGTAGGTACCCAATAATTTGTTAATAATACAATTACTTGTGAAAAGTGATCCTGTAACATACCTACATTGCAAATTATATAAATATATGGAAGGAACATGTACCACCAAATAATATCATAATGACATCAAAGGTTTCTTATATGGTTTAACAGGTGTCAAGGAACCCTATTTTTGTCATGGCGGCAAATGACTGACCTGATAGACGTTATATAGTAAGCCTATAGTAAGCACGAAGACACTTTTATACCAGCGATCGAGAAATTTATATATTTTCGTGATTTTAATTTCATAAATATTAATAATTAAGGGGGCGCATAAAAATTTTGTTTATAATACTAGTATACTTTGTACGTAAATCTTCAATCGCAAGTAAAAATGGGAGTCTAAGACAATAACACTAATTTCACAAACAGTGAGCAGCCATTTTGCTTTAAATGTGTAGTTCAATCAATTTACTTACCAAGGAGATTTTTAGTTCCGAGCAGTACGCACCGTCTCACAACTCACATCAACTTTACGGATGAACTATAATAGCTCCCTTATCTCTAATATAGGACTTAAAAGTCCATTAACAGAACTCTGATTACTTTTTTGTAACTTTTTTGTGATGTAGATGGCTCAACAATCACTGTTAAAAGCTTAAAAAGTGTTACACGTCGCGGTTTTAGTATAACTATAGCACTAAAATGTGATGTATGGAGCCACAATAACACGGTTATGTCACGAAATTGCGATATAACTGTGCCAAAACCTGCCTGAGTAAACGTTTACATCAACGTTATAGGACATGTATGAAACACTAATTAGTGTTCTGGAAACGTTCTATGGACTTTTATAGTACTTACTTTTGCTAGTTGGGTAGTATCTATGGAGGTAAACAAAACAAAAGAACAAAAGAGAGAGAGATAGAGAGGGAGGGAGAGAGAGATAAAGGGAGAGAGGGGGGGGAGAGAGACCGACATACCGTAATGAACGCTGCTCAAATATTTACTGGCAGAAATCCCAACTCGCTCGCCATCCTTGGCGCCCGTGTATAAACAGCCATAAACAAGCGGTTTGAGATGCGATGATTTATTGATTCCGCGCCGCCTCGGGACGCGATTGCCGACCCTTTTAATTATGATCCTGCTAATTGTGTTTGGTGTAGGGTAGCTGCCTAATCAGGCGATAGATAGTTACAGAACTTTGATACGCGCAGTCGGGTGTGAAAAGATGATCGTGGTAAGTTTTAACTTACCTATACAAACTTGATAGGTACCGTGAACGGTTCGACTTTGCGAATGCTTATTCATATTTAAGATGCCAAATGGAGACAAGTCTTTACATGTGAGTGGTCCGTTTTAATTTGCATATTTTATTAAATTATACAATTTTTAAATGAAAACAATTGCCTAGTTGATTTTGAAGTTTTAATTTCCAACAGAAAACGCAGCGTCCGTTTCTTTTATTTTCTTGGAATGGAACGCGGCTATAAATGCGACCATCAACAATTATTAAAGCATTTGAACACTGTATCTTACGGACATTAAGGAAAAGTGAGCCAATTTTGAAAAAAAATAAGATTTTTGGAGAAATCATATTTGATAATATGTATGTGTCTTATCGTGCTATTTAAACGTTTGCCATAGTTCTATGGAAAAGTGGCCTCATTAGCACTCTAAAACGTAGATGAAAACACAAGCGCACTTAAGTAACAACCTCAATAGATCATAAAAATAACCACTTTCAAGTGTACATCTTCAAAAAAAATTATATCCCGATAATTAACGCGAAAAGAGCGACTAATACAGCCAGGCCACTTGAAACTTTCACGCCAAAAGATCAATACAATTAGCGATATACAGGGTGATGGGAATAATCAAAGACAGCAATTACGTCAGGTGCGCTCGCGCGCAGGGCGTTTTTAATACGCTTTTAACGCGGATCGCTATCGTAAACTGCCGGTAAGTGTTGCGGTCGCCCCCTAAGCTAGGGTTGCCACCGGTTCGGATGTGAAGTCAAATTGACTCTAGAGCGAGGAATATTATTCTAGCTGAGAAAAGTACTGTTTTCAGCTGTCCTATTTATTCTTTTTGCTACAAACGTCATTTTTCCGTTACTTTCATATAGACTAGAAAAATCTAGAACTGTCTAGACAAGAACAAAAGTGTTTTCATTTGTCCCATATACTGTGATATGTGTCTTGCAGTGGCAGGTTGTCGATATGAGCCGATGTCATCACTGTAAACGACTCTATTAACTAACTTGAAGACTTTATGTTCTATGCAGTCATTATATCTACATCTACTTTGTACATTTAGAGGTTAAAAACCTACTAATTGCGCAGTAAATGTGCAGTTAGCAATATGATGCATAGTTAGTTTATTTTATTCTTTACATTTACACCAAAAATAACTAGTGATGCTTTTTTGACATTACTAAATTTCAGCTAACCCAATGGGATTGTTTATAAATTGTCACTCACCAGTGGGTGATTTACGGCCCACGTGTTAAATATTTTTTATTAAAAATAAACGAGGTGACAACCCTAATATTGGCTCATTAGACCTCGCAAGTGCGTCAAAGGACGGCTTCGGATGAAGTCGCTCGCAAACATTTGACTCTTGTAATCATCGGAAATATTCAAACGCGGAATTTTATGTTTTAAAGAGCTTTACGGGAAAAGAGCAGCCTGTATATATCAATATACAACGCGTATAAGTAAAAGCATTAATGTTAAATGATTTTAAATTAAAATATACAAAGCTAATGTGACTTGCTGAATATGTTAAGTATTGCGGAACTCGACAGTTGTTAAACATAGACCTCAAATTACATTATTTTTTTATCAATATCCAGTCAGTTAAATTAACAGTATGATTATGATTAAGTTTGGGTAGAATTTTAATTTATTTATTTTGTTCGGTAATTGAAAACCAAAAAATTAAATTTCTAGTTAATGTTAATTATTATAACATAAAGTATCTTCTCCTCAAATATCGGTAGCTAATTTGTTAGCACCTTATTTTGGCAACTGGCTAAGCTATGTCTGGCAGCTATATTGACCTATCAATGAAATGAAATGAAATAATTACAACAAACTTAGCTCTACTTATAATCTAGGTACTCCTGAATACTATAAAAACACTTATCACTGAGCCATTTTTTTAGAGATTTTTTAAAATGTGTAAATGGTAAGTCCTTTATTGCATCCGGAAGCTTATTAAACATTTTTATGCACATAATGTATGAGTTCTTTGCCACAAGAGACAATTTGGTTGCGGGCACATATAGCTTATTGCGGTATTGTGAACGTATTGGATTTTTATATAGCTCTTTCACGTGTTGAAAGAGATGCCCATATTGATACACAAATATACATGCATTCATGATATAAATACATGGAAGTGAAAGTATATTTTCACTTTTAAAGTAAGGTCTGCAAGAATCTCGCATTTTAAGCCCAAATATGGCTCTAATACATTTCTTTAGAACTATGAATATGCTATCGATATTTGAATTCAAAAGTTCCTAATATTCCTATCAATACCACACCCTCGAGCCCAAAATAATAAACGCATACAAAATCCACTTTAAAACTTCGCTCCTAATCCCCTGATCCGGCCGTAAAGGCACCGCCGAAGTGTCACAACTGAGAATAATTAATATTTTAATTGAGCATTTCGAGGCTGATACAGCACGATAAATTTGGTATAGCCTAATAACCTCCCCCTGCCTCGAGTTTAGGCGATTTTCTTACTTAGGGGCTTACAGCATTAGGTGATTTAGGTTTGAACAGAAATTGTGAAATATTACTTAGCCGGTTTTAATATGCGGGGGCGTTGACAGCATGTTGTTACGCAACATCGGTCGTAAAAATTGATCATTTAAGGGCGGGTTTATAATGTATTTTGTGGCCTCAAACATTTTAGCTGGATGTATAGAAGGACGTACTGGGTAGTTCTCTGCGACTAAACAGTCGCACCAATCGCAACATTACCATCGCCACACTGATTGGATGAGCTCCCTATAAACTATGGAATCGTTTCCGGTTATCTTGTAGAAGTCGCGTGCTTCTGCTATTTTTATCATAATGATCCTGATTGCTTTTATAAAACGGCCAATAATAGTGGCGATGGTAATGAAGCAAGCAAAACGGTAAAAAATTACACAGGCCTACCCTACCACTCGTTTTAGGGTTCCGTACCTCAAAAGGAAAAAACGAAACCCTTATAAGATCACTTTGTTGTCCGTCTGTCCGTCTGAAAACCCTTTATCTCGGGAACGCGTGGAAATTTAAACCATACACTCACTCAGATCTACGGTCCGTTGAAGCTGACAAAAAAACAAACTTCTACGTTACCGTGAAAAAAAGATACGGCCGTTTATGCCGCAAAAACGTAAATCTCGTCACTCTCAAGGAAACCAAAAAAATTATACAGAACCCTCGGTGGGCGAGTCCAACTCGCACTTGTCCGGTTTTTTAACGTTATACACATTTTATAACTGCAGTGTGGAAGCATTATACCATTATACATTACATCCTAAATACCAATAAAATTAATTAGTCAATAACCACATTTTTACTAAAAAAATCCCGTCCGCGGTGCACTTTGAAACAGCATAAAATCCGCCATTTTGTTTATTTTAACGAACTATATACCCAGTGACACTCGCACCATCAAGACGAATCTAATGATGTATCATTTATCAAAATCGGATGTGCCGTTGAGTAGTTACGAGCGGACACAGGAACGGACATACATACATACATACAGGTCAAACACATAACCCTCCTTTGGGCTTCGCCGCAGTCGGGTAAAAACTAGCGGATATCGGCGGGGATATTGAATCATAGAGAAAATAAACTAATTTCTTTCAAATATCTAAGCTCTTAAACTAAACTAAGACTAAAATAAAATTGGTCAAATCCGCTCCAAGTAGAATGTATCCTTCTGTAATGTAACCGGGTGGATTTCAATTTCACCAATCAAAATTCAATAAATTCAAAATTACTTATTTTTAATAGTGTGTTTACAAATGGTGAGGAATCCTCCTTTTAAGTATTGCACTTGTATGAGGAGGAATGACTCTTTCATACAAGGTCATAACAATGCTAAAAATATTTTTTAACTAATTATATGTATAAATAAAATTTAAAATTATAACTAGGAAATGCGGTACACGATCGCATTTATTTGTGGGTACTGGATATCTAGGGTAGTAAAACAAAGTTTATTTTGAAAGATGTGTTTGTGACATGTGTGGTGTGGGTGAAATCAGTAATTATCTTTCGAGAACCCGATCCCGAAATTTCGAAGACTATCTTTATGAATGTGCCCCATTATTTTAATAACATACGAAAATGGTACATACTTTTTTCATGTTTTAATAAAAAATTATGTAATTTAAAAAAAAAGTCATCATAATATCGGGGTTGGTGATGGCGGCGGTTGAAACGCTGTGAAATCCGCCCAACCCTTTGATAACACCTTTAAACAAAGAAATCGTTAAGCAAATATCGCCCCCGCTGAATATTAACCGTTAACCGCCCCCTGGCGGATCAAAAATTCAACATTAGTTACGGCCGAGTTGCGAAGGGTTGACTGGGTTATTGACGGAAGTTATCAGCGGTTTGTACTAGTAATGAGGTGATAATTTATGCATGCCAACTTCTGAAGATTGACAGTTGACTTGAAATGATAGTCTGTCAGAGACAAAGTATGGAGAGCTAGCATACTTGGTGAATTTTCGTTCATTTGAACCTAATTTCTGAGTAGTATTGGCGGTTTATCTTCCGTTGTTAAAGCGTTTGGTTTGTTTGGAAGAACGCTCGATGATAAAAAAGTTTATGTTAGATACTTTATATAAGGTGCTAATAAATTAGATACCAATATTTTTAGGGCTGATAGTACTCAGCTCTCGAGTTTATTTATGTATAAAACAATAAACTAATTATGTATGTTTTTTTTTTGAGAAAATTAGGGAAGTAAGTACTACTAAAGTAACTACGTAAAACACCGTGTTAATAAGGTAAACAATAAGCAGTGATTAAGACCTCTTTGATTATCTTATGGGTACTAACTTTGCAATATGAATGAACTAACAGAAAACGACGTCCACTCGACAGAAAATGTTCTTGTCAGTTAAATTAACAGTATGATTAAGTGTGGGTAGAATTTTAATTTATTAATTTGTTCGGGAAATGAAAACCAAAAATATCATATAAAAAGGTTTCTAAACTATAAAAAGTTAATTGTGTTGATGTAAGTTAACATCTCTTAAAATATTGGTACCTAATTTGTTAGCACCTTAAATAGATACAAGAAATCAAAGTACATAGAAAAATTATTTGGACCGGGAATCACCCGGGAACATAGGTGAGCGCCATTTAATTTTTCTATGTACTTTGATTTCTTGTATCTATATACGAGTATGTATCAAGATGATATTGTTCAGTCGATCAAAAATATGTGAACACGAATATTCTTAACGACGCAGAAGAGTGTTCAAATATTTTTGATTTAATTTTTGCTCAAAACTAATTTGACTGTACAGTCAAGATTAAAATATGGGTGCATACAAACGCTGAAAAATATGTCCGAATACAGTACTTATGCAGCAATGATATTTTATAAGTAGATAGGTTACAAGCACTCCAAAAGTGAAGCACTGAAACCACGATAATTGTATTGGTGCCCTTTTTGTAGTGGGTAGTCACTCGCGGGTCAGTCTACGAAACGCACGACGATGTCAAGGGTGAATATTTACAAGATTCACAAAAAAAATGCCGTCGTGTGTGATCAGAAAGTGCACCAATCATAGCAAAAAGTGCAACAAAGCGCAAGGGATCACATATCACCTGTAAGTACGCTGAAATAATTTAATTTTATCATTTTTATTATTTTATTTTTCAAATACGACGCCATCTTACTACCATAGAGGTCATTTGAATGAAAGAGACAAACTTACGTCTTTGACAATGAGAGTGACAAGGATAACCAACCTTCTGCGTGCTTAATCTGCGAGCGCCGAGCAGGCTCCGAATCTATCCGATGGGTTCACTCGGTTACGTTTAAAAATTAATCGCGCAAGTAACAAAAAGCTAGCTGTCTCTTTTTTTTTGCATTATTGTAACTATGCCATCTCTTTTATGCAATCTGTTAATATGTGTGAGTATGTACACCGTACAGTGAGGTACCAATGTGTGCTGCTGCTTTCTTGGAAGCATATTTCTCAGCTGGCGAGTATGCGTATAACGTATCTTCTTATAAAATATCATTGTTATGCAGTGGCTAAAGAACTTATCATATTTATGAAACGATTTAATCAAGTGCAAAAACAAGGTACAACAAAGCAAACTGAATTTCGACAGTTTTCAAAATCTGTTCAGTTCAGAATCAAATCTTGAATATGAATGAATATCCACCCCCCAAAATCAATACACGAATCTTTAACGAACGCCTAACAAACTTTATAATTAGATCCATCCACATATTAAAATTACCATAATTTAATATTCACCTCGCACAAAACTCCCTCAATCAATATCGTGACGCCATCAAAATACGTAATTAAAATACCTACCGAACATTTGCATATGAAAACCTTTGTAATTGATCGTCGCCCCTTCGATGCTAAGACAATGGGTGTAAACAAATTTGACTGCCTACAATAACAATTCACCCTGTAGATGTCGAGGAAACACCCTGGATGTTTTATATGAAGGTGGGCTGATCGGGTTTTTGCAGGTAGATAATACAGCGTGTAAGTCTAATACGGGCGATAAATTAAATCGGACATAGTATTCATTAGTGTAATCATGAAGTAAAAGGTTTTTTTAAGTTGCAGTTCACTACAACCCCATATTTTTTTTTTTAATTTCTCAGCAGCAATGTACTGTAAACATGGTTGCGGTACGGCGGTACCGAAATGTCAACGTAACTGTCGACGAGCGTTTAACGTGAGTGTGTTTGCATTACATTGCGGGCTGAATTATTTTGTATGGACAAAATTATTGTTGCAACTTTAAGTAAATGTTATCTAATTACCTTTACTTTGTCCTATACTAACCACCGTTAAGAGATTCGCCCGTATTAGACTTACACACTGTATAATAAAGACTATGAATGTCAGTTACTGCTAATGACAAATACAGTGGAACCCCGACTAGTCAAAACTCAAGGGAAACGCTAAAAAATCCGTGGTAACGAGGCCGAGGTTTCGACTTAAATATAGGGGTCTTCTACTTAATAGTGAGTTTTCTACATTTAGTGTTGGTGAAAAGGAAAACAAAATCATTAAAATATTGATTTTACCCAAAAACTAGGATTAGCACACTTGTCAAAGAACCCGATACCTGACAATTATCTTAGATTAAATTGAAGAGATATTTACAAAAACAACTAACTAAAGCTTGGCAACTTCGTTGATGACACTCCTATGTGTGCTTTTTGTTATGTGCAGTCGTAACTACTTACACAAGTTACCCGACGACCGACCCAGCCGGAGCGGAGGCAGCCTCCATCGGTCACCGTTCGTGTTGGCGGTAACATGGGAGTGTCACCAACGAAGTTGCCAAGCGATAGACTGGTTGATACTTATAGAGAAACATTTTTAGTGACATTAGATGTCAACCATTTTAGTTACTTATGTTGTTGTTGTAAACAATTCAATTATAACTATCGATTGTACTACAACATGACAAAACCCTGCATTTTCGCCGCGGAGTTTTTAATAAAATGGGCAGACATCAAACGCCCCCCCATACGTAGAACTGCATCCGTCTATATATTAATTTTTCAAGCGTTGTGTGAGCTCTTGGGGCGTCGCCGCGGGCGTTGCAGACAGTCGCGAGTGCAGCAGACGCGCGTCTGACGACTATGTGGGGCCCCGGCAAACGCGATAGCGATTCTTTTTTTGCTCGCGATTGAAACGTTGAGACCCGTGATAGCTCAGCAGACACGCGTCTGACGATTCTATGTGGGGCCCCGACAAACGCGATAGCGATTCCTCTTTTTTGGCCGTGATTGAAACGTTGAGACCCGTGATAGCTCTGCAGACGCGCATCTGACGATTGTATGTAGGGCCCCGACAAACGCGATAGCGATTCCTCTTTTTTGGTCGCGATTGAAACGTTGAGACCCGTGATAGCTCGGCAGACGCGCGTCTTACGACTCTATGTGGGGCCCCGACAAACGCGATAGCGATTCTTTTTTTGCTCGCGATTGGAACGTTGAGACTCGTGATAGCTCAGCAGACGCGCGTCTGACGATTGTATGTAGGGCCCCGACACCGGTCCGACACAGGCAAGCCGGTGGAAATCGAGTTCCGTTGACACCCCCCGGTACTGACTTGGTTTCACATTACATCACAAAGCTTTTTTGCTGTAGGAGTAGGAGAGTGACTTTAAAACGCTAGTTTCACGGCCCTACTCAATAGGAAACCGAGGGATAATAACACGCGGTAAATAATTGTGGAATTGGCAGGGATTGTAATGTTTCAATACGCCCCGACGGTTCCGTTTCACCACGGGCATGCTCCTTTATCAATGAGGATAGCTTAATTAACGGATTTATTAAGAGTTGGTCTGCGTTCGATTAGCAGACATGGCTATGCACAAATCCCTTGTTATACTCATAGCTACTGGCGTTGGCAATAGGTATGGTGGAAAATATGGTGATCTGTGAACAATTAAGTTTTACGTCAGCTCGGGCCGTACCTAAATGATATATTTATATGCGCCACAGAATAAGTAATAGTACTACGTACAGAAGTTTCTCTTTCTAACAAAACTGACGTTCGGGTCCGACTACCGGACGAAACGCACCGCATCCGATCGTCTCTCTTTATCGCATATCGTGTGCTCCTTCTGGTCGCTGGCTAAGCCCCACCGGAGGGGCAAATTATGGTACAGCCTACGGAAAAAAAATAAGTAAACACCACAAAATCTCATTAATATGAATGAATGAATGAAATGAATGAATATACATTTATTTCGCATACAAAACACACGGATACATTTATAACAGAAAGAGAGTATACATCGATTTTTTTTTCTGCGAAAAAGGCTTGGTGTCAAGTCACAGAAGGTGACTCAACGCTGGTATTATGTGGCTCCAAATGTAGGGCGAAACAAAACTGCACGTTACGCAGTTACACTTTACAGGACTAAACAATTATTGAACTTAAGAACTACAGACATCAAATCTATATATAACCAAGTTGTACCTCATATGATCCATTGAAAATACTCGCATAATGCAAGCTGCCACGAAATGATGCACTTCTATGTCGGGGACTGATAAGACAAGGAATTCGTCTGGGTTTAGTAGTTGCGAAACGAAGCTTCTGGAAAAGATACGAAGGCTGTTTAAAATTAATAATGCCAAAAAATATGTATCTAAACCTTATTAGTTATTACTATGACAGTACCTTATTACTATGACAGTAGAGTGGATGTGTACATAGTTTTGAAACTTTGTGTGGATTTATATCTTTGCCCTTGACTGTAGGTACTAGTAGCCGCGCGGCGAAATCGCGAAGTGAGCAACGCCTGGGCTATTCTTCAGAAATATGTATGCGACTCATTCATCTGTCACCATACATTTAGTTTGAAAAACGGCCATATGAATTAGGTGACCGCAGGCATTTCTGAAGAATTGCCCTCCTGCCGGTGCAACGTGGAGAGAAAATTCTACTTCTGGACCAGGGGAAAACGTATAATTATGTAGGTAGGTTACGGGTGGTAATAAAGAAACTGCCAAATCGCGTATCTACAGTACGATATCTAAAATATCTACGATTTGGGCTACAAACACATCCGACCTTGGTTATTCTTTGTTTTACTGCCCTAGGTATGTATTATTACACAGCTAGTAGTAGTAGTTGTTGTAGTTCCGCATGGAAAATCGATTCAAGGTCATACCTCTTTAAACGTGCCGATGCCTGTAAAGTAATTCTCCTTTAAAAGGAAAACCGCTTATTCACAACTCCAAATAAACACCCAATAAATCGCTCCGACCAAACATCTGCTGTTCCATAATCAAATTAATCCATCTGGAAACAGATCGAAACGTCAGTCTGGTCCAGTCGTGGAAATAATTTCATCTCACAGCCGTCCAGAATTCCCTGAGCTCCCTCCTTCAACATCAACTGTAGCAGGCCCTTGGGATTTGTCAAAGAGGGTGCGGAGGTCAAGTTAAACTGGTGACGGTAGTGCCGAATAGGTTATATGATGGATCAGCTGTCAGGCTGGTCTTTTGACGACCGTTCAATCGTCAAAGCCCTCTAAGAGCTCGAATCTGATTCGATCCATTTTCCGTGTCACGAAATAAAAGGTCACGGAGAAATCGAGTTTAGAAGGTTCTTTTCAAGCGACAACAGCGATTTGATTTCTTTTCCCTCTGATTGGCCTATCATTAAAGAGATAGTTATTGTTAAATTCGTATCATTTGCACTTTTGTTGGAATTTATTGTTGAGATGCATTACCAAATGAAGAGGGTTGTAGAAGGTCTTATAAAAAGATTCTAGAACCATCCTAGACCTAGATCCTTCACTATAGAGCTAACAAAGTAACTATTTCATAGGGTTATAGGTTAGATTACGCGGGCTAGTTTTCCACAACTCAGCGTCTCATACTTATATTGCGTCTATTTTGCGAGATGTAGGACGTATCGAAGACCAAACGTAAGTCTTTTTAGTTATACATCTGATCTTGAATTTCAGGACTTAAACTAATCCGACTTCACTTTCCCACTCGAGAATCCTAACCAAATTCCAAGCAATCTTTCGGAAGCCAATTTGGCTTATTTACCGGCGAATTAGTCTAAATAGACATTAGGTAAGCCGGGAATGTGCCTTAATAACTCAGCCTGCAATCAAGTGCATCCCGAGACCGTCTCGGATTGAGCCGAAGCTGGAATGGCGACGGCCATCTTAAGGGCGGCTGTTTGGTTAAGGATTTTACGGACCCGTTGGGTTTACAAAGGCTTAATGAAAATTCTGTTTTTTAGCCTCATAACTTATAGTGTTTCGATAGATATCAAACTTTATCTCCGACTTCTTTAATGATAAAGAAACTGTTTGACATGTGTACCATAGCATTGACGCCTATTAGCGAATAAACATAGGTAAAGAAACAATACTTCGATACCTCTTAACTTTCGTGCCTGTATCTGGTTTATAGAACCTTTAAATCGCCCTCTAAAATTATAAATTATGTGGACAGTACAGTGTTGTGTTTACCTTAACAATAAGTGTGGAAAATAATAAGTTAGTTATTGTATGTTTTATGTTTCTGTGCCCCTTGCAGGGCGTCACATGTATACCTACTCTTAGTTCCATCTTGTTAACTGTAATGTGACATGGAATAAATGCTTTGACTTTAATCCGCATGTCAATAGTGTCGGAAGTGTATAATTTAAGTTTGGTGAATTCACTTTTAACACTGCTAATAGGTACAGGCACGATCTTTAATGTGATCCACCTAAGGTGGAATGTCATACAGAAAAATGTATACAACGTGTGCACTTCGTGCAATATTCTTGCTATATCCCTTTCCTTTCCTATGCCGCAGAAAAGAGATGCAACACGAATATTTGGCAAATACGGCCAAGTGAACTACGATTACGCGTTGACTATGAATGGTAGAGGTAAGGATAATCGTCTCTGCTTATCGAAAAGTGTCCGTCGAAATGTGCCAAATAGGCGCTAGTATTGTATTTGTGTAAAGAGAGAGATATTTGCAAAATTATTTCGCACTAAGTAAATAGTTGAGGTTTTAACATAGTATATTGCCGCTTTACTGAATAAGTACCTACTTTAATCACCAAAAATATAAAACCTTGGGTCTACGACTCTACGCTCCATATCAGCGCACTTCACTCCGTCTATAACTGCTAATTCAGTTGATACCGCAGGCTACGCCAGCGCTACCGTGTAAGGATTTCGAACTATCTATTTTGATTTTCGAACTCTTATTTATTCCATTCGGACAGACATTTTTACTGATCCCCCATATAAGAAGTCGCTCCTCCATATCTAATCTCCATAGCGTTGACTGTGAATGGTTCACAGGTAGAGTTCGACCGAAATGTCGATTTAGTTCTAGTTTCGGCAAAAATACGGGTTTCGACTTAATTTCGGTTTCGGCTGCCATCCGGCCGAAACTATGACCGAAACCGAAACTGAATTTGGGGATTTCGTCACGCGATCGGTCAGTCTTTATTTCAAAAAGCACAGATAACTTTGAAATAATATGTTATAATTATGATTACTCTAAATATCAGAGACTGAATGATTAATATGTTATTTAAAAATAAAGACTGACTGACTGACTTTTTTCTTTCCACGAAAACATAACCTTACATGGAAGTTTCGGTTCCGGTTTCGGCCGTGAAAACTAGTTTCGGTCGGACTATTTGCAGGTTACTAAGCGACCTAATGGCATTATCAGTGTTCAAATCAAAGATCATTTGTGCTAAATGGGAAATTAAATATCGTGACTACATATCTTTTATCATAGAACCAAAAATCAGGCAACAAATGAGCTAAGTTACAATCACAAGACTAGATCGTTATTTATGTTACGAAACGATTCCAAGTATTCCTAGCCTAGAGCATCGTAATCTCTTGGAATATTAGGGTAGGTATATTGCTGAATAAGAAAAAAAAAGAAAGGCAATAGTATTTCCACCCACACAAACCACGACATTCCGCGCCGAATCAATTAGATTTTACTGCTCTGGCGTTATCTGCCTTCTCCGTTCCATTCAATTTTCTAGGCCATTTCCGAATGGTATAATTAAATTTGCGATCTGCACCACTGGGCTTTAAATTTGCCACCAGCCTTCGGCTTGTATCTGACGGATATAGTCTTTATCTTTATCTTTTCCTTTATCGTTTCTTTCAATTATTTCTAATGGTTTTTGCGGTTTAAAAATTGAAGAACTCTCGGTATCTTGTCCCGAAGGGATATTAAATGTTTTAAATGAGAGTTCAAGGCTTTATGGAATAAATATCTTGTTGTTTTGTCAATATTAGCTTTTTTTAGTGTTTCGCATTTGTTTTAATTGCTTATTTTCAGCGTTATATCAGTTGAAATCTGTTAATAAGTCATTCTGTTCAACAGTTTCAGGAAGTAATCTTTTAATACCTATCTACTGCGTAAGATACAGCGAGATTAATTTATTTCTCCTACAAGCTTATAGATTGTTTGGATAATTCTTACGAACGTTTCAGACGCCGTCACAATCATGATACCATTATTGACGGCTTCCCTGATCCCTGTTGACTCAAATGTTATTTGCAGTTATTCTCTAGAACTCAGAGCCGTGCCTTAGATAATCGTCAATACTTTAGACACTGCTGTTTAGGGCATGCAATACCCGTTTTACTTATATGAGCCAAATACAAATACATTGCCCCATACAAGTAAAACCGGTATTGCATGCCCTACTGCTGTTACAGACTATTAAACTATAGGAGAATTACCCATTTCCATAAATTCATCCATTAATCAACGCCAACACTTTTCCAGAGATTAATACATTTCGAGACCACTAATTCCATTTCTCATTAATCCAGACAACCACATATCAGCTTTCCAAGCACACCCATCGACTTCTCAAACAAATCCAAAATTCGAAGCTCACATCAAAACACATCAAGCACATTAAACATGAAATCCGCGATCAAGCCCACGTCTGATATCTAGAACATTTAATTAACCGGTCAAACCCAACGCTGGGACCGCAGGACATCAAAGCACATCTTAATACGCTCAGAGCAAAATCGCCTTCGTCCAAACATTGGTATTAACCCGGACCCCTAACAATTTGTGTGTCGTCTTCATAGGGTTAGAGTCAAACGTGGAGCGGGCGACATATGCGTAAGGGAAACCATATTCGTAGACCGTCAAAAATGTCGCGACTCCGCGACGACGCATTGAGTTGCGAGCGTGTTTTCATAAAAAACGCGATCGAAATATGTATGAAAACACGCTCGCAAATCGCCAGTGTGATAAGGTCCTAATTGAGAGCCTATTCATGTATGCATGAGGTAAGGGCAACTATCTAATGCATTGCCTACTTCTCAATAACATCTTATTGACCGCCTATAGTTCTAATTAGTGATTAATTTACAGCATTAGAGTGAACAACGGTGTGCAGAAAACAAAAACCACGTTCATAGCCAGCCCCTAAGCGTAGCTTTAATTGGATTTCAACAAGAGCCATCAGTTTAAGGACAAGCAAAATGTCTCATATATAAGTATGGCTCGAATGGGCTAGACGACAAAAAAAACTGTTTAGTCCGTCAGTTAGATTATTAAAAAATATTGTACACGTATTTTTTCTTTTGTTTGACAAACAAAAAATGACAAAAATTGAGTGCTTAGAAGTTTCGAGTGACGTCACTCCTAGGTACAATTTTCACCTAGGAGTGACGTCACAAGCCCCCACTCCAGAAGTTTGATGATCTATAACTTTGTCGATATTTAATATTTTGATAAACCAAAAAATACGTGTCCCATATTTTTCCATAATGTAACTGACGGACTAAATAGAATTATATATTTTTAACCCAGTCGTCATCCCCATTCTTCTAACCAATTATCCAATTGTGGCCAATTAAATATATAACTCTCTTTTTTAAAAACGTCAAAATTATGCATTTCACATTAATGATTATAATTTATCTAATACATGTCACCCCTTATAATAAAAGTACTTCATCCCAGTTAACGCTCTTACATCGCGCGTCCCGTTCAGCCCTACCCTTACCACGAGGTGTTTCCACCCGCAGTCCAATAGTCTATTAAAACCGTACTACCAATAAGACTGTATCCTTTGTTTATAATAAACACTTTCCACCGCCATCCCTCTCGCACCCACCTGGCCGTTACATCTCCGTCCCCCTCAGTATCCTAGTGCATATAGCCCTAAGGAACGTTAATGACTCAGCCGGAGGACTCGAGGCCGATTCAATTACTACCGTAGTATTATTTCGACGAAAATATGTATGTGTTTTGTTCGCTGTGGTGTAAATTAAATTCTGTTTCAAGTTTATTGGTCACGTGTAGGGTTGGACGGTGTTGGTGATATGGAGGCTGTGTTTGCGTTTAACGACGTGGCGTGTTTGGTTGGATTCGTTTTATTATTTTTAATATATAGTTACGTAGATGTAGTAAGGGTTTGAGCTCTTGTTATACTTTTGATGCATGGCATAGAAAAAAAAAGGTGTTTGTTTTATCTATATGTATTACCATCTGCGGAGAAATTTATACCGATTTTACATTAATACGACACGTCTATCCTAGTGGAAGTAACACCGCTTACTACGCTAGAGGTCCCGGATTCAAATCCTGGTAGGGCAAATATTCAGGCCTACTTCGATTTATGGCAGATTGTTCCCATTGTTAATTTTATGAATTATGAATTATTTATACAACAAGCAACCGTACGGATATAATAAAAATGTGTCGCTTTAAGAGTTTCCTATCATTTGATCTGGACTCTCTAGAAAGATTTGCAATATAGTATACGCCAGTGGCAACTAAAGTTTGTATACGATGTCGCCGTTAAAATTAAATTGATAACCCTTATCACAGTAGCTTTTGGGCGCTATTAACATCGACATCTTAACTAACGAGGCACCGACCATAAACCCCTATTAACTGCCCATTAACTCCCCGATAACACTATCGGGCTGAACAATATCTTCGATCACGCCTGCGGGCCAACTTTACCCTTCAGTCGATGACTTGACCCTTGTACTACATTGGGTTAACGGGTAAACGTATTAGGGTAACTTTGTCTTGTACAGTAGGCCACTTCAGTACTAAGGACATTTTGGTTTAAAAGTGTACGGTTAAGTAAAACTTATGTTTAAATACGTCTAATCTGTCGACTTCTGCAGTTTGATATTAATCGTCAGTTTTATCAGGATCACTAGCGGTACATGTTTTTATGAAAATACATATGCTCTCTTCATTGCTTGTCCCCCATCTCCAGTAACCGAGCTAAAGGAGTCATATGCCGTTGATCTCGCCAATAGGGTATTTGCCTGTAGTCAATATAAATTACTACACGCTAGCCATTAAATCAGCTTTCGAAAATTTGCGAAAATGAACTAAACATCACCTATTTACCGTTTTAAACGATTTTTAAAAGATCAAAACCTATAAATAAGAAGATGATTTGATGTTTGAGTAAAGTGACGTCATTTCACTTTTATTCCATACTATCTGAGCGTTTTGACACTTCATAAAAAGTAACTGATTTGATCTGTCAGGAAAGTAGCCTATTCGACGACATGTTTAGCGTAGTGGGAGTGACACCGCCTACGATGCTAGAGGTCCCGGGTTCAAATCCTGGTAAGGGCAAATATTTGTGTGATGAGCACGAGTACTTGTTGATGAGTCTTGGATGTTTCATATCTATTAAAGTATATATTTATCTATATAAGTATGTATATCGACGTCTAGTACCCATAATATAAGCATTGCTTAGTTTGGGATTAGGTAGATTCGTGTAAAATTGTCTCAACTATATTCGGCATGGTCATTAGCTCATCCAACTCTCGGTTCTTCCTTCGTTTTAACTTGCGTCCTCGTCCCTAATCGGTCACAGAATCTTCTGCCAGATTTTCCTCTTCGCCAACAAGAGCTTACTTTTTTCCTGTCGAGTCACTGTCCAAGCTTCACACCCATGGGTATTTTTGTTGAAAAATTTACGATTAGGCGAAACTTAAGTTATGTTTAAATACCGTCTAACCTGTCAGCTTCAAGCTTCACTTTTGTGATGACGACTAACTGATAGTTAATGCTACATCAAAATTCTACTCCTTACAATAAAATTGGCCTAATTACTGATTTACCTCGAGTTTATAGATATATCGAATGGAACCTATCCTCTTGATAAAAATCATGTTTACTTTTGGCTTCTCTTTTGGCATTTTAGATACACCGTGTACCTGCAATATTCCCTTATTTACTTATTAATTCCCTGACACCGTGCCCCCATACTTCGATGTTTTCCCCCAAACCCCAAACGTCTCTGGCAAATAAGACGGGCCGGAAAAATAAACTAAACGAAACGCTACCTGGCCGGGAATTGATCCCGCGGCATTATTGTATCTATAAACATTTCAATTGCGGCGCCCGCTTATCCGGTGCCAAAGAGTAAATGTGGGGGATTAGGGTATATCTTATCATTGGGCGCAGTATAATAATAAATACCCTAGGTTAGGTTTTTTATAATGTGTTTATATTTTGTATGTGCATTTTGTGTTTTACTTTTTATATATGTATTGAGAAAAACCTAACTTAAGAAAATAAAGATATATAAATAGTACATTGTGCACCGAGGGTAGTAAGAAGGGGATTACTAACGAGAGTCTATTAGAAGCCCGACGCCGTAGGCGGAGGGCTTTTAATGACTCGAGTTTGTAATCTTCTTACTGCCCGTGATACACACAATGTTTTTCATCACATTTGCGAGGAAAAAAAAAATAAAACATAAAAATGAAATAAACTAAACGCACCCGCTAAGAGACAACTTCAACTGTCAACTTTTTCAATATAGTCTTCCACAGATAATGCTAAGAACTGCGTTTAGTTTTTAAACTTGACAGGCAATGTCGCCAGATTGTACCGATTTTCAAAATATAATTTTAAACTAAATTAATTTAATTGCATTAAAATAATCGCAAAAACTACGGAAATAATAGTAAAATATACCATATAAGTTTTATTTTACACTAAAATTGGTTTTGTAGCCAAGTTTTGAAGATGTGAAATAGCCTTGGCTGATTCGAAACCTCCTTAGTCTGAAATGACGTACGACTTTTAAAACTAAACTCATAACTCCCGAGGGAGTTATAGATTTTCATACAGTTTTTCCTCCCGTGGGAGTTATAGATATTTGTAACCCACGGGGGGTAAATCGGCTCGAGTTGGTCTATAAGCGCGCGTGTTATAACACCCTTTACGAGCAAGTGTGATGAAAAGATAATTAATAATAAAGGCTTTTTATTTCCCTTACCCTATTTTACAAAAAAAATCTTATTGCTATTTCCCAATGTTAGTAAATGACTAGTGTTAGTGCAATATTGCAATCAGATTCTTTATTTTTTTAGTTTTTATTTAATATTATTTGCAGGAACCCCTTATTTAGGGTACAGGCCTCCCCCAATTTCTTATTTTTTTTCCTATCTTGCGCTGTCCTCACCAAATTCTTTGGGTTATTCCCACCTGTTACCACCAAATTGATTTAGTGGTAATAGCTGGGAATTTTTTTCCCATCTGTTACCACTAAAACCATACATTTAGTGGTAACAAGTGGGAATAACCCAATTCTTTCCTGCAACCGTTACAATATCGTCCACCCTGCGTTTTATAAGGCACAGTATAAAAGCAGTCTTTTTTTCCTACAAAAGGTACATCGCGCGGTTTATGTGTGCGCGCCGTGAACGAACGCACTGCAAGCAAAATTTTACGAATGCGTAAGAATGCGCCAGTACGGATCGCAACGTCTGCGCCTCGCCCTTGAATAAGTATAACGCGATAAACGACCAAAGAGTGACTACTTGTCTGTGTTTATACTTTGACGGAACGGAGGTATACAGGGTGATTCCGGAAGCGTGAGCAGGATCAAACCTACGAATTCAGTAAAATTCACTGAAACAGTAGCTTATAATTTACGGAGTGAATTATAAACTATTATTTCATTCCAGTATTGGAGAGATTGAAGTTTGGTGTTGAAAACAAAAAGTTACAAATTATTTACGACATTCATGGCCACTCAAGAGTTAGAATACTTCCGTCAAGTACCGATATTCTTCGGTTTATCTGTTTGTAAACATTGACATTGCCAAAATGACAATGACAATTTACTTTCTTCATCAAAGTGCTGTAGTGTGTAACATAGTTACAGAGCTTTTGTCTTTATTCATTAGGTAGTTGCTCTAGAGCAGCGGTCGGCAACCGCTTAGCAGCCAAGGGCCATATAGTAGCTTAGGAATTGACGCTGGCCGCATTTTGTTAATAATTTGTGATTTTATACTATTCGGAATAAAGCGATGGCAAAACAGACCGGAATATTGGACCGCAAGTGAGCGGTTCAAGGGCCGAGTGCGGCCCGCGGGCCGCAGGTTGCCGACCGCTGCTCTAGAGTGACCATGATGGTAGAGAATTATGTTTTGCAGCAGGCAAATCAGTACTTCTCCATAAAATTAACCCATATTTTACATAGAACATTTTTTTTTTTTTTTTTTTTTTTTTTTTTATGAAATAGGGGGCAAACGAGCAGACGGGTCGCCTGATGGTAAGCAATCACCGTCGCCCATAGACACCTGCAACACCAAAAGAGTCACAGGTACGTTGCCGGCCTTTCAGGTGGGAGTACGCTCTTTTCTTGAAGGTTTGAAGGTCGAATCGGTCCGGAAACACTGCAGGCGACAATTTATTCCACAGTTCAGTCGTGCGAGGCAGGAAGTTTCTAGCAAAACGCACAGTTGTGGACTGCCAACCATCTAAGTGGTGAGGATGGTAATATTGTCGCGTAGAACGATGGCGGAAAGATGCAGCAGGGATTAATCCGAACAATTCCTCGGAGCATTCCCCGTTATATAGACGATAGAAGATGCAGAGCGAGGCTACATCTCTACGCAGTGCCAAGGAGTCGAGCCGATCTGAAATAACTTGGCAGCCGACGATACGAGTCGCTCTCCGTTGAATGCGGTCTAGAGGGAGAAGCTGGTACTGGGGGGCCCCAGCCCACAGATGAGAACAGTATTCCATATGTGGACGGACCTGCGCCTTATACAGCTGAAGGCGGTGGGCCGGAGTGAAATACTACATATAATACATGCCATGTTACCTGTCTGCCGAGTTACTCTGTGCCGCTCTCGAGTCCTCACAGCCGATATATATGCAGATGAATATATTACCGAGGACGGTGTTAAATAAAACGCGAACAAGGCAACCGAGGCCGGATTACTGCGAATGATGAAAAAGGAAAAATCATTTATTTTATTATCCCCGCCGAAATAATAAAAGGTTAAGCGCCCCTGGAACTTGGGCCGTTGATCACTGGGAATAATTAGTTTTTGTTTTAGTTACAAATACACGTTATGTATACACTTTGATACATATGGTAGATCGGTTGTCAGGGCTTGTAAACCGGTTTTGAGAATCTAGATAAATGTTACCTAATATCAGTATATTCTATCCATAAGATAGCTCTAGTTTTTTTGATAGTTATGGTTCTTTATAAAATATACGCTCGTTAATTTGTGTTGTGTGTTTAAAATAGAGTTTGATATTTAATGTTGCTTATTTACTTAATTATATAGATAGACCATGCTTCAGTACCAGTTATGCCACACATTTATACAGCTCGGGCCGCAAACATCTGCGTTCTCGGCCTTTCTTTATTTTATGCCACACCGGGCCATAAAGTGGTTTCTGGCCAAGTGTAGACATAAAATTATGTGCACAACACGGGAGGTAATAAAGAAAGCCCTCAATCGCATATTTACGTCTCTCGCTTGCAGCTCGAACCGCAAACATCTGCGATCTCGGCTTTCCTTTGTTTTACCACCCTAGTTGTGTAATAAACTATAATAGCATTATCTTTCGTTTCTTATCGTTTAACGCCAGCATTATAAGTCCTGTTTTCTCGAACACCATCAAGAACCACACACAGAGCACACATTTCTCCAATCCCCACCCCTCTTTCAACACATCTCAAACACATCTCTTATCAAATTGCCGAGAAATTCATTGTCAAAACAAGCCTCGCCCCCGATCACGCGTTCCCGAGCCTCGAAGATTCCTTCTTTGTTTGTAAGATGATTATCGATTGAGCTCAGTTTACAAGTCCGCTGATAATGTGATACCGGTGTTTTTGCGGTAACTTGCGGGGTTGCGCCGGTGTGGCTAGGCGCAATTTTGGTGTGACAAGCAGGGGTATTTTCTCCATATAAAAATACCGGTATTTTTTCCGTTCTTTGGTTTATTATTTCATTTTTTAATCGGAAAATCTAATAATACGAAATCATTACGTATGCCTCTATGTATTTAAGTATTTGTATCTATTAAATATATCGTCGTCTAGTATCCATAACACAAGCCTTATTGAGCTTACTATGGGGCTAGTTCGATTTGTGTAAAAAATTGTCCCCTAATATTTATTTATTTATTACTTAAATACATGATTGACCCCTACATAAAAAAGAAAATAATTCAAAATATTGGGCTATTTCGGGGTTTTTGCAAAATACCGGATCCGAGCCCTGGTGACAAGACCTTAAAATATGTAGGTAACAGGATGTAGCCTCGCTAATAGATAACTGAAGCACCTTGTATCGCTTCTCTTTTATACATGTATATCTCGAAAATACGTACCATACAAAGATTTTGAACTATAATATAATATACAGGAGCACCTCCGCGTTTAGAGCTTCGGCTGCCTGCGGAGGCTGCCTCCGTCGGTCGCCGTTCGTGTTGGCGGTAACTTGTGTAAGTAGTTACGGCTGCACATAGCAAAAAGCACACATGTGAGTGTCACCAACGAAGTTGCAAAGCTATTACAATTCGGCTGCCCCATATCAAAACCTAGTAAGTGCTCCAGACAAATTTTACAAGAGAGCTTTAAAACATCTTTATGTTTATGTTTTACGCCCTTTTTGACATTTGATCTGGAGCACCTTACTAGGTTTCGATATGGAGCAGCCGAATTTTCTATTACCAAAAAAGTCTACCATGCGGTTGTAACAGCTCTATACGGATCCGCCCCCACGTTTTTCGCGGGTATTATCAATTATTAAGCATCAGCATGGAAATAGCACCCCTGAGTCCACGCCCGTATATATTGCGTCGTATTAAATATTCCCGGATTACGCTACCGGCTTCGGCACCGTGAAATGGTTTTCGGTTTTGTGCAAGTTATTAGCTGGATTTGCATGTTTTTGATTTATTGTTTTTTTTTTACGGGGGGTTATTCTGATTAAGATCTCGAGTTCGAGGGTCGGTTTCTTAAGGATTAACATACGGCGACATGAGGTGTAAAGTTGTTATAAGTTTAATCACATTGGATATGGGAGCTTTTTTGCTGGAGTAGATGGAAATAGTGTGGTTGTCGGTCACTGAGAACATCGCCTCTCCTTTTCTACCTGTAGATGTCGTACGCTGTGACTTGGGGAATAACGAGGAACAGGCAGGAGCGTCCTCTCGGAGCACGGTCAGCTGTAGAGACAAGGAACCCCCTTGCTATACTACTAACGTATGACAGGGTTTACTTTTTCTCGCCAATCCACCTGCTAAGTGTGGCGATTATGGCAAAGTCCCCCCAAAAATTCGCCGTTACATGTTTCTAGTAGATTTGATAGTCTTGCGAACCATTCTGCCGACCATTATTATCCGAAAGTTTTGCCAAATTTTGGCATAGACCTTACCTAAAGAATGCTACTATAACCGGTGCTGCGCCGCTCGAGTCCAACCGACTCCGGCGATCAACTTGTATTCAAGATGTTAGTATAAATACTAATTTCATAGACGTGTACCTATGTAAGTCATGTCTACGGAGGAGCACGTAATTTGAAATTTAACATGATCAAGTTTTTATTACCCACACATTTCTTTCAATAACATCACAACTGTAAAACGATTTACGTACTAATTTAGAAGCATAAAACCGTTGTCAGAAACGAAATGAGATCCAGTAACGCTTTTCGACTTATCACTGGCCAAAAACAACATCAGATCTGCAATTTCTTCCGGCTCCCCCAATCTTTTGAGAGCTGTGTTTTGTCTGTAGTATTCCCATATGGCGTCTGGGTTTGGGACGCCAGTACTCTCCGCAAGATCTGTCTTCACAGGACCAGGGTTGACGCTGTTCACTCGGACTCCTGTAGCAGCCAGTTCTAGAGCAGCACAGCGAGTGAAATGATCCAAAGCTGCTTTGGAGATACAGTACGCAGCTAACTCCGGCGCCTTTGGAACTAGACGAGATAATATACTGGATGTGTTTATGATATTGCCTTTCGTTTTTATCAAATGAGGCACCGCTAGCGTTGTCAGGTGGATAGCGGCTCTGACATTCGTCTGCATGATGGCGTCGTACGCTTCGAGCATGTTGCCTTCCAATAAAGAGCCAGGCTTTGATATGCCAGCGTTGTTGATTAAGACGTCCAATCGTCCGAAAGCGTCGACTGTTTTCTGAACTATAGTTGCCGCTTGTTCTTCATTAGCAACGTCGGCTTTGATGATGAGAGGTGTATGTCCGTGCTGCGCGCACCGCTGCGCGACGTCGTGCAGTTTGGTCTCGTTGCGGGCCACGAGGGCGACGCGCGCGCCCTCCTTAGCGAACAGCACGGCGGCGGCCGCGCCGATGCCGGAGCTGGCGCCCGTCACTAACACAACTTTACCGGAGAAACTCATGATGGCGTCACTGCAAAACCGATACTGATGGTTTAAACCTGCAAGCCTTATTTATAAACGTTAAATATAAGTTCAAACGGATGAATATAGAAACCTTTCGCGGCAATATTGATGGTAATTGAATATGTAAGTAGTTTTTTGTGCCAACAAGTATTATACATTAAAAGATGTCGTCTTTTGTAAAAGTGAGGCCGCTCGATACCTTCCAATCTCGTCCAAACAAAACGGGCCTTAGGGCAGTGGCACACTCAAGGCTCAGGTCTGTATTTTGAGATCCAGGGCCCCTAGGCACTTGGTATTGAGAAGGCAAGCCATGCTTTTGAGCTTATATGAAGGGACATCCCTGGGGTCTCTTGGGCTGACCGGGCCCCTAGGTCGAGACCTTGTAGGCCTAGACGAAAATCCGGCGCTATTAAAGCTCTTAAAAACAGATCAAACCGTTAGATACTCTGATACATCACATTCGAGAAATGAACAAGCTAAAAAAAATAGAATGATATACGGTTCTCTTATGAGTATTACGTGACGTTCAAACCTAGACCGCGACAGTTAATGTTTGCAGTTAACATTTGTGTAAACATAAGGTCGAAATATAAAATGGCTACCTACTTTGCATATCGTAAAAGGTGACACATTCTTGACACAACATGAATGAGAATGTTTTATTTTTTGTTGCTTTGTGTTAGCTTTTTTATGTCGCTATATATTTTGCGGCTACAGATTCATAATAACGATCATAATACTTGATCTCGATTGATTGATTGATGTGGGCGATTTTTGTTAGTCGCATTTTTGACTATATCCCTACTTACTACATTTGAGATACTGATTTTTTTCAAAATAACTGAAAATAGTATGATTCGGATCTACGGGAACATGTTCCATAATTACAATATACATATGACGGCGGCGTCGTCGTGCTCGCATCTAAAGTCAAATATTTTATGCAGCAAACAAATGTAAACGCAGGTGCAACGGTGCGGGTCGATTTGTGTAATATTGAGTTTTTTTTCATATCATATTTCGTTCTGTCAACATAAAGTGTAGAAATACCAACGAAAGATTGTCTAAATTATGCTACTAGACTATACATATAGATATTGCACAGAATCCGAGATATGGAAGGTTTCCGCGCTGCATATTTTTCAATAGCTGTAATTTTCAAATGTTGAAACGGAGTTCGTTACAGAAGACGTCAAGTGTGAGCGGTCTTCTTCACTTATGGTTCAGTTACCTGTACTGAACTAGCGATACCGTCAAATGGGGGAACTTAGGACACAAGGGGTAACATTAGACAAGGAAAATATTGTCCGATTTCAGAAATACCATTGTCAACCGCGCGGCTACTTCTTTAGACGCCACGCTACTGATATGACATAGGTACTTCAACCTTCGTCACACCTGGCCATAAAATGACAATTACCGCCCGCTACACGTGCGGAAAATCCCACTTCCTGGCCTGGGGGAGACGTAAAATTTTGTACTTACCACGGGCGGTAATAACGAAAGCCTGAGATCGCATATTTATCGCCCCTGTCTTCGGCTCGAGTGTCAAATACCTGCGATCTGAGACATCATTTGTTTAACCGCCTTAGGTAAGAAGTTCTTCAAGAGGGGAGTGAATAGGTTCTTAAAGGTTCGGCAACGCGCACGTAATGCAAGTGTTGCAAGCGTCCATAGGCTGCGGTGACTGCTTACCATCAGGCAGGCCGCACGCTTGTTTGCCACCCTAGTTGTATAAAAAAAATGTACTATTATATTATTAGTAGCCGGCCCATCACGTAGCCATCGGTGGACGGAGCCTTAACACGCCTCATACACATACATTTTTAATACCCACACAAGCTACCATTATTCAACCATCAAATACCCAAAATTTGGTCCCAACGGAACCCTAAAAAAAGATGTGTAAAGTGGCCACGCGATACCGTACCGGGAACGAACTGATGAATACTAAATGAGCAGTTGAACCGTCTAATGACTACGCGTTTACGACTGGCTAAAATGTATGGCCATGAAATTTTAGTATTTTTTAATACTTAATTTAGGGGATATCGTCTGCGCGTAAAAGCTACCAAACAACGACTATACAAAGGTGTACATTTATCGACCGCTTTAGCTTAGTTGGTAGTGACCCTGCCTACCCCCAGTAGCAAGCTGACGTCATCACGACGTCCCACGACGTCCATTACGTCATTATGACGTATGAGTGACGTCGCTTATACGTCGCTGACGTCAGTTTGCTACCTGGGACGAAGCAGGAGGTCCTGGGTTCGAATCCCGGTAAGGGCATTTATTTGTGTGATGATCACGAATATTTGTTCCTGAGTCATGGATGTTTTCTATGTATTTAAGTATTTGTATCTATTAAATATATCGTCGTCTAGTATACATAACACAAGCCTTATTGAGCTTACTATGGGGCTAGTTCGATTTGTGTAAGATTTGTCCCCTAATAATATTTATTATTATTTTCTGCCAGACCACCTGCGATCTTTTATTTACTCTCAGCACTCCTTGTCACTTTGACATCCTTCAACAACGACATACCCCAAAATTTTATCTATACTCTTCATTATGTTAAAAGAGCTGTTTAGCCCGTGACTTCGTCGCAGCACAATTAGGGTTTTATGTACTTGGGAAATAATTGATTCCCCATACAAACTCCCACCCCCTTTTCACTCCCTTAAGGGATGATTTCCGGATTAAAAACTATCATATGTACCATTGGAGATATCATTGTACTTTTTGCTTCTACCTGGATATATTTCTGTGGTGGATAGTGTAGGTAAGTTTGTATTTTAAGTCACAAAATATCAAGTTAGTAACATGCAGCATGATAATTAAAGTTAGGCTACGTTATTTTACATATTTTTATTAATGTCATTAATAACAATTGCGGTGTCGTGTACATTAAAAATAAAACCGTTTAAAAATTCAGAAATATCATGTGTTTTATGTACAAGGTAACGTGTTTCATTGTTAGGTACTTCAATGATGTATGTGCCTATCTGTAGACACCCTTACTTTTTATACATATCTATGTATTGACAATTCAACACTTATATTTTATACACCGAATGACGATAGTTCAAACCTAACTACACACAACCACGCGTAGAACACTCGACCGCCTCAACCTTTCTACACGAGAAACCACTTATATCTCAGCATTTTACACAAATTAAATTACAAACACGCTACTTGATCCACAAAAAAAAATGTTAAAGACAACTTACACCCACTAATCGGTGGGAGCGTAAAAGTGAAATAGAAAATTCTGGAGCGCGCTGAGCCCTTGCCTCAAAATGGCGGCAAAATGCGAGAGCGCACTCGGCACTCGCCGCGTCGCGACGAACACTTCACTCGCTTGTAGTTTCCTATTTACATGGTGTTATTATATGCGACAACATCTAATTCAAGCACGTAAAGTTCTCGGAGACAGCAGCTAGAGCATTCCATGAAAACATCTACTTTCGCTAACGTAACGCTATGGTAGCTGCCCTAATAAAACGTTTCAACTGCTAAGAAACACTACCAATCTTAAAGCCAAGTAATAATATTACCACACCGATATTCGGCTTCTTAAGTTTACATGCTAAAAGTATTAAAAAGGTAGTGTCGCTTACGTAACGTTGCCGTGGAACGTTTCCTGCGAAGAACTTTGAAAAAGATTGACCATTATAGTACATTACACAACTAGGGTCGTAATACAAAGAAAGGCCGAGATCGTAGAAGTTTGCGGTCCGAGCTGCAAGCGAGGGACGTAAATATGCGATCGAGGGTTTTCTTTATTACCTCCCGTGTTGTGTACATCATTTTATCTCTACACTTGGCCAGAAAGCGCCATGGCCAGGTGTGGCATAAACACATTTAGTTCCAAGCTCCCAAATTTTCATACAATCTGAACCCGATATTCGCATTCTTGGCACTGAACTGAATGTGTTAAAGGACAGCCTACCAGTGGCGTGGCGTAAAATATATCCTTGGGCAACCCGGTGCAGATTTGGCGTACATTTTCCTTAAGAGTTGTAGAATTAGGTGCTCAAATGCCTGTTATTAGGCAAGCCGGTAGGAATCGAGTTCTTTGAATGCCACGCTACTGCAGCCTACTAACATTTTGATTCTAGAATGATCCCATCAGTTATACCATTGGCAGGCAGGGCTTGTAACTGGGTTATTTTATTTTTGGATTATCCCCCTAAACACGAAACGATTTCCTATTTCAATTTGATGTATGATTGACGCTTAAAAAAATCGAGAACAACTACTAACTGAAATCGCTAACCGGTTACTGGATAACGGTTAGTTAATGTAAGGTTTAAAGTGTTAACAACTGTACTATGTATTGACAAATAAATAAATATTGGGTGTCGTCTTACACAAATCGACATCAATATTATAACGACTCACTTGATTTTGGTAGCTATAGCTACCTGTCAACACCTTACGTCAATAGCAATAGAGTTTAATGGAACTAGAAACCATCCATAATTCAGAAACAAATATTCGTATTCATCACACAAATATTTGCCCTTAACAAGATTTGAAGCAGGGACCTCTAGCTTCGTAGGCGGTGTCACTCCCATAAGGCTAAACATGTCGCGAAAATTTACTATTTTTCAGACGTATACGCAATAATTATAACATGAGTCACTTTGATTTATATTAGTCTGAAATCCTCGTGTCTAGTTATATAAACTCACTAGACATGCTTAATTAACGAGATCTCGAACATGCAGAGTTTCCAGTAAAAAAACCCCGCTTTCCAGCAACCTAATTTGTCCCAATTACGTATTTAAAAAATATACAACCTCAATAATATCAGTGAAACATCGGATGACGTCATACGAGGTACAAGTGGCTTATTATAGCAGACAAGCATAAAGTAGGGGTAAAAATCAGGGAATATCATAATTCCGTTGTACGTTCGTGAGAGCCCATTAGAAGGCAAGGAGATGTGTCTCATTCTGACGTAGCAAGGACGGGGTTTGATTGTATATACGTTAATGCTATCATAGCAATCAGGATAATAAAATATACCGAATTCAAACTTCTATCCAATTAACAAAGCAAGTTAGTTTAGTTGGTAGTTGGAGTGCCTATAATATTGGAGGAGTTCCATCGGTTTCGTCAAGATCCTATCATCAGAACCTGACCTGAAGAAAATGGGACTAACTAGGGATGTTATACCCTTGAATTCGTTTAAAAGCACTATAAAGTTTTCAAACTTGTTTATTTTTCTGCTAATACAACGATCTTAGCACCAAAACATCCCCCAACTCTTCTGCATCTTTGACTCGAAACTTCGAGCCCAATCGTACTCTTAATGAAACAAAGTAACTGCAACGCCAATAGTGAGCATCTCCTTTGCCAACGAATTCTAAAGCAAAAATTCCAAACAAGACATAATGAAACCTCACCTATTCTCCCCAAAATTTCCATCTCTATCAGCAAATACCTATCTCCCTATCACGTTACATAATAAAGGCCGCGGCGTCGTGTTTTTGCGTAACAAGCAGTCTAAATTACGACAATTATTCAATGTACCCGTGTTATCGGCAGTTATAAAATCGGGAGACAGTGGGGGGCTCATTAAGGAGGGGGGGACAATTTTGATAATGTAGCCGTTAAAAAAGTCGGGGCCTAAAGTTGAGTGATGCGACGGTGTGACACAGTTTCGGATACAAATTGGGGTGCGTATCGCTGATGTGGAGGTATTTTGTAAAATGTAGCGAAGGACCTCTTTATCGTCTGCAGATAAGTACGTTCATTTCATCATCATCATCCGAGAGATAAATCGACATGTGATATGTATATTAATTGAAGTAAATAATATGGTTTTTGTAACAGGTCAAAGAAATATAAACGGATAAGCTCAATTTACCTACCTATATATTGAGCTAGAGAAGAAAGAAGAAATATTTGCAAAAAACGTTTTAGAATGAAGTTGATTGATTAAATAACTTAAATAAATAGTGGTCTGTTAAATCTAGGAATGTTTTCAAATCGATAAAAATTTAACCATACATTCACAAGTCCACAAGTGAAATGTTTTTACATAAGATATGAGCAATTCATGTAATCGTGACAAAGTAACGCCGAGTTTGGCTCATAAAGAAGAATTATCAAATTACTAGGCTTCGCCGCATACATATTTCACACATTTTCTGGAATAAAAAGTAGTCTGTCACTCTTTGGCCCATCCATCCTATGCTCGAAGCCACGCTTCGATTTTATGCTTCCATTGCATAGAAAGATAAACCAAATACAATAATCTAACAAACACACTTTTGAAATATTGAGTAGGGGCAATGTTCATCGAAATGCCAGAACTTAAAGCCGGCGGCGGCTGCCCGCCAACACATTAAATCTAAGTATAGCATCTCACTATCACTAACCCTTATCCACGAATTTGACAGTCTTCATCAAAGAGCCATAAAGTCGAACACTCCATACAAACTGTTAGCACATCAGCCCTTCCGTGTGACTGGATCGGGACATCAAAGCCTAACTAATTGACCGAAGTGGCCCCGCTGACGATCACACGAGCATCGCGGCTTTGTGACCGATCTTTGATCCGACTATCCTACAGACGGCATAGATACACGTCTATAACTAGTCTCCAGGAAGGAAACTGCGGGTCGATGTTTAAGTTTCTGTCGATCTTTGATCGTTTGAATACGTTGGGAATCGATCATACTTCCTTAGGTCGAAGTTTAACTGGAGTAATCTAACAGTTTTTGACAGTTACGAGAGTATCCATTAAGTTACCCGTGAAGTTTATGAGAAACTATCAATGCCATTCTTCTTTAATGACTGGAGTAGGTGAATAAGATAGGGAACGTGCACGAACTATAGGTGGCAACACTAAACGACAAAAGAAACACGGGCGGAAAAAAAGGAAACTATCACCCCTGTCAAATCAAACTGTCAATGTCAATGATAATATGTAAGTGTCAATGTCAAATATAGTAAATCGTGGCTACACTGACGGTAATCGTCCTTCAACGCGATAAATTAACGTTATTAACGGCGTTTTTGTCAATGTGGCCCCAGCATGAGAGAGTATATGATTTAGATTGGCGGCACCAGTTGGCAGCACCTTCGTCGTGCACGTTCCCTATAGTGTTTTGTAATTGCGTAGGCCCGGAATTCACATGCCATGGCATATGAACAATATACAGGGTCTATCGAAAACCTACAAAAAACGACTTTAAACCTTAATCTCCCTTCGCGCTCCTGTATTTTAGGAACAATTAATACTGATGAAAAGGTACCATTTACTTTAAATCGAATCAACCTCCATTTGGCGTGACGTCTATTTCAATTTTAAACTGTCATTTTCCCCCTAATAATCAATCGAATGGTCCTTCAAGCCGGATGCCAGGCCCGACGCGGCGTTCATTAAGGATCGCTTTAGGCTGATCATTCAAGTGCGCGGTGGGGTGTGTATACAGTAATACTACTTAGTTTTTTAACCTCTTATCACTTTTTTACATTCGCTTGGAAAATAAACCTTATGTGGGTAGTTTCAAGGTCACTTTTAAATTGTTGGAATTGGGTAGAATTTGAGGTTAAGTGGGCATTCGGGCGAATAGTATCTGTCGAGTATTTTAAGGTTGCATATTTTTATGTATGTTGAGGAGGCTCGGGTAAATAGGGTTTGGTATGAATAAGCTTTCTGTTTTGAAACTAATTTGACTGTACGAATGTTCTCAACAAGCTCGTAAGTTGTAGGCTTGTGTCTCGTTCATTAATAAATGCTAAAAGCTATATAAGGTGTGGTTAGTAATTAATTAGGAATTCATCGATTGAATAATTTATGGATACGATTTAATTAGATTCCACCAAAATTGGTATATTTGTGCGCTTCGATTCTCCTTTTCTTCGCACACATGCAGTTATGCTGAGTGAGAATGCTCCTGTTAGCAATATAATTACCAAATGCACCGTATATGACTTGGCGTGTGTCGGATTGTGATCCAGTTTCAACCTGGGCAATGTTTTCACATGGTACTCTAAATAAACAACTTTATTCATCGCTTTCTCGGGACTATATAAAATGTAGTAATCTCGAATTTTCGGCGGAAGCAATTCGGCTTAATACCTCACGACGTACGATTGAGCCCGAATATACGCGTAATGAAGCAATCGTCTTGAACCGGCCCCCAGAAATTGACTTCCACCTAACCGACTAAAGAATTAAGCGTTTCAATTATTCCAAATGCGAACATTTACTTTCACAACCACCTATAAAATACCGCCTGACATTCTTAAAGACAGCGCTCCGCGTTCGAATATAAGTTTCAATTTGGAACGAATTAACGGTCAGATTGGAGGTACTGGCGGTTACAGTTCGAAATGCGAGCACGCGCCTCGAACGCCAAACCTCACTTCCGGTCCGTTCTTTATTCAAATCGGATATCGCGCCATTTTCTTCCACGTTTGAATTACAAATCGGAAGGCCGTTTCTTTTTGGATTTAAATTTGGAACTCCCCAAATTGCCAGTTTGATTGCCATTTTAATGCTTCGAGTTTTCTTTTAAGGATTATCTTGGTTATTGCCCAGGGATGAGTGGCCAGTTCTTAGGTAGATGGTTATCGGAAATTTGAGCTTTGTACCTATTGCACTAGTCTATGTTAATTTTTAAACTACGCGTATTTACGCGTATTTTTATATCATACGAAGTTCCGTAGAAAAAAGTACATTTCCCTACCCAGTTGCCTAGTTTTCCCATGTAAACCTCGTGTAAGGCTAAATTTTGACGTTTTTTCTGTGAATTCTCAACTACATTACACGTATGAGAAACTCTTGCGCAAACTTTTACGACTGTATTGTATTTATAGACCGAAAGCAAATCCTACACCCGAGCCAAAATAAGATTTAAAATTGTGTCCAGACCAGAGACAACGATATAGAATGCGCCATATTGTGTCGTTTCAGTTAGAGTGCGACTACGATAACTTTGCACAGCGGATCATGGCAACACCTCTATTTAAAAGTCACATTTTCATAGAAATTTGTCGTTTAAACGGAGGTGTTGCCATGATCCGCTCTGCAAAGTTATCGTAGTCGCACTCTAATATTGGTATTTTTAACGCCCTAGGTGAAAATGTACAATTTTACATCACACGTTACCTTTCCAACTTTCACGTGCCATGGCAATTTTTTTTTAGAACAAAGACGTTACGATGATGAATGTGGACGAACCTTGCTCGTTTGATCTTGATTAATTAGCTATACTGTTCTCTGTGCACGAAGGACTTAAGCGAAGGATATTTTGTATCAAAAAACGTCTTTTTGCGCAAGACAGTTGAGCAAACGGAATGGGCGATGCGATTCCGAGGTAATTACTTCGACGTTCCTAATTTGAAATTGATGAACGTTTTTTTTTTATAGTAATTGTTTTAGGAGATAATAATGTTAGTTTTATCTTTACTAATCCACTAGATCTTTGTAATGATTAGCAAATAGTACATTACATAACTAGGGTGGTAATTTTATTTTATTTTATTTTATTAGGCCAGGTAACAAAGTGTAAACTAATAATTACAAATACATGAAATGCGTTCTAAGACTATGACAAAATTTACACTTCTATAACTACCTAGCACAACATTCATACATAATACATAATTCATAATACAAAGAAAGGCCGAGATGGCAGAAGTTTGCGGCCAGAGCTGCAAGCGAGGGACGTAAATATGCGATCGAGGGCTTTCTTTATTATCGTGTTGTGTACATCATTATATGTCTACACTTGGCCAGAAAGCGGCTTTTTCCGTACGCGTAGCGTGCGGAAAAAGTCACTTTATGGCCCGGTGTGGCATAAACAGTTAAAAACGACAAATTTTAACACATTTCTGCGTTTATGACAAAATTAAATATAATCAACGTGGCACACTGCATACTGTGCCTGGTCAGCCCGCAATTTTATTTCTAACAACACAGACTTATCCATACTCGTCATTACGATTGACGTTAAAGTGCATGATGACCATCAAGATGGCGTACACCGTAAAGATATCCAAAATCAAATGCTGCCAATAAATAGTACCCAAATAGTACCGACGAAATACCTAGTGAAAAATAGTACCCTTAAACTTTTCGAAACATAATATAATAAGACGTTTGTTCAATAACTTTTTTAAAATTTTCTCTTTTTCATACAAATAAGATAGTACCTATTTTCAATGTACGTTAATATCAGTTTAACTGACGTCGATTGTCATGGTGGAAAAAAAATAAAAAAATCGTTATAAATTGCGGCTTCAAATAAACTTGAAAGTGTACAAAAAAGTGTAAATCAAAATAATCAAACATTTTAAAATGTCGCTGAACAAATATTGTTCAGTTTGAGCAGTACAACCTACGTTTTAATTATTTGCTAAGTACAGGCCACAGGCTGTATATCCACAGTATAATGGGACGATATAGCTTCTTGAAGCTAGGTTCAATTCCGAGAAAAATTAACGAGCAAACGTAGAACGATTACCAGGAATGCGCGGTTGCAATGATTGAAAACGGAAAAAAAATTACAATGTTCATTATTGTATAGGTGCGATATCAGTGGTATTTTGACATAGTGAAAAATTATACACTCCCTATTAAAACCGTGTAACTTTTCGACTCATCGAACAGCGACATTTCTTCCCAACCTGACCCGATCCCCCTAAAAAACCTGAATTAATAAAACATCCACTAAAGTGAAAACAGGCGGAAAAATAGCGTCAGGGGATCCAAGAAAAAAAAAGCTCTTCATTAACGCTACGAGCGGATGGATTGATCAATCAGAAATTTTATGGCCCAGAATCACTCAACGGAAAATAATTCCGGGGCCATTTGGGCGGCCATTTTAATTTTGTCACCGGGATCGAGTGTCATCCAATCTGTTTGAGTAAAAAATGGTGCTCGGGCTAATCTTAGGCGATTGTTTTGGTAAGTAATTGTCATGGATATACCAAAGTATAAAAACGAACAAGTAGTCCAATAGGGATGATGACTGGGTTAAAAATATGTAATTCTATTTAGTCCGTCAGTTAGATTATGGAAAAATATGGGACACGTATTTTTTGGTTTATCAAAATATTAAAAATCGACAAAGTTATAGATCATCAAACTTCTGGAGTGGGGGCTTGTGACGTCACTCTTGAGTATAATTTGTACTCAAGAGTGACGTCACTCGAAACTTCTAAGCACTCTATCCTCGTCAGTTTTTGTTTGTCAAACAAAACAAAAAATACGTGTACAATATTTTTTCATAATGTAACAGACGGACTAAACAGTTTTTTTTAGTCATCTAGCCTATTTTGGCCGTTTAGGAGCTCGCGACACGTATTCACACACACTGTGTGAGTGCGATCCATATTGGAGCATTACGCATTCTTAAATCTTTGCTTGTAGTGCGTTCGTTTACGACGCGCACACATACAAGCGCGCAATGTACCTTTTGTATGTAGGAAGAAAAATTAATGCTATTATGTCCTTGTATTTCATTACTCAATCCAGTATTGCTATAGAATTTCTTAAGTTCTTAACATTAATTTACCATTACGTTGGTTGAAGTCACGTCCAAGACCAAAATTTTCAATATCGTAAAAAAAAACCTTAAAATAACATTTATTCATGTACTTAGTATTAGTGGAAGCTTATTACTTAAATTATTAAGTGTAATTGTATGCTGTTTGTTTCCCATTATTTACAATGAAATAAAATAAATAAAGAAATACTCTTTAAAGTTGCCCATATAACTCCAAACGGAATTAAAATTGCCACAGCGCACACAGCACTAAGAAAAGCGATCAAAATCCTCGAACGCTCGTTACGTCACGTATTGTTGTTTTTAATGAACGCGGCCGAATGATGCCCGAAGCATTGTCCGACGAATCGGGCTCCATTATCCGGGTTCCCTCTTAATATCCAGAACCGCTATAAAATTTGCCATGCGATGGTTGTGGCGCAGATTAGTGCAGCTAGTTCACAAAGCGGTCGAAACGTTAATACGATTATTTAGTTTGGATTTTCCTTAATTTGTCTACGATTGCTTCTGTTACAAAATCGGTAGAATATACTTTAAAGTGTATTTTGCTAATATAAGTCTGAATCAGATACCTATGTAAAGTTATCATGTTGAAGAAAAATAGAGGAATAGAGACTTGGCGAAAGATTTATTACATTACACCAAAAAAGTATACTGATCAGCTATTTATTGCTTGACTGGTTGAAGATGCAAGTATCATTAAATTATTCTATGTTTTCCTTAAATAGAGTAGACAAATCACTGCTCATGTCTGAATAGACACATAACTTCTCTGATCTTCTTCTTCTTCTTTCCAGATTTGGGTCACTGCCTACGAAAATTAGCAATACGAGTAGCCATAGGAACCACTTCATAAAACCGCTTAGGTCTATACCTAAGGGTTCCTCTGCGTACGCCATCATCGGTGTGTGATCGGGTGACAAGTTTAAAATGTAACGTGGCAGGGAATCCGCCATGGCGATGAATGGTCGCCCGGGCCACGAGGATTAGTTTAGCTTCATGTGTAGTGTTTCGGAACTTTTGCCGCTACTTATTAAATACGTGTGGAGAGTTTAGATAGTCTATGAAACCTACGACCAAAAATGGGCGGTTTTTTCAAGTGATTTCTCTGTGTACATCCGCTAGCTCGCCATCACCGGGGTGTGATCGGGTGACAAGTTTAAAATGTAACGCGGAAGGGAATCCGCTATGGCGGCGGAATGGTCGGGCCACGAGGATTACTTTACATGTGTAGTGTTTCGGAACTGTTGCCGCTATGTATTAGATACGTGTGGAGTTTAGGTAGTCTATGACGTTATCGGTTATGTGTTCGCGTAATCTTTGAGCATATATTCCGATTCTGCAAATCTGTCTTAAATTGTTCAGAAGTTTAAGAAGGAATTTGCTTTTATCGAAACTTATTTTGTTTTTCAAAAATAATGTTCTAAAATTGGCGAAGTAATGTTAAAATAGTGGTTTTCGTTATGAGGAAATAATGTTTCTTAAAGTAACTTGTTTACTACTTAATTAGGACGGCTCTTGAGAATCAGGCTTCAAAATCTAAATACATATTCATTGAGTATACGAATCGAATGAAATACGAGTATGTACTGCAGCAGAAAATGAAAATGCACAATACTAAGATGCCTTACAATTGAGCATATAATAATTTGGACTTTTGTTTTTCGGCCGCTATAGATCATCTCACTAAAAACGATACCGAAGCACGTACATAGGTACTGGTAAAGGTTGCCCATTGGCGTCAAGCTCGCCTTTATAATATATTCGCCCTAATTTCGTTTGTGCAATAAATTATGTATAAATATCGCTGTTCGCTGTTATCAAGAAATGATGGAACGACAACGTTTACTAACACCCATATAACGCCTGCTGACAAGCAAAAGTCACTAAAACTTCTGTCACTGCTCTACAAAAGGTCGTATCTAATTAGTAAATCAATACTGAGATACGAGCTTTGCTTTAAGTAGGTATTTACTTAGTGACGTTTGCTTGTTAGCAGACGATAAAACGCCTAAACCACCGCGGTAAACCAACTCGTTACCAACAAATTGATCCCTCGCCATAGATGTCGCCCTCGCAAAAAGCAACTTTTCTCGTTAACACACTAAACATCGAACTTACCGCCTCTCAATAAAACACCTGAACGGCGGCACGCAAACAATTTAATTTACAAGGCCCCCCCGACATTTTGAATACCTCCCCTTGTTAATACGAATTTTCACGGGCCATCTCTTGGCACGTTACGTGAAAAAAACAAATTAAGACGAGAGAGACAAAAGATCGACTAATAAACGAGATGTTCGCTAATTCATCATTGTTTTTCACTAATAAAAACACGACAAAAACACATCTTTTTTCCACCGTCTCGCCTCCCTGGGGAGGTGGGGCAAGAATGGATATACATAAGTTTGCTTAATAATGTCGGAGTGAAGTATTTGCGTGGCGTTTCGATTATACATTTGACAGGTTATGAAATGTGTGATGGATTGCTGTTTTGTTGCGAAAAATAGTGCTTTTTCGCTTGATTGCAGAGATATAGCCTAGTTTACCAAAGCCTTTTTCGAGGAAACTGTACTTTAATTAGGGGTTAATTATACTCGTTTTTGTTGAAAAACTGCAGATAAACATACAAATAACAAATAAACAGATTTGTTTGGTAGTTCGTTGGCAGTATTTAAAAAACTTTGTTTTACGTTATTGTCATAGTGGTGATATTTGTAGTGGTTACAGTATTTAATAGCTTTTTGAAAATAGAAATTTAATGGGTATTGAAATATAATGTATAAGGTTTTTAATGCACATTATTATGGTCACAGAATTTGTAAATTTTCAACAAAAAAAAACACCATATAGGAAACTATAGGTCTACTACTTTAGTAATGGTAGCTTTTTAAGCTAAGATATTTTGTAATTGTTATTTAAGACTGTTTGTTTCTTAAATAAACTAAAAAAAAAAAAAAAAATACAGAAGAAACTTGTTCTCTATACGCAAAACATGTATGTTAGACCTTTGTAGTTGTTAAACCTCGTGAGGTTTTGCACATAGTTTCACATTCTGGATAAGTTTGTTTAATAACAGCGTACACTTAAATCATGTTTAGAAAAAAAGGAGAACCGCAAAGAAAGCCATATAGATTGAGAATATTTTAAAGTGATGTGCGCCCATAGCGGCAAATAATGAAATTATTAGGGAGGGGAGGCTGGGGCGGCGCGGCCATCTTTTTCTCCGCCTTTGTTTGCTGATTCGTTATTTATCGGTAGATCGAGAAGCTGAATTATAGATTAACATCAAAGGTACGATGTCGTTAAAATTAAATAGGCCCCGTAATAAGGCCGCTTTATTGACTATTTCTTTTTATTTGTGCCAGGGACATGTTTTGGGATGTTGTTTTTGAACTTATCTTACGATGCGGATGGGTTGTGTTTTACGAATTATTACTTGGTGCATTTCGATTAGTTAAGAAATTTATTGACCCAATCGATTATTTGCCGAATTCCGCATTTAGTACTAAGTGATAGGTATTTATGTAACATTTAGCTTGAACTTTAAACAATTATAAAAATATACAGTAGTACATTACTCACCTAGGGCGGTAAAACAAAGAATGTTTCAGATGGCAGGTATCGATAAATATGCGATCTGAGGCTTTCTTTATTACCACCCGTGGTAAGTCCAAAATTTTATGTCTCTCCCAGGCCAGAAAGTGGGATTTTTTGTGGGAGTAATTGCCACTTTATGGCCAGGTGTGACGTAAATAAATAAGTTCTGCTCTCAGACTATATGCGTACTTCGATGAACTTCTTGCTTATAGCGTATACCTATTATCACCTCAAGGACGCTTCTAGGTTTAGGTTCACCTACGCGGGCTAGCTTTCCACAACTCGACGTCTTGTTTTTTTTTTATTATGAATTTCTAAATTAATACTTACGTTTTCTTCATTATTAATTACCCTAGCGCCCTAGCAAGCCTTTAAGCCAGCACACACAATTATAGCCACTCCTACAAATCTTCTGCTATTAATAAACAATGCACATAAAGTGCAGGTCTAGTCTAGTCTAGACTCGTTAGCGGAGTACGAGAGGCGGAAATTGGCTGGCATCTTGCACGCGTCTTGAAGATTAGGCTGGACAGGCTATTTTAATACGTAAGTGAGCTCAAAGGTACCTCCGAGTTAAGGTGGGGAAGCACTTGAAGCTAAGTCGACTCACACGTCTGAGGGTAGGCCTGTGCCCATGCCAAACAGTGGGACGCGTATATATACCAATGATAATGTATGGGGGTAATACGAAGGTATCTTCTGCTACTGCTTCTTTAAGAAGCCTTCTTAGCTACTCAGTTGTTCGGGAAGTGGAAATTGGCTGGCATCTTACACGTGTCTTGAAAATTAGGCTGGACAGGCTATTTTAATATGTAAGTGGGCTGAAAGGCAAAGTATAAAGACGAACCAGTAGTCCAACTCCGGACCTTTAGGAGCGCGCGACACGTACACAGGCGCGACCCATACTGGGGCATTCTTACGCATTCTTAAAACTTTGCTTTAAGAATGCGCTTCGCTTTCAAGCGCGCGATGCATCTTTTGTAGGAAGAAAAATTACTGCTATTATACTGTTGTATAGATGTAACTTCAAATTAGGTGGCAGAAAATTTGAAGCTAAGGTTGTAAATATGGTTTTCAATACCAGTGTTTTGGTACGTTAATGTATGCACTAAGAATATACTACATTTAAACCGTTACTACCTCTGGCTAAGGAGTGTTTTAAAGTAATTTTTGTTTTTAAGGAAAGTGGGAGGTTAGATGGTTGGTGAATCTAATTTTAACAAATCGGCTCAATCAAACTAAACTCTAGGTTTGCGCTATGGATAACATAAACAACGTCGTGAGTGAATATACATATTCAACCATCATACCAACCATCTAACCTCCCACTTTCCTTAAAAACAAAAATTACTTTAAAACACTCCTTAGCCAGAGCGGCCGATTAATAAAGAACGCGGTCACAAAAGCTCGTCACATTATCGCCGCGCCATCTTTGCATTTTCGCAAATTACGGAGAGAGGCCATCGCTAAATAACGTCACGTATTTAATTACGACGCCTACAGGACCTCAAAAGTGTCGCTTTAGAATTGAAAGCTAACATTATGTGACACAGGGCCGCGAGCGATAGAACGTAAGCTAGGGTCTTTTTATGTACCTAAGTGGGCATGGACGGTACAGTGACGAAAATAGCGAGCACCGCTTACTGATCCCACCACCGGTGAGTAAGCGAGTAAAGTTGAGCGTTGCGGATCTGAAAAGGTCGACTGATCACACTCTGCCTGGTCAGCCCGCAATGAAATGTTACTCGCCGAACTTAACTCGCTTAACCACCGGCGGTAAGATCAGTGCCTTAATTTATGAATGTTAATTAAGCCTGACCAATAGCGCTACTTTTATTACAAATAACATTATATCGGAAACTGGAGCTACCTATATAATACCCTAATTAGTAACTAATGGGATGATGCAGATCTAGTATCAGTTATAACAAAGATGTTATATTTAAAGCAAATTTAGAGGCAGTTGTGTATAAAACTAGACTTCCGCCTTCTTTCTGTTTAATAAATGGCAAACGAGTAGACGAGCTGCCTGATGGAAAGCAGTCATAGTTGCCCATGAATATTTGCAACACCAAACGTCTTACCGATCTTCAGGAGCCCTGTTTACTCGTTTCTTGAAGTACCCAGGTCATAGCGCTCCGGAAACACCTCAAGAGCTGCCAGTTTTTGGCAAAAGTGAGCGCAATGCCTGCCTGTTTTTGCTCAGCCTTACAATCTTAACGGCAGTGTGTCACAAGCACAACACCCGGAGGTCAATCTAGTCCAGTGTAATGTTTACTGATAAAAAGAAAACCAATTTGTTCCCGCGCAGCGCCCCGACGCCACAAAGGAGCTATCTAGCGATAAATTATCGAAATTATTGCATTAAAAATTCCATCTAGCAAGTCAAAGCGAGCCATAATGGCTGCCGCTTTTTTTTAACCGCTTATAAAACGTCGTATCTCGTGTATTACAGCCGGCGGTTACGATTTTTTGGGGCGCGATGGTCGGTAAACGTTATGGGTTGCCGTTTTTCTCTTGGCGCGGGCGTTGTCATATATTTAGGTATTGCATTAGCGCCTGGACGCGATAGTTAACTGGAATGCCGTAGGTTATGTGGCTTGGATGCGATCCCGAATGAACACTCTTTATTTTTAACCGAGTACAAAGGTGGAAGGTTCTCGGTTTGTCGGTTTTTTTTTATGTTTCGTTGGGAAGCAAGATTGCTGTAAGCCGTAAGTACTTTCATAGTAACTTAGGATATACCAACAACGGTACGTTTCCCGATTACTTGAATACACTGAATCGATTTGGTTTTTTTTTCTTATAAAGGGTATACATTTCAGTTGTTTCATTCCATTGCAATGCAACCCATTGAAAATGTTCCATTTTCTGAAAGATTCGTCCTGAATGTCCTGATAAAAACCATCGTGATTTACGTGATAAAATTGCATGGTAAAAATCACTTAGGTAGGTACATTTATATATAGTATATGTATGTGAACACTTTATTGCACATACAGTTGTACAGAAACAATACAAAAAATGGTTATGTACAAAGACCCGCTTATCCCTGTGACACATGCCTACATATTACATAATCGTCATTGCTCATAATGATTCTACTACAAATTTTGAAACCAATGTAAAATATCACTGGTTTAAATTATAAACTACGTATCTGAAATTAGTGTTCCATCCACGTAGCCCCAAATCGGTAATGGCTTAAGCATTAAACTGCTGATAATATGGCAATCAAATAAGAGCTTGGCCCGCAGCCAGGCTATAGTATCGGCGCATACCTACCTAGCTCTTAGCGGATTAAAGTGTGAACTGAAAAAGTCTGGCACGTGCGCAATTTAAAGATGGTACTAATATCAGAAGTGGGATGGAATATGACATTATTTTTACCTTAGTGTGCGATGACAGTGTTGCGTCATTTTAATTTTACTGGCTGTTAAATAGGACCTTCGAAGTTCGAATTTGAAATTTTAAAACAAAGGAGAATCAGAAAACGAAAATACTATGCGAAACTTAAAGATGAGGTTGTTTAAGCCCTAATGTTTCAGGCTAACTAGACATACCGAATCTATACATATTATATCGAGAGACTAAATAACTATATATATGTATCAATTGTATGTCTATGTATTATGTGTGTATATGTGTGTATATTATGTGTCTCATACATAGATGAGCCTTCGAAGTCCAGTAGGCTAATGGACAACTTCGCCGTCAAACTCGTGATTAATGTAATTTGACCCGTGATTTATTAATAACAAATGTGTGTAAAGTGAAAATGAATTTTTGCATGCCAGTGTAATGGTGAATTTTGTGGATCTACCTTTTTTTAATTTGCCATCTAAATGTACCATACTACAAACAAATAAAACATTGACTTTAACTCTTTGTAATCGGAGGTCACGCTGCTATTACAATACAATACAAACACTTCTTACTGCAGGTTGACAGGTCCAATTTCTGGGCCGAGCCGACCAAGCCAAAGTATAATCATATCATGCCCTGTAGGCGTATGATGCCACGCTTTGTCGCACGATAAATAAATGATAAAGCATCCGTCACGTTCGGACAAATAGTGTGTGAGAGTGACGGATGCTTTATCATTTATTCATCGTGCGACAATGCGTAGCATAAGTCATGCCGGACCGGTCATGCGACTTTCTCGTCATGACGTCGCCCCGTCTGGTACCACCGGAAGCCCAGCGCTGGCTCTAAGGTCGGCATTTTGCTGAGGTGGTACCGTTTTGTGGCAGCGTTCTACTTTTATTTTTCACTATTTTTGTGCTGTCTTGAATAAATGTATTTTCTTTCTTTCAAAATTATATCAGGCACGAGCTTGAAGTCACAGTCGTGAAACACCCTACAGATCTAGTCGCAAGTCGCAAAATTCGTAGACGTATAAACACGGCCAAATACATAGCTACAAACTACATCAAAGATAACCCCATATTAGTATGTATTAATACATTACGTTTATTCCTATAGCATTGGTCGTAATATTTTCCCGGGGCTGAAAAGCGACCGATAAGACGGCTGGCGAGCCGCCAACACAGCTAACACTAGGCTTGGACCAGACTTTCCTCGGGTAATACTGAAAAAGGAGCTAATACACTTTTTGTACATTCACCACTCGCTAAATAAAGAACAGTGGCAAGTTGCGTAACATCTCCGTATGGTGACTGTACAAGGGCCTACCTTATCGTCGATAGACATGTTGGAATCGCTAAAACTATTTTTATTTTATTTATTAGGCTAGGTAAAGTGTAAATCAAAAAGTACATAACCTACATAAGCGTGATAGGCGCAGTTCAACTCTGATAAATTTACACCTGTATACCGACCGAGCACAACACTCTTAAAGTACATAGACCGATAATTGTTATTAGTCCATGATTGGTCAGCAATATTGGTTCATGTAACAGCATAGCACTTAGTTGTCGTAACTTCTATATTTTGCTTTTTCACTATATTCTGGCAATAAACAGTGGCTATCGTCAGTTAAACACAACTGAATAAACTGAGAGCTGCCAATGAGTATCCGATCATTCAAGACGAGACGGGGGTCAAAGTTTGGTCCTACAAACGACTTTACTAATATTTTTACCCAAGTTAGCAATACTTCCAAACTTTCTTGAATAAAATTGATTGCCCTATTTCCACGAACATCCGAAATTGTGTAAACGAGTAGTAGAAAGAAAGCCGAAGTCCGAACTCATTACACACTCCTCGAGGCTGATTTCGATCAAAATAACACCAAAGAAAAGAAATGTATTTGAATAATTTAATTTCCCTTCCCCAACGCCCTGCCCCCAATACTCCCGATACGGAGCTCTAACTGACTCCCGGCGAACTTTTCATTTCATTTTCCAAACTTTTAATCTCAAAGTGCCCGTGAAAGAAAAATGAAAGCGTTAAGAAAATCGCCAACGCCACCTATTATCAACTCCTGAAACTCACGCAATTTTCGCACCTATCCGATCTCTCCTTTCCCCTCCCAAGGAAAATCGAACTTTCCGCATTTGGGGTTGGATTCAAACTCGCTTGGGTGTTGTCGCGTCGCTTGCGTCCGTTTCTCTGAGATGGATTGTTACAGAAGAGTCATAAAAAGTAAGATATTAATGTATCGTGGGAGGCATTAGACGCTCTCGGATCGATTCCTATGCATAAAAAATGCTAATGGCTCTGGAGAGAGTAGGTTCTCCGGAGTTGGTGATTTATGCGGGGAGTTGGCAACTATTCGCTGTTCGATGTCGCGCCCACAGGTAGAAGTGAGAACGATTATGCTTTTATAAAGGAGGATTCTGGTGTCTTGTTATTTTGACGATTTTCAGTATTTCGGTAGCGGTTTTACAAGTAACAGACCCTTTTGTAAAACGTCACCAATAGCTACCTGATATTATTAAAGAGCGTACTCCCACCTGAAAGGCCGGCAACGCACCTGTGACTCTTTTGGTGTTGCAGGTGTCTATGGGCGACGGTGATTGCTTACCATCAGGCGACCCGTCTGCTCGTTTGCCCCCTATTTCATAAAAAAAAAAAAAAAAAAAAAATTACTTGTAAAATGTGTAACAGGGCGTTTTCCAAAATAAATACCGGGGTAGCTACTTTCTTAAAATATGGACTTTTGAGGTTTTTTTTTGGCTCAGAATCGTTAGTACTTTCGAACCTTATACGTAAAAAAGTGTCCCAATTTTTTTTCCATTACGTCACTATTTTGCATTATGTTGTGTATGTGGAAAGAAAAAATTCCATACAAATTTTGGGACACTTTTTCACGTATAAGGTTTGAATGTAGGTACTAACGATTCTGAGCCAGAAAAACCTCAAAAGTCCATATTTTGAGAAAGTAGCTACCCCGGGATTTATTTTGGAAAACGCTCAACAAGAAATAAGTAAACTAGGAACTGTAAAGTTTTTTTTTAACGCCTGACTAACTCGCGACCCTTATTGGGCATAGCGATTATCGAACCCGGTGGTCGGCCGTGGCGTTCCCTGGGGTCGAACCAGGTCGCTAGCCGGACCACCCTGAGTGGATCGGACTGGGCTGTAAAGACTCACGTACGCAGCCTCTTTGTTGTCCATGAGATATGATAGCATTAGTTGAATCACCTACAGCGATTTTATAAAATACGGTATAACTATGTTATAACTTTTTACTATAAAAGAAGAATACTAGCAAAGAAAGAAAGGATAGTTTTAATCCCAGCCTTTGATGTTTTTCTATACATATAATGAATCGCTCATGGTGCGATTAGCACGATCATTTTATAATGTGCTACTCATATGGTTAATATTAGTCAACATTAAATAACCTGCAATAAAATATAAACCATAAAAGTAATTTATATTCAGGTTAACGTTCAAGACAGTGCAAAAAACCAAAAATGGGAGACGAGATCTTTGAAAGAGATTGAACCCAATTTTTCCGCGCAGTTAAGCCAAAAATAATACTTAATTCTTCCCAATCGGATATTTTACGATAACAAATCTAAATTTTATTGCGGCCAGAATGATGTTTCACGGATTGCTTCGGGAGTCGAACCGGGGACCGTTTAATGGCAGGCGGTGTCGTTAATCCACCAAAATGAGGTTTGATACCACGTTTGAAATCTAATTTGGTGATTTCTCTTGTTTTTCGTAGACAAAATTTGATGCCTTTATCGTTTGAAAAAATAACAATGGTTAGCTCTTTATGATACTCGTATGTGACTTCAGCAGCCTTGAACAGTCTTTCAAGTGTGATATTAAATAGGACATAATTTGCTATCCATCAATCATAATTTCTAAAAGAAAAGTAACATTTTGCGAGTTCAGTGGCCTGGCCGTTTTTGATGATCAGTTTCTTTGTATGCCACTGCAATCACTTTCAACATCGACATTTGATTTTTTTTTATAGGTATTTTGTTATTTTTATTCATCTTCTGGTCATCAATTCAGAAAACATGTAGCTTACATTTCTGGAACTTCAATTAACTGATTTTTTGCAGCACCGTAAATATTCAATTTTAAACCTTAATTATGAATCTCAAGATATTTAGTTACAACATTAAAAATATTCTTATCTTCTTTACAGACGAAGTAACAACTCGCACGAAGCGCTACCCCCAGCGCCATCTCTCGCCGAGTAGCGAACTCTCGCACTTTATGCCGTGTCAAACTAATTTGTAACGGTCTTTACGCCCTCATAATCATCATGTTTTACCGCTCCCGCGATGCACGCGACAAAAAATATGTAAGCAAGAAACAAAGGGCCATATTTAATACAGTGTCCGACACGTCTGGCGAGTAAATCACGAGACAAGTCTGATCTTTGGCCCGATCACAATTTTGGACGTGGAAAAAATGGCGGCCAAGCGAGTTTTTCGCGCAAATTTCAACAGGGTTCTAGACACATTTAAAATATTCTAACCAATGTCAGTAATTATTGTGTAATAAAGAAACACACATACATACATGAACCCTAGAAACATTACGCTCCTTTTTTGAGCAGTCGTGTAAAAAGATATTTCCCAGTTCAACTTTATTTTTTTAATAATGCGCCAATCGGAAACCCGAATTAAAAGATTTTTTATTTGTAGAGTACACTTATCTCAAGGTTAGTCCGATTTTTTTCTAAATTTCCCCTAAAGAAGACGATAGGACGATAAGGAGGGGGATGGGGGGGGGGGGTGGTGATTTTTCCTTCACGTTTTTTTTTTTATAAATGTGTTACATTATTACAATTTAAATAAAATAGGGGATGATAGTTTTTGAGCATCATCGCGTAATTTTCTCCGTTTGTAACCTGATTTAAGTTTTGTTTGAAATCGATTGTTATAAAACTTCTAAATTAACTTTCGATTAAGTATTTATTTTGTACCAATTTCATACTTTAATTATAGGTAAAATTGTGAACATTTTAAACTGTTTTTTTTTGCTAATCTAAGTTCTAAAATAATTAATGCTTTGAGGCCTGATTTGAATAATGAAGAGATTTATAAACGCTAATTTTGTTAAAAACCATTCACAATATTTCAGATTTATACTTCAAGATAAGCTATATGTTTTTAGGTTTCTTATAACATGTAACAGTTTAAGCGTAGTTTTTTTTCGTGTAAATTCATGCGACATCATGCGACGATGCACCTCTGTGTCAGGTATTTGCTTATAGGTATAGGTAAGTTAAGACTTAACAATATATCGGCACCTAACTTATCAGATCGGTTTATTGCTAAAGTCCTAACGTACTTAGTTCGTGTTGTTTCTAACGCATCTCGTTTGTAAAGTGTTTTAAAATTCTTTATACAGTTTAGTTCTCTATTCACTTTTCTGTTACTGTCATGAATGAATACCATATCCTTGTTTCAGCGACTTTCTCTATGAGCTCGGTTCATTCCTTACTGATATTATAGTGTTTTTTTAACCGACTATCTAAAGAAGGACGGTTCTCAATTCGTCTGTATGTTTTTATGTCTGTTTTTTTTAGTTTCCCTATTGACTTCTCTCCTTTTTGTCATAAATATCTTTGGACCAGCACCTTTTTCTTTGAGCTACAACGCTCAAATGTAGTAAATAAACCATTTCGCAAACACATCGTTCCCACCGCAACCCCAAAAGCCGAATAATTTGAATGCACGTAATCTTCGCAAACCTCCGCCGTGGTCACGTAAGCAAAACATTTAAAAAAAATATCTGTCCCCGCCACCGATCGCGATACCAAGCACGCGGCCGGAATAATTTTATTCTTATATTATTTCACAAATATAGAATAACCCCCCTAACCCACCTTTTAATTACACCCCCGTCTTTCAAAAACGACCTAACTGCCATAGGTTTTGTAATAAAATAAGCCATAAAGTTATGAAGGTTGTAGCGATGCTACATGTATCTCGAATATTAATATGTCTCGTAATCCCCGCCTTTTTTATTGTACTTCGAGATTTGCATTCGTTTTTTATGGCGGATAGGTAATTAAGACTTAGCCATGTGGAGTTAATGTTGCGGTGATTATAAATATAATTACGATAGATTGGAGAGTAATCCTTTTGCAGCCTTTGTAGATTCCACATGTGATATTGTTATTTGTTTAACGGTGTGCTTTTGCAGTATGACGAACGTAGGTGATTTTTATATTGTATGGACACATTTGTTAACCGTTCCCTGTCCCGATGCCCCCAATGTGGGGTCATGAAGGTTTTTTTCAGGAGTCCGTGCTTTCACTATGGGGTCACATCCCCATACTGATTGCACAGTTGGACTTGTTACTTTGCCCGATAGTTTTGTGTGGACAGTGAACGAGTTAAAATGAAAGTTATTGTGACTTAAACGGCTACTTTGCCTAAAGTTCTGCTTAGTGCTTTCCCTGGCACACGCTCCTCTTCCATCATTTTACCGAAACGTAAACATCGCAAAAAAGTTAATTTTCCAATTTGTGCCCTTTTCGGCATTGTGATCTATACTTGTGTCTGCGGGAAACGCGTACTATCTTAAGAATGCACATGATGAGTATATGTTTTTGGGCCATTTTGTAGAAAGTACACAAATTATTCATACACACATCGTTCTTCCGTTCCCTTACCGCCATACAAGTGTAAATGGAAATGTAACGGAATCAAAATAAAAAGTACTAGATTGTAGAACTAGTAACTAGAACCAAGGCTCGGATACCGTTCGGATTTCCGTTATTTTCGTTCTTTGGTTTATTATTTCATTTTTTAATCGGACAATCTAATGATATTAAATCATTACTTATATACATGATTGAGACCTACATAAAAAGCATAAAATAATTCAAAATATTGGGCTATTTCGGGGTTTTTGCAAAATACCCGTTCCGAACCCTGAATAGGACACGTTTTTCTCTTATGAGAGTCGATAGTACCTACTCACGATTCTGGGTAGAAATTATGTAAAATTTCTCAAATCTAAAAAAAAGTTCTTGTACAAGACTTTCTATAAAAAGGCCTTTTTTGGAAAACAGCTTTTGAAACTGAAATTTGGGGTGCCCTTTATTTGGTATAATTTTATTTGTCCGAATGTATCATAATTTTTCTCTAGCTTTAACCGAAAATATTTTGCAAAATCTTTTACATCAGCCATTTAGAACATATTAGGTTAGGTTAGGTTTCTTTTATAGTTATTCTGAAAAGTCAATATTATCTGTAAAATAACAATTATGCGTAAATAGTATTCGGGCAAATAGAACATTCGGACAAATAAAATTATGCCAAAAATAGGTGACCCTGAAATATGATTTCATTTGATATCCATGGGCGGCGATGTCCACTTTCATCCAGGGATCGTATACCGGTATAATTTTCATATTCATTTCATATTTCATACAAAAATACCGCTATTCCATTTCGGTATCTCGCTTATTATTGAATTATTTTGTTCTTTAATGCATTTATATAATAGTACTAGCTATTTCCCGCGGCTTCGCCCGCGTTGTTCCCGTTATTGTCCCAAAGAAACTCTTTACCTGGATATAAAGTGTCTGGATATTACACAACTAGGGTGGTAATACAAGGTGGCTTTCTTTATTACCTCCCGTGTTTATGTTTATGTCTACACTTGACCAGATAATAAAAAATATCAAGGAAATGTTGCAAATTAAGGAAGATATTTAAATTTTAATTAAAACCGGTATCGATCCCTGCTTTCATCAGGTGGCTGGTTGCTCGCTCCTTATAACATAAAAAATTAACTCCTATATGATTACCTCATTCCCCGTTAAAACAGCAAACTAGAAAGTATCCCGTTGCATTAAAAGGCATTGCATTTTTAAGCAGCCGTCCCGCTCTATCCCCCTCCCACCGGGAGCCGACCCGCTGACCTGAGACGGTGCTAATCAGTTTTGCGGAACCCTTATTGGTTTATTTAATAGGATACCTGACTTGGACTCTGAAGATCACTGCCTGAAGAATTTAGAGGTTTGTGGAATCGATGGGCTGTAAGCGAATCAAAATCTGCCTAAACTTGCCTATTACCCGTGGAGGATTCTTTATTTGAGAACTATAAAATTGTCCCTCCACGGTTAAATAATAGGCAAGTTGGTGGAAATCGAGTTCTGTTGACCCTTGAGTTGAGTTTAGTAGCAGTACTAAACTAACCACAACCTATGTCAATGTATGGTGACAACAGTTTTACAACAGTAAAGATAAGTTTGTCCCGCCATACAGTTTATCTTGAACCATTCACGTATCTACTTACTGGTTTGTACGGAACCCTCGGTGCGCGAGTCCGACGCACTTGACCGGTTTTTTTGTATGTCAGAGAAAGAAACGGCAATACGAATTTTCGCGTTATCGCGATATGTGTACTGTGTAGCCGTAGTAATAGTGTGTAAGTGGGAGATCATATCCGTGATAAGATAATGACAAAGTTACCAATGTAGTCATTCAATCTTTACCGAAAGCTTCAACCAGCACATCACAAACATATCAACTACGGTATAGATTTCAAGCTAGATGGTTATCATCATCACCATCATCATTTCAGCCATAAACGTCCACTGCTGGACATAGGTCTCCCTCATAGATTTCCAATTAGTTCGGTTGGAAGCAACCTGCATCCACCGTGAGCCAGCAGCCTTAACCAGATCCTCTGTCCATCTTGTTGGCGGACGTCCAACGCTGCGCTTGCCGATTCGTAGTCTCCATTCGAGAACCTTCTGGGTGTCCCTCGAGATCCCTAACGTCGTTTGTCCTAAAGTCACTTGCCGTAACTGTTTTGTCCTAATGGGTAGTTGTCCTAACGATCAGTTGTCATAATATGGTTTTTCCATAATGTTATTGTTGCCATAATACTCTCTTGTCCGAACCTTTTTTGCCATAACTATTAATATCCCTAGTGTTATTTTGCATATTCCTCGCGATCCCTAGCATCGTTTGTCCTAAAATAACTTGGGCTAACTGTTTTGTCCTAATGGGTATTTGGCCTATCGATCAGTTGGTATAGTAAGTTTTATCCATAATGCTATTTTTGCCATAATACTCTTTTGTCCGATGCATTTTTGTCATAATTATTAATATCCCTAATGTTATTTTGCATATTCTTCGTTATCCCTATCATCGTTTGTCCTAAGATTGTAATATGGACAAACGATGATAGGGATAACGAAGAATATGCAAAATAACATATTATACATGTATAATATGTTAAAAACTTACAAAGGCAGAAGGACAAAGGGGGGACGGGGGGGCGGAGCCCCCCACAAGGGGGGCTCGGGGGGCGAAGCCCCCCGCATGAAAGAAAAACTCAAAACAAAGGTTCAATTAGGTAAAAAAAGTAGGTTAGGTTAGGTTTGAACTGCGTCCCCCAACAAAAACGAACTGCTACCAGAAAAGTAGGTTAGGTTAGGTTTGAACTGCGTCCCCCAACAAAAACGAACTGCTACCAGTAAAGTAGGTTAGGTTAGGTTTGAACTGCGTCCCCCAACACAAACGAACTGCTACCAGAAAAGTAGGTTAGGGTAGGTATGTTGTATATTAAGGCTTCAAATAAAATTATGTCAATATGTGTAATATTTTATTTTACAAAACATTTTTTAATTTGTGGTAATGTATAGTGACAAAAAAGATATAAATAATTTTATGCCACACCTGGCTATAAAGTGGCCAAGTGTAGACATAAAATTATGTACACAACACGGGAAGTAATAAAAAAAAGCCCTAGATCGCATATTTACATCCCTCGCTTGCAGCTCGGGCCGCAAACTTCTGCAATCTTGGGCTTTCTTTGTATTACCACCCTAGTTATGTAATGTACTATTGACATTGTGACATAGTAATGGGATTTTTTTTTCGTGCTTTTTATAATCATCAACCATACTTCTCACAGCGTTCGGTTCATGATTATGTTGTAATGTTCCCTGGGACATGAGTAAATGCATACCTTTTTCAGAATCCAGCTTAGTAATAATCCTCACTTTGCATTCATAGTTCTTGTTTTTCCTCTGTTCACAAACCCAATAGTATTTCTCCTTAACGACACGATTTTTTTCAAATGCATATCCGTCCGCAAACAGTTTATTTCCACCTTTAGTAGATTTAAATACTTCATAATAAATTTCTTGTGATTCAGACATTTTTGTGCAAGTTACAATTAATCATTAGATATTAATACTGAGAGATCCGAGAAGAAGTAATACTACACTTATTGTCAGTTAATTTATTTACCTACCGACAAACTAAATCAATTGAAACTTCTAAGAACAATTGTATAGCAATATTCTGCACTGGCGTGAACTGCGCCATAAGTGCAGGCGCATGTCAAAAGTTATTTTAGTTTTCGATAAGATTTTGAACTATGACTGTGTGTGTGTGTGTACTTAAATATAAACAATCTATAGAAAAGGAGCATTGATTAGATACTGTTCATTAGCTTAGGATAGGGTTATTGGCACGGACATATAAAATTCGGGCAATTAGAATACGGGAAAAGAATCATGAGGACAAATAAAATTCGGGCAATTACAATTAGGGAAAAGAATCATGAGGACAAATAATGTTAGGTTATTCAATGATAGGATAAACCACATTAGCCCATATTAAGTTAGGGAAAATGACAATTAGGACGTGTGATCTTTAGGGTTTATTAGTAATTATAATAAATGACAATTCGGCAAAAAGGCATTAGCATAAATAATCGATATGACAAATGGCATTAGGGAAAAAAAAATTAGGGCACAAAAATTTCATCAATATGATGTGAGGGAATCAAATATTAGGGCATGTGAGTGTTAGGACAAATGATCATTATGACAAACAGTATTAGGGAATGCAAAAATAGGTTAAAAAAATTTAGGGATCCCGATATAGATCCGAACCTTCTAGCATGGTCATTCACATAATAATTACATAATTACAAATATACATGGTAAATACCCCATAAATAACAATTATTATATCAACTACGTATATCTACCGATGCATATAGTGGTTCTCAAGGTGGTCCGGACCAAGCGACCTGGTTCAATCACAGGGAACGCCATGGCCCCCACCTCGTTCGATTTTTGTAAATGTCAGTATGACTTGCAAGTATGTTAGCTTATAAAAAAAACGATGCATAGAATCATAGCGGTTTTACAAAACAACGATAAAAAGCCCTGATCGCGCAAAGACTAATAATTGCTTTCAACCAGCCACCTCCCGCATTAATACATTGAAATTTGAATAAAGTACAGCCAGTCAACCCTTAGCTGGATTACAGGAGCAAATCCAGAGAAAACAAAGTGCATTAGCGAGTGATTATCGGAAAGAATCAAAGTGCGTTCACCCCGGGTCACCCCGCGGGTGGCCGGCGCCAGTGTGAGCGGAGGTATCCGCCTAAAAACTAAGTATGTTTAAAATTTAGAGCTTAGAGGTCTGCTAGAAGTGCCTTAGAATTATGATGATTATCAGTCAGTGAGTCAGTGACAAAAGTAAGGAACTTTGACGTACAATCGTTCTTAAACTACACGTTCAAATTGAAACTTAAGGCCCAAGGTCCTACCTGTAGGACTAATTACCATTATTATTCAGATCCTGCTCCTTCAACTGTTGGGTAGTCATAGCTTACCATGGTCCTACTATTAGGACTTTTATTGAATATAATTCAAGACTTATACGAGTAGAACCATGGTCACTGTAGCACTTATTTAAATAATATCAATTGCCCAAAAAGCTATCTATACATTGATTACCAGGCATCGGATATTCCTGCGCCTATTTACCTAAAGTTGGCGAATTCCCGGAAAAAACTAAGCAAGTATGGAGTCGGCTTCTTAAAAATATATTTTTAAATAATATAAGTGATAACCTGTTCATTGCTATCGTCTCTTTGTTAAAATTATATTTAAGATAAAACTTAACGCAAATTGTCCTATAGTAGCTATAACGTTAATTCGTTACCGAAATGAATTGCACGTAAATTAAATAATATTTAGTCGTTCTGTACATGGGAAATAACTTAAAATAGTACATTGCAATACTATAATAGGTATGTGTTTATGTTAGCCTAATTTCCGAAAACCCGGTAAATTTACGTACTAACAAAAGTAAAAAAATAAATTGAGTCCGCCTCCATACCATTCAACTACCTACGGCGACGCCGAAGTTTAGGTAAATAAAATAACTATAAAATAACCGCTATAGGAGCATTCAAAAAGTACCAGTTCGGAAAAATATGCCAAAGGTTTATTTTTCCGAACTGGTAGTACATTAAAAAGTCAATCAAATTAATCATTCATAAGTGCATTATACCTACTGTGTCTAAATAGCAAAATAAAGAACTCTGACTTTCATGTTAAGATTTAGGTCAAATATATTTAATATATATATTTGACACTACGCTCGCAGTGCCACCACAAGGCACGCCGCACCTCCGGTCGACCGACCTGTGCGCTTATTCACAACTGCGCTGTAAATTGCGTCGCTAATATAATTTGATCCGTGAACTAGTAACAACAGTTCATAATTGGAGGTCACGCTGGTGTGGTCCGTCAAAGTCAGAGCAAACGGGCGGAGCGACATATTTTGTCCTCAATTACGAACTGTTGGCAGTGGCGTGGTACCATCAAGACAAAAAGACACTGCCTACCCTCTTATTTCTACCCTAATAATGGTAGTAGAGTAAAAATTTGTAGCTACCATAGTATGTTATGATTATAATACCGCCGACCCTACTAATTTCTACTCTCATAGCATACCCGAAGTGGGGAAGAAATAGAGGGTAGGTATAGGTAGTATATTTTTCTCTTTATGGAGTGCACCAGTGACTGTTGGGTCAAATTATATTAGGAACGATGTTGGTTGTTAAGTTGTGAATCACTACTGAGCTATAGGTGATAATGGTTACAATTTCACGCCTCGCCAGCCTATTCCGATCCCATTTTTATCGCCAAGGGTTAAGTGACCGGTCAGAGGCTTAAGGCCTGGAACTTTTTGCGGTGCGGTTTTGCTTAAAACTCACCCTTCTTTCGGCCCAATCCATTTATCGGAGAATGCTCTTTACCCCACCCCAAATGTCTTTTAATTGTTCGGTATGGATTTATCAATTAAAAGAGAGACGGCTCACGTAAGTCTTTTGTCAAGTCGCACTCTTAGAATTATAGGGACCCAAAGTATTGTTATTTTTTTATGTTAGGTCACTATAATTCTAAGGGTGCGAAGTGATTCTTAGTTAGGCCTGTTGAAACACGGTTGTGCGTAATACTTATGCAACAGTCAGTCGTTTGTTAAGCGCTATAGTTTATATTGGTAATGGGAAAGATTAGTGGTATAGGTAGTTTCACGAGAGTTGAGGCCACGCACACAACAACACTGTCATGTAATGACAGCGGATTTTGAAATTACTATTCTTTTTTCGTACCGATAGCAGGTTCAACAGTGAATTGCAAGATAGACCAAAAAGTTTGTTTAAACTATAGCCTTGTGTTTATTTACTGACTCATTCATTTCATTCATTCACTTTTTTTGCAATGAGTACTTCATATGGCTGTGTGTGTAATCGTTCACCTTAACTCTCGTGAAACTACCTATACTAGACCAAAGAATAGAAGTCAACCGTGACGGCGCGACCAAATATCTAATATCTGGATATCCCATTTTGCACCGCTCTGCAGAGCAACTGGCTGAAAGAAGTAGAGAACCGATATCAAGGATATCAGTTGGCCGAGTCCTCACCTACAGGGAACATACTTAGAATAAGAGAGATATGTCGTTTCTACGCCAAAGGCCAATCGTCGCTGGTTAATAAAGGCAAAAGTTGTTTATTAACTTATAATGCCCTTATGGCAAACGGCAAAGGGTCACCGACATAGCCAAACGGATAAGCTTGTTGAAGTGGCAATGGGCAGGGCATATAGCACGTAGAACAGATGGCCGTTGGGGCCGAAAGGTTCTCGAATGGAGACCACGAATCGGCAAGCGCAGCATCGGACGTCCACCAACAAGATGGACAGATGATCTGGTTAAGGCCGCTGGCTCACGGTGGATGCAGGTTGCTTCCAACCGAACTAATTGGAACTCTATGAGGGAGGCCTATGTCCAGCAGTAGACGTCCTATGGCTGAAACGATGATGATGATGATGTAACGGCAAAATACCTTGTGCGTAGGATCGTCAGATAGCTTACAATCTAAATTAGTTCCCGTAAATTCCTAATCAAAGGTAATAAAATGCAAATGCCTCATATGCAGCTGAGCATAACTCGCGCAACTATAAATACGGGCGTTATTGCAAGTGCGCAGGAATTGCAATATAAATTAGCAGGCTTTAGTAACTTTGGGCCGTAATGGGCCGGAAAGATTGTCGGTTATTCTAACTGAACTGTTTGTTTAGAGTTACTAGTGTTAGAATTTGGGAGGGTTTCATTTATCTATAGATGGTCGATAGTGGGGCGTTTCCAAAATAAATCCCGGGGTAGCTACTTTCTCAAAATAAGGACTTTTGAGGTTTTTCTGGCTCAGAATCGTTAGTACTTTCGAACCTTGTACATAAAACAGTGTCCCAAATTTTGTATGATTTTTTTTCCATTGCGTCACTTTCATACAAAGATAAGTACAAAATGGGGACGTAATGGAAAAATAGCCCGAAAAACCTCAAAAGTCCTTGTTGTGAGAAAGTAGCTACCCCGGGACTTATTTTGGAAAACGCCCAGTGGCTAATTACCTGAAGCCTATTGATGGAAATGTGATTAAAAACTGCCAATTGCTCACTACAGCAAACATCTGAAAATGTCACCACGCGGTGTATCAATTTTTGCCATTTGTAAATAATCGGAACTAGTATGTTGTCGACTTGTGGAATTATTGTCATTGAAAATGAAAAATACTATCAAAAATAGAAATAAATAAAAAATAAAATAATAAAATTAGTATGAATGAATATATATGTATTAGTATGAATTAAATATTATCAATATTAGTAAAATGCTAATAAAACCTCATCACAGATCATTTCGTTTGAATACATCGAAGCCACTGTTAGCTGACCACCCATAGACTTAAACACGTTGCAATAAAGTTGACATTCGTTTTCGATTGTACTTAACACTGCACAACGCATCATAGTAACAACGTCTAGAGTAGACGTTATTTTGGTCGTAAGAGTAATAGTAAAAAATAATATTATTAATGAGAATGTATATCTACTTATTCTCACCCTTAGGACTGTGCCAGAATTTTTCATAAAATATCTAGGAAACTAACATTTCTTCCAGTATTGGAATCTACGAACTCAGTACCCAGAAGAGTATTTTCCCGAGAATTCGCGATAGGTTATACTTAAGTTGTGTTTAAATGCCGTCTAAACTTTCCACTTTGTAACCAAACCTTTGCTGTTGAGTGTTGACATTAACTGTCAATTTTGTCATCGCCGCTAGTTAACTGTAAATTCTTCTCACGAAAATGCTCAGATACCGCCTTGTAACTGTTTTGTTTACTTAAAAACCCAAACCAAAACAAGCATCCCACTTTAACACTCACACTTGAGGATCAACTTTTTCAATTTCCCGTCGTAATAGGGAAACCCTCGGCCATCAAACGATAAATGATTATAACTATGACGTAAGAGGAAGCGGGATGCCGGCGCAGTAATGAGAAATAAGGCTAAAAAACGCCAGGAAGCGAGGTTTCCTCTGCCTTTTTGTTCATCTTATTGATTAAAAAAGTTTCTTAATCATATTTCAGAGGAGCGAGATAGTTGCCCGGTATCGGAACGGCGCGGCGAGCAATTACTTTTTTCGATTGATGTTTAATTTCGAGAGTTTTGTTTTGGTCTGAAAGAATTCTTCGCTGAAATTTTGATCCGAGATGAATTTTTGGCATCAAATTTCATCGTTATTGACAATACTGAGATGCTTTGTAATATCTTATTATAATAATTTCAACCTTAAGATGTCCACTGCTGAATATAGGTCTCTCCCAAACCGTCCACAACGAACGGTCGCCTGCTTTTTGCCTCCATCGACTTCCACCAACCTGAAACAGGTCGTCAGACCATCTTGTGGAGGCACAACCCACGCTGCGTTTACGCCTCAAGTAGTATCTGTTGTATTTTGCTGGAAATTGAGTTCCATTTATCGATTTCTAGTTAAAGTAATGATTCGTTTGATTGTTGGAGCGAGGAGCAAGCAAAACCCTTATAACTGTCTGATATTTGGTGACCAAGAGATATACAAAAGTAACGAAAGAATTCTCTCATTCAGCGTCTAAGTAGATTAGAATGTTCTAGAATGCCAACGAAATGCAATCGCCAAGGATCTTAACAGTATTTCCGTGCAATAGGCTACTTGACAGGTTTCTGAAAAGTCAATCCGATTGTTTAATGATGTCTATTGAGCACTCAGAAAGTGGTAATTTTTAATTCTTTTGTGTATTTTTTCCGAAAAAAGCAAATAAAAATGCACTTTTAAAATTAGCCGCCAAAACGGTTTCTCGGACAATATGGCGTCTATGACGACACATGATAGTAAACCGACAAATGTCAACGAGGATCGCATAACGTTCTACCTTTAAAAATAGGATTGACAGATGCTGTCGATGCTGTTTACTATGGTGTGACGTCATCGGCCAATCCAAACCGTTTTCGATAAAATGGCGACAGATAAAAAACAATCAATTTTCATCCGAGTTTTATAAATAAATTATCCATTTATTTTTAGTAATATTGACGTAAATTGGTTTTAATACTTATAATTAATACATATCGATACCTTTAGACTCAAAAGGCGTAAACGCCGTAGGTTCTAATGGCGTTTACGCCCTTTGAGTCTAAAGGTATCGATATATCCATAATTCTTCCATTATTTTTCACACTGTCAAGTAGCCTATCCATGTAACTTAATAGATTTAGCGATACCCTTTTGCTAAGGTAATAAGAAAACTATGGCTTTATGTTAAACCCTCAAAACTCATACACAATTCATATAAGACAGCCCATAGACTACAGACGTTTTATCAGCAAATAGTTTAATCTCCAGTTAATCAGTATGAACATGTATGAAAGTGCGCACATTACACTGATTACATCTTCATATTGATTGACGGATAAAATGTCTGTATTTAGTCTGCGGACTGTCCTAGGATTAGATGCTTGCAAGTCGCTCTTACACATTATTTACTAATTGTAAGAAGAGATATAACGTTACCAATACGTTCACTGTCTCTGTTGGTACCATCAGTGGTATTCAAGCGCAAATCTTTATAAATATCCCAGTTTGACACACTGCCATATATCTATTTTTCTTACAGAAACTGCACCTCCTCTCCCCGCCCCAGTTCTCAGTGGAACGCATCACAGTCAGCGGCTGTGGTGGTCGCGTGTGCGTGTGGGGGTCGAGGGGGGTCACCGTGGTGGAGCTACCGTCGCGGTGGGGCCGCGGCGGACTGTTCGATGACGGCAGCAACACTGTGCTCTGCAAGTAAGTGGCTTAATGTATAACAACTGCTCTGGAATAGCTCTCAATAGAATGCATCACGATCAGCAGCTAGGGCGGTGACCAGCTCTGCTATAGGCGACCTTACGGCCCCTTATGGCCTGTTCATCAGTTGTTATTGAGAGGAACGACGCTGCAGCTTCCGTTGGCATTCCGCTTTCAATTATTACTACTTGTAGATAAGGAATACGTGAAGGTTATACAAAAATCGTGGAATATACTAAGTGTGATCGAAGTCAGTCTTGGTAGTTTGTCTCTGTGTCAATTAATTTATTTCAGCTATGCCAGGAGAGCTACTAGTACCGACATTTGCCCCTTCGGAGGGACCAGAAAGAGCACGCGATATGCCATTGAGAAAGACAGAGAGAAGAGAGCCGAACGTCAGTGTTGTTAGAAAGAGAAACTTCTACACGTAGTACTATAACTTTTTCTGTGACTATGCAAATGTAATCAATCGATAACACCTAAAACGCACAACAAACACAGTCTCATTTAGAATTACCAGAAACTTCCTCCAGTTTCCTTTACGCCGTTGCTTCTAAAGCCGAACTTTACACACCCCGATTATGCATCATAATAAACTTAACCAATTCATTACGCTAACCTCTTTCGGCTTCTAATAACGGTGGATAAGTTGGCGCGAAAGCGGGCACGTAAGGATCGTGTATTTTCTACTATCACGGTAAATTTTGTTACCTATTAAGCTTCCTCGAAGCGGCTATAATGCTAGCCTGAGGTAACGATTAAGGCATAGATTATTGTTTGTTGGCCTTTTTTAGTAGACGCGACATGGCAGCAAAGAGTAGACGGTTTGCATTTAAGTGTGTCTGTTTTTTACCCGACTGCGGCGAAGCCCAAAGGAGGGTTATATGTTTGACCTGTATGTATGTAAGTATGTATGTATGTCCGTTCCTGTGTCCGCTCGTAACTACTCAACGGCACATCCGATTTTGATAAATGATACATCATTAGATTCGTCTTGATGGTGCGACTGTCACTGGGTATGAAATTCGTTAAAATAAACAAAATGACGAATGTTATGCAGTTTCAAAGTGCACCGCGGTCGGGTTTTTTTTATAGAAATGTGGTTATTCAGTAATCAAAACCTACGAGTGTCTTATTTGGTGTAAACATTAATCAATGGAAAAGAAGCAGACGAGCCACCTGATGAAAAGCGGTCATCCTGTTAATTGAAAAGGTATCAGCGTAATTCGTCCCATTCGTTTTTCGTCCAATTCGTATTTCGTCTCATTCTATATTCGTCACACATTCTTTATTAAGACTATTCTTTATACATAAAGAATGTGTGATGAATATAGAATGAGACGAAATATGAATTGAACGAAAAACGAATGGGACGAATTACGCTGATACCATTGAAAATATGAAAAACTATACTGGGTGGACTTCGTGGACAAAATTAAATGGCGACCTTGACGGTTTAATTGAATAACGTATATTGCCAGTACGTTCTTCCAGTTGTCCAAAGACATGTCGCAATAATGTTGCTGGCGATGTTTTTGATAGCGGTATCGTATATTTTGCGTGAGATTATGCTAGGCTGTATTTCACACATGCAAACAATATATATTTTTGCTCATCGTCTTCGTCAGTTCTAGATTTAGGCCCAGTAAAACAATTTTAATGGCGACTAATCTTATGGCACCTTACTATTGCAACTTAACGAACGCTGCCCGGCGACTACTGAATTCGCGAATACTACTCACGATTAAGGGACTGCTGAATGCCCTCGAAACATGTCGAGTGGATGTCTCCTCTTTTGTACAACGTGAGTGATCCGTTTTAAATTCAATATGTTTGAGTCTCACGGTAGTTTTTTTTAAGTTAAACTTTCTTCATTGTTCCATCTCTGATGCATTTCCCTCATAGGTACAAACCTCCACCCGCCACAGCCTTAATCTACCCCCTCCCCGCGCTCAAGTCACCACTCTTTTGTACATGTTATTAGGCAGCTATATCTCCCAATTTGCATATTTCGGCAGTAAAATTAATTCGAAGATTTGCCCGCATCCACCATCCAGACGTCTTGGGGAGGTTTTGGATTTGTGCATTACAGTATTTGGGGGTGTTTCGCCGTTTGATTGAGGATTTTCTCGTATTAGTTGGAGCTTGAATTGGTTTTGGGCTGAGTGAATGTTGCGGAATCTCTATCGACACGTTTCTGAATCGTGTATACCGGGTGCAATGCAACGAAGAACTTGAAAAAACTCCTGAAAATATAACGTCATATTATCATATATTAACGATTTTACATCAAATGTAATATCATATATTTGATGTAAAATCGATCTGAAATAGTTAAATGCTTGCTATAAAGCAAAACAAAAGTATGAAAATGATACTTTTTAACATTTGTACAACTCTACTGTCTATATACGCTCCCGCGCGTATAGGTAGTTTCACGAGAGTTGAGGTCACGCACACAACAACATTGTCGTGTAATGACAGCGGGATTTTGAAATTACTGTTCATTTTTCGTATCGATAGCAAGTTCAATAGTAAATTGCAAGATAGACCGAAAAGTTTCGTAAAACTATAGTTTAACGAAACTTTTTTTATTTACTCACCCTGTGTTTATTTACTCACTCATTAATTTAATTTATTCACTTTTTTTGCAATGAGTACTTCATGTAGCTGTGTGTGTAATCATTCACCTCAACTCTCGTGAAACTACCTATACCTGCGTATGACCTTAAATAGGGTTGAATCACGCAGTTTTTTGCATAAAAGTTTAACAGGCAATAACTTGAAAACGGTGATAGATATTAACATAGTTTACTTGGAGAAAATAATGTGCTAAGGTTAAACAATGCTACGTTTACAGGAAAGTCCCTCGTTCCGTTCCACCCTGTATAGCTTTGTCTTCACTTGCCATGACTTGCGAAGCTCTTGTCTATTGGAGACAAATGTTATAGCTTGGCAACTTCTTTCGTGACACTCACATGTGTGCTTCTTGTTACGGCTGCACATAACAAGAAGCACGCATGTGAATGTCACCAACGAAGTTGCCAAGCTATAGTAACCAATATGATTACATTTACTTTGGCGCGTTATGAAGACATTGCTGTATTGAAGAAATAGCTTGCTCCGACGAAAAAAAAATATTTACTAGAATTTACCCGCGGCTTGGTTCGCGTTATTTACCTACATTATTAATCTATGGCACTAGCCCCCCGCCGGCGAGTAAGCAAATGAAATTGGGCGAGTACCGTTACTCACCCAATTTTACATTGCGGATCTGGAAAGATCATTCGATCACACTGTACCTAGTATCCCGCAATGAACTGTAACAGTTCCGTAATGTAATGCTACTCGCTTACTCGCTGGCGAAGGGACAAGAGCCTATGTTTCATGCCAAATTTCATCTCAATTCATGGAATAGGTATCGCTTTATTTAATAACAATCATCCAGGCGTCTTCACAAACTTTCACATGGCAGTACTCTCGATTCCTACCGGTTTGCCTAATATCAGGCATTTGACCACCTTATTCTACAGCTCTTAAGGAAAATGTACTCCAAATGTGCACCGGCTTGCCCAAGGATATTTTATACGCCACGCCACTGCAGTAGAATGACAGTTTTAAATACCTGCCTTTTTATCCGTCATCATTTAGCTTTAGGTAGTAAAGACAGCTTTTCTTACAAGAGATCTATAGAAAAATTTATGGAATTTAAATTAGTGTCATGAGACTTTACCTAAGTCTTCCGTTATTCCGATATTGTTCATAAAAAAATAATAAGACCTAATTTCACTTGCTATTAACACTCGTAGGCATCAGACCTCTACGAGATTTTACCAAGGGTGACTGTGCTACGAATGCACGTAGAAGATGTCTACAAGTTTTCGTAGCACAATCACCCTCGGCGTAGGCTTCTACGGTTTTTGTAGCGGACTATTGCTCCGTACGTGTTATTCGTCCAGTTTTGTAAACCATATCCTTCATGGTAAATACAGCGCGAGGATCGTGGTGATTCGTCAAGCCACAATTCAATTCGTAGCTAGGTAATTGTTTTTATTGGGAAGAATTATACTTAATGAGGAGTGGGCCGCTCCGCGATTTCGCCGCGCGGCTATTAGTACCAAATTTAGCCCTTCCGGTGGGGCTTAGCCAGCGACCAGAAAAACACGCGTTTTGCGATAGAGAGACTTTAGTTTTGTTAGAAAGAGAAACTTAAAACCAATCTAATGAGCCCAGACACGGTGGATTTTTCTATCTTGGGTTAGATTCTACTCTACTTTTATCTATGCTTTCTGTTAGCGACTGGCTGCGATGCGGCCTTTTTTATACGCTTACCTATTTTATTATAACGACTGGCCGGTTGCCACGCAGCAACGGCAAGAATTCAATTCCACATATAAGTATTGTCAGTTCGTGTTTGTCAATCATAAAATAAGCCCGATATTATTGTTGATAAAAATAGTATAATATTAAATCGCCTTAAATCGTAAAATACTTGTTTCCATCATCTCTTCCACAATAAAGTCCACCGCTCGCTAATACTTTCTATGTCCACCGATTAACGTTAATTCACAAAAATGTGTGAAAAATAAAAGAAAACTAAAGCGTAGTCTAGCTTATTGTATCGCTTAATCCCTCGGCTGTCGGCTCACGATAATAGTCGCGCACTCAGTATTAATCCGCACAACTAATATTAGCAATAAACAGCCCCTTACGGTAATTATGCTAAGATGTTTCGGGAAGTTGGCCGCGTCTGCAGCGGGGATTTGACTTTAACCGTGCACGTACACTCTAAGTGGTGCCCTCTTTTACTGCTGGTTTTACTGTTTTTATAAAAAATCTCCTGGTTTGACCTGTTTGTCAACCAATCCATTGTGCTCACGATATTAGTACTGTAATTGGTAATTATCCGTATTAATAATATTACTATTAGCAATAAATACGGTAATTATCCTAAGATGTTTCGGGAAGTCGCCCGCGTCTGCAGCGGGGATTACACTCTAAGTGGTGCTCTCTTTTACTGGTTTTATAAAAATCTGCCGGTTTTTTAGTCAAGTAACCCAGTATCCTCGCGATATTAGTACTGTAATCGGTAATTATCCGTATAAACAATATTAGCAATAAATAGCATCATTACCGTAAAGGGTTGCGGTAATGATGCTAAGATGTTTTGGGAAGTTGGCCGCATCTACAGTGGGGATTTTACTTTAACCGTGTACCTACACTCTAAGTTGTGCCCTATTTTACTGCAAGTTTTACAGTTTATTTAACGAACAGCTGGTTTTTAACTATTAATCAATAAATACGCCATATTACTAGCGATATACCCTTAAGTTGTAGTTACCTATAGATGACTATGTACTCGTAATGGTTGCAAATACGATAATAGGCTCATGATGAATTTACCTTTGAATCACCGACAAATGTTTCATCAAAACCATTTTTCTCTGAATCCGTGAAAATCATGAAAATATCACGATTTCAGAGAAAAAACTGTCAATATATAATGACGATTCGATGTAACATTTGAAGCAACGTTTTCCGACAAAACAGCAGGCACACGTCGTAAAGAAGTATTTTAAAAGCGGATTAATTCTTTTTCAGTTGTTGAGTAAGAATAGGTTCTTCAAAATATTTAACAGGATCCTCATTTGCAGTAATTTCTAGCTTTTATCCACGTTAATAAAATGAAGTCGTATTTACAATTAACTAGCATTTTTCAGTCTAAATGCATGCTAAATTTCAGCTCGATCCAGTTCCAATTTAGTAACAAACATCCAAACATCTTTACAAACTTTCACATTTGTAATGTGATGTGATAATATGTATAATAAATAATAATAATTAATTGGAGTATCCAATTGCGCGCTCACACCCGACGGCGTATTTCTTTGATAACCCGTTATCGCGGGGTGCATTACCTTATGAATCTTAGTGTAGCTGCGATGCAATGCAATGTTAATATTAAAACGTTTTTAGGCTGCCCTATCGGTCGTGCGTTTATCTTGGGGCTCTAATCTCGAACAACGGCGGTTGCGTAGATGAAGTAAAGCGACGTATGGCCATAACCAGAACTGCGATGGAGAAGTTAAAGAAAGTGTGGAGGAATCGCAACATAACCAAAGCCACCAAAGTCAGGCTCGTGCGAACACTTGTTTTCCCCATTTTCCTTTACGCAGCAGAGACGTGGACAGTGCGCGAGTTGGAAAAAGGGAAGATAGACGCTCTGGAGATGTGGTGCTGGAGAAAAATGCTCGGGATATCTTGGACGGAGTTCCGTACCAACGTGTCCATACTCCAGGAGCTCGGCATCAGGCAGCGTCTGTCGGCCGTAGTACAGTCGCGCATCCTGCAGTATTTTGGACATGTCTCCAGGCGGGATAACGACTCCATAGAGCGGCTGGTTGTGCAGGGAAAAGTGGAGGGAACCAGATCGCGCGGCAGGTCACCTATGCGCTGGACTGATCAAGTGAAAGCCGCTGTAGGAAACCGCATATCTGACTGTGCCAGACAGTCTGCCAACAGGGAGAGATGGCGGGAGATCGTGCAGAAAGCTGTGTCCGCCTCTACCACCGATGTGGACGCCTCAGTGTGACCACGACCGCTCTGCCAAGAGCGATACGACAGAGAAGAAGAAGAAGATCGGTCGTGCTTTTGAAAGTTCTATATTTTAAATACAAAACTATAAAAGTATTTCATTCATTGCTCTTTAGCGCAGGACAGGTGTTAAATTGAAAGTGTTTAACTAAAACATGTAAAATGTTGAAAACTGAAATATGTCTTGACCTCTAATTACGAGTTTATGCCATTGGAGTCATCGATTTAGTTTAGACTATATTATCTATGTTTTTTTTAAGCCGATTCTTGAAGTTTTTTCGAAATTACCTTTACTTCAAAACTGTTGTGACTTGTGGTTAAATCTAATGAAGTTGATCTGTTGTTATTAATTTTCCAATAGGAATTCGGTGTCAAACAACAAGTTGAAATCTCATTCGTCGGTCTTGTATTCCACTACTCGCAATAGATTCAAATGTTAGCCACTACAAATGTTGAACTAGATATTGAAAATGCACATTATGCATCCATAATATCGAGGCAAATCAGGTGCCTTGTTGTGTTTTCTACTTCAAAATTGATTGATCCTCCTTGCTAACGTATGAGGTCATGTTAAGTTAGTAATTAGTTCGACTGTTGTTATCCGTATCAAATAGTCGTAATAACCGTCATTTTCCTAAAACATTGCTACCTTCTGCCCCTGGTCACGTGAGGTGAAAGAATCCCGTCACTTGGAACAATTGACAAACTTGCGCCCCTGTTTGAAGAGGACTGTTTGGCCTCTGTCTGCGACAATCCTTTGATTATGTCGCCATTGTTTTGTAATGTCTGACGTTCGATCTTGGCGCATCGTAATAACAATAACTTTTGCTATGAAGTCAAATAATTTTCAGACAAAAAAATCTGAAACGTTTCATAGCTAAAACACAAACAAAAAATGTGTAATAATATGTACTAATGTATCAAAACAAAAATTACAATCGAAACTGTCTTAAACAACACCGCCTATCTTCCCTTAACAGATTAGTTAGACTAAGGCGCACCACACATAACCGAGTAAAGTTTATAAAAATATAACTACTCTTTAATACTTACAAATAGCACCTATCCAGAAAGGTCATTATGATACGTACGTACGTACGTATATAATCTGTGAAATATTAAGAATGACTTATTAAGATATTTTTCTTAATTAAAGTGATATCACATCCATAATTTTCATCTGAAATTCAACCGCATTAATTTTTTAGCATGTCTCCTCGTATGGTAAAATATAATAAAGTGAAAATCAAGTGCTTATCGCAATTCATTTTCGTCCACTTCGTGTCTTACATAAACAAAACACAGACCAGTTCTAATTCCAAATCGAAAAACGAATCTCCATTGAATTTGCACTCATTAAATGCTTACATTCCTCAACACTCCTGTAATTACAGTGCATATCGACTTTTTCCTATTCAAACCTCGTATTTTCCTTTACTCCGACATTTCATTACGAACCCTCTTCAGTATAGAATATGGGTCACAATTTAAAGCAATCACAAGGATACGTATGGGATTTTTAAAGTATACATCGCGTTGTGTCTTTTTTGTCTCCTCTTCCTCCCTACTCAACATAATTATCTTTAATTCCCCTGCATTCTGAGTTATCCAGCTTGCTTTGCTATCTTTGTATTCTTTGTGCCCTGCTTCGACTGCCTGGAGTGTTTTAAGGGAATTGATTTTTATCAGAAACACGTGAATTAAGTACTCTTGTAGAAAAATATTTAGCTACCTTAACCTTTTTTCCTGTTTCCGCGATCATCACTAATTTCAATAGGTAAAATATTTCAAACGGTTTACCCTTGAATTGCCGACAGACATTTAATCGAATATTATTTCAAAGGCAACGTTCCAAGGATTTTCATTTCATCGACAAGTCATTGCGTCGATGAATCATTACTAGTTCATTTAAATCAGTGTTTTTTAATTGGTACTTGTGTTATTTCGTATACATTTTATATCATGTTTTTTCTTTACGGGTATTTTTATTTCATGTTGCTTTGAATGTAATAAAATTTATTCCGCATGTAATTATTTAAATTTGTAATCATTTCGGGTTTACCCTTGAATTGTCGACAAACATTTCATCGACATATCATTTCATCGAAATATCATTTCATTGAAAGTTAATTTTCTCTGAAACCATATTTTTCTATAAATTAATATAAAACAAACCTAACCTAATCTACATGATGACTCTTTAAAAAATCCTGAAAAGTTAACGGTTTCGGAGAACAAAGTTGTCGACAAAATGAAAATTCGATGAAACGTTTGTCGGCGAAACAAGGGGACACCAATGTTTCGTTATCGAAACTAAACGCAGTCACGTCAATCGGTTCACTCTGCACGGTTATAGTGTGTGGGTAGTTTTAGATATCAAATTGTTTATCTGGTCGAATGGTTGGATTTTGTATATATTTTATATCATGTTTTTTCTTTACGGGTATTTTTGTTTCATTTTGCTTTGCATGTAATAAAATTTATTCCGCTGAAAATTATTTAAATTTTTAATATTATATTTCGTTATGGAAACTAAACGCAGCCACGTCAATCGGTTCACTCTGCGCGGTTGTAGTATGTGGGTAGTTTTAGATATTAAAAATTGTTTACCTATCTGGTCGAATGGTTATGGGAATGGTGTCATTATAACACCTATTTATTATTGTTTTATCGTATAGAATTCGCTAAAAAAAATAATAGTAACTTTCCGTATCTCCGGCGCTGCGGGAACAGCAGCCCTTCCGCCCTTGCATGACGACGCACGGTCACTTCGCTCGGCTCCGCAGCTTCGGCTTGTTGGTCGCCTTCGGCGACCAGCCTCAGCCGCTCGCCTCACTCGTTCCCGCGTTCGTCATGGCGGGCGAGGGCTGCCCTCCCTCCGCGCCTCCGGCTCTATAAAAACACTCTAGGGCGCGCAGTGTCGGCACGCGTCCTAACCAGCGAGAGCCCTAGATTCGGACTTTCGCAGGCTAATATTGTATACATAAATCACTATATCAATCATTATATAAATCATTATTTACGTCCCTCGCTTTCAGCTCGGGCCGCAAACTTCTGTGATCTCGGCCTTTCTTTGTATTACCACCCTAGTTATGTAATGTACTATTGAAAATTCTTACAACAGAAAAATGTGACAATGTATAGTACGACATATAAAAATGTATTAAAGTAATACGTCGAATAAATGAATTGCAATGTTTAGTAATTGTGCCAATTAAAACAATTTGAAACAAATCAGCGATCAAGTAATATTCGTTGAATAGTATTTCTACGCAGTAAGAAAAATTGAAATGAATAGTAAATGAAACAAAAAAACGCCAAACAATATTACTAGTACTAAAGTTTCGATGAATCGTTGTCGATGAAATAATATTCGATGAAAAGTTTGTCGGCAAAACAAGGGTACACCATTTCAAACGGATTCAATTACATAATATACGAGATTTAATCAATCTTAATTGTTTTTCCACGATTTAGTTACAGCCTTATTAGAACAAAAATACTTTATTAAATTACAAACTTCGTTATATAGTGATGGGTGATGATGGGGAAGATTAGTTACAGCCTTGACCAAAAATATCAGACTAATTTATTTCAAATTGTCTGGCTGAACTTAGGTTTATAGGTTTACGCGGGCTTGTTTTCCGCAACTCGACGACAAATATGCGCCTATTTTGCTGGCTGAACTTATGATGTACTTTAAGAGGAAAGAGAAGGGCATTTTTTCCATACAAACGTAGTCCCCTGTTTCCTCCCTGGATAATGCCAATAGAGCCATAATTTTTTGTCCAAAAATCTATGGCTACTATTGATATATTCCTATGTTTTGCTTTTTACCATAAATTGATTCTTAAAAGAGATATTGACCTTCAAAAACCTAAAAAAAATGCCAGATTTTTCCGCTGTGTTCACACATCCAGAAAACAAATTTGACTAGATTATTAAAAAAAAGGAAAACATAGGAACACGGCCAAAGCCTTTCTTTAATGTTTAATGAAAAAAATAGTTAAATAGGTTAAGTTTTGGGGAAGAAATCAGGGGACTACGAAACGTTGATTTCATGAACTTTTAAAAGGTATTTTCGATCCAAGCTGCAGTTGTCTCTATCGCACTCTGCGGGGGAGAGGCTGGGTTGGGGAGGCGCGGACTAATACGTATACACTCTCTGTGATGTGACACGTAGTCGATAATTTTATCGATATCCTAGTGTTGTTCATCGATATCGATATTTCTAGTAAAAATTTAGCGCGAAGTGCATTTAGCAGTATTTTTTGCTGTTCGATTGTTGGAAGTAGGGCTTACAACCAGGTAGGGCCAGGAAGTAAACTCCGTACCTGAGAGGCATGACACTAGTGCCATGACATGACACTAAGTGCTATTTTCTAAATTTTACAGGAGAGCCATTTTTAGTAAAAAAATGGACATCTAGGGTTTTTAGTACTAGTTATGTAATGTACTATTAAAAAAAAGTGCGATCCGAGATGAATTCAACAGTTAGTGTTATAGTTCATAGTTCGATAGAGCTCAAACAATTATATGAGATACCGTAATGAAACGAAAATTATAAAAAGTGGATTTACAGTGTCATGCCCCTCAGGTACGGAACTACAAACCTGCACTATATGTTGATTTTTAGGGTTCCGTACCAAAATGGTAAAAGAGGAACGCTTATGGTGCGACTCTGTCTGACTGTCCGTCTGTCACAAACTATAAACAGGCACTATTATGCTAATTTGTAAGTTACACCAAGGAAACCAGGTGCAAACTTAAGGCAACCGGGAACTTACAGATAAATTACTAACCGAAATATCACGGAAGGTTACTTTTAGTGACTTCTAACCTAAGAAGATGAGATAAAATAAGAAACCGAAGACAAACAAAGCCCACGGAGAAACTAAAGTGACACAAACAAACTGATTAAGGGTCCGGTACGCTAGGCGAAATTCTCTACCACCTCTCTTATTATTAATGTTATTTTAAAAAGTTATGCAAAAAATGTCAACAATTCTACCTTTTTAGAAAGCTTATGAACTGAGGAACTAATTTTAGTAATTTTTACGCGAAGTGTCGTAATTTTTTTTTAAGTAATGCCTCAAAGAATTACAAAATTTTGAACAAAATCCAAAAACTTTTGACTTCAAATTCTTTTATTGGTAACATTTTCAAAGGTTTTGGCATGTTTTTTGGATTTTTCGTAATCAACCATTTATTGGCTATTTGATGATGGCTCTTTTTCATTACTAATTTAAGTAGTTTTTTCACAATAAGCAGTTTTAGATCGAAAGGCGGGTTTTAAAAAAAATAAGTTAAAAGTCAAATAACTTGATAACCATTGAGTTTTGACCCCCGGTTGATTGGACTTAAATCATTGCAAATAAGCTCTAGAATAACCCCTTTCAAGGGATAGGTCGAATTTCCAATCACCCTGTATTTCCAGTCGCAGTTAATCCCACGGTGTTTCATCATTCATGTAAACTTGTGTGCTGCAAGCTTTAGAAATGAGTTTACGCTTTACACAATTCTTCAATTTGTTAATAGATAATTCAGTTATATTCCTTGGCAGTTTATTATAAAATATAATATAATTAATAGGGATGTAACGATACACAGTTTTGCCGATACGATACCGATATATAGTAGTTAATATCGGCGATACCGATACCGATACCGATATCTTAGCTCAATAATGAAGTATGGACTTCAGATATTTTTGTATCCTTTTTATAACTAATGGCAATGACTACTGGCTACATTTACCAGAGAGTCAACCTTGAAAGTGTAAAGTAAAAATAATAAATTGTCAACTCAAAATTCATTTTTTTTTATTAAGAACCAAAGATTTAATTAACATAGTAATTATCATTGCACAAGGTAATAGAATAGACCAGTACATAAATTAAGTCAGAAATTGAAATTATTTTTTGCAGATTTTTTTTCATACAGCAAATTCTTCAAATATCGGTTGTATAATATCGGCGATACCGATATATCGGCGATACCGATATATCGGTATCGGTATCGGTATCGTTACATCCCTAATAATTAATGTTAGGGGGGTGGTATTGCAAAGAAAGGCCGAGATCGCAGAAATTTGCGGCTCGAGTTGCAATCGCTTGCAACTCGGGACGTAAATATGCGATCGAGGGCTTTCTTTATTACCTCCTGTTGTGTACATCATTTTATGTCTACACTTGGCCAGAAAGCGGCTTTTTCTGTACGCGTAGCGTGCGGAAAAAGTCACTTTATGGCCAGGTGCGGCATAAATTACTATTCCGTGGCCAATCCTTTCCTCTCTCTCACGGCTAAATTTCGTGGTATACGACCGTCGATTATCTCTGGCAATACGCACTCGAAGTAAAAGGTTTCCAATATCGGTTCCATTTTCTGCCAAAACACATCGTCTCTTTTAATCTTTTCATAAAGTAAGCCTTTAGAGCTCCACAAAATAAAATAGAAAAAATTTCGGCCAGTTATGAGTAGTTGCCCTTGGACTTGATAGTAATAATTATGATTCCTCCGGGTAGGTAATACAATAACACGAAACAATCACTCTGCAATGTCGGTAGGTATAACAACTTGCCGTCTGAAGGTGCGAGGCCTGGCCTGCGAGCGCGGCGGTCGCGGCGGTGGGGGCGGCGCGCCACGCATACGTAGACAGTCGCACTCACACTATGATAGCTCGCTTGTTGGGCATTGCGCGACAGCAACACATTTTACAAATACCTAATTTTCAATTCTCTCGGCCTTACTATTTCCTCTTAAGTATACGAGGTCTGTGCTCGGTGGAATTTTAGTAGAAAATAAATGTTGTACTTTCTTCAATTAATATTTTATCCATATTAGATATTTAACAGTAGCAGCTCAAAGAAAAAACCTTAACAGACCATTTGCAAAGAAAGCGTATCACAATAGCCGTCCTGTCCCCGAAATTACCCAACACCGACTCCCACAACGAAAACAAACGATCAATAAATAGTGATACCCCGTAATCCTTTGACCGCAACATTCCTAACCCAACCGAATCGTCCCGTAAGACTCAATTACAGGCCCACCCTGATTTACCCGCGACACAACCAATTTGTAAACCACGTCCGATCGGAGAAAACTATACATCCTACCGACTGCGCCAGTTACAACTTTATCACGACGCTACAGAGTTCATTTCAGTTTGCTGGTCAGTACTGTCACCTTCCAAGTCGATCTTGTCTAGTCATGCGAGTGATGACCATCGATAACCCAATCGTTATACGAATTTCAGTCTTAACTGGTAGTTGATAAGGTAGGAATTTTAATGGTGGTGATAGTGACATAAAACGGTGCGAGTAAACTCCAATTATAGGCCACAAACTATTTTATCTAACACCCGTGCGACAACACTAATCTTATTAGAATCTATTGGAATTGGAGGTTCGGGTAGATGGAATGGGAGTACCTTTGTTAATTATTGGTGGTAGCGTTCTATTTGTTTTAATTGCTTGGGTTTATTCATTACGAATCAGTTTAGGGACTAATAAATAAAATGATTTCTTTTTTAACGGAACTGAAGCATTCCTCGGAAGCGTTTCCTAAGGGACACTATCCTTTTAATACTTTTGACATGTAACATTAGAAAGCTGAATGTCGGTATAGTAATATTATAACTTGGCTTTAAGATGGGTAGTGTTTTTTAGCAGCTAATAAGTTTTATTAGGGTAGAACCAGTGTTTCGTAAGGGACAAAAAGTAGACGTTTTCATGGAATGCTCCAACTATTCTCTTGGCTTCTAGGCTATAGATGAAATTCTTCCTTCTTATTATGTCTTCCTTGAGACGAAATTAATGTATTTTAAAGTGTCATAAAATATACGAATCGAACTTTTACTAGTCCATTAGAGTTCATAGTCTGTAAGTTGTTGAGGACAATTCCTTAACTTTTGAAACATCTGGACTGAATGTATCTTCTAAAAAATCTATATTAATGATCTTATTATGTACTAAACTAACATTCACTCACGGCTTCGCTGTGTTAGTTACATTTATCCCAAGGGGATTCTTTTCCAGGTTATACCTTACCCAGTTTGAAGAGAGCTCATCCACTTACCTGTACTTACAATAGCATTGTATCTATACAATGCTATTATCTACTTTTGTTCTCGAACCGCCAACCAAATACTTACAAAAAAAAAGGTTAGAAGTACACTGTATGTATATCGAATTTTCAACCTTATTTCTTGTCGAGTAGGTTTGAAATGGAAATGAAATGCAACAAATGTTATGATCGCCATTATTCTGTTAGTGTATTTTGTAGTCTATTGTCCAAAAAAATAAAGTAGAAAAATTATATTAACCTTCCAAGGCGTTAATTATCTTCTTTTACTACAAGCTCATTATCATAATTTGTGGTTAACCACCCAATGGTATTGTAGTCTCAAGTAGAAGAGCTCGCTTCAAACTGGGTAAGGTATACAAAGTATGCTGGATTTGTGGGGATGTCTATTATGTCGAATGTCATCTCAATCCATTATCGTTATTGTCATCCCATTATTTAGTAATAAACATCTAAACATCCAAACCTTGAAATATCTAAATTCATAAACTTTTACCTTTATCATATCAGTAGGAAGATGGCAGGATTGTATTCAATACTCCTATTTCGTTCCTTACAAACTCGTCGGATTGATTTGTACCCGCGACTCGGAATCGGGGTTCTTAAACCAATTTGCCGTTTAATCCGAGCCCCGACGCCTCCCCCGATCGTATAAACAAACTCACATAAATCTTTATCTTATCTGATCTTTAATTCTTTATTGGTTCTTCTTTGGTCACTATTCGTTGGGAATTGTTTCCGGAACCTGGATTTGTAGGGATTTATTGGTTCTTGTTATTTATTTATTTAAAATTTATCGCGCCATAAAAATTGTAGCTATATAGAGCTAAACCCCGGCCTCACTTAAATATATGGGAATATAGTAACTATAATAACTTACAAAAGAAAAATATATTTATAACAGTAGGTAATTAAATTAGGGAATATTGAAAAAAAGCTAAATTAGAAAGTTGAAAGAATTAAAACCATAAATTTTAAATGACTTCAAATGTCTATGTTTTTTCATGATGATTTATAATAAAAGACAAAACTGTCTGAACGTATTAAATTTTGAGTTACTGTTGTACAGTTATAACCAGATACTTTATACCTAATAAATAAATAAATATTAGGGGACAATCTTACACAAATCGAACTAGCCTCATAGTAAGCTCAAAAATAAGAGTTATACGAAACGAGCCTATAACGCCCTTCGTGTACAATATAATAACGGATTTAGAATGCTATTGGGCTTGCCAAAATGGTGTAGTGCTTCCGGTATGTTCGTGGAGGCCCGCACTGACGGATTTCAGGCCCTAATGAGGAAAAAAATTGCCTCTCTATTGGGTAGGGTGAGGTGTAGCTCCAATAGCATTCTAAACGCTATAGCAAGTAGATTTGATTGCTCTATATTGATGTTCTGGATAGGGCAAATCAAAAGTGTTGCCGAGTTTGGACTTTAATGTGCATTGCATTAAAGTGCAAACTCAAAGTAAAAATATATATTAAATAAAAGTCAACTAACCTAGTATATAAGTCACTCTGTTACTAACAAACTATGGATGCTTTCTTATCCGAAATAAAGAGATTAATAATAATAATAATAGTAAGGTTATTTTTTCAAAACCACATTATTATTTAATACATTAAGATTATTTTACAGTTTCCAATTTGAACGGACTTAAAACTATGCACATGGGTGCAGAATATCTTTTACCTGTGCATTTTCTAACGCACTGGGGCCGCACTTAAAATAACACGCCAGAAAACTTTATCTACACTTCTTCCTCTATAATTAATTAAAAACTACTGACCCACTACTTCTCCACTCAAACAAAATAATGTTATAATTGTTCCCGTCCTAGGTAATTAAATCCTTGTTTTAAAGAAAACATACTATATTTTATTCCCTAAAAGTTTTACTGGCAGCATGTTTAAGGAATGTGAGTTTTCCAAATCTAAATTAAATTTTTGTTTACAATAATAATTTTAAAATATCTATAGGCACAAACTAACCCAGTGTTAACTACCACCCATAGACCAAATAACTGTTTGTCGATGGTAGGTTATACAACGCTACAAAGATAAGCAGAATAAATAAAAATGTTTTTCTACTCCTGTACTTTTATCTGTCTTTTACTTGGTCACGAACACTATTATAAGAACATACATCGATACCTTTAGACTCAAAGGGCGTAAGCTCCATTAGAACCTACGGCGTATACGTCCTTTGAGTCTAAAGGTATCGACATAATATGAGTTTAGAGAAATATAGTCTATTCCCCATAAGCCCATAACAGCACTAGTGTCGTTTTAGTCGCAAAACAATACTGCTAGCAGCCACAGACTTCTAAATCTAAGTTAAACTTAGGTCAACTTAACAAACAATTAAATTCCTACGGTTTTTAAGAAAAACAAAACTTTCCGAACTAAATTCATTGATGCCAACATAAAATAGTACATTGTGTATCAAGGGCGGTAAGTAAGGAATTACAAACGAGTGTTTGTTACAAGCCCGAGGCGAAGCCAAGGGCTTTAACAACACGAGTTTGTAATTCCTTTACCGCCCGTGGCACACACAATGTTTTTCATCACACTTGTGAGGAAATCTGATTAAAATAACCTTACTTAACCTAAATAAAATTGTAAAACTGACAGTGACATTAGTGACATTATCCATAGACAATGCGACTTCACGTCACGTTCGGAAACCATAGCGGTAAAGACTTAAAATGGTTGATTTTATTTTTGCAAAATACTGAAATGCACTATTTAAACATTTAATTAATGTTACAGAAATATGTGTTTACATGTATTTGCAATAACAGTCCTTTGAACATGACAAATAAGAGTGAAACAGAACCAGCGTTTCAAATTTAAAAAGAAAACCATTACGCCCTAGGGCGTAATAGGTCATTTACGGCCCGCAAAACCTACGTGTAATGACACCATTTTCGAGCAAGTGTGATGAAAAAGTATTATTAATATCGTCACTGCGTGTCACTAGCGAGTAGACGTCAAATTAAAAAAGTTTACCATAGACACATACTGTCAGTCATGTCATATTTGCCTTGTTTAATTTAATTTTATATTTTAAAACCTAGTCGTAGAAAAAGTATTGTATGCAACGTTGTAAACTAGGGAATGCAATTACCGGTAATTTACCGAACTTTAGTATGAAAAGACGGTAAATTTACCGGTAGTTTACCGGTAATTGCATTCCTTATGTATAACTAAGTCAAAAAACGCTCATGGCGTCTCTATTTGTGATACTCGCCGCCGCAGCGGCTCGTATCGCAACTGGCGCCATTCGCATTTTTTGAGCCTATTTATACAACTGCTGCATAAAATTCTATTATTCCTAATAAAATGCAAATATACTTTTCATCACACTTGCTCGAAAATGGTGTCATTAGACGTAGATTCTGCGGGCCGTAAATGACCTGTTACGCCCTAGGGCGTATTGGTTTTCTTTTTAAATTTGAAACTATGGTTTTGTTTTAATCTTATTTGTCGTGTTCAAAGGAAATGCCAATTTACTTTTTTAACTTTTATCACTGAAATATTTATTTAAAGAGAACTGTTATTGCAAATACATATAAACACATATTTCCGTTGCATTAATTTAATGTTTAAATAGTGTATTTCAGTATTTTGCAAATATAAAACCAACCGTTTTAGGTCTTTACCGTTATGGTTTCCGAACGTGACTTGATAAGTATTCGCATTGTCTATGGATGTCACTAATGTCACTGTCAGTTTTACAATTTTATTTAGGTTAAGTAAGGTTATTTTAATTCGCTTTCCTCACAAGTGTGATGAAAAACATTGTGTGTGCCACGGGCGGTAAAGGAATTACAAACTCGTGTTATTAAAGCCCTCGGCTTCGCCTCGGCCTTGTAACAAACACTCGTTTATAATTCCTTACTTACCGCCCTTGATACACAATGTACTATTATCTACATCTATATCATAATCCCTACAATATGTTCAGGAACGATAAGCAAATAGCCTATATTAAGAAACCCGTACCTGTGGTTGCATCTTTATGTTTACACTAGCTTATGCCCGCGACTTCGTCTGCGGTGTTAATTATAATTAGTATTCATAAATAGTTTCTGATATTTGTTCATAAACTTGGTTGTAATTAAACAAAACCCTCAAATATTCGGCCCACTTTCTTCGACCTTTATTAAGGGGTCTATATACGAAATTTCAGATCTGTAACTTAAAAATAATTTGGTCCCTATACAATATTTCAACCCCCGTTTAACCTCTTTTAGGGATGAAGTTCGAAAAAGGGTAAAATATCTTTTCTCTACTCATATTGAAGGGCCTATGTGCGAACTCTCAGATCTAAAAATCGTTTGGTCCCTTTACAAAGTTTCAACCGCCATTTAACCCCTTGAAAAACCGTGAAATTACTTTTTTCAACTTATATTGAAGAGTTTATGTTCGAAGTCTCAGTTCTCCAACTTTTAAAATCGTTTGGTGCCTATACAAAGTTTCTACCCCCGTTTAACCCCTTTTAGGGATGAATTTCGAAAAACGGTGAAATTACTTTTTTCAACTTATATTGAAGAGTATGTGCGAAGTCTCAGATCTCCTACTTTAAAAATCGTGTGGTCCCCATATAAACTTTCAACCACCATTTAACCCCCTTTGGGGTTGAATTTGGAAAAATTTCTTCTTATCCCTTACTTACGTTATACAACCACTCTACTGTAAAAATTTCAAGTTCCTAGCTTCAGTAGTTTCGGCTGTGCGTTGATGAGCCAGTAAGTCAGTAGGTCATAGGTAGATTTCAGATTTTATTTTTTCTTTTCTAATACATTTAGTTTACGCGGATTTTTATAAAAATAAAACAATACTTTGTCATATTATATTAGCGTATTATTTTTTTTAATTCCGCAAAACACTTACTTTGGAATAAATCGGAATTTTAATTTTGACCATGGCGCCTACATGATTTCAGTAGGCAATGTTGTTGGTGAGTCGTTGCTCAGTATTTTCTTCCTCCTCGATTTTCCGTGACAAAATGACTGTGCTACTCTATTATCAATGACATCGCCTTCTGTAAAGAAGTCAGAAGTTTCAGTCTCGTCATAACTGTCGTGGGGTGAGACCGAAGCTTCCGAGTTCAGTAAGGGCCGATACAGACGGACTGCAACCCAACTGCAACTCCCTACGATTTGTATGGGAACTGCATCACAACTGCACGCCGACGGTCCGTCTGTATCGGCCCTAAGTCATTCATTTTCTTGTTAGACAGGATGACTCATATTATTAATGACAATGCTGTTTGAGATAAAGGCATTTTGATAAAAATTTACTACAGATTGCTGAAATATTGGGACTGGAACAATTGGTTTTAGACGATCTCCACACAATTTTGGTAGTGATAACTTGTGTATACTGTAGTGGGATGTTTCGGTATACCACGACAGTTATCAAGAGACTCAAAATTTCTGACTTCTGTACAGAATATAATAGTCTCATGGTACTTCCGCCATATGTATTTTAGGCATTTTGAGACAAAGATATTTTGATTTTCAGACGTTTTGAACACAAGTCTTCATTAGATATAGGCGTACCAATATTTAGTCTGGGAATTGTTCGTTTCAAGTCAATGTCTTTTTGAAATTTGGTCTGTTTCGAGAATGAGACAATGAGAAATTTTGGTGTTTTATTATGAAATTAAGCCTTACCGAACTGGTGACGCGTGTTTTGAGATTTGTATGATAAGTATTGAGTTTCGAATCGAATAAAATTTACCTTTAAATATTAGAAATATGTTATATTTACATAATATCTCCAAATCTCCAAAATTTTTAATATCCTACTTTGGAACTTAACGGATTATCCATTAATTGTATTACAGACAAACATAATTTACCTAGTACCTATATTTTTGTCGGTAAGTACCGGTTGTATCACATCACTATTTATGAGTTGTAAAAAAGGGCAATATCTGAAATGACATTTTTGTATTAAGATTTAAAAAAATTGCAACCGTCAGTTTTCCTTCAACTATTCATATCCACAGTCACATAGATTTGGCTTTTGATATAAAAATGCTCTTAAAATAACAACAATAACGGCGGTTATGACAATAACGGGCACGTAAACCGCTTTTCAAGATCAGTTCTAGTTTTTTAAGCAACATTTACTTATGTCTAGTAGTTTGTTCCTTAAAATGTACGCGTAATAACAGGGCTCATCCTGAGACTTGTTAAGTTGGAGTCTCGCCACAACTTAAATTTTAATTCTGTGGTGATCCACGCTATGGATCGTATCTGGTGCAGCAAATTTCGTTGGCGATACAGCGTGGCAACGCCGCCAGCGTTTTGGGCACTTTTGAGCCAGCTACGATTCGGGGCGATGCTTTTTAACGTAAGCTGACGTGACGAAGCCTGTTGCGGATTACTTTTGTTGGTAAGTGTGACGAAGCCTGTTGCCGATTTGAAGTTGTACCCACCTGACGAAGCCTGCGTTGCGGATTTTAAAAAAATAATAAAGTACTTTGACTTTGAATTATTGTGCAATAAAGTTTAAATAAATATTTTAATTCTTTTGTGGTGGTTCCAACTGAGAAAATAGCGACCTCCATCAAAGAATAGTTTTGGCCGAAAGGTGTCATGTTCCGGCGCTTCCGCGGGCGGCTACTTGACACCACGAACAGCGTTAGCACATCGCAGTAAAATGTGACCTAGTTGTTAAGTTTATTTTGTTGTAATTATTAATATGTAGGTATGTTAGATTGTAAGGTATTTATCTATGGGCCTTTGTTGCCTGCAATAAGTGATTATTATTATTAATAACACAAATCTAAACTGATTTTTGTATGTCATTCTATGTCCCATCGTCACATCAAAATAAACCGCGTCACATCATATATAGAGTCTGTGCTGAAAGAGAATAGGCGTGGCGAAAAACTGAACTAACCTAACCAGTATGGCAAATACGGTAGAAAAGCATTACAGCGCCCCCAAATCTAAATCCTATTCTCTTTCCGCACAGGCTCTACATCCCATCAAAAACATTACATGTAGGTAAAAAGATGGAAGTCTCGCAACGCAGTTCTCCTATACAACAGAAAAGTTTTGAGATGTAATTTTAAACCAAGTCAGTACCGGGGGCGGGGGGGGGGAACTGGGCTGAATGAACACACCAAGTGATCGACAGCCCGCCTGACACCGGCTGGGCGTCCCCACACAACATCATCACATCATCATCACCGGGGGCGGTGTCAACAGAACTCGATTTCCACCAACTTGCCTATTATTTCCCCGTGGAGGATTCTTTATTTGAGAACTATAAAAATGTCCTCCACGGTTAAATAATTGGCAAGTCGGTGGATTAACATTACATCTCAAAACTTTTTTGTTGTATAGAAGAACTGCGTTGCGAGACTTGCATCTTTTTACATGTAATGTTTTTGATGGGATCTCATTTCTATTTGTAAGTGGCCTTCTTTTATTTATTACATTCCAAATTTACAATCTATACTTTTTCCAATTTGAACTACAAAACTAACTTTGTAATCGCATGTATTCGTACAGGATTTATGTGTGCAGTTGTGACTGAAATTGCAATATTTTTAGGTTTTCTAGGACTTGATAGGCTAAAAACTAACTATGTTTAAAATTTGGAGCTTGTGGGTCTGCTAGAAGTACCTTAGAATGATGATGATCAGTCAGTGAGTCAGTGACAAAACTAAGGAACTTTGGCATGCAATAGTTCTTAAACTATACATTCAAATTGAATATTATTGAGAATATACTTAAGGCTTATTGTGCCCCTTTAACCAGCACAAAATTACTATAGCTTGAATATGGCCTGAATGGCTTCGAGTTCGTCACCGAGTTACCGATTTTTATGATTTTTGATTTGTTGGGTTTGTCTCCACCCCGAATACCAGAATAACTATTAAAACATATAAAAAATTAAAAATTCTTGGGTGGAAAGAAGTTCGCCGGGACGCCTAGTTTGAAATAAACTACATCTTTTTTCTTGTATTAATTTATTTTAGTAAATAATAAATAAATAATAATAAAGAAAATTTAGTACACAAACTATCAAGATATTTAATATTCTAAACCGTCATGGTTCTAAGTTTTTTTTGTGTCACTTGCCATGCCAGAGGCGCATTCTTTCCATTCAGTCAATTACACTTGAATATTTGAATGCCTCATGGCATTAAGTCCGCCACTTGTACTCTCTTGCATTGTGCAATAAAGTTTAAATAAATAAATATTTCTACTTGAATAGTTTTAGAGAAGTGGCTAACACATGTAATGTATACAAAACGGCAAACACAATAGTAAATAAAACCTAATAGGCCGTACACAGAACGACATCTTTATTCAATGAACTTTGGTTTGATCAGAGTACCATTATCAGCGACAAATGAAGAGCCGGTGATGCTTCTCGCCTTGTCGCTGGCCAGGAACGCGATGAGGTCAGCTATCTCCTCCGGCTCGCTCACTTTACCCAAAGCTGTCATAGTCTTCCATTGCTCCCACATTTGATCACCAGCTCCAGCGGGCACCATACCAGCATTCTCTCCCATGTCCGTCCTCACCGGCCCGGGGTTGACACTGTTGACCCTGATTCCAGACGCTGACAGATCCAGGGCCGCACTGCGAGTGAAGTGATCTAAGCCTGCCTTAGACACGTTGTAGGCCATAAACCCGAGACCACCCACGCAATGTGCTGCGATGCTTGAGACGTTCACAATATTCCCTTTTGTAGTGGTTAGATGGGGCGCAGCAAGACTGGTCAGCTGAACGATCGATCGCAGATTCGTATTCATGACTTCGTCGTAGGCTTGCAGGACGTTCGCATCACTAACTAACGCTATTCTCACGATGCCTGCGTTGTTTACAAGGACATCAAGTTTCCCAAAGTGGTCGACTGTTTTCTTGACGATAGTGCTCGCTTCTTGTTCATTGGCTACATCAGCTTTGATGATGAGAGGTGTGTGTCCGTGCTGCGCGCACCGCTGCGCGACGTCGTGCAGTTTGGTCTCGTTGCGGGCCACGAGGGCGACGCGCGCGCCCTCCTTAGCGAACAGCACGGCGGCGGCCGCGCCGATGCCGGAGCTGGCGCCCGTAATTAGCACTACTTTAGCGGAGAAACTCATCACGAATATAAAAAAACAAACGGATGCGTAGGTTATGATAGCCAAAACACGAATGTATTAGATGATGCGATGGTACCGTTTATATTCTGGCATAAGAACCGCAAGTCATCCGCAATGACTTGCTAAAAGTCGAAGCGGCAGAGGTAACTGGTAATTTGGTGAGTTATGTGACCTTGGACGCCCATTATAGTACGCTGTGACGACGAGACGTGAGCAATGTTGAATAATATTTTTGTCGCCTAAAATTGTGTATCAACGTTTAATTAACGCCTTGTCACGTGAAAAGTAGTTCCGTGTTGGTATAGGGTAGTGACAAAAAAATGTGTAATAACTAATAATGCAACGTTGCTTATAAAGTGTAATATAAATTAAGTTTCTTTTGAATAAAAGTAGTATTTTGTCAGCTATTGAGTTGTTTGCTTGTCTCCCCGTAAGCCCCGCATCACATGGCGACCTTGCCAGGCGCGGTGTCGGGTTCGGACACCGCCGGCGCGACAGTGCTTTGACTTTGATTGAACATTTGCCGACACTTATTGTGCATCGCTCGTGCTATCTAATTAACAACCGATTAAAATATCCGGAAAAATGTGCAATTCCAGAGTGGAAAAGGAAAACGTCATAATTAGCCAAAACGCTCAAGGGAAATCTAGTAATGACGCTATATTTGACGAGATGTAATTACACTTATCATCGATCAGCGTGGTAATGATGGTGATTTGTTCGTTCTTCGCCTTGTTGCTGCTGTACGGCTGTTGCAAACTGTACAAAAAATGTCACACTAAATGGTCCAATGACATGATTGTACGATACAATCTGCGCCGTTCTTTCAACCGTGAGCTGCGCGAGACTCGCTGCCATAACTGTGGACCCGTAGGTCGAGCTGGATCTTCAGCGGATAAATAAGCGTGTGAGCTGCTGCTCGAAGTTACGCGATTCGGATTACCCGGAAGTGTTGTGCATGTAAAAAAAAAAAAAAAGATAATTATTATTACTTTTGTAAACTAATTTTATCAAGAAAAAAAATCATTGTGAAATATGTTTTTTTTTTTCTCTCCTCCGAGGGAGATGTAATGTGTAATAACTAATAATGCAACGTTGCTTATAAAGTGTAATATAAATTAAGTTTCTTTTGAATAAAAGTAGTATTTTGTCAGCTATTGAGTTGTTTGCTTGTCTCCCCGTAAGCCCCGCATCACACTGTAGGGTGTCCCTTATTTTGCGAAAAGCCAAACTTGAGTAACGGATACGTTTTAATTATGTTTGTTATGTGTCAAAATGCCCCTAAACCAAAAATCTGCTTATTCTGTGAACGGGAACCCGTGTGTCCCGTGCCGACTTCATCCTTATTTTCTCATACTAACCGGTTGAGCTAAGTTTTGCACCTGGTTTCTGTGGGATCATATACAAATTAGGTGCAAACTTAAAAGAACCGAGATATAGCATTGAGTTTTTGTTTTGACGGTTATTTTTTAATTGAGACGAATTTCTACAAAATCAAACAGAAGCAGAGTGTGCAACTACATGTGAATTTCAAGCTGTTTACTTCCAGTAACTACACAAATATGAAGAAATAAAATTGCTGAATGCAATACGGTATTTTACTATTAACAAAACTTTTTTCTAGCTCTTAATTAATTAGCACCTTTTGTACAAAATAATAAAATGCGTATTAATTGTATAAAAAGGGTCACAGTAGTTGCGCCCTTCAATCACAGTTGAGTTAAGTTTGCACCTGGTTGGTATGTGATGCCAAGAAAACGAGGTGCAAACTTTGGTCAACCGGTTAGTATGAGGAAGTTAGGATGAAATTAGCACGGGTTCCCGGTAACAGAATGAGCTGATTTTTGGTTTAGGGGTATTTTAGCACATAAAAAACATAATTAGAAGGTATTTGTTACTCAGTTTGGCTTTTTGCAAAATAAGGGACACAGTAGATTAGTGCAGCCTAAACCACGCAGTAAAAGGGAAGAAATTTGAAGGTCACACTGTTTGTGCTCACTTTTGTGTTCACTTGTTTGTGCAAGGACCGTAGAAGATATGTCGAAGTTCGACCCTTAAAGGGCGATGAAAATTTTCAAGAAAAAGTTTGCAAAATTCACGAATATTGCAACAACTAACTCAAATCTAGATACAATTAATAAAAGCAGAATGTCGTGCCTGTTTAAGACCTCACTTGTAATTGATTGAATCAGGCGTTACTTTGCGGAAATCGATGTTAATTAAAACAAAAATGTGGCTTGGTAATCTGCGATATGATAACGTGTAACAATTAGTGCTAGCCTTATAATCACGCCTCTTTACGAGGCATCCACTGATGAAATTAATGGAATGACGTCATTTTCATCACCGGACGCCGCAACAGTATTCACAATGAATAACAGTTTCTAACATTTTAAATACTACACTTTAACAATTATGGTTCACACCGTTAAAATCTATAATTTTTATCTGACAAACCCATTATGACCTATTGGTCGAATACAATTTGTTTGGCAATAGGATTTTACGCTTCCAACTTTGGATTTTTGTTTTTTTTTTATTTAACCTCACTTGTATTTGAATTCAAATTTTTACTAATGCAAATACTTATTGGCCTCTACCTAAATTATGATTATGATTCACACATGCAAATTGACTTATTTGTAGTATTAGTGGGAGGAAAGCTTAATAAAGCTTGTATCAAGTGACCGATAGGTAAATATGACTGCAGTGAGTTTGTTTAGGGCAGTGAGTGGTCAAACAACTATGGCTTAGTAGTGTGCTCAGCGGTAGATTATTACATCTTACATATATTTACCAAGAGCTTTTGATGTGGACGGTCCTTTGTTGACCCTTCTGTTTATATTGATGTATAATTTGTGTTTTGACATGTAATTTGACTTGGATTAGTGAATAAAGTTAGTTAAGATGTAAAATAAGCTTAACTAGTAATTGCACTAATGTTTCTTTGTTTAAATCTATGTAGTATAAAAATATTCTCCTAAAAATTGATCCAGTGTTTATAAACAAAACAATCGATTGCCTTTTCATTGCCTACTCTAATAAATCAAAATCGATAGCTAAATGTACACTCAATATCCAATCTTCCATAATTTATTTTAAAGACGTCTTGTCATCGCTTAGTTCTATTTTTTCTTCCCCGACACTTTCAATCAAACTCCCCTCTATTTTCACACGGTACCCTTCTTACAGATTCTTACCAGATGTCTTTCACCCTTTATTGTTTTATCCGGTAAAACACCGAAAAATACCTTCCAACTTTCCCAAAGAATTCTTTCACACGCCCCAATTTGAGTACCGTAATCGTCCCCTATTGAGTGTACACCGCAGCGATTTGCGGGTAGATCACACAAAGAATCCCCTTTTTATCCCTTTACCTCGGGGAGACCCCCCCAAGCCACTGGACTGCATTACCGGTATCGATGCCAAATTGGGGTTGTCGATTCTTGTAAAGGTTAAAAAGGGATTTGGTGTCACTTGTAAGAAGGGGCCGACTTTATTGAATTTCTTCCTTTTTAAGATTCACATCTTGACTTTGTTGGACCCTTTTTCCGATTGGCGGCCTTTTCCGTCCTGTTTCGTTGATTAATAAACAGTCGCGCTCCTTTGTCCCGACGGTAATAAAAAAACCCTTTGGATAGTTATGTCCCGCAATTAACATCCACACAATCCGGCTGCGAATTCCGATCTCCCGGGTCAGCTTTAAACGAAAAACAACCGAGCCATCCACCGAAAGGGTATGTGATGAAAAAGGCATAATGTCCACATACACTTGAGGAGTAGCAATGAAATTACAACCGGCGGCCGCGGCCGGTGCGCGTAATATCATTCCACACGAGTCTTGAAAACGAAATTAAATTTTGCATGAAATGAAACAAAATACAAAGAAAGTGGCCGAACAAAGGCAAAGTGGCGCCCAACGCGGGCCGCGGTTAGTTAGCCGCCGACCCGACTTATCGCGGTGCGCCTCGTGTGTAATTTGTTTCTAATCATATTACATTTTTTATTTTTGTGTCTTCCTTTGTAAAGGTGCTGGCACACTTGTGTGAATATTCCTATTCGTAACTTTTCAAATCGATATCGAGAACCGTACTGCTTCTAACCACTTTTAATAACGTCACTATTTTTAAACCTGCATTGAGTGTTGTTGATCCAGATTGATTTTAGATACCATAATGTCGTACGTATATAATTATACTTTGCCATTGTGACTATAAACTAGGTATATTTAGAATTAAGGTAAAATATTTTACGTCTCTCGGGGGCAGGACATCACAAAAATAAGTTAAGTTTCAGGTATTTCTGTTTCATAATAAACATATTTGATTTGAGAAGGTAATTGGTATTTTGCATAATGGCTCTTTGTAATACTTGATAAGCCATTTCTCTATCAAGAATCAGTTCACTAATATGTTACTTACAATTAGTACTGGAAACGACCATAATTATTTTTAAATATTAGACAACCCGAAATATTGATTGCGGCAACCTTGCGCATACATACCAGTCTGTTTTTCTTTGTCCATCCACAAAATGGTATTCTACTCTGTGTTGTTTAAATAAATGACCGTTCATAAATAGTCTATGTTAAGGACTGTCTCCTGGGCCTGTTTCATCGAATCATCATCAGCCTGTATACGTTCCACTGCCAGCCAGGCACAGGCCTACTCTCAAATGAGAGGGGATGGACTGTATAGTCCTATTTCGTCGAATATTACATACATATTATAACGGAAAAGCCCCCACAATTATCCGTCCCGTTGAATATTAATGTATTCACATCTACACCACCCATTTTTCTGTCGTCAATTTTTCGCTAAGAACAGAACTACGCTCACCGTCCACTGTCCATTATTAATCACACCCAGCGTTGGGTTAATTAGCTCTTTTCATAATACAAACGGTTTCTGAATCCCACTCGAAAATGTACGCAGTCATAAATACAGCGATCTCCGAATTTCAGTTTTCGGCAACCGACTTAATAATTCAGAGAGTAGGCGCTTGTGTGCAAAAATGAATTTTCTAATGTGAATGGAACTTAGTCCCTCCCTCGGCTCTGGCAAAATAATTAAAGCATAGCATTAAAAATTCTTCCAGAGAGCACTGAGCACTGGTCGGGCCGGATATGTGATAATATTAATATGAGCCCAGCTTTATGTGTTCTTAGATATTCGTTTACACTCCAAACTCTGATGCTTTCGAACGGACCCCGTATTTACATTTATGATAATCCATGATGGCTTCGTTTTCGGGAGTGTTCCTGTGACTTTCATTCCTTTACTACGATCAACCTTAAAAGTAGCTGGTCACTTCAGCACCTTGTTTCTTTAACTGATCCCAGTTGAAGGAAACAAACACTTCTTCTTTCTAAGTTCACATTTGACAACGCAATATCTTTAATTTCTTTCGGATAATATGACATAATACCAATTAAAATTATTATTCCAAGCAAGTAAAAAAAAAAACTACTAACTGAAGGATGTATCGCCATTATACAAATAGGTACCTAAAGTGGCAATTGATGATAGCCGAAATCCGTTAAGATATTATGGCACACTGACAAAAGAGAAGAATAGGCTAGATGACTAAAAAAAACTGTTTAGTCCGTCTGTTTCATTATGAAAAAATATTGTACACGTATTTTTTGTTTTGTTTGACAAACAAAAACTGACGAGGATAGAGTGCTTAGAAGTTTCGAGTGACGTCACTCTTTAGTACAAATTGTACTCAAGAGTGACGTCACAAGCCCCCACTCCAGAAGTTTGATGATCTATAACTTTGTCGATTTTTAATATTTTGATAAACCAAAAAATACGTGTCCCATATTTTTTCATAATCTAACTGACGGACTAAATAGAATTACATATTTTTTAACCCAGTCATCATCCCTATTATCCGAGGTATAGATTAGCCTAAACGAAAATGATTTTCAGAATTATTTTCGGCAATCAACACCCACAATGGACACTCTTAGTATCAATGTTAATATTGTCACTGAAATAGTGCGAACTTGACAGTAAAAATATCAAAGAGCAAACGCTGTATAAATGAAAGAGAAGTGTTGAAAAAAATCACAAATAAACAGATCGATCAAAAAAATCAGGAGTTATTAGCATTTAGCATAGAACTATTTTCTGATACTAATGCTGCCACAAACATAATTCCATTAGGTTCTTTGAGAATAAGGATCGCTCTAGTTATTGTTTCGTGGGTAACCATTTTAGCATGGGGATTTATTGCTATAAATTTATCTTAGTTTAGAATAGTACATTATACAACGATTTGTGCGCAGTCGGTCAACATATCAAAAAGTCCACTCAAATGACCTGTAGGGGACATTAGTGGGGAATCGCATATAGTCCACTTCTCAAATGGTCCACTTCGCGAATGGTCCACTTCGCGAATGGTCCACTTCGCAAATGGTCCACTTCGCAAATGGTCTATTTCGCAACCAAACGCACCGCAACATTCCCTATAGAACCACGAATGGCTTCACGGTTATCTTTACCTAGTAAACCCATCGAATTTGGGCTCATTTTGCAAGAGTTCGTTATGGCGAGTACCCTTTTGGACTTACTAAACAGGATTTAGTAGCGAGATGCCTATTGTCTTAAGGTTACAGCTCATTAGAGCCACCCGGCACCCGACCCGCACCGCCTCACCTCGCACGGTTACTATTCTTTAAATAAATTTGTATATACATGCGCTCACTACATCCCTCGGTAGCATCACCGGATCGCCTCGCTCGCGACGTGTCCACGCATGGACTACGAGTGGACCACTCGATGATAGCTCGCTGCCCGAATGCTCGCCACGCGTGAACCGCGCGATCAGTTGACCGATCGCGAAGTTGACTGATCGCTAAGTTGACCGATCGCGATGTTGACTGATCGCGAAGTTGACCGAAAATAGTGGACTTTTTGCTATGACCGACTAGGCACAAATGCAGTTTATCAGCCTTCTTGTGTCTTTGTCGTATGCCACAATAAAACTCTCACCTGTAAACAACTACTAAGCGGTGACATCATTCCTTGGCACTAGAAAAGACAAATCTATGACGAAAATCGACCAGTGTAGCAGTAGCGTGGCGACTGGATTCCTACCGGCTTGACTAACATCAGGCATTTGAACACCTTATTCTACAGCTCTTAAGGAAAATGTACGCCAAATCTGTACCGGTTTGCCCAAGGAAATCTTTTACGCCACGCCACTGAAGTGCAGCCTTCTATTCTATAGGAATAAGTAATAGTTAGCGTAATATACGCGAGTTGTGAATCGAATGTAATTAATTTTTCATAATATAATACCACAAAATAAATCCTTCAAAAGCGTACCTATTGAAATAATTCCCGATTCCATCTGAAATTAAGGATCCTTACTTTTTGGCTCGCTGCGCGCTCCGTTGAATATGTATGACTGCGCTTCGCTTAGTTTTATTATACTTAATATATAACTATATTATTGGACGAGTCTGGCTTTCGCTGATTTAGGTTCGGTTCTGTCTAACTCGGAAATATGAATATGCAATTATGTAGGTTTAATAAAAATGTTGAATGGATTCTAGTTATTTTTAAGGTGTTTTACCTCGGTCATTCAGTTTTTGTCAGGGTTGCTACGAATAGAAAGAAACTGGCTAAGGGCGAGTTGGATTCGCACACGAAGGGTTCCGTGCCATCGAGCGAAAAACCCAAAAAAGAAAAGTTTCTTGTATGGGGACGTCTTTTAGTTTGTTTTTATTGTTTGCCGTTATATCGGCAATAGCAGTACTTCCTGAGATAGACAGACAGCCAGACAGTAGAGTCGCACCATAAGGGTTCCTTTTTACCATTTTGGCACGGAACCCTAAAAATGTATTTATTAAATTGTAAAAGTGCTCCGTGTGTAACTAAAGTTTAAGAACCACTGTTGTAAATTATTCAGCCCGCAGATGACTGGACGAACAATACGCAATGTCATCGTCGTCGAGGAAGCTTCGGGCTCCACGAACCCACGACGCCACCGCAAATTCGTAGCATGCGTAAATTCGTACCCTGCGTAAATTCGTAGTTGAACAACGCTTTCGTATGAGCAAGGTACAGATTTGTCTCGTGCAGGCGTCGTCTAGCAAGACGCGGTTGCGGCGGTCGCGGCTGCGGCGACGGGTGAGAAATGCGACATTTGTCTCATATCGGCCTACTACGACTATGTCTGCTGAGCACATGGAAACTTATACTCAAATCGTTTGTCCTGTTAATAAGCCACATGGGTTTTTTTACAAGTCTGAATGACTAGCGCCTCGGAAAATTTTCCTTGTGATGAAAAGAAACGCCGATTTTGTTTGTGCACCCAATGACGAGTTTTGCGATTGACCTTATTGTTAGTCGCATTTGACGCCTAATTCTCGACGACGCTTTGAGTTTTTACTTCTGATGTAAAGTGGAAATTAGGTTTAGGTTAGGTTTGTTTAGGTGTAGGTATTTGTTTTTTTTTTTTTTTTTTTTATCACCTTGTTGGGCTGTAGGGCTCCTGAATGGGCCCTCCAACAGCTAATACATTGTTGCACGGGGGAGAGAAGCTCCCACGCGTGCGGATAGAGTAGGTATTTGACTCCTTGTCTCTGTCTTTATACTTTGGTTGTGTCACACACACACACGTCGCAGAAGTCTTGCGCCAACCGTGTTTATTCTGCCATTTTAATGAAAATTTATATGGAACACTATACAACATTGCGCACACATGTACTCGTATAAAGATAAAGAATAATCGGGTATCATGAGCGAGTCTTTAAACAACGAGTATCCGGCAGGGAATAACAGTAAATCTGCGGAGCCATTCCACGTCTGCTTGCTTTAGGAAGCCCGCCTTAACTGCCCAGTACGTTTAGAAAAGGAGTGGCCCATTGCGCTAACAGATGATAAGGTGTATAGTTAGATCAAGTGCTTCTGTACATCTAGCACAACTGTGACACGCGACTCTTTGTCGCGCGACAAATGCTACCTATCTCTTTCCACTCAAAATAGTGTGACAGTGACAGGTGACGCTCTGTCGCGCGAGAAACGAACTCGCGGCCAGTTATCCTAGACGTACTGGTCAGCAGATATAATTTGCCATTTTGGTAGTATTGTGTGGACGCCACAGGTGGATATGGATGTGTAGCAGAAAAATCCTAAAAAGACTACGTAACACAATACAGTGCTATCGATTTTTACAAGCTTTTATTTGGTTTCACCTGTCACGGTGACTTGCAAGTTCAATGTGACTCACTTCTCGATTTCTGATTAAGCTGAAATTTTGCAAGAATATGTAAATCAGATGACAATGCAATATTGTACAAAAAAGTACAACGAGCGATAAAAGTTTGTCTCATTAATATTTCTAACTCAAACATCCTACTCATATACAACTTTTTTAACGTGGGTCCCGTTGGGTTACAACAACAGGTTACAACTCTCTTAAGGGGAAACTCCAATATGACTAAAATGTACACCCGATGAAAAATGTTGCCCTAAGGCGAATTTGATCCGGCACATGTGCCATTCCGGCCTAGGCTTATCTTCTTTCTTAGCCTGGTAGTGTATTTTACTGTTCACAAACAGGGCGGACTTCAGGACAGAGGCCACCCCCCTGGATTTCCACTTCAGAGTTTAATGTGGGTATAAATAATATGACGCCAATTGAGTAATTTAGGCTCAAAAGATTTCTATCCAACACACAGCGAAAGACACATTGAAATACACAGAAAAGGGACACGGAGGGACACCTAAAGGTGCTTATTCATTAGCCAATTTAGAATTTACAAGCAAATGTGTACGGCAGACTTAATCAATTTCTGTTCGCAGCCGCGTTAAAGGTGACATTAACATATTTTTGCAATGGCCGTGTTATTTCAAAGGGTCTGAGTTTCAAAAATACGACGTCGGCGCACACTCTCATTAACTTTGTAACACATAAGGAGCGAGGCTGAATACTAATTGAGATGATAGAGCTGGGGTACAGAGGGGACAGTACTCTGTTGAAAGGTGTTAGACTGCGTTTCCACCAGAGCGCAAGGTAGCGAGCGGTGTGCGAGGAAAAAATCCACCAATCAACGTGCCTAGCCTCGCTGAACGCGGCCCGGCATTGGTGGATTTTCCTCAGATGGAAACGTAGTCTTAGTGTGTGTATAAAAAGGTTGTTATTTATATTTATTTGTTTCGTATCTTCGCTCATGTGATCTAGACATGTGTAGCTCGCGAGTGAGTGATTCAAAAGAGCTATATCAGTTGGTCTAGCTCACTAGCTCAGTTCCGATTAAAACAACTCAGTATATCTTTCAACTGACTCGCTCTTAAGTAGCTCTATTGAGCTGTGAGCTGCAAGAAAAAACATAAACACGAACTTTTCGTCCCTGTCTTGTCACCGTATATCTACTCTTTCGTTCGGAAATATTCGGATTTGGAGCTACTGAGCTACGAGTATAAGAGCTAGTGAGCCGTTGACACACTACGGAGCTACTGAGCTTATAAGAGCTATTGAGCTGTTGACACACCGCGGAGCTTGAGCTAAAATAATCAAAAATAAATAAAAATTCTTTATTTCAGACCATAGATCCATAGTAGATTAGTAACAAAAACTTAATAATTATGTTAGTATAAAAAACTTTGGATAACAATAAATGACTATATCAAAACACAACATATTGCGACCGGGCGAAGCAACTAGTTGCAGGGGCATCCAGAACTTTGACTCTACTTGACCCTGCCAATAGCCACTTCCACCCAGTATTTGGTTAAAGGGCAGTCGAGACGCACATCCAACGCCCTTAGGAGGCTGTTGCCGCTGCTCCGCACTCTACGCAACATCGATGCTATTCTTTTTCGCCTAATGGCAAAAAAGTCGTCCGTTTGGGCCTCGGCAAACATGCCGGACGCGCTGCAGTGCTTAGGCAGCCTCAACAACATCCTCAAGGCATTGTAAAAGAGTGATACATATTTTTAAAAGCTTGAGGGCGCGAGAGAAGATTCATATCACTCTTTTCACTTTAGTGACACATTTTGCGCATGTCTAATGTGTTCCGGCATTAAAGTGCGACTACTTTAAATTTGCAGAGGTCAGAAAAAGGTTTTACTAAAAAAATGCATATGGCAACATCAGAAGAAAGAGGATTAATTAGTCTTGATACTTAGCAAATACCTTACCGTTTTATAAGTATACTAGCGACCAGCCCCGGCTTCGCACGGTGTTTCTCTATTATATTATGCATGTATTATACATATAAACCTTCCTCTTCAATAACTCTGTCTATTAAAAAAAACCGCATCAAAATCCGTTGCGTAGTTTTAAAGATTTAAGCATACATAGGGACAGAGAAAGCGACTTTGTTTTATACTATGTAGTGATAACAAGTGATAATGTGTTTACATACCTACTGAAATAAATATTGAGGACAGCCTTGCACAAATCGGTCTAGTCGCGTCTGCGCGCCCGCTCTCGGGCAGGTTCCGTCCGCGTGGGGAACGTAGGGGGCGATGGTGTTAATTATACGATTTTCTTTGATAATAAGTTAATAAATATTGGATAAGGCTCACCCTCCGCTGGCCCTTTAATGAACCCGCTCTAGGTGTTCGGGTGCTTTGTAGTGGCGACGTGCGACGTGATCTTATATTTATAAACACTATACTGATATACGCTTTTCTTTTACATGTGAATGTCGTTCGTTTCTGTCGCGCTTTTTCTCTTAATCTAAACTTACGTTTGAAGTGGTTAAGTGTAGCGATACTTACTACTTGTAAGTTTTCTTAAGGTATCAAATTATGGTGGCGTTGAGTGAAAATTTGTCATAGAAATAGAAAGTTTTTAACGATATTTTGTAATTAAATGGAAGTTGATGTATGACTAAGTACATGCAAAATTAGAACATGATCTAATATAGAAACGGGGATTATGATTGATTATGATTTAATTACAGCATAAAATTAACATGTCATTGTTAGTTATTATCTTGGGAAGATAACAATCAATAAGCCAATATATTTGTGATATAAAGATAAAAATATTCACTGTCATCTATCTATGATGTTGTAATAGAGAAGTTGAAGATGGGTACTATGGGGGTTTATGGGGGTTCGAAGTAATACTCCTTCATGATGATATCTGTTGTATTCAGTACAAGACAAGACTATGACGAAGACCAAAGACAAAGACGTGTCTTAAAGATTGTTACATCTTTTTATAATATAATAATGCATACTCGCTATAACCCAAATCCGTGCGTCACATGTCGTAAACAGTAACGAAGAGTTACTGTTAATTCATCACATTACATCTCCCCCGAAAGTTCACACTTCAATGTCATAAATTTGTCGTTCTGGTAGATCGGTAGGTAGGTTAGTGGATGTTGTAAGCTTAACGAAATATCCGACGGAGTCTTTTTCGTCCGGTGTTAGAAACGGCGACGGTCGCAACCCAGGTGATAAATGTCAGGATCGAAGGCATATTGATCTTTTGATCTGCGATCCTTTGATCAAGCGACTAACTCGATTAAGTGGGGTTTACCTCTCAACTGAAGTATGCGTGGAGTCCGTGTGTCGATCCATATTAATACATATCAAGTACGTAGCATAACCAGAGATTTCATTTCATTTTAACGAAAGGCAAGGAATCGTATCAGTCACTACAAGCGGACAGGATTTCTTAAAAATAGGTCATAATAAGCGACTTGTCACTTTAAGCGAGGTCACTATATCCGACTTTGTACATACAGAAAAGTTGGGACTTGGGACAACTTTTCACGTAAAAGGTACATTTTTTCTGCAATTGACCCACCTACCTCTATAGATTTGTGTAGTGTTAATTCTCAAAATGCCGAATCATCGACTGTTTACGTCATTTCATGTGTCACTGTTGGATTGGATATGTGTGGTTTGAAGTGATAAATATTTGATCACACCATACTTCGTGAGACTATTGCGCCACAATGACTTGTAATATCTCTAATTCCTATAGACATGAATTCCATGATAAAACTTCAAGTAACAATTAGATTATATTTTTAGTGTTCCGTACCCAAAGGGTGCCAGCGGAACCCTATTACTAAGCCTCCGCTGTCCGTCTGTCCGTGCGTCACAGGGCTCTAGCTTTCGAACCGTAATAGGTAGACTTGAAATGAAATTTTCACGGAATGTGTATTTCATAACAGTCAATAATAAGACCAAAATAAAATGTTTAGTTTTTAGTTTATTTAATTTGACCCAAATTGTATATTGAAATTGTAATTTAAATTGTAATTTATTGGAATAAATGATTTTTCTTTTTATGTAAATAAAAGACGGTCCGCATACGAGAAACGCGTTTGTGTCGGTCAGTCACAGGACTGTATCTTTTGAACCGTAATAGATAGAGACTTGAAATTTCCACAGATTGTGTATTTTAATTAACGCTAAAATATTTATTAATGAAAGGTAAATTAAATCAAGAATTAAAGGGGCCCCCTTTAATTCTTAATTTAATTTACAATTCAAACAAGAAACTTATTTTTAACGTAGTTCATATCGACAGAAGGTATTTTTATTAGAAATACCATGATAAAATACATATCTATCGCAAATAGTTGTGTTGCAGTACTTGACCTGACCTGAGCCTGTTGCCGCTATTTAAGTCGCATTGGTTTTTTTATTTGGGTGAATCAACTTTTTTTTGCTTTAGGCAAAGATTGCCCTTTCTCCGTATTTGTTCACCTTTTGCATGTTTTAACATGGTTTCAATGGAACAAGATCTTACATCTAGAGATAAATTAGGTAAAAATAAATATAAAACTCGTTTTTAATAAATAAATAGGGTGACCCAGCGGACGAACCCTTATTTCCATACAAAAGTGGGGGACAGCTATGTCCGCTGGGTCACTGCTTATAAACAAGTTATAGTAAACAAATTATATAAAAAAATATTTGCATTACGTAGCTTTATTATCTGTCTTTTAAATGATCATACACTTTATTAAAAAAATATCCAAATAAAGATTTGCTTTCAATTTTAGTCGGAGAAGGTGAAATTTAGTTGACAAAGAAAAGTTGATTCCTGCCTGTTGTATAGCTTTTTTAGGGTTCCGTAGCCAAAATGGCAAAAACGGAACCCTTATAGTTTCGTCATGTCCGTCCGTCCGTCTGTCCGTCTGTCCGTATGTCACAGGCATTTTACTCAAAAACTACATGATGGATATTGATGAAATTTGGAATATAGGTGTCTTGTATGAGCCGCTACTTAGTTTGGCAGTTAAATGACTAAAATAAATATTTTAAGGGGGGGCACCCCATACAAGTTACAGAACCTAAAAAAAATTTTTTTCAGAAAATATCAACGTGTGCTACATAGTTCGAGAGCTCTTTCAAAAACATGTTAAGGTTCTTAAGTAATGTTTTTGATTAAGTGAATACCTTTGGAAATAATCGCTCCGAAAGTTGTGAAAATTGTGTCCCCCCCCCTCTATCTTCTAAACCGTGTGTCCGAAAAATACAAAAAAAATAGCAAAGATAACGCTTAATTAATACTTTCAACGAAAATTATTTTCAACAAGATCGGATTAACCGTTTTTGAGTTGTTGCCGATAAACTGCGCTTCTCAACAAAAGGACGTAATTGCTATGAAGATACGCTCTTTTGTTGTTGTAATTTTTTACATCGTATTTTTTACCTTATAGTTATTTCCCTTATAGTTACGGCTATGGAACCCTACACTGAGCATGGTCCGACATGCTCTTGGCCAGTTATTGTTTTGTGTTTTTGTGGCAGTATTTTTTTTTTTTTATTATTGTAGGATTTCCCCGAGTACTAGTAATAAGGTATCCAGCTACTCATGTGTCAGACTACCTACATAAGCAAATGCAAAATTCCGAACCCTATTCAAATTCCGCTTGATCAGTAAACAAGCAAAACGGGGGGTTATTACGCTGTCATTCAACTGCCAAATCCCGAACCGAAACGCGAAAATTACCGAAAGATGAACAAATTTCCATACTCATTCCGAACGCAATCCGCGAAAAGCCGAGCAAAAACGGAGTGATTGACGCCTTACGTCTTGCTTTACGATCGGCTTTCATTGTTTTTCCCATATCATCAGTATAGGGGCCAAATTCGGATCGACGTTTCGGGTAAGAGCTTGTAAAAACTCCATATGTAAACGCCACGGTAACTTTGCCGCTACCAGAACTAGAAGCGCGACAATATCCTCCTTATGGATAAGGCTATACGGACGATTCAGTGAGGAGATATGCTTTATCGACGGTAAAGTTAAGTTGGTAGGAACGCAAGTACAGGATACGGGTTTGAATTATTTAGATGGCAATCGCGTGTACGTATTTGGATTGTCTTTTTTTCAACGGAATCGAATGGGATCCCATTTTGTTGCGTGCCAATGTTCCGTGTTGGTTCCGTCGATACGCTGATGATAGAAATAAAAAAAGTATAATTTGCCAATGAGTGCAGAAGGTGGAAAAGTCGGATTTCACAAATAATTTTGCATAGCATTGAATTTAAATGAAAGTGTTATATCGGGAGGGCCAAATAAGCCTAAGAAAAAGTGTTGGATTGTGTTATTTATGTACCTAACTGTAGTATCGTAATTGTCACTAACGTAGAGTCTGTGCGGGAAGAGAATAGGATTTAGATTTAGGGGGCGTTGTAATGCTTTTCTACCGTATTTGCCATACTGGTTAGGTTAGTTCCAGCGTTTCTCCACGCTTATTCTCTTTCCGCACAGACTCTAGCTTTTAAGTTTTTGTGTAAGTAACACAATATCGATCGTGAAGGTACTTTTTTTATTTATGAACATATCGTTGCAGTGTGGGATCATACCGAGGGGGGAAATACTTAGACAAATTTCCAGGTAACATTTCTGAATGACGAATGATTCTTAAATATGGTAATCATTCTTAAAAATACGGAACTTAATTCATATATCACAGAACGACTTTCAGACATTAGTGAGATGTGACCGACACAGAAATGTACAATACAATACTCTTTATTGCACACCAAAATATCCGTAAATAAACAAGATACTGAAAACTAATGGTAGACAATAGGCGGTCTTATCGCTAGGAAGCGATCTCTTCCAGACAACCATATCGAGGTAGAAGGACAAAGTGTGTATATATCTCGCGTGCTAAAATGAAGTGGCTACTACCTACGTTGCACGCCGTTAACTTCAGTTGCCGACAATATTATTATCAGATTTGAAAATCTAATAATAATGGTATAATTACTTGTTCAAATACCACCAAAGGAAATGGGAAATTTATGTTTTCCATCACTAAATTACACTTGGCGTGCCAAGCGAAAAACGTTACACGCTTGGTGCTTATACAAATCGACGACTATTTCCTCCTATTTCAAGATATTTCTGTGGTGAATGATCTCCTACCCGATAGACTGACTAAATACTATCATCATATGAGTTAGAAATGTTAACCGGACATAATTTGTTTATTTTTCGAACACTTGATCCTGTTGTTCATATGTACTTTGAAGAGCCTTCAGGCCTTCACTGAGGTCGTCACAAACATTTGGCTATTTCCGTAACACATAGCGAAGAGGTGAACGATGTAGAAGCTCCATACGACGAGGCAGCGGGATTCTGCCACGAACGGAACCCTAAAAATGAGTCAGTTCAGTTAGGGTTACGCGTTATTAAAGTGATGGCTAATACGTCCCGTTACCGTTTGAATGTTTATTGTCCGCGCATGCACTGAATATTCCATGTTCGCGTTATTGGCGAACATTCCCGTTTCGAGTAAAAGAACGTATCGTTGTCTGGATTAAAAATTGCCCCTAAGCAAACCCCTTAGGATTACCCTGAGGTGACGCGCAGAGAAAAACGTCTAATTTCCTATACTTACTCAAGTCATCAAGACGTAATTCGTATACCTATTACCTAATGCAGTTTTTATATGAGATCAAAACTACAAAGAACGATTTCGTGATCGGTGGATCTTTTATCTAACTCGGAAGCTAAGTAGGCACAATTTTTGTCAACATTTAAGAGCTCAACTTGAAGTTCTGTTTCGTTATACGATCCACGAAATATATCTGTAGGCTTCCCGTTGCTGGCTCCGCTGTGGCGTCCCTTAATCAATGTTTCTGCTAGAGGTTATATGCATTAGTGTACTTATAGAATAAAGAAGCATAATTCCTGTTAACTTGTTTTTATCTCCATCATCCATCTAATGCATGCTTTTCGTAAAATGAACGTCAAAGTTTGATCAAATTACCTACACCTATTCGGAGTGACGCCATTCATAGACACAGGCCCGCATCATAATCCTTTTCCATCACAGACCTCCCCTCAAAACTCAAATTAATCCCAATAACATAAAATGATATCAAAACCCAGTAATTACAATTCCAACCGTCAACTCCGCTAGACCCCCCCCCCCCCCTAAATCGTGCAGGTTTAAAACTAATACATCTGGGGAGGCGGGTAGTGGGGGGCGTTAATTATTCACATTTTAATTTACGGAGCGGGCCGGACGGCTGGGAAAAATGTCTTGTCGGATCGACAGATGAGGATGTATGGTGCTCGTAATGTATAATAATAGACTTGGTGATAGTAAACATAGTACCTGTGATAGTACTTAGATTAACTATGTTAACTTGTGTTTCTGGAACTCATCGGGGAGCATTCCATGAAAACGTTTCGTAAGGGACGCTACCTTTTTAATACATTTCACATGAAAAATTAGGAAGCTGAATGTCGGTATAGTAATATTATAACTTGTCTTTAAGATGGGTTGTGTTTCTTAGCAGCCAATAAGTTTTATTCGGGTAGCTACCATAGCGTTTCGTAAGGGACAAAAAGTTGATATTTTCATGGAATGCTCCTCGGGATCTTATGTCTGACTTGATTTATCTGTCTGAAAGTTTGTAGGCCTGCAGGAAAAATGTATTGCGGATCGACAGATGAGGACGTGTGTTGCTCGTCATGGGTAATAGATCTTATGGTTGACATAGTACTTACATTAGTGTTTACTATGTTAACTTGCCTTTCTGGAACTAGGTATGTGAAATATCGGGGCTTAAAAACCTTTTGGATTTATCTACCTTAAAGACTTTTTCGTGGGAAGATATTAACACTTTAATTTGTTTAGTGTCAAATGTCAAAGTGAAAAATGGCAGCTGTAAGATGGGTACTGAAGCTGATTGAGAGAGCACGATAAATACGATGAAGCACGATGGAAAATCATTTTGCACTACATCTGTAAAGGTTTTTTTAATGTCTTCTTTTACCTACTCCTATAACACTTAATTAGCGTACAACACAATACTACGCTCTTTATTATTAACCAAATTTACGACAGATTCTTAAATTAAACTACAGGCAGTCTATCGCTAAAGAAGATGTCTGCCAGTAAATTTGTTCAATAGTTCATAAGAGGGAATATCTTCGGCAATTGTAGCAATAGCTACGTTGAATTGCAAACAGTACCAATGCGTGATCACAAAAATACAGATATTTTACAGCTGTCAACGAACTATTCTTCCATCTATTGATAGTAAGGGTCATTGTAAAGGGTTCCAAGTTGTCCACCCCCTTTCTTAGCTTAATCTGACAGCCGTACAAGATTATAAACCGGTTCAAACTGGTTCAAAGCGGACACGTGCCGGTTAATTAGTTTGATTAACATTCGTTTGTTTTCAATAACTTCCATTGCCCGGTTGCTTGTTTCACCGGACTAATTACAATGCGTATAAAGATCATGGTGACGTTGATGTATATTGTAATGCACCTTATGAATTGCAAAAGAGTGCTATAGCTTCAAAATGATATACTCCAAATGAGGGCTTAGAATCATGCCCAGCAGCAATTTTTCTCAGTTCGTAGACAGCGAAATTTCATTTCTGTCCAAGCTTTCTCGTCTCCAGTTAATTCACTCGTTTATTTATTCGTTTAGCAGCTCCGTAGCTCGTTGGTGTGCGCAAAAAAACCCAATTCCCCCACTAATTACCCAAACCCACTCCAATTTAAAACCCAAATCAACACCTAATAACCTATCGACCGCGCAATCATTTATTCCGCCGCAATCACACCCGGGCAATCACAACACCCGTGCAATCAGGTCTCCCAATCACGGCACATAACTAATTCAATTGGCCCGGCCTAACGTCCGTATCGTTACATATTGATCACCTTTATACCTGACGATTTAAACGGAAAAACTGGGCCGGCGGTGTGTTAATTATTTAACTGTGGAAACGTGGATGCTGGAAGTGGCCACTTTATTCAGCAGAGTAATGGACAAATTTATCCCCATTTTGTCATGACCATGAGAATAATGCGGTTTTAACGCGTTTTTATGTTGTAAATATCATGCCTTATTTATCGGAGAGCCGATGGGGTAGAAGTGTGGTGGGGTAGTCTACGAACGTCTCACTCTGTGGGACGACTCCCAGCCAGGTGGATCGATGATCTGAAGAGAGTGGCAGAAAGCTGGATGCGGAGAGCTCAGGGCCGAGTATGGTGCCGCGATTAGGTATGGCTCTATCCAGCCGTAGATGACTAGTGATGATGAAATATCCTACCGACTGCGCCATATATCTGTTGGATTGGACAGAATATCAATGCAAAGACTTATATTTAACTAGAATCCTAGCCTACTTTTGTTCGCTATTTGAATTTTATGATATGAGGCCGCTAAATATTCAAACTTAAACACCATTTCCATTAACGCTACATCTTGGGTGACAAAGTCGCGGGGTGAATTTTGTTTGTTGTTCCCAACAGGAGCCGTGCAGTCAAATTCAGAAGCCGATCCCATTTACAATTTATTGAAACCATTTTATTTTATGGCCCCAATTTTATTTTATACCCGCAGTATGCGAAATATGCTTCGTTATTAATGTTTTTTTTCTAATATCGCTTGTATGACTTTGTATTAGATTTATACGTTCATGTATGAAGGTTCTACATAGCACTACGAGGCACTGGTCCCACCGCCGGCGAGTAAGCGAGTAACATTGGTCGAGTAGCGTTACATTGCGGATCTGGAAGATCGATCACACTGTACTTCGTCAGCCCGCAATGAACTGTCATTCGCCCAATTTTACTCGCTTACTTGCCGATGGCGGAACAAATGCCTTAACCGCAAGTTTCATCTATTTTTACTATAGAGACAGCCATACCTCTCCTGATAGTTGACCTATGTGCTCGTTTGCCTTTCCCATGACATAAAGAAAAAGTTAATAGGATATTTCTCATATTTCTTATGAAGTAAAAATGATGGTGCGCATTTTTCCAGAAATATGTCTGCAACTCATTCATCTGTCTCCATACATTTAGTATGAAAAAGGGCCAGATGAATGAGGTGACCGCAGACATATTTTTGGAGAAACGCCCTGGTAATGACTCACCTTTGTGGGCGAAGTTGCAGACATCTTCTAGTTCCTTTATAAAATTCATAATCCTATTGCATTTTTAAATACCACATTAAGATTCGTTGACCCCACATTCGATTGTGCATTTGTAGGGGCGGCAACGGTCATCGGACTTGTTAAATATGTATGTATTCAAATATTTTTGGACCCTTTTAAGGACACTATTCGTACCAATCAATCCTAATACACGATTTAATGGAATGCATATGTATGTACAGTAGTATTTCTAAGTAGTTTGTATAAACCTACCAGTCAGTGAGGAAAGACTGAAGAAACTATTTAGATCAAAATATTCTTATACTATCCAGTGGCGAGCAAGCATGCAGACCATGTTTGTAAACAAAAATTGCCCCATATAACAAAAGAAGCGTCGCACTACTAGTAAAATAAATCAAAAATCAAAACTGTTTCCCTTCTATATATCTGCCACGAACGAACGTCCAGTGCTGGACATAGGCCTGCCCCATAGATCGCCACAGAGTGCGGCCTGTGCAGATCGCAACCACCGACTCCCCGCTACTCTCACTATGTTTCCCTTAAGCAGTGGTTCCTAACCTTTATTGCTACATCACCCACAGGCCCCATCGAATGTATCTTGTGTTACTCCTCCAAAAAATAGGTAATACAGGCAATTACATGAAAGTACTCAAATAAAAACGACTTAATATGAGTATTACCCCTGAGAAACCATAATTTTACCCCTAAAGGGGTAATTACCCCCAGGTTCGGAACCACTGCCCTTAAGTAAGTCAAAATCCTACTCGTCGACGTTATTCTAGTGTCACATATTAAAACACATTCATGTTTTGCTTGAGTGCGAGTCGGACTCGCCCACCGAGGGTTCCGTACATCATCATCATCATCATCATTTCGGCCATAGGACGTCCACTGCTGGACATAGGCCTCCCTCATAGATTTCCACTTAATTCGGTTGGAAGCAACCTGCATCCACCGTGAGCCAGCAGCCTTAACCAGATCATCTGTCCATCTTGTTGGTGGACGTCCGACGCTGCGCTTGCCGATTCGTGGTCTCCATTCGAGAACCTTTCGGCCATCTGTTCTACGTGCTATATGCCCTGCCCATTGCCACTTCAACAAGCTTATCCGTACAAATACTTTAAATATGGCCGTATTTTTTTGGATATTAGTTTTCAGATTTATACTTGTAGTATAAAGACGGTATTACTTGCCAAATTTCATAATTCTAGGTCAACGGAAAGTACAATCGAAGACACTGCCAACTGACCACTTGTCACCCTTATTACAATGTATTAAGGTCTACTGATGGTCACTTAACTGTGTCTTCGTTTGTACCTTATAAATTATGGTTTCCTTGAGACAGTTGAAATGTACGCTTTTTTCACGTGAGCTTAGAAGTTTGATTTTTTCACAGTTTGAAGGGACCGTAGACCTGAGAGTATGGTTTTAATTTCAACTCGATACCTTCACGTGTTCCCGAGATAAAGAGTCTTGACAGACGGAGAACAAAGTGATCTTATAAGGGTTCCGTTATTTCCTTTTGAGGTACGGAAACCTAAGAAAAAATATTTATGGCGTTCAATATATAAGTCCCGATTACTCAAAGCATGTGGTATGTTTTGCTTAGTCTATATTATAAAATGTGCATACATTCCATATAATATCGACTGCCGAGGCCAATGATCTTGGGGCCCAGGGACTAACATGGCCCCCGAGGGGCCCGCGTGCATACTAAACGTCACTCGCAAATAGAATAATGTGTAATCCTATTTTTCTATTCATACTTCCCCTAGTTTTTAATGGGCGCGCTACTATTGTGATGATCGAGATGTTAGTGAGTTCTATTCGATATCTTGTTTTTCATATTTCATTTCATAATTTATTGCATAGTCATGTACATAAAGGTGTTACAATTTAAAGGTCAGTTCATGACGCCCTGTGAGGGCACACAATATACAAAACCACTTACTTAACCTAGTTTATAAGTAGTTTACAATTAATATGTATGTATTGCATTATTTATATATATATATATATTTAGGATGTCATTTCTGAATCTGTATAACGTAAGTCAGTTTATTTTGTATTATTATAGATCGCTTTAATTATTTATAATTATCAGATTCCGTGTTAGGTTTTATGGTATGTATGTAGGTAAGTATGTTAATTGTCTTATTACGATGTTTTTAATGGTAGTAGTGTCTGTCTTATAGGATATGTGGTTTTATTTAAAGTTTATTGCACTATATAAGAAAGTACAAATGGCGAGTTTAATGCCGTAAGCAACTAAGCACATTAATGTTAACCAAGTTAATGCGTAAAAAACATTGTGTCAAATCAGCGCAGCAGAAGTTTTTTCAAGAAGGGCTTTCGCCTTCTCACTTAGGTGTTCAATGTTCAGGTGTACACCCAGGTGTTATCTCGAAGGCATGCATTAAATCTCTCAATCATTCCATACAAATACCTCTTTAGTAACTTTTCACAAAAACCCGCTGGGTGGAAGTTTTTCCAAAAGGGCCCCTATTACCAAAGCATGCTGAGGTGACGAGACAGACAGCTATCAAAAGTGAACACACGAAGAAAACTATTTATTTCTAATCCGAAAGAGAGGACTCTTTCGGATTAGAGCAAGTATGAACTTTGGCGATGAAAGGAGGTTAGTGAATGGTGACCATTGTCGTCGAAAAGAAATGGGGGTTACCACCAGCTCCATGGTCAGACAACATCTTCCGCACGGCCCACGCACGGCCACTAAACATTGGATGAGGCTGGCACAGGATCGAGGATAGTGGCGTAATATAAAAGAGACCTGTCAGTAGTGGGTGGATATCAGATGAATGGATAGGATGCCTGATGATAACAGGAAAAATTGAAGGCAAAAGACCTAGAAGCAGAAGTCCCAAATGGTGGTCATACCAGATATCAGATGAACTGACAGTATCTGTCAGCGCCGCACTCCACCAAGCAACAGATGGAGACAGCTGGTTGACGGAATCAGAAGGAGTCACGATCCTCAGCACCGAGGGAACGATTGAGAAGAGAGAGATGGATAGATAAAAAAATCCTCGAATCGACTTCCCGTAGTAGCTTAGTTATCTACACACCGACATGTAACGATATATCCCGCGTATATTATATTCGGTTTGTTTAATTAAAACAGCGGAAACGATCGGGTGACCCTCGTTCGTTATTTCATCGGGTACGTAAATATATAAATTTTACGGATATTTTTAATAGCCATTGGTCTTTTTGCTGTTTTAATTTTGGGTAAAATATTGCTTTTCAAATTGTAAACAACGGCGGTGAGGGTCAAAATATCAAATGAATCGGTTTAATAGATACAAATGTAATTATAACTCAAGACTTGCTGTTTATTATTAAAGCAGATTCAGAAAAGAGCTTGAAACTCTTGTAGTTTATGGGTTTCGCTGAAAAACTTAAGTCTTAGATTGTTGAGTCATCTCTTGTTTAAAATAAAAAGCTTCTTCACGAACTGCATCAAGTTAATTAATTATATCTATTCAGAATTCTGTAAAATTGATATCCGTGTATGTATTGGCATTCGTTTTTCATATAGCATCAGGACTAAAGAGATCTCACCCGATTTTAATAGTTTGACCGTGTTGCCTAACAGTTGGATTATGGTCCAAAAGTTTGATGAAAAATTATTAAAAGTAGCTTGTTTCCTTTTTAAGCAGTTATCTTTTGAATACGAGGTAAATGCGTTTTTTTTTCTTGGATTTAATTAAATTGAGCATACATTTATTAGGTACGGACAAAAAGGTGTTCGTAGATTCGACCCGAATCCAGTACCGTCAGTTTTATGACGACCACTTGACTAACTAGTAGTTAATAAATAGGTTACTTTCCTGACAGATCAAATCAGTTACTTTTTATGAAGTGTCAAAACGCTCAGATAGTATGAAATAAAAGTGAAATGACGTCATTTTACTCAATTATCAAATCATCTTCTTATTTATAGGTTTTGATCTTTTAAAGATTTTTTAAAACGCTAAATAGGTGATGTTTAGTTCATTTTTGCAAATTTTCGAAAGCTGATTTAATGGCTAGCGTGTAGTAATTTATATTGACTACAGACAAATACCCTATTATAATTTGTTTAATGTGAATGCCCTGCCCATATTTGACAACCGCGAGCATTCATGCTTGAACCGCAAATTTGACCAGCGTAGAACGCTTTTTTTCACGTGTGCCACGTCAACACGTCATGCCGCAAATCTGCCGTCTCGTAAAGGCGGCATATTTTTGCAGTGTTTACGAATAGCCGCGCGGTGTCGATTGCGGAGCTATCGGGCCCGCGGAATGCCTGTGGTTTTGATACTTTTGCATTATTTTTTACATTAATCTTATATCTCACTTTCCGGTGTGTCAATGGCAATAGATAAGGAGAGCGATCTTCTATACCTCCCAACTTACATAAAGCCCTATCAAGTACTTCCCTCTACAAAATAGTACATTACATAACTAGGGTGGTAATACAAAGAAAGGCCGAGATCGCAGAAGTTTGCGGCCCGAGCTGCAAGCGAGGGACGTAAATATGCGATCGAGGGCTTTCTTTATTACCTTCCGTGTTGTGTACATCATTTTATGTCTACACTTGGCCAGAAAGCGGCTTCTTCCGTACGCGCAGCGTGCAGAAAATGACACTTTATGGTCAAGTGTGGCATAAATACGTTTATGCCACACCTGGCCATAAAGTGATTTTTTTCCTCGCTTGCAGTTTGAGCTGCATACTTCTGCGATCTCGGCCTTTCTTTGTATTACCACCCTAGTTGTGTAATGTACTATTCCTTTGGCGTTTCTTGCTGGACGGTGATACGGAACCCTTTACATGCGAGTCCGATTAGCACTGGGCCGGTTTTTTTCACCTCTGTCTCGTCAACACGTCATGGCCGCGAATCTGCCGTCTCGTAAAGGCGGCATATTTTGCGGCGTGTTTACGAATAGCCGTCGATTTCGGAGCTATCGAGCCGGCGGTTTTGATACTTTATGATTACCTATATTTTTATACTAAATCGTGTCTCAGATATGCTGTCTAATAATACTTATTGCTGTTCTCCTACTACCTACCCTACGGCTCCACGAAAGCAGTGTATGTACTTTTGTGGTTGTCTTGGCAACACCATTTCCTCTGTGCTGCATCGATTGATCGGAAAATTGTTTTAGTATTCTTTAAAAAACATCACCTATGCACACTCTTACCGTTAAAAATGTGATTATTTCTTTCATAGTCCAGGTAAGGGTCAATGGCAAGAGATCAAATGAACATTCTGTTTTACCTCCTAAACCAGATAAAAGTATCAAGTACTTCCCTCAACATTTTGCCAGAGAAACAATGGTCATGTGCTACGTTACCACGATTAGTGTGTCAAGTGTATCCAACTAAGAAAAAAAATCATCTTTCTCTCTTTCTTATATTTTGGTATGGGCAAAATGATCGCCTCGTCCGTTTGCGGGCCAACGCGCATTCTAACGAAGCACTAAATTATCGAATGCATCGCAAGTATCAACGCCGGCGCGTCCCACCACAGCATTATCGTGTGGGCACAACGATCACCTCGGCCGTTCGCAGGCCAACGCTTCGCATTTTTCCGCCCTCGCGTTTTTTCACCGACTTTCCTTTTTCCAGGCCGCGGTCGAAACTGTTTAATGATTTGAAAAACGTGTTCTATCAGGCTTTACGCGGAAACAACCGAAAAAAAGCCGACAACAAAGGGTTCACGGCAAATATAGACTGGTTCTCGTGCCTTTGCCACCGAAGAAGGGAATTCCGATTCGATTTTGTGCTTTAATGTTAGGGGTTTAGGTGGTGGGTTAGATTTTGATGGTTCCTATTGGTTTTTGCTAAAGTGTTCGGGCAGATCTCATCGGCAATTTATTATATTTTGTCCGTTCGGAATTTACGATTATTTGCGAAGGACAATGGACGGTGGGCGCGATCGGGCGGTTTTCTAACGCCAATAAATTTGTGATGAATGCGCGGGCGCGATTATGTGTCCTCACAATTATCTGTGTCATACTGTGGGTTTGTGCCAATAGCGATAACTGCTTTCACCCGTGGCTTCGCCTGCGTTGTCCCCTTTACCCCAAAGGAACTCCTTACCAGGATAAAAGTCCTGTTTAAATTCCGGACTTGGTCTATTTCTATGCTAAATGACATCTCAATCCCTTGTTACCTCGCTCGTTAGTAACAAACACCCAAACATCTTTACTTTCAAATGTATAATTTTAGTAGGACGATCACGACAAACAGTACAGATTAGTGCAAATGTACGAGTAGGCTCAACATCTTGGCCACACTCTATTAATGCTTTCTACCGAAGCAATCAATCAATTTCCTACTGCGCACAATCCGCATGTGGAATGAGCTCCCAGCCGCAGTTTTCCCGGAAGGCTACAGTATGGAGTTCTTCAAGAGGAGAGTAAATAGGTTTTTAAAGGGTCGGCAACACGCACGTAATGCCCCTGGTGTTGCAAGCGTCCATAGGCTGCGGTGACTTCTTACCATCAGCCGGACCGTATGCTTATTTGCCACCCTAGTTGCATAAAAAAACCCATTTAATGTAAAAAAAGTCTGGTATAGGTTTGCAAGTTTTGCGAAAATGCTTGCTTCAAAGCTGACAAGGTGCAGAAGCGATAACATTAGGATTCAGAACCAGACCACAATCAGCCAACATGTCTCTTTTCAGGTTTGCGGTACAGTATGTCGTTATTACACTCACGGATAATGAATCTGGGTCATTTTCAATATAATTGTTCATAGAAAATGACCCGAATTCATTGTCCGTGAGTGTATATCCCGGGCTCATTTCTAGTATACCTAGACTCCGTTCTAGAAGGTATGCAGGTATACCGACCTTCTAGAACGGAGTCTCGTTCACGATAAACTAATATGACTTAATATGCCTTGATTTTTCTAATATGATTCAATCTTGATGTACCCCTTTTCGTTAAAATACCTTAATAGTTATGTATAAGGTCAACCAGGGTAATTGCGTCTATGGGCACCCTAAAAAATCTGAGCCAACTAAGAGAGATGAAGCATATCAACGAAAGCTGATTAATTAAAACAGCAAGTTCATTAGTGATTAAAACAACAATCTAGAATCTTAATAATTTTAACAAATATATTCCTTGTTTCTATCATTATTTTCTTCTTTGTATGATTCGATCATGTTTAATTAGTTACCTTATACATAATTTTTTGTTGAATCAAATCAGAACATGGTTAATTGAACTATGATAAACAATCAATATCATCTTAGTTGGTGCATCTAACGTCTTGTTAGGCTCGTATGGAATCAAGATGCTTGATTATAACTATCACAATCTTATTAGGAGCAACCAATTTTTTTTTAGAGGGGGGGCAAATGCGTCTTTTAAAGATTCCACTAAATCCGTACTTTTTAAAACTGCGATAGTTTTAAAACGTTCGGATTCAATTGCAATTGCGTCTATGCAATAACCCCGGTTGATCTTAAGGGTACATTTTCTGCATTTTAGCAGCGCCTTTATCGTCATTACAGGTCAAGCAAGAAATTTGCAAGGAATAGTGAGAGGATTCGAGTTTTCGGCGACGAAAGCGGTATCGAGGCAGAGACTGATTTTATCAATAGTTCTTCCTTGTAATGTCATTTTTGTGAGCGGCTAAAACGCTCGAAAATCTACCCATTCAAATAAATCAATTATACCCAAAACTCTTGTTATCAAGATTCCAGCGCGCGCTTCGAAATCGCACCCAGGAACGAAACCAAAACCAACAAATCCTAACGCGCAAACCTCAAACGTACTTACTCTAAAGAACTAGCAAACCCACATAATCAACTAGCAAAAAAACACTATCGCTACCGACTTGTTCAAAAAAGCCCGAGCCGGGACGTGGACGTACATAAATTTGAATCGCGGAGCTTCGGGCGAACCGAAGTTTCGCACCATTAATTCTTGCCCGCAGTCCACTGCACTTTTTCCATTTTTTAGGGTGCTGCTGGGTCGAGGGTCTATAATCTGTCGAGTGCTTTGGCCGATTGTTTTTCATGCTAAATAGTATTCAACTCTATCTCGTCTAATGTAGGGAGGTTGCAGTCTTACCTGACCAATCCTTAAAGTAACGTAAAGCTAAGAAATTTATATTATAAAGGACTCCAATCTGACGAGGTACCTACTCCAAGCAGTTTCAGGGATCATAATAGTACTTCTAAACTAAACTTGAAATTATAGTTTAAACCTTAGCAGATTCCTAATCTGAACAAGTCAATATAAACAGTTAGTATTCTGTCATATTTTTATTTGTCTGGTATTCCAATTGACGATACGTTTAGCCTAATGGGAGTTACACCTCCTACGAAGCTAGAGGTCCCGGGTTCAAATCCTGGCAAGGGCACTTATTTGTGTGATGAGCACAAATATTTGTTCCTGAGTCTTGGATGTTTTCTATCTATTTAAGTATATAAGTATGTTTATCGTCGTCTAGTACCCATAGTACAAGCATTGCTTAGTTTGGGACTAGCTCGATTTGGGCAAGATTGTCCCCACAATATTTATTTATTTATATTTAATTCATTCATTGGCACCCTCCGTGTCAAAACTACTCACTATTTTATACATGATTTGTTACAGGAAAACTGTTGTCTCATACGGAACCACACACCGCTGAAGAGCTCCGCTTAACGAAGTTTTTCTATTTTTCGTGAACACGCGAAAAAACGAATTGCTTTTCTATATGCAAAGTAGCGACCACCGACCACGTCTCCTCTCTGTGGCTGTACTAATAGGATGGACGGTTCGGATTCTTCCACAATATATTGCGGTATTTTTATGTTTTATTGGTCAGGATTTGGGTTCCATTAAACTTTTTCGAATTTTATGTTACGGAAGATATTGTTCTTCTTGTTCGGCAATTTTAAAAGGGGATCGCTGTTATTGTATCGTGGGGCAGGGAAATTAGGGATGATTTGTCGCCGATTCTTCCCCGCTTATGGGCTATCGATGGCGTCATTACCCTCGCTTCAAACTTTATTTTCTTTATAAATATTTCCCTTCATTCTCTATGCCACCTGCACGCCCAATAATTCTTAGTTCGCGTCAAAGTAACTTCGCCTAACTTATTTGGTGTCGTCTTTTTGGCTCGCCGTATCAACCATTATTCATCGCAACGTCATTCCGCGTCGGCCATTATTAAAAACTTTATTAAAAACGGAAGGTAATTAGAAGCGACAATGTAGCGAACATCGATCACGGCAGAAGAAAAGCGTCGGCCCGCTTCGAATCTGCATCAAACGATCGCGCCGGATTGCCACAATCAATTCTCATTTGCCGCAAACCGAGGAAAAAACCTAACCGAAGAAGGGCACAGATGGCAAGCCATTTTTAATCGTCGAACACCGGAAAGAAGAAGAATGCTCGCGAGTCATTCGCAGACAAATCGCCCATAATTAATGATGGAGCGTACATTTTTTTCCACTTCGATGCCAATAGTAGAAATAAAGGAGCCACATTAGAGAAGGGACGAAACAAAACAGGGTGCGGGTGTCGAACGAAAGGAGAATTTATCATCTCGGCGGCAGCGACAGTCGGCACGACCGCCAATGTCCATTTGGATAATGCCCAACGCGATTAAAAATATAAAAATACCCCACCGCCCGGTGGGGGAAGGGGATTTGACGGAGGACCGCGCTGAGGACACAAAAGGATTATAAATGAGAAGGAATTTTAGATAATATTTGTACGTTGGATGTGGATTGTAATGTCGGTGAGATCGGCTGGATGCGGGGGCCACCCCGCCCGCCGGGGGCCTTCCGCGATTCGGCCCTAATGAGTGTTTGTATCAATTTGTTAGTATTGTATTTGAATATTTTTGTGCGTTCGTTACGATTTTAATCCCCCGTGGTCGTGGCAGTCTGGATCGATGTTCTCCGTTTTATATTTGTGTGGCGGTTTTTATTTTTAATACGGACCCGTTTGATCGCGGCCGGGTCGTTTGTGTGTTGATTAAAGGCGTCGTTGGCCTTTTTGCGGACCGATATCTCAACCGGCCGCGTTTTATACTTTTTACCTTCGCTTGCACCTCGCAAAACCGCAAAAAAACGGTAGTAACACGCAAATTATATCGCCGGGGAGCAGTAAGATTCGTAATTAATTTTTTACATGCGTGTTAAAAACGCCCTTACAAAAACGTGTGTAGCATCCGCGATAGTACCCGAAATGAAATTCATCGTCGTAATTAATACATTTATATATTTTATTTTATTTTGGGTTTTTAAATACGGAGGTTGAATCAGAATGAGGGCCGAGAAAAGAATAACAGCGCTGCGACACCGTCCGCCGACGTGTTTTCAATTCATTATCTCCAAAACAAAAATTTCATTAGCCCCGAGATTTCCTTTTTAAATTAAATTATTCATATATAAATTAAACAAAATATAATAGAGGTCCGCTCGAGTAAAAAAGCGGCTTTATCGTATCATATTTTATTAAACGAATTTATAATTCTACGCCGATTCGAGTAAATCCTGGGCGGGGGTCTCGGGAAAATATTTATGAATGCCGAGCAGAAAAATCCACAATAATATTTCAGGTTGGATGTCCGGCCTTACTTACCCCCGCTGATCTATTTAAAAAAGAGACCCGGAAGGACAAAAGGGCTGCTCGTAAAAAAACTGGACACGTATAGAGGCCCCAAACGCTTTGTCTAATTCTTATTTTTTACCGAATCGGAACCTTTTCGCGTTTTTATCGGTTTTTGTTCCGGAGACATTGCCGGGCAGCGATTGTTCTAATGTGGGCCGTTTGTTACTTTTTTTCTATTTCACGTGGTCGGGATGACCCTCCGCTTTGGTATGTAAAAATTGTGTGATTTACGCCCTTAAATGTGCCGTTTTCTTTGGGTCCTTTCTGTGTACATGCGAATCAGTTCTAATTTATAGTCCTTCCCTCTCGGTTTGTTTACTCTGTCTTGTGAGGCTCGCTTAGCTGAACTTATTCTTTCACAATATGTAGGTATCGTTATCTTCGTATTTGTAAGAATTCATTACACTCTTGCGTTTTAAGGAATGCTTTATCCGCTTGTAACAAATCGTAAGTCAGCTGCAGAGATAAGTAGCCCCCCTGTCATACATTCGTGGTATAGCAGGGGGTATACTTATCTCTACATCTAAACCCTTGAAGATGCCCGAAACAGTATGATCAGTCGGGGCAAGTCCGCCTACGTAAGCGCGCCTACCATAAAAATATCGAAAAGTACATATATTATACTACAAACGACATCTTACAACTATCGATATCTTACGTTTGTACTGACTGACCTTATGCAATTTTATGCAGCCCTAATTCATATTATTAATTGAAATGTAGTACTAAAACTGGGCACTAACTGAAGCTATTTATTATTTGATCGTATGGCGTCATATTACATAAACATTTCATTATAAAATAGGAAAATTATACATCCACATTCAGGGTCCTGAGCCACGAGATTACGTCGGGTGTTAGCTTGTACATATCTTCGGGGGAACCAGACTATGAGTGCAGAGGGCAGCGCTGTGTAATGTGCTCGATGGTTTGGGTCTCTTCACCACAGTCGCAGAGAGCAGAGTCCCGCCAACCCCACTTGTGACGGAAGCAGTTGCAGCGCCCGTGACGTTCTCAGTCTGTTTACTGAAGCTATTCAGTCTACTCTTACATCCTCAAAGACTAACCAATATTAACTATTTTTTTATCCAACGGTTTCAATATGACACCAAGTATGTAGATTCTGTTTTAATGAAATCAATAGCAATCATATTAAAATGGCTCTAATTCTCTATCTTATGCTTTTAAAAAGTAAAACTGGTGAGTTTATTGCGGTGTTTCTTCTCACCAGAAGCTTATTTCTGAATCAGACTGGTAAAAGGCCTTACTTACAAACTCATATGGCTTACTTACAAACTAAGTGATTTTGATTTGATACCTGGACCAAATGAATAGATCAGTCCAACGTTTATGTAACGCTATTTGACGTCGTTAGAAGTTAAGTCAGGTTGAAACTTGTAATATCACTTATTAATCTGTGACCTCTCATATCAAAGGGGCTATGCAGGATAAGCGCATTATACGGTTCAGTAGACCGTTTTAAAAGTTCGTTAGATAAAGGTTTTACAAACTTTTTTTTCATCGACTTCTCGAAGTTGTCTGATAATATAATAGACGAGCCTTTCGTTGAGTTCATTTTTGAACGAATGTGGGCTCTGAGCTGGGCAGAGGCAGGGGGATATATGGCTTGCAGGATCCCAATCGCACAAACAGGTTGTTGTATGTTGTCGTTAAATGACTAATCAATCAAGACTAACCAAGAGCATGCTTAACGAAATAGCAAAGCAGGTTCTAGCAAATAACCTAATATGGACTTCGTCGATGTAATGCCTGAATCGGTTAACTCTGAGCAACTGTACATCTAGAGCAACTGTCTGCCTACTGTCGCGCGACAAATACTACACTTTCCATTTAATACTGTGTGTTGCCTGTAACAGGAGCAAATAATTAAAACGTAGATTCTAGTCATCAAACAATAAAACTTTCGTTCAACAACTTTTAAAAATTATGTAATCTTTTTCATACAAATTAAATAATATTTTCAATGTACGTTAACATCAGTCTAATTGACATCGCTTGTCACGCTACAAACATATATTGCGGTTTCAAATAAACTTCAAAGTGTACTAAAAATTAAAACATAAGTTAGTTTTAAATGTCGCTGAACAAATGTTGTTCGGTTTAAGGTTTGCAATCTACGTTTCAATTATTTGCTCTTAGTACAGGCAACAGTGACTGAATTTCGACGACTATCGATAATTATGAATTCCTATTCATAATGTCCTGTTACCTAACAGGACAGTATGACGTATAACTTTATGGATAACTAGGGGATCCCGGGGAATTATGTTTAAGCGGTCAGCTTATGCGAGATTGATTGATCGCGACCACCGCTCGGACAGACTTCAAATTGACCGTCTTGACATTCAAGACGCGTTCCACGCGATGTCAATGATTTGCATAATCTTTATTGGTTTCAGTACCAACCTCATTTATGAATGAACGATCTTTATTATACTGATGGCACTAGTAACGGACAGGAACCAATTGTGGACATTTTTCCCCGTAAAACCATAACACTAAATTAACTGACACAAAATTTTTAACTATCAACACTATATTCAGATAACCATCAGTTATCATAACTGGTAAAGTCCTTGAATAGTGGCTGTAAGCCATTAAATGTTTGCTGTCCATTACTAGGTACTACTGTGCTTAACGTGTCCATGATTGGTCCCTACCTTATATATGAATGAACGATCTTTATTATACTGATGGCTCCGGTAATAAGGAACCAATAGGCTACTTGACAGGTTTCTGATAAGTAACTCAGATTGTTTAATGATGTCTATTGAGCACTCAGAAAGTGGTTATTTTTAATTCTTTTGTGTATTTTTTCTGAAAAAAGCAAATAAAAATGCACTGTTAAAATTAGGCGCCAAAACGCTTTCTCGGACAATATGGCGTCTATGACGTAACACGATAGTAAACCGACAAACGTCAACGAGGATCGCATAACGTTCTGAATGACAGAATTACGAACGAATAGGATTGACAGATGCTGTCGATGCCGTTTACAATGATGTGACGTCATCGGCCAATCCAAACCGTTTTCGATAAAATGGCGACAGATAAAAAATAATCAATTTTCATCCGAGTTTTATAAATAAATTACCCATTTATTTTTAGTAATATTCACGTAAATTGGTTTTAATACTTATAATTAATACATATATCCATAATTCTTCCATTATTTTTCACACTGTCAAGTAGCCTATTGTGGACATTTTTTCCCCGTAAAACCATAACACTAAATTAACTGACACTAAATTTTTAAACTATCAACACTATGTTCAGATAACTGATGGTCATAACTGGCAAAGTCCTTGAATAGTGACTGTAAGCCGTTAAATGTTTGCTGTCCATTACTAGGTACTACTGTGCTTAACGTGTCCATGATTGCTCCCTCTGATATTTCGGATCTCGGTGTTCGTTGAGAATCTCACCGCTAGAGCATTATTTGCCCCAGACTACCCTACGAAAACCTTTTTTTTAACCACAATTTCCGAACGTCCGATTAACCCTTGCCGCGAACAAAAATGGCGGCCGTAATCAAATTATTATCAAAGCCAAGGGTGAGACCGGTGCCTTCGTATTTATCACGAGGTTATGAATGGTTCTTTTTTTTTCCCGATTATAATGGCTGGACGCTGGTCGGTTCCGGATCTTTGGTGAAAATTATGGTTTTTATTTAGGCTGGGCTTAGGGGACCCTTGTTACGGTTAGTTATATTTTTTCATTTACGTGCAACGAATCTTTTCATCAAAAAGGGTAATTTGGACCTATTCAATAGTGATAAGCACTGATTGATTAATCTTAGACTTCATCATCACATAATAGTAAAATTGATGTCGATAGCTTTAAAAATGTGTGTTTTAGACACATTTATTATCAAACTAATATTTATATAGGTTCTTGTAAAGGTTTTCTGAGCCAACTATTGTTTATACTTTCTCGCTAGTTAAGAATTCTCAGACGTTTATAACGCTCATCGATTAAGGATATTTTTTCTTAGATTTAAGACATATCTTGATGTTTCTTCGGTGTTGCCGTTGAGTTCAGGACTGTTTTGATGTAATAACATCTAGTTGAGATTTATTTTTCATTAGGAATGTTGTGTACATCACTGTTAGGTAATTGCCAAAAGTCGCTATTGTATTCCACTTCACGCAATAAAAGCAAATATTTTATTAGCTCCCCTCGTTTAAAACTCATACAAATCTATTACGTACTTCAATCAGCTAGCTGATATTATCTATACTTATACTTATGTCACAGTTTCGATTCAAAACATTTTAAATTCTGTAATTGTAAAGTCTCTTAAAGCGTAATTGTAGCACACATTCTTCTTGGTGTGCAATAAATAATGATTGTATTGTATCTATAGTTAATTTTTTGCTCCTTGCATGTACTTAGTACCTAGATGCTAAATCTGGTGATGTGTTTGTTTCCAGAAGTTTTTCGCTGGACGAACGGTTCCTGTACTCTCAAGGAGAGGTCCGCCGCGTGCAGTGGCACCCCAGCTCGCTGTCCCATCTGTGGGTGCTCGTCTCTGACAACACCATGAGGTAATCAAAACAACTTCTTCGGAATTCAATGAAATAAACAAATAACAAGGAAACCTGCTTCCACTTAAAAAACCGCATCGAAATCGGTCCATCCATTCGAGAGCTACGATACCGCAGACAGACACACCGCCAGCCAGACAGAAACACAGACAGACAGACATTGGCGTCAAACTTATAACAGTCCTCTTTTTGCGTAGAGGGTTAAAAAAATATTTTTGACCAGATATAAATATCAAAGGCAATATAGTTGGCGAAATAGATGGCTACGCATGAAAATAAAAAAAGTTTTAGATATATTCCATATGTTATAATTTCAGTCAACCGATCCGATACTAACCCCATTCTTTACAAATTTCCAGGTTATACAACATCGCCCTAAAATCTGGGCCCAAACTTGTCAAGATCTTCGCCATCGGCCCCAAACCCGCGGGCCTCCTGGCCTCGCGGCCTCTGCTGGACAGCCTGGGTGACACGGCTGTGGACTTCACCACCACGCCTGGCTCGGAGAGCCTCCTCATCCTGAGAGGGAACGGCGATGTGTACATGATGGAATGTGATTTGGAAGCTAAAACGTGAGTTGCTGATCAACTGTAACCCGGACCCCTGGGACCAAAGTAGGCGCATAAGCATCTGGATGGACTCGCTCCATTGTAGACGCCATCATTGCTCACCATAAGGTATGATCATAATCAAAAGCGACGCAATTTAATGTAAAGCTCCCAAGCTCGCGGGCCTCCTGGCTTCGAGGCCTCTGCTGGATAGCCTGGGAGTCACGGCGGTGGACTACACCACCACGCCAGGTCCGGAGAACCTCCTCATCCTGAGAGGAAACGGCGACGTGTTAATGATGGAGTGTGATTTGGAAGCTAAACGTGAGTTGCCGATCAAGGAGGGTTTCTAGAAATAGTATTAATTACCTTGTTGACCTGTAACTTTGGTGTTATCAATATATGTTTGTATTTTCAACTGGCAGCATGGCGGGAAAACGTCTTCTAGATAGCAGCTGTCAAAGCCCATCAATAAGGCCACAAGATTTTAACATCTACTGTCAACGTAGGAATAAACATTAGTCGAATAGAGCTTATGCAACGGCGTACCATCCATACAACTCTATTCACACAGTCTTGCCTAAAATTTTGCATTTAAGCTCCAGTCTACTGCTTTGAAGAAAATGTAAGCCAATTTTCCGGTCACTGCCATGTAGATCCCAAACGGGATTGGAAGCCACAAAGTTCATTACCACTTCCTATTTACCATTCCAGACTTCAACACAAGCTGACTGGCCCTCTGGCAATGTACCCGCCAGCTGACGACAACTACGGCTCGGAGTCTTGCTCCATCACAGCATTGTCCAACAGCAACGACATGCCGCCTCTAGTGGTGGTCGCCACTTGCTCCGCACAGCTGTACCACTGCCTGCTGTTGCCTAATGTGAGTATACTGCGACAACCGCGGCTCGGAGTCTTGCTTCCATCACAGCGTTGTCCAACAGCAACGACATGCCGCCTCTAGTGGTGGTCGCCACTTGCTCCGCACAGCTGTACCACTGCCTGCTATTGCCTAATGTGAGTATACTGCGACAACCGCGGCTCGGAGTCTTGCTTCCATCACAGCGTTGTCCAACAGCAACGACATGCCGCCTCTAGTGGTGGTCGCCACTTGCTCCGCACAGCTGTACCACTGCCTGCTGTTGCCTAATGTGAGTATACTGCGACAACCGCGGCTCGGAGTCTTGCTTCCATCACAGCGTTGTCCAACAGCAACGAAATGGCCGCCTCTAGTGGTGGTTGCCACTTGCTCCGCACAGCTGTACCACTGCCTGCTGTTGCCTAATGTGAGTATACTGCGACAACCGCGGCTCGGAGTCTTGCTTCCATCACAGCGTTGTCCAACAGCAACGACATGCCGCCTCTAGTGGTGGTCGCCACTTGCTCCGCACAGCTGTACCACTGCCTGCTATTGCCTAATGTGAGTATACTGCGACAACCGCGGCTCGGAGTCTTGCTTCCATCACAGCGTTGTCCAACAGCAACGACATGCCGCCTCTAGTGGTGGTCGCCACTTGCTCCGCACAGCTGTACCACTGCCTGCTGTTGCCTAATGTGAGTATACTGCGACAACCGCGGCTCGGAGTCTTGCTTCCATCACAGCGTTGTCCAACAGCAACGAAATGGCCGCCTCTAGTGGTGGTTGCCACTTGCTCCACAGCTGTACTGCATACTGTTGCCTAATGAATGTGAGTACACTGCGATAACTACGACTCGAAGACGACATACATCTCTAAGAAAAATTGTTTTAATTTTAGTTTCTAAGTTTTGTGAGTCACGGATTTTTTTTTTTTTACATTTCTGTACGTTCGTTTTGTGTAAACCATGTAAATTTAATGATAGTTCTATAGTCTGTCTATTGGAGAAACATTGTGAAAGCAGCGACTACAACCGGACCAAACAATCCATAACCACGACCACTCTGTAAAAGAGTGCCGACTGAGAAGAGAATAGTCTATTTCTCGTTTCCCATTTTGTATTTTGACGTTTGGAGATCCTTTACACCTCCAAAACATGTTTTGACAACGGAGGCCCCTTACATCTCCATTAATTTTAGTATATGCCTTTTTATTTTCTATTTTTCTTAGTAATTTATCTTGTTTTGACGCCTAGAGACCCTTTACATCTCTTAAATTGTAGTTTTATGTTTATTGAAATGTATTTAGTTAAGTAGTTGTTTGTGATATGCAATGTAATATTGTCACAATTATTGTAATGTGTTTAAAAGAGAAACTGGTGAGTTTCTTCCGGCGCTTCTTCTCACCAGAATGTCATCTGCCGAAGCGCCAAAAGAATCAGACATGTGAAAGAGCCCTTGAGGCCTACTTGCAGAAATAAATTATTTCATTTCATTTCATTTCGAAGTTTTGCTCCATTACAGCGTTATTGTTATCTAACTTAAGTACACGTCACTCATAGCAACTGAGAGCAGCAGCGGATTAGCCAAGGGCCAATGTGGACCATGGCCTTAGCCGCCTGGCACAAGTCTCATGCGCCGCCGCACGCAAGCACTCACGCTCAATTTAAAGCACAAGGCGCCTCTCTATCGGGCAGCAAGTCATACTGGCCTTGGACTGGGTAACGTCAAATTCCAATGCTAAAATCCTGGACAGTCAGACTGTACCTAAGAATAAACTGATTTAGGTAATATTATGCGAAGCATATAACATATCAGAATCCTCTACCAATGTCATAATCTCGTGGCATGTCACTTCAGTTAGTGCAAGTTAAAAGGCAAGGCAGAGAGAGAGCAAAAGTTGTGAGGGGCCTGCAAACAATATTTTCTTGGACTTTACAAGGAAAATTGTTTCTGCGCATTCAAAATGACGTGCGAGTAAACTGTGTTAATGGTATAAAAATATAATTTCAGCCGACAGAGAAGGAAAGCGACAGCCACGCCCTCTACGTGGTGGAGGCGGTGGAACTGAGCATAGTTCTGAACCCGGACAATATCGACCTGCAGTACTCTTATCCTGTGCATCTCTACCCGGTAAGTATTATACGCTACTTGATGACAGTTCAAATCAGCTTCCTTTTATGAAGTGTCAAAACGCTCCGAAAGTATGCAGTTTAGTATGAAATACTAAGTTGTGACGTCATGCTCAACATGGGACCTTATTTTTAGTTTTCGTCATTGTAAAATCGTTGGTGGCACGAAAATAAGTTTGAATGATTTTATCCGGGTTGTTTTGGGAGCGTAATTTGCTAGCTAGAGTTAATGAATTTATTTTGATTGTTGTCAAATACCCGATTGTAAAATGTTACCAAACACTGTCAACGGTTTACTCCAATAAAGGAACTTAGGAATTCGAACACATTGCAAGCTCGTTCCAAAATAAAGAATTGTAAACAATGACGGTTTCTAGACATAGTAATTAAAGTAGAAATAGTAATCCCATCAAAAACATTACATGTAAAAAGATGCAAGTCTCGCAACGCAGTTCTTTTGCAACAAAAAAGTTTTGTGATGTAATGCCCAAGTCCAAAAAAAGATATGGCCGTTTATGCCGCAAAATACGTTCATTTCGTTCGACTCTCTCAAGAAATCCAAAATTTAATTATTATTTACCATAATTTATACTTTCCGCTTACCGAAAACTATGAAATGTGTCAAGTAATACCGTCTTATATTACAAATATAGGGAAAACTCTGAAAACTGTACATGTGTAATGAAATCATAAAAAACATAGTTTTTATTTAAAGTATTTGTACGGAACCCTCGGTGGGCGAGTCCGACTCGCACTTATCCGGTTTTTTCCTAAAAACTCTAATTTCATTAAAATCGCTTACGTGGCATTGCCAGGAAGTATCACGTGTCTTTTCCTATAGTTTTCCTAAGATTCGTCTCGAGTATTCATGCGCACCCCGTTTGCTATTTTAAGGTAAATACTCGTTACTTACCCGACATTTAAGCTAAATACTCTTTCAATTCAATTCATATGTTTTATTTCGGACAACAAAGTATCCATAGAGTGTTAGTATTTAACAGTAAGAAATAACTTAATATAGCTTTAGTATTTAAATCAGTACTTTATCTGGCATAAATAGATTTCCCGAAATACACTTCTCTTAAAATCTTTCGCAGAAATACTTTTAATCATAAAGAAATAAATATCGGGCGACAATATTACACAAATGGAGCTAGTCCCAAACTAAGCAATGATTGTACTTTGGGTACTAGACGATACTACCAAGGACCATTAAAACAAGAGGACTGTCATTCTCCATACAAAGAGCTGTTCCCCGATATTTACAACGCCATCTATGTATAAGCTTGGTATAAGAATTATATTATTTACAACTATTCAACTTGGCAAGCGTGACACAGTATTTAAATGTTAGAACTTATTTATTATTAGCTGTTTACGAACTAATTGTTACTGTACTATGTTTCTTTTTTCAATTGTAACATCGTTAAATGTATAGTTTTTTAGCGCCATCTAGTTTTTGCCTGGATATCCCCTTGCGCTCGGAGTACGATCCAAAGTATGGAGAATGACAGTCCTCTTATTTTAATGGTCCTTGATACTACATATTGATTGGTCTAACATACTCGCCATGTTTTCAGTGCACGAACAACACATATGCGTGCATGCACGCAGGCGGCGTTCACACTGTTGCTGTTCCCGTGCTGAATCATCTCAAGGACTACGCGCTAGCTGATGATGGTAAGACCACGTTTCAGACGTTAGGCTAGATCGACAATCTATGGAACATACAGGTCGATTCACAAGCGCGGATTTTGTATGCAGCCAGTGCTTATTTCATATTAAATCCGCGCCAGCTCTTGTGAATCGGCCTGTACGTAAGTCTAATAATGTATGTATGTAAACACTTTATTGCACAAAATAAGACAAATTACAGGGTTACAAGATTAAGGTATATGTACAAACTTATCCCTTTGAGGGATCTCTTCCAGTTAACCTTTGAGCAGTTGAGTGATGAGACAAGAGAGATGGTAGACAAACTGAGAAACATGTACAAGAGATTATAGAGGTATTTATATGTAAATAAATAAAATAAATACATATACTGTATACAAATAATAAATAATATACAGGTGAAGATTTTTTCATCGTCCTAATTTTGACCGTGAATTGTTTAGCGAAAAATAGAAAATACGTGTTTTTTCAGTCAGTATCTTTCAGTACTAAAATATTGAGAAACAGCAGCTGAAAGATATCCTAAATAAACATACGTTTGTGGATACCGCGCTAGCGCATTACGCGGGATCCACAATGAAATTTCATTTCATTTCAGCAAGCTGAGTAGGGCGCATAACTCGTATTCTTCGGGTCTAAACTAACTCTTTGACGGTCGCGTGCATTAAATTCCAGATTCATCAGAAACGCAGCTATCCTGCGTCCTGTCCCGTTCCAGCATAGCTCGGCACCTTGTATGCACGGCGGGGCCGCGCGCCGAGCTCCGCCCACCGGTGGGTCTAGCGTTGACCCCTCCGCCTCTGCCCGCGTTACTGGTGCTGTGTACTGACGCTACAGTTCTATCTAGGTGAGTGGCTAAGTGCCCGCTAGTTAGCTTTATAATCTCTGCAGCCAGATATCTTGTGTATATTGGGTATCTTGCGTCAGTTTACTCAGTATAGCTCGGCAACTTGTTTGTACGTCGAGGCTGCAGGCCGAGTAGCGACTACTGGTTGGGTCTAGCGTTGCTGCCGCCTCTGCCCGCGTTACTGGTGCTGTGTACTGACGCTACATTACTGTCAAGGTGAGTGACTAAATGCCCGCTAGATGGCTTTATAATCTCTGCAGTCAGATGGGTATCTTGCGTCAGTATAGCTCCGCAAATTGTATGTATATCGAGGCCGCAGGCCGAGTAGCGACTGCCGGTAGGTCTAGCGTTGCTACCGCCTCTGTTCGCGTTACTGGTGCTGGGTACTGACGCTACAGTACTCTCAAGGTGAGTAACTAAATGCCCGCTAGATGTCGCTATAACGTCTGCAGTCAGACAGGTATCTTGCGTCAGTATAGCTCGGCAACTTGTATGTACGTCGAGGAGCCGCAGGCCGAGTAGCGACTACCGGTGGGTCTAGCGTTGCTGCCGCCTCTGCCCGCGTTACTGGTGCTGTGTACTGACGCTACAGTACTGTCGAGGTGAGTGAGTTAGTGCCCGCTAGATGGCGCTATAACGTCTGCAGTCAGACTGGTATCTTGCGTCAGTATAGATTGTATGTACATCGAGGCCGCAGGCCGAGTAGTGACTGCCGGTGGGTCTAGCGTTCACGCTGCCGCCTCTGCCCGCGTTACTCGTGCTGTGTACTGACGCTACAGTAATGTCGAGTTGAGTTACTAAATGCCCGCTAGATGGCTTTATAATCTCTGCAGTCAGATGGGTATCTTGCGTCAGTATAGCTCCGCAACTTGTATGTATATCGAGGCCGCAGGCCGAGTAGCAACTGCCGGTGGGTCTAGCGTTGCTACCGCCTCTGTTCGCGTTACTGGTGCTGCGTACTGACGCTACAGTACTCTCAAGGTGAGTAACTAAATGCCCGCTAGATGTCGCTATAACATCTGCAGTCAGACAGGTACGTTGCGTCAGTATAGCTTCTATGTACATCGAGGCCGCAGGCCGAGTAGTGACTGCCGGTGGGTCTAGCGTGGCTATCGCCTCTGTTCGCGTTACTGTTGACGTGTATTGACGCTACAGTACTCACGAGGTGAGTGACTAAGCGACATTATCTCTTAGTCTTAATATTATCCGTTCGATGGATATCCGGAGCGATATACTCCTACAACTTGAATAATGTAATATATTATTAGAATACAGCTCCCCCTTCTGCTATACACTTTTTATGGCAACTTAAACATAATCTATTTTATTTCAGAACACTGGAGCCATATGATTTAGAAGAGCAACTTTACAAAGAGCTTCAGCTCCGAAACCCTGCTTTGGAACAGGATGACATCAACAACATACTGAAGGAGGTACAACAAAATATCTTCTGACTAGTACATATCTGTACATTTATAACTCCTTTTACCATTACACCAACGAGGACAAACGACGGACAAAGTTTTTAGCTCACCAGGTGTGGTTTTGTTTAGTGAGAGAGTGAAATCATCTGTCAAAACAATCAATACCTTGTTTGTTTATTTTTGTAACAAGTTTTTTAAAGCCCGGAGTTTTTAGTGACATATGGCATATCATTATCCTAAAGTAAACGCCATAATTAGGCGAACTAGTTTGACAGATAAAAATGTTGCCTGACTCATAGAAAATTAAATAGTCATAGGCAAATATCGATAAAATGCTATCGACAATAGTTTGCACGCATCAGGATAGGTCTAAAAATAAATTCATGAAACGTGTAAATCCTTAAATCGTTTCAAGAATTTATTGTGTCCCCTTGCTTTATTTATTAGGTTAAAAAGTTATAAATTAAGACACAGTCATAGTCTTTATTTTTATTATATCGACAAAACATCACTGGCCTAACTCTGGCCACATTTGTGCTCGTGGAACTGTCAAACTGGTTCGCCTAATTATGGCGTTTACTTTAGAGTGATATTCTACTTTAATATACTACGTACCTACTTAATTCCTTAAAAATATGACTACTATTTTCATCATTGCATTTCATTCTTTTCAGAGACAGAAGCTGTCATTCACGGCGATCATCCAAGAGGTGCTGAGCAGAGAGGTTTCGCAACCCATCCTCAACATCAACAGCAAGGAGGAACCCAGCCCTAAGGAGAGTCTCGAGGTAAATGTATCCCTTTTATAGTTTAATAGGGATGTAACGATACATAATTTATGCCACACCTGGCCATAAAGTGGCTTTTTCCGCACGCTGTGCGTACGGAAAAAGCCGCTTTCTGGCCAAGTGTACACATAAAATGATGTACACAACACGGGAGGTAATAAAGAAAGCCCTCGATCGCATATTTACGTCCCTCGCTTGCAGCTCGGGCCGCAAACTTCTACGATTTCGACCTTTCTTTGTATTACCACCCTAGTTGTGTAATGTACTATTACCGATACGATACCGATACCGTTTATTGTAGTAAATAATCGGCGATACCGATACCAATATCTTAGCTAAATAATGAAGTATGAATTTCAATTCAATTTTTTTTATTATGAACCGAAGATATAATTAACGTAATTAATACATAAATTAAGTCAGTAATTGAAATTACTTTTTGCAGATTTTTTTTATAGCAAATTCTTTTCGCGCTCTTCAAATATCGGTTGTATATAATCGGCGATACCGATATATCGGTATCGCCGATTATATACAACCGATATTTGAAGCCCTATAATTTAACATTTCGGTAATCGCAGTATAACCGCCGAATATAGGAAGAGATGTCTACGGCATGCCCTGAAACTCCGATATTTTTGGACTGTATTATACGTCTGTCATATTTTCTGGTTATAAAGAGTGTAACCTATTGATTAATAGCAAGAGACTCAGTTTAAACGCAACGGTTATAATATAACCGTGTGTTCCGCTACTACTTAGGGCTCGTCCAGAAATCATGTGATCAAATTTGACCTATTTTTGACTCCCCCCCCCCCCTCTCCTTGGTGATATTTGGTGATTGAAACGCTTAGAAAATATTGTAGAGTAATTTCGTTGTTTTTGGCTTTCCCGTTGTGTAAAAAAATTACACGTTATGGCTTCTCGGACCCTAACCCCCCATCGTGATCATTCGTGATATTTTTCTGACCCCCACCCCCCCGTTAAAACGATCACATGATTTCTGGACGAGCCCTTGCTGGCGATGTTTAGAAATCTATACAAGTGTATGGAGCTGTAAGCCAACGAATTTAGGAAGACGTAGCTTTAAATGTGAATAAAAAATCGGTTGTCTGTAAAGTCGGTTTACTGACGATAGTCGAACGTGATAACGTTGACCCTGACTTTGACTTTGACTGAAATTGACATTGACTTTGACTTTAACTGACTTTGACTGAAATTGACATTGACTTTGACTTTAACTGACTTTGACTTTGACTTTGACTTTGACTGTGACTTTGACTTTGACTTGGACTTGGATTTGGACTTCGACTTTTTTCCCAATAAGCTGCTACAATGACATTGACACGCTAAAATGATGGCTAAGTGGCCAGTGTAAATATCTGCCGTTCCACGAATATAATGTCAAAGATTTGTTTTAATAATTTTTAAACTACGATTAAAGCAGGCGTAAAACGGAACTAACAGCATCCACTATTTAAATTTAAAGATTTTTGCCAAACTCAGCAGTGTCTCTTGTCATTCAATAGAGATTTTGACAGCCGTATCTTAGGGAATAAGGGCTAATTTATTAACAATTTGTAAGAAACTATCGTCTTAACCACTTTTACTTTAGTGCTGGAATAATATAAAGTACCTATTTGACAGGTAACGGCCCTGCAAGGTAACGGCCCCGCAAGGTAACGGCAAATGACGTCACACTTTTTCGTGCGTGCAGCCGGCTTCATCGAATTATAAGACGTTATCACGTCAAAAATGTACTCGTACATGTGTGTAAATGTAACATTCATCCACAGTTCCTCACGCAAGCGACACTGAAGCTCCGCGGCGAGTACATGTCGCGACAGCAGCGAGCCGCCGACGCCGTCGCCAGGAAACTGGCCGCGCTCCAGTCTCTCAGCACGCAACACGACAAGTGGTACCGGGACTTGCAGGTACGGGGCAAACCCACAGGGCAGTGGTTCCGAACCTGGGGGTAATTACCCCTCCAGGGGTAAAACGAAGTTTTCTCAGGGGTAATATGCATGAATATTAAGCCGTTTTACTTTGAGTAGTTTCTTATAAGCTTATAATACGTATTTTTTGGAGGGGTAGTAATACAAATCTCGATGAGAATGTGGGTGATATGGTAATAAAGTTTGGGAACCACTGCGAAAGCGCTACCTACAGGCAGCATGAATCTGTCACCAATGAATAAAAGTACCAGGCGCTTCATATGCGCTAGGAGTCCACTTTAGCGATAAGACCTATCCACAACCAGCTATCCGGCACCTATGAACCTGGGTATCATTCGATCGTTTGCTACAAAGTACCAGGCGCTCATATCTGATTAGGAGTCCGCTTGCTCTAGTATAGTCCCTAACGCAAGCGGCACTGAAGCTTCGCGGCGAGTACATGTCGCGGCAGCAGCGAGCCGCGGACGCTGTCGCGAGGAAACTGGCCGCTCCAATCTCTAAGCACACAACACGACAAGTGGTACCGGGACTTGCAGGTAGGGGGCAAACCGATAGGGCAAACCGAGAGCTATCTACCAGTAGCGTGGCGTCAAATATAATTTTAGCAAAGTCGGAGCATATTTGGATTTCTTTTTCTTCAGGGGTAGTAGATACTCGACTCGTATGCTTTTAAAAAATAGGCAAACCGGTGGGAATCGGGTTCTATGGACGCCGCGTCACTACTATCTACAGTCAGCACGAATGTCACCAATGAATAAAAGTACCAGGCGCTCATATGCCACTAGGAGTTCACTTTAGCAATAAGACCTAGCCACAGCTAACTTGAATCCGGCACCTATGAACCTGGGTATCATTCGATCGTTTGCTACAAAGTACCAGGCGCTCATATCTGATTAGGAGTCCGCTTGCTCTAGTATAGTCCCTAACGCAAGTGACACTGAGCTTCGCGGCGAGTACATGTCGCGACAGCAGCGAGCCGCGGACGCGGTTGCGAGGAAACTGGCCGCGCTCCAATCTCTAAACACACAACACGACAAGTGGTACCGGAACTTGCAGGTAGGGGGCAAACCGATACGGCAAACGGGGAGCTATCTACAGGCAGCATTAATCTGTCACCAATTAATTAAAGTACCAGGCGCTCATATGCGACTAGGAGTCCGCTTTAGCAATATATCTTGACGCTTAGAGACGACATACATCTCTAAGAAAAATTTTTAATTTTAGTTTTTAAATTTTGTGAGTCACAGTTTTTTTTTTTTTTTTTACATTTCTGTACGTTCGTTTTGTGTAAACCATGTAAATTTAATGATAGTTCTATAGTCTATTTCTCGTTTCCCATTTTGTATTTTGACGTTTGGAGATCCTTTACACCTCCAAAACATGTTTTGACAACGGAGGCCCCTTACATCTCCATTAATTTTAGTATATGCCTTTTTATTTTCTATTTTTGACGCCTTTACATCTCTAAAATTGTAGTTTTATGTTTATTGAAATGTATTTAGTTAAGTAGTTGTTTGTGATATGCAATGTAATATTGTCACAATTATTGTAATGTGTTTAAAAGAGAAACTGGTGAGTTTCTTCCGGCGCTTCTTCTCACCAGAATGTCATCTGCCGAAGCGCCAAAAGAATCAGACATGTGAAAGAGTCCTTGAGGCCTACTTGCAGAAATAAATTATTTCATTTCATTTCAATAAGACCTGTCCACAGCCAGTTTGAATCCGGCACCTATTTCGATCGTTTGCTACAAAGTACCAGGCGCTCATATCTGATTAAGAGTCCGCTTGCTCTACTATAGTTCCTAACGCAAGCGACACAAACTTCGCGGCAGCAGCGCGTCGCTGACGCTGTCGCAAGGCCATTTTAAACCGCGTGGCCTGCGCGGGGCTTCTATTTCTGCTCTGAGGGACACAAGCTGAGTAACAAACCTAACCTAAAATAAGGAGTGTGTTTAATGAGGCTAGGCAGCTGACCAAATAGCTAATAAAGCTAGTTGGCGGAGACAGGTCCACCATTTTCTCTTTTCATCCTATCCATGTTAGTTTAAATCTATTCACAGAGAGACATCGATGACGTGACGCTGCAGTCGACGGTGCTGCAGGAGAAGGCTCTCCTCGCTGAAAAACACCAGGACGACATCAAATACAGGTAAATATAAACTTTCTAACGACATATGGGGGGGGGGGCGGAACTAAGAGGATTTCGTCTTATCAAGGTTCCACTGTAATATAGGTACGCGATTTAATCCGTTGAAGTTGTCTTATTAAAATGTAATTCCAGATGTTCGGCCGTGATCCGCAAGCTGCGCGCGTCGGCGCCCGCGACGCCGGCCGAGCGCGAGCTGCTGTCGGAGCTGGAGCGCTACAGGCGCCAAGGCGAACACGTCGCCGACCAGATATCACAGCTGAGGAAGTACGCTACCAACAAAAACATACAGGTAATCATCTTTTCCAAAAAATATACGGAGACGGCACAAGAAAATCATAATTACAGTCATTGTTGGAGTAAAGTGGAGTTTATCCCCTCGTGGGCCACCAAAAAATGTTGGAGTAAAGTGGCGTTAACCCTTAAATGCATGTTTTTTTTTATCGTTACCAAAAAACATATATGTGGCTACCTAATGGTGTAAGAAACACTAAAAAAATATAAAAAAAAATCTATAGCAAGTTTTTGGGTTATTTTTGCACTAAAATCAAATGTAGGTTAGATCCACATGATCAAATATTGTTTACTTATAGACTGAGAACTTTATTAAATTTAGTAAACTTTTAATCGTTATGATATGCTCTACAACATTATACTAAAACATAATACATATATCTAGTTTTCAAACACTAACTATACTTTGGTTATGTACGATGCATCGTACACCATTTAAGGGTTAATCCCCGATATGGGCCGCCAAAAATGATCGAATAAATGCCCGTCCTGGGTTAGTAAAAATGTAGGAAAAATAATGTGATGATGACGCGCCCGGCCTCCCTGAACCCGGCGAAGAAGTTGAGGGCATTTCTCCAGAAATATGTCTGCGACTCATTCATCTTTCTCCATACATTTAGTATGATAAAGGGCCAGATGAATGAGGTGACCGCAGACATATTTCTGGAGAAATACCCTTGAAGGCTCCGGCCCCGCCATGAGCCTGTCCCGCGCCTCCACTGAAGCGACTCGATGGGCCACCACGTCTTACGATGAACTGCTGCATCTGGTCCTGACGCTGCGTGTGAGCAATCCCGCCCCTGGAGACTTCCCTCAAGTTAAAACACCGCGAACTTTTCACACGCGTTTATTAACTACACACTTATGATTTGTACAACCAAAATGGCTTCCACCAATGACTATTGAACCGACACGACACACGACATTCCCGTTGTGCCGTCTGGAATGAACTCATTGACCGTACGAATGATTCTTAATGACATTGGGTGAACGAATGTATGGAAATTAAGGTGTCAAGTGAATTAATACACCGTTTGGCCGATAGTGGCGCTAGGCGTCATGAATTAAAATTATAATGAACTAAAAACAATAACCCTATGTTAATTTATGTTAACAGTCATGTTGTTGTGAAAAGGACTATAGAAATGCATTAACGCAAAGAACGCTCTCCAAGCCGACGCGTGGAGTTCTTGTGTTATAAGGGCATTTTTATTTTAAAATCTATGGTTAGGCGAAACTTAAGCTATGTTCAAATACCGTCTAACCTGTCAGTCCGTGACGAAATGTATGGAGTTTGACACTAATCGTCAGTTCTGTGACGACCGGCTAACTGTCAGTTAAGAACGCACTTTAAATAAAAGCCGCTTTAGTTTTAATTTTAAATTTATTCCTTTTTGTATGCTGAAAGCCGCTTTGAAGATTGTACGGTAGAGGCTTAACGGAGCTGGCATAGTCAGTCTGACAAAAGCTCCCTAAAAATAAAGATTAAAAAAAAGCCCATAAAACTTAACTCTTGTATTATATAGCAGCTTCATATATTAGTTACATTATAGTAGGTACATTACTACAGAGGTCGGGAAGTAAGGGGTCGCCAGCCGAGTACATATCGATGGCCGAGCGATAGCGAGGCCAGATAGTTACGAGGCTGGCAACCCCATTTCACGCCGAGGTATTTATAGTACTTTTCTCAAATATGCAATGAAATAAATTAAAAAAACTCGAAAAAAAACTTGTTTTCTAGAGACACTAAAAAATAAAGTAGACAAAAAATAGAATTACAGAATGAAAAATGTTCAATTTCCTTTCCAAAAACTGTTTCAGTATACATTTTCACCGCGAATATTTGAATTAAATATTTTCAATGTTTATTACATTACAAGAATACGCGTTAAGTTTGCAATTTAAAATTATTGGAATTTTTTATAATGTATTATTTGCAGGCAACGGATATTCCTGCGCCTAACCTAACCTAAACTTCGACGTCGGCGTAGGTATCTGAATGGTATGGAGGCGATTATTTTTTTAACTTTTGTTTGTAAATTCACCGGGATTTCGGAAATTATTTACAAATATCTCAAACTTGTCCTTAGAGTTAAATGTATTTAGTAAACCGAATAAATTACTGAATTCATTGATACTGCTACAGCCACTTCATATGGCAAGCGCATACATCAACTTGAGTACTTACAAAACTAACCTAAAAAAAGTAAAACCTAAACATTTTTGCGATATATTACATTCTCGTAACGTTTTATGCAATCCCGGAATCCCGAAACTTATATTATTTAAAAATATATTTTTAAGAAGCCGACTCCATACTTGCTTAGTTTTTTCCGGGAATTCGCCAACTTTAGGTAAATAGGCGCAGGAATATCCGATGCCTGATTATTTGTTATGTTCATGTCGATTTTATATAAATAAAACTGCAAAATATAGCAAACATCGTTAATTGTTTTTTTTAATAGCTGAAAGCCGTGATGCTGTGTCGCGAATAGATGTGGAATGGAATTTAAAAAAACACATTGCAGGCCTAGGTATGAAATTCCATTAAATGCCAAGCGTCAAGCCGCACCGGAAACGGCCTATTATAGGGCACGTAATGTCAACATTTAATTGTATGATTGAGAAAAATAAGTTGCGTTTTATTTTCAGTTCAACAAATGGCAGGACGAGTACAAGAGGAAGGACATAGCGCTCGGCAAGTCACACAGCGACACGATCTCCTCCATCCTGCAGCAACAGTAAGTTCAGTCCTACACGTTTGGATATTTTTGGTGGTGGTTGGTTATATTTATTTCGTCACTAAAAATACCGTAGAGAAAAACGTCAAAAGTCACTTAGGAACGTCATACACCGTGGACAGGGCCCACGGTGTATGACGTTCGTAAGTAACTTTTGACGTTTCAAAAATTAAACACGATCCAAAAATTAAAACGTAGATCCTACTCCTCAAACTAAACAACATTTGTTCAGTGACATTTAAAAATAATTGTGGCTTTCCATAAGAAAAGGGACCTTATGACGGTTTCTAGTTACGGAGATATGGACGTTTTAGTGAAATCCTTCAAAATAATCATTTTTTTCTTTTATGCAAAATTGTAAAATATAGGAATAGACGTGTATTTGTAGCTTGGTTTCACTGCTGTACGTTAATTTTTTATATATAAAAATTGGGTTCAAAGTTTAGTAGAAAAGGGACCTTATGGCGGATCACATACAAAAATAATAAAGCTGTTGATAAAACTTATTTCTTTTTTATACCACGACACGACGGTGGTGTTTGGGGTCAGTTGTTTCGTCTTGACGAGTACTCTGAACTGAGATGATATCCAGGGTCTGATGATGGAGCCGGAATGTGGCCATGGGAACTTCGTAATAAAATGTCGGAACGCGATTGTGTTTGGGCTCAGTTGTTTCGTCTTGACGAGTACTCTGAGCGGAAATGATGTCCAGGGTCTGATGATGGAGCCGAAAGGTATCTATGGGAACAACGTAAAAAAACGACGCAACCCCATCGTGTTTGGGCTCATTCGTTTCGCCTTGACGAGTACTCTGAACCGAGATGATATCCAGGGTCTGATGATGGAGCCAGCAGGTGACCAAGCGAACTTCGTAATAAAACGTCGGAACGTGATTGTGTTTGGGCTCAGTTGTTTCGTCTTGACGAGTACTCTGAACTGAGATGATATCCAGGGTCTGATGATGGAGCCGGAATGTGGCCATGGGAACTTCGTAATAAAATGTCGGAACGCGATTGTGTTTGGGCTCAGTTGTTTCGTCTTGACGAGTACTCTGAGCGGAAATGATGTCCAGGGTCTGATGATGGAGCCGAAAGGTATCTATGGGAACAACGTAAAAAAACGACGCAACCCCATCGTGTTTGGGCTCATTCGTTTCGCCTTGACGAGTACTCTGAACCGAGATGATATCCAGGGTCTGATGATGGAGCCAGCAGGTGACCAAGCGAACTTCGTAATAAAACGTCGGAACGTGATTGTGTTTGGGCTCAGTTGTTTCGTCTTGACGAGTACTCTGAACTGAGATGATATCCAGGGTCTGATGATGAAGCCGGAAGGTGGCCATAGGAACTTCGTAATAAAACGTCGGAACGCCATCGTGTTTGGGCTCAGTTGTTTCGTCTTGACAAGTACTCTGAGCGGAAATGATGTCCAGGGTCTGATGATGGAGTCAAAAGGTATCTATGGGAACTACGTAAAAAAACGACGCAACCCCATCGTGTTTGGGCTCATTTGTTTCGACTTGACGAGTACTCGAACCGAGATGATATCCAGGGTCTGATGATGGAGCCGAAAGGTATCTATGGGAACTACATAAAAAAACGACGCAACCCCATCGTGTTTAGGCTCAGTTGTTTCATCTTGACAAGTACTCTGAACCGAAATGATATCCAGGGTCTGATGATGGAGCCGGAATGTGGCCATGGGAACTTCGTAATAAAATGTCGGAACGCGATTGTGTTTGGGCTCAGTTGTTTCGTCTTGACGAGTACTCTGTACTGAGATGATATCCAGGGTCTGATGATGAAGCCGCAAGGTGGCCATAGGAACTTCGTAATAAAACGTCGGAACGCCGTCGTGTTTGGGCTCAGTTGTTTCGTCTTGACGAGTACTCTGAGTGGAAATGATGTCCAGGGTCTGATGATGGAGTCAAAAGGTATCTATGGGAACTACGTAAAAAAACGACGTAACCCCATCGTGTTTGGGCTCATTTGTTTCGCCTTGACGAGTACTCTGAACCGAGATTATATCTAGGGTCTGATGATGGAGCTGGTAGGTGGCCATAGGAACTTCATAATAAAACGTCGGAACCCCATCGTGTTTGGGCTCATTTGTTTCGACTTGACGAGTACTCTGAACCGAGATGATATCCAGTCTGACGATGAAGCCAGAAGGTGGCCATAGGAACTTCGTAATAAAATGTCGGAACCCTATCGTGTTTAGTCTCAGAGTACTCGGCAAGACAAAACAAATAAGCCCAAACACGATGGGGTACCGACGTTTTATTACGGAGTTCCCATAGACACCTTCCGGCTCCATCATCAGACCCTGGATATCATTTCGGTTCAGAGTACTCTTCAAGACAAAACAAATGAGCCCAAACACGATGGGGTTCCGACGTTTTATTACGGAGTTCCCATGGCCACCTTTCGGCTCCATCATCAGACCCTGGATATCATTTCGGTTCAGAGTACTTGTCAAGACAAAACAAATGAGCCCAAACACGATGGGGTTCCGACGTTTTATGACGGAGTTCCCATGGCCACCTTCCGGCTCCATCATCAGACCCTGGTTATCATTTCAGTTCAGAGTACTTGTCAAGACAAAACAAATGAGCCCAAACACGATGGGGTTCCGACGTTTTATTACGGAGTTCCCATGGCCACATTCCGGCTCCATCATCAGACCCTGGATATCATTTCGGTTCAGAGTACTTGTCAAGATGAAACAACTGAGCCCAAACACGATGGGGTTGCGTCGTTTTTTTACGTAGTTCCCATAGATACCTTTCGGCTCCATCATCAGACCCTGATCATCATCTAATGCATTCGCTCGTTTGGTCTAAATCCACCTTAAGACACATATAAGTGGATGTGAGCTCTGCTGTTCCTATTTTTCGAAAAGATGTCTTGCCTACTTATGATACGCATCAGCTAAATCAATTGTTAATCTCAATTAACGATTAACAATTACGTAATCGTTAATTGCAATTAACAATTACTTTTCATTAATTGTTAATTGCAATTAACAGATCAATCGTTAATTGTTAATTGGGATTACATTTTTGCCAACACTGCAAACAAGCATGCGGCCTGCATAATGGTAAGCAAAAATTTTCAAAATGATCCTAGAAAGCTGAAAATTTGGAAGGAAAGGGATTGGGGGCAACAGATTCGGAATTGAAAAAAAAAATAAAAATAAAACATACATTTGTTGTCGTTTTTTTTTTATTTTTTTAGAAAACAATTTTAAAACATTGTTTTAAAACCGATAAAAAAAGTGTTTTTGGGGAATCGTAAATCTTTTTGACCATTTTTAGAAAAACCTTGTTTTTCAAAAATTTTAAAAAAATAAAAAAAAACCTGGCAAATGCCTGTCATTTTTGACCATTTAGGATAAAGTTATTTAATTTTTTTTCTTCAAAAACTTACGAAAAAAGACATTTTTTTGGCGGTGTCTATAATTATTTACCATTTTGTCATGTTTCTCTTTAAACCTTTTTAGAAAAAAAACATTTTTTTTTAAAACATGAAACCGTGTTGAAACTTTTTGAGCATTTTAGAAAACCTTGTTTTTTTTTCAAAAATAAAAAAAACACGTTTTGGCGAATGCCTATCATTTTTGACCATTTTAGAAATAGTTTTTTTAATTTTTTTTTTGAAAAACTTACGAAAAAAGAATTTTTTTGGCGGTCTCTATAATTTTTGACCACTTAAGAATAAGAATCTTTTTAATTTTTTTTCAAAAGATCGACAAAAACAAAAAGTTTTTTTTGGCGAATCCTATCCTACCATTATGATTTTTTTTTATAAAACTCGGTAATTTTTGGTTTTATAGAAAAGTAGTCTATACAAAACACATCATCATAACACCATGGAGTGAATTATTCACCATTAACGTTATAATTATGAGAATAACTCTTAATTGATCAAGATTTGAAGTAAATTTCTAAAAACTTTTTTCTTCGGTATTCTGTTTTAATACAAGTTTAGTAAATAAATAACGTTAATATCGTGCCATACTGTAATTATCAACAAGTTTTGCCTGTCATTGGTCATAAGGCCATAATATCCCATACATTTGGGAAAAGGGACCTTATGACTAAACACTTAAATTCAACGCAACATTATTTGAGAATTACTCTTAATTGATCAAGATTTGAAGTAAATGTCTAATAACCTTTTTTCTTCAGTTTTCTGTTTTAATACAAGATTAGTCAATAAATATTGTAAATATCGTGCCATACTGTAATTATCAATAATTTTTGCTTATGGCTGGTCATAAGGTCCCTTTTCTCAAATGTATGGGAATAAATTTGTGATTTTTACGTAACTTCAATCGTTTATAAATCAAAAAATACGACTTGTAGAATAATAATGACACTTTTGAGATACTTGTGTAGACTGATTAAATATAATTTAGAACTCATTATACGAAAATTGTAAATATTATAGGAATGATGAAAAATATAATAAAAATGACATTTTAATTAAAATAAAAATATTTCGTTGACAATGTGATTTTATTTCTATCCCAAAATGTACAGTCAAATATCTTTAACTATATACAATGGTTTAGATTACAATATATTAAAAAACAGGCCGATTTTTTTTTTTTTAATTTTTTTCTCATAAGCGACTTGCTCTAATCAAAGGCTGATTTTTCACGACCTGGAAGTCACATTAAAAAAACCATTACTGATTTCCAAAGAAAAACACCTTGAGATACATAATCAATCATCATCTCCATAACTTCCAACGGGAACATACTTAAAATTAGTTTCAAACTTCTTTTGACGATTTCTCAAAAGTGCAATTTTAGCATGTGCGGGTTTGATGTTTTTTTAAAAAAAAAGTATGAGACTTAGGGTCATGGTTTTTTTTGTATTAGATAGCTTATTTAACACAGATTTAGGATCTGTGCTTAACTCAATACCTGCTATAAGGTCCCTTTAGCCATGGAAAGCCACAATTTGTCTCAATTTTTTGTACACTTTGAAATTAATTTGAAGGCGCAATGTATTGCGATTTTTTTGTGTTTGTAGCGTGACAAGCGACGTCAATTAGACTGATGTTAACATACATTGAAAATATTATTTGATTAGTATGAAATTACTTATATTTTATTAATCAGTATAATTACAATTTTTTTTTTATAAATATACCACGAAATATATAAAATTAACTTCATATTAAAACTAAACCTTGAAATGAAATTATGTACAATTAAGACTAAATACGTAACAAGTAAAAACAAACAAAAAGAGACAAAAAATAATACAACTAATCCTACTCAAATAGCCCGCCCCGCGCCATTCCAGGCTCAAAGGTGCCCATCACGCTCGCCGCGTTACCACGCTGGATCGCGATGGACAGCCTTTGAACCAGGAATGACCCGGAACGAGGGTCAAGACTCCTCTCCCTTAAGCGGCGCCCAATCTCCCCGATGAAGCTTTTGACCTCAGACCCCCAACATCCGGTCGTCTCGTATGAAATTGAGAAAATCTTAATTTTATGTAATTTTTAAAAGCGTTTAAACGAAAGTTACATTGTTTTGGATCGTGTTACAGGGAATGACGATTTGCATGTTTTTTTTTTAATTTTGCATGTGAATGCATGAAAAAATACGCAAGTAATTATAACGCGCTAGCACTAATTGTCTAACACGTTATCATATCGTGGATTAGCAAAGCGATATTTTTGTTTTAACTAACTTGGATTTCCGCACAGTAGCGCCTGATTCAAACAATCATTTTTATTTCACAGAACCAGCAAAATATCGTCGCTGATCGAAGAAACCAAGTTACTCAAAGATCAACTCAGCATAGTGTAATGTAATTTTAAAAACCCACTCATTTTGTATTAAAATTAATATTTTTGCCCTCTTTCTGTCCTATAACTGTGCCATTTCTACGGACAAATTTAAAACGATTGGATTATCAAATTATCATCTATAAGTATGTGTCGAAAGACTTAAGTTTTTTTAAGTGAAGTTACAGTATTGATACTAATTTCTGATTTATGTTCGTTTTTTTTCACTTCGACATTTTAACATTGTGAAAGTCAATTTAATATTTTTTTATGGGTGCATGTAATAGAAAGCTGATATTGTTTAATTTAATTTTTATACTCATGTGTGGCATTCAAACTCCTAATTCACTGCTCGAGACTGAAGCCACAAAATTTACAGATTTAAGGACCGACCACACCGAAGCTTGACGCTGCGTATACGCTGTGACGCGTCTTTGGCGTCACGTTTTCAACCTTTTGTTTGTGCGTATTTTGAACAACAGTGAGGTCACTCCTTTATTTGTAGAATATTGTAATGATTGTACTTATTCTGTAATTACTGAGCTTGACATTTTGCCCGATATAATTGTAGTTTTTAGTTGTATTCATACATACCTATCTAGTTATTAACTGTTGATTATTCCTATTATATTGTATCAATGTCTGGAAGTAAATAAAACGTCTTGAAATATAGTATTTTTTTTATATATGTAATATTTAAATTAATATTTACCCGTAGAGGATACTCCATTTGAGAACTATAAAAAGTGTTCCTCCACAGTCAAATAATAGGCAAGTCGGTAGAAATCTAGTTCTGTGGACACATCACAGTGAGTCAGTGGCAAAACTAAGGAACTTTGACGTGCAATAGTTCTTAAACTACAAGTTCAAATTGCATGTTATTGAGAATATATCTAATTCATATTATGCTCTATATATACCTGAAAATTCAGGGTTCTAGCTTTTACCAGCGCAAAATTACAGGAGGTTGAAAATGGCCTGAATGACTTCGAGAAAAAGGATGGTACGGCCGTGCCTTTATTTTGCTCGATTGGGCGGGGGCACTGCCGCTAACCTTCTTCTCGAATACCCTTAAAAAGGAAAATAAATTAAAATGAAATTCCCAAATTAATTTTTTAAATATCAAAACTTTATTTGATTCTTTTTTTATTCCATTTTATCATTTTTTTTTTTCGCTCAAATATTGAGCGATTTGCCACACTTAAAACTTATTCATAAGAAAAAATCCTAACTTAGGAATGTCAACAGACATAGCTACTTAACATAATAGTTGCAATTAGGGTTCCGTACTTGGAACCCTTTACAGGATTTTTAAAAAGCCTGTAAAGGGTTCCAAGATATAACATAATTTTCACACCGTCAAGCTGGCGTACCCAGAAATTTCTTATAGAAAGAGCTCACTATATCTCGGCTTCTACGATAGCTAGAGAAATGAAATTGTAGGGCCCTAGGGTACTATTTGGGTACTATTTTTTGACATATAAAGCGTTTTCAAAAACAAAGCCGTTCCAGAGATACAAACGGTGTACGCCAGCTTGACGCTCGGTAGCGTACACCGTGAACAGGCCTTATATTTCAGTAAGTTTAAGGGTACTATTTTTTTCACCTAGGTATTTCGTCGGTACTATTTGGGTACTATTTATTGGCTGCATCAGATTCTGAATATATTTACGGTGTACGCTATCTTGACGGACACCGAATCTCATTACATTATGAGTATTAAAAGAACATTTCTGGAAATGGTTCACAAATTAAAAATTGTGCCTGTATAGGTATATGGTCAAATCTAAAGATCCGTATGTATACAGTTTTCTATCTTATTTCAAACATAAGTTCCGAAATGCGTACCAGTGGCGTGGCGTCAAATATGTTCTTAGTAAAGCCGGAGCACATTTAGATTGGATTACTTCTTCGGAAACAGTAATAGATACATCGGTCATATGCTTTAAAATAGGCATGTCGGTGGGAATCGGGTTCTATGGATGCCACGCTACTGATAGGTACATATTATTATGCCTAGATTAGACATTTAGACCTAGACACTTATGGGTAAAGACTCCTGGTTGAGCAAAGTTTACACTTAATCTCTATGATGTCCATACGTCGTTATCGCGGGTGCAAAAACGATTTGACAGTACAGAAAGATTATGAAAAACAAGCAATAACAGACGCGATACTCATTTTGAGGAACATTTATGCCTACACGTACGAGTTTAAAATTTATCAACATTAATTTCTATATTGCTAAATAAAATGTTAGCAATACGCTTAAGGGTAATATTTCTCAACGATTCTGGAGATGAATGATTTCCACCCATTTTTAAGATGTACGTACACATGATACGACTTCTGGATACGTCAAACTTAATATGCTTAGTGCAATCTATATTTTTTTATTTCCATTTTTTTTACATTTGTGCACTTAATTGCCAGTTATACAACCTACTAAAAAGAGTGTGTATGTATCATATTTAATATCAAGTTTTTAAGTGAACGCATACAGTTATTTCTTTTTGTAAAAAATAATGTAGATATGTAGTTCTTGTAAAAGGGTAGGTATAAAACCCCCGAAAGAAAACTAACTTAACCTACTAAAAACTAACTAAACGTAAAATTTGCGACTGTGCCATGTACCAAAGGTGCGACTAAAGTGATTAGTCGTACACATGTACGACTACTCATTTTAGTCGCACCTTTGGTTTTTCGTTCGGACGGTTTATTATTTACATTTGTAAAATGGGTATATTTTTAAAGACTGATTTTGGACAAATGAGGTAATTTTTGGTCAATATTTTTGAACTACTTGTAGCTCCTTCTTAGACGACCACTATCTCAAATCCGCCAAAAATGTTAGTCATAGGTTTACGCGGACTTGTTTTCCGCAACTCGACGACAAACATGCGCCTATTTTGCGTGAAAATGTTAGTTATGTTGTTTTTGTAAACATGCCTTCAATTTTTATAGACCTTTGCTAGCGAAAACTCTCGACATGTAAAGAGCTTCTTAGATGCTTATAGCTGTAGGCAGATTATGTCCGTTTCTACCAAATAGACATTCTGTTATATGTGCTCTTTATTTCATTTGTAACTGCACCCGCGATAACGACGTATGACTGATGTCGCTTTTGCACGGAGTGCATTGTGGTAGCGTGGAGTCAAATTTTGTCCTATTGAAGTCAAATTTCTATGAAAATGTGACATTTAGACATGTGCAGCTCGCGAGTGAGTTCCGATTCAAACAACTCAGTATATCGTCGACCGTAGGCTGAATTACGGTAAGGGACAGGCAAAACAATGTCCCTTACGCTAATTCAGCCTACGGTCGACGATATATTTCAACTCACTCATTCACTCGCTCTAAAGTAGCTCCATTGCGCCGTGAGCTACGAGAAAAGACATGATCAACATGTATTTTTCGTCTCTGTCTTGTTACCGTATACCTATTACTGCTCTCTCTTTCGTTTGGAAATATTTGGATTTGGAGCTATAAGAGCTAGTGAGCTGTTGACACATCAGAGTTACTGAGCTTATAAGAGCCAGCGAGCCATAGACACACCGCGGAGCTACTGGCCTAAAAGAGTGATTTGAGAGCTAAAGATTCATATCACTCTTTTCACTTTAGTGACACATTTTGCGCATGTCGAGTGACATTTAAATGGAGGTGTTGCCATGTTCCGCTCTGCAAAATCATCGTACTTGCACTCTACGCACGTGGAGTTAAATTTTATCAAAATCAATGGTAAAAATTAAAAAAATACGTAACAAAGAGTAGAAATCTGTCCTTTTTGTTAATTTTGTTACACTTATACTGTTTGTTACGTTTGTTTTTTTATTTTAAGCATCAAAAAGTGCGTATCCAATCCAATTTAGTTGGTTACAAGGAAAATTAGAAATGCTTACTTATAACATTTTATAGCGTTAACTTTTGCCCTGGACTGCATACTTTTTCTAGATTTAGCTGAATAGCTCCTAAGCTAATGTGACTTATTGCTACGCGTGAAGGTCGAACCGCCTTACACTTGGACTAGAGGCCCCCAGAACATCTTGGACACTCGCTTCTCGTCTTCAGTGAAGAAGAAGTCTTTGCCGAGTTTCACGAACTCTTTGAGGGAGAGTTTACCGTCCTGTAAATAAATGAAAATAATCAATAAAATGCTTGCCAAAAAGCTTGAAGGGGATGCAAAACTTATGAAACTCTTTGAGATAATATCTCTTGCACTGGGCCACAGGCTAAAAGATTTCAATGCCAAACGGTACAAGTATTTTATGCCACACCTGGCCATAAAGTGGCTTTTTCCGCAAAAAGCCGCTTTCTGGCCAAGTGTAGACATAAAATGATGTACACAACACGGGAGGTAATAAAGCAAGCCGTCGATCGCATATTTACGTCCCTCGCTTGCAGCTCGGGCCGCAAACATCTGCGATCTCGGCCTTTGTTTGTTTTACCACCCTAGTTGTGTTATGTATTTCCACTATCGATCTTAAAATCAGATTTTCTAAAAAGAGCATCACAAACTTCTTTGAAATCGTCAAAGCATTATTAAGATCTCTAGTGTTGCAATATCTATAGGCGGTGGTGACTACTTTTCTGACGGTATGTTTGTCAGTCTAAGGACTCTAAGGGAGTGTTACGTAGTTTCAGTTTCTGCGTCACGTCACATCGTTTGGGTTTCATGCTTCTGTCCCAAAAGTACCATAAAAATAGTACATTACACAACTAGGGTGGTAATACAAAGAAAGGCCGAGATCGCAGTTGTTTGCCGCCCGAGCTGCAAGCGAGGGACGTAAATATGCGATCGAGAGATTGTATCTTTGAGATAATATCCCTTGCACAGGGCTACAGCAAAAAGATTTCAATGCCAAACGGTACAAGTATTTTATGCCACACCTGCTGCTCTAGCACAACTGTGACGCGCGACTCTTTGTCACGCGACAAATGCTACCCATCCCTTTCCATTCAATATAGTGCGGCAGTGACAGGTGATGCTCTGTCGCGCGAGAAACGAAGTCGCGGCCAGTTATGCTAGCCTGGCTGGCCATAAAGTGGCTTTTTCCGCACGCTGCGCGTACGGAAAAAGCCGCTTTCTGGCCAAGCGTAGACATAAAATGAGATACACAACACGGGAGGTAATAAAGAAAGCCCTCGATCGCATATTTACGTCCCTCGCTTGCAGCTCGGGCCGCAAACTTCTGCGATCTCGGCCTTTCTTTGTATTACCACCTTAGTTGTATAATATAGGTACCTACTATTCCTTACCCCATTCTCATCAATGATAGCAAACGCGACGGCGGCGTGTTCGTTGTCCAATCCGAGACACTGGAAGAACAGCTTGAACTCCTTCACGGAGATGAAGCCTGATCTGTCCTTGTCTACCGCCTGCAAAAACACAAATAACCATGAACACCGAGATCCACCAAATTATTTTGCTAGGACTTCACTGGACTGGACTTCGGACCAGTGGCGGACTAAGCGTGCGGCCCCCCTAGGCCCTCCAGCCTGTGGGGACCACCAAATCGCGAATCGTCTTACGCCAGCGGGGGCCTCTCTAGCTGCGCCCCTCCCAGTCGAAAAAAAACAAAAAACGGACTATTTAATTTAATTTACGCCTCGGACCTCCAACTGGCTTAGTCCGCGATTGTTTCAGACACAGTTTCCCTGATAAGTTTCCATCAGGCAGGTAGTCTGCTCGTTTGCCACTTATTACATAAAAAAAGCTATTTAACTATTTGTTTCTCTCACATAATAAATTATCAAGAACTCTACTAGCATTTCTTAGCCCGTCGAGTCCTTGAGCGGAGCTGGATTATTATAGATTAGATTATTTATTTCTCATTTTAAAATTACATTATACCTAAGTGGCATTACAAATGTCAAGTTATAAGAATTTAAACGAGATCGTCAGTCAAATGGAATAAACAAATGCTGGAAGAAGTCGCTCACCTTGAAGAGGTAGGGCAGCCAGCGGTGCGCCTTCTTCTTGAGCGTCTTGTCGTTCAGCACGTGGTGCATGTCTTCTAGATACTGCTCGACCGTCACGAAGTTGTACGGGTCGACGGCTCCCCACTGCTCCTCCCAGGTTTGCTGAAAGAGGTCTCTCGTTACAACAGAAGCAGTGGAAACGACAGCAGAAAATTTATGTCGTTTTAAATAGATTTTTAAGTTTAAGGAGAATCAAGCGATAGGGAATGTGCACGACGAAAGTGCCAACTGGTGTCGCCAATCTAAATCATACTCTCTCATGCTGGGGCCACATTGACGAAAACGCCGTTAATTTATCGCGATGAAGGACAATTAACGTCAGTGTAGCTACGACTTACTATATTTGACAACGACACTTACATATTGTCATTGACAGCTTGATTTGACAGGGGCGATAGTTTCCTTTATTGTCCGTCCGTGTCTCTTTTGTCGTTTAGTGCTGCCACCTATAGTTCGTGCACGTTCCCTATCCGATTCACTTTAACACGTAAGTCAGGAGTGCGGCTACTAAGGAAGGACTAAATGTTGCCCCTTGCTCCTCCGGAGGGCTTAGCCAGCGACCAGAAAGAACAGCGTCATGGGATAGAGAGAGACGATCGGATGCGGTGCGTTCCGTCCGGTTGTCGGCCCCGAACGTCAGTTTTGTTAGAAAGAGAAACTTCTGTACGTGGTACCACTTTGCCGCCATAACGCAAAAGGGCGCATCTAACATTTTTTTTCGACACTTGAGTTGTATATACATATTCGGAATTAGTAAATTTTACTTTAAATTTTAACTAGTCTAGTTATTCTGTGCTTAAGTCACTATTCGGTGCGGTTGCGAATGCAAAAAGAGACGTTGGGAGGCCATTGCTTCGCTTTAAAGACTGCGCCAAAAGGGACATGATCGCCTTTAAAATTGACCACCAGAACTGGGAGACGCTTGCGGAGAAACGAACGGAGTGGCGGAAGCGCGTGGTGAAGGGTCGCAAGTTAAGCGATGAGACCTGGTTCGCTGCACTCACTGACAAGAGACAAAGACGACACCAAAGCGACTCAGCACCATATGTTACAAACTTCTCTTGTCAGGCCTGTGGTAGGATATGTCGCTCTCGCATCGGTTTATTTAGCCACCAAAAGCGATGTCTCTCTAACATTGCACCATGAATCGTCTGTAATAGACGCAAAGGCCTATGATGATGATGAAGTCACTATTCACGCCTAGGATGTTGTTATGTAGATCAGAGACGTTCCTAACACATTCCATACTGACAGATGCTAAAATGTAAGTACTTTACATAGCATCCACAGCTGTGGCCCAGAATAGATTCCCCTTTAGTCTCTGAACCAGTGTAAGTAGTTACCTTGATGATCTCCGAGAACTCCTTGGCCTGCTGCTCGTCCAGATGCTCGAGGCTCTTGAAACGATCGGCGAAAAGGACGAAGTCGTTGAAGGAGATCAGCCCGTCCTTGTCTACGTCTAGAATGTTGTGCACCGTGCGCATTTTGCGCCGCCAGAACTCCGACTGTGGACAAAAAGTTACTTTAAATTCACTGAAGAGAATGAAAATGTATAAGAAGTTATTTGGCTTCATACATATATATTTTAGTCCCGTCGTAGTCAGTTCTTCTAACGTGTGTGATGGCTTGTCACATAAGGGGGCGCCCTTTACGGAGATTACATTACGGCCACTAAACGCGTCCACAAATGGCTCAGTTAGGTCACTATACGCCGCCACTAGTGGCCGTATCCAGTCACTACTGGCAGCCGCTCCTGGCCTGCGTGGGACGCGGTGGCCGGCGACTGTGGCCGAGTGTGTGCGCGCGACGCGAGCCACTAACGCTCCCGTAGCTTGTGGCCGGAACGCGGCCACTCGAACACCCGGTGTGCGCCGATGCTATACAAAGTGTATAAACAAATATCAATTTGGGGCGGCCACCAGTGCAAAGTATAAAGACAATCAAGTAGTACGACTTCAGCTGTTTAGGAGCGCGCGACACGTTTTTACACAGATGCACGATCGCACGTCTGTGTGAGTGCACTCCATACTGTGACAGGGGCGCGCATGGGCAAATGCTTGCCTGTGGTGCGTCCGTACACGTTGGAAGATAAACTACCGCTTATACCGTGACCAGCGGCCGCGCTGTGAACACTACTAGTGGCCCAATGTGCGGCCGCTCTAAACACTAATAATTAGGTGACCAGTCAAGTACTAAACACACACACACACGTAGCGCGATGGGCCTCGTTCTTGATGCACAGCATATAAGCATCTGCATAATCTCCGTTTATTCCCAAAGTAATGCGAATTCTCAAATCATTGCGGAAGTTCTGCGAATGCAGACATCCACAGCATCCCTGTGAGATTTTATCTCTAACTGCAGTATGTACCTATACTGTGTGTAGGCTATAGGGGTGAACGGTCTATAACTAAGTAGCCATAAAACATAATGCAGATAATGTTGTAGCGACTAAGCTATACGACAAGTAGGTCAGTTTTGCATACTGAGTCGGCCGAGCGATTGTGTCGAACATACATAATTCTTGTTTAAGTATGCCGTAATTAAATCAGCATTAACGAAATGATTACAAAACGAGTTATGCACAGAATTTACGAGACATCACGATAAGTTAAGAAACCTTAGAAATGTTTAAAGATTTTCAATCGAAAATATGATACATTTATTGATAATAATTTAAAATTATTGATAATATTTTAACGGATGGAAACAAATGAAAATACCATTCAGCATGCAGAGAGAGACCAGAGGCAAGCTTCGTACACTTGGATTATATACTTTGCGCAGTTAAACAGAAAGTAGGTATGTATCCCAACTATACGAAACTTGCCTCTGGTCTTTCTGCGTAACTATGCTCAGTCGTGTATGAGTTTTAAACAGTGAAGGAGGCTAATATTTGATTCTATTAAGTGTAGACAAGTTTTACTCAATAAAATAACAAATAAACTATATCAACTGCTACCTATTCATCCACAATAGCTCAACGGTAACACCGGGACTCTTCTTGAATCATAAAGGTCGCCTAACCGTTTTAACTAAAGCCTCATGAAAGAAATGTTATTATGTCTGCGTCTGCCAAATAAAATTGCAAACTTACAGCTCTGATCATCATCCTGTCATCAATTCAGTTGACCTCCGCCAAGCGGACGATGATTTATCAAGCCAATAAATGCTGACCTGGATACTAACGATTATCAATGTGACAGAGCTACAGTGCAATCAGTCTAGCTCTTGTCTCGATGACTGCCACTCAAATTTCAACCTTGCTGGGACAGCATAAGGGCCTTTTCATTTTTTACACCAGAATCTGATCTTAGGTAATATATTATACTGCCATACAAATTGTGTTTTACATTTCAACGCGAGTAATTCTGTAAAATCTGCATCGAATATAATAAGTATGGAAGCGTAACTAGGGCATTTCTCCAGAAATATGTCTGTGACTCATTCATCTGTCTCCATACATTTAGTATGAAAAAGGGCCAGATGAATGAGGTGACCGCAGACATATTTCCGGAGAAATGCCCACTAACGCTCAAAATTGGCCCCACGTAATACGTATTAGAGGGGCGGAGCTATAGCTTGGCAACTTCGTTGGTGACACTCACATGTGTGCTTTCCGGAGGCCCCCATTCGTGTTGGCGGTAACTTGTGTAAGTAGTTACGGCTGCACATAACAAAGAGCACACATGTGAGTGTCACCAACGAAGTTGCTTAGCTATAGTACGAAGTCTTGAAGAAAAAACTATAGCATCAAATGAATTTCCACCTCAGCAGGTTTGTAACCTGTATCACATTTTTTTTGTCTTTTAAATGTTATGCAACCTTTTTGAAATTGCGTCTTCTCAAATTTAGCATTAATATTTGTCATAATTCATACATGACTTTAGTCTCAAACATAGTAAACATTAAGTTGGTTATCAGCATTGATACATAAGACGTCTTATTTTAAAAAGTGGGCGTTATGAGACTTTCACCATCATTCGATGAAAAGCTGTTGTAATTTCTTATAGGTATACCTACTGGAAACAATTTTATGATTGTCAATGTCACAACAATGTTGTTCTGTGTGTGTTCTGTGATGCATAGCACACTTAGTGCCAAATTTAAGCACATTTTCTACCAGTCACTTATTATAATGGGCATCAATAATAAGCCTCAATAATGGGACTTATTATTGTGTAGTATGTAATAGTAACACAATATAATGAGTCCCGCTGTTAAATACAGGGTGAATTTTAAATCGTGAACCGTTATATTTTTTTTGAAGTCTATACATAGTTAACAATAACTTACAATGCTTTTAATTTTTTTTTTATTTTTTTTTTTAAAAGAACCTTAATTGTCACCCTACATTCATGTTTCGTACTTGTCATGAAAATTTCAACATTAGATATCCATCCTCCCAATATTGAAGTTGGCTGGATAGAATTTTGGCACGTATTGTCAATAAATGTCAACATCGTCGACATTGTCAACATAAGTAGGTATTTAAAAATCGTATTTACTCATAAAATAATTCAGTTTTATTACGATTAATAATAAACGCCTCCACCGTTTTGTTAATAATTAATTAAGCGGGTCTTTAATTGTAATTAACACTAGTGCTCTGTATTATTCTTAAGTAGCTTTACCGGTAAACGTGGTTACGATTCACGATGTAAAATTCACCCTGTATAGTACATTGTGTATTAAGGGAAGTAAGAATAGTATTACTAAACGAGTCTATTAGAACGCCGACACCGAAGGTGGAGGGCTTTTTAATGACTCGAGTTTGTAACCCGCTTACTGCCCGTGACCTGCTCTAGCTGCTTTATACGCCTGCGTGTAATAACACCCTTTACGAGCAAATGTGTTGAAAATGACTTATAAACAGCCGTAAAAAATAATATATCCTTAATTATGCTAAATAACGTAGTATTATCTAGAACTAGTTATTTCGTAGCAATTAATGAATGTAAGCTTTTTCTTGATCAATGTAGCCCTAAATGAAATCTAGACTAAAGTAACATTGTTGGTGTGGCCATATATATTAAATATTAATCCAGAGTCCAGAAATGCAGAATCTAGTCTACTTCATACGTGACTTTAATTTCTAAAAAGGTCAGGAATAAACTGTTAAAATCCTCCGAGTACGCCAGCCACCATGCGTAGGTAAAGGTTTTTTTTAATCTTTATTTTAAGGAGCTTTTGTCAGACTGACTATGCCAGTATGCTGCTATGTCCGTTAAGCCTAGGGTTGCCAGATTGAATTACCCTAATATCGGTAGCAGGAAACAATATGTCGGGATTTTGAGACTTTGGTCGGGAGATGCCCCACGCGCGAGCATTTTTTTTTAGCCTGAGGGAGCAGAAATTTTCGCTGGCCACACCACCTTGAGTGGATCGGACTAAGTTTCATTCATGATGAAGTGGTTTGTCGGGAGATGTTCTTCCTTGTCGGGAGTCGGGAGGACATACAAAAACTAAGAATCACGCCAATTCCCGACCATCTGGCAACCCTGGCTAAACGGATAAGCTTGTTGAAGTGGCAATGGGCAGGGCATATAACACGTAGAACAGATGGCCGATGGGGCCGAAAGGTTCTCGAATGGAGACCACGAATCGGCAAGCGCAGCGTTGGACGTCCACCAACAAGATGGACAGATGATCTGGTTAAGGCTGCTGGCTCACGGTGGATGCAGGTTGCTTCCAACCGAATTAAGTGGAAATCTATGAGGGAGGCCTATGTCCAGCAGTGGACGTCCTATGGCTGAAATGATGATGATGATGATGGCAACCCTAGTTAAGTCTCTAGGTACTATACAACCTTCAAAGAGTAGGTAAAGGTTAGCATAAAATTTGTAGGCAGTAGTAATAGGTTCTATTAATGCCCCGCCTCTGCCGACTGCAGCATACCCAAGGAAAGATATAACTACTTTCAAGAAGTTCCATTTAAGACCTAGGTACAGTTACGTGCTTAAATCGATTCTGATTGGTTCGTCTTTAGACCAATTCATCATCTTTATTTAGTAACATTGCCAATTGTTACAGTCGAGTTCATTTAGGCCGTGGTCGTTCTCACCCGCCACCTGCGGCGGGCAGCGGCTCGTCGCCCGCGGCGTCTGTATGGTGTGTTCGAAAATGTTCGGGAGCGGTCATTCTCACCCGCCGCGTGCGACGTCCGCCCGCCGCCCGCGACTGCCGCCCTCTGCACTCAACGTCCTTATTTATTTTGAAGCATTGCGGCGGGTGGACGCTAGCGTTCAATATGAAAAAAAATACCAAAGAGAACGATGAATTTTTGATTGAGCTTTAAACAGCTTTAAACGTACATATTGTTCTTCTTTTTTTTTTGGTTTAGCTTCAACATTATTAATAGATCCTTATCCTCTTCCCCCTGGAATGGAAAAAACACTAGCATATTTATTGCTAAATATATAATAAGTATGTCAACATCTGTCTATTAAAGATTTCTCATATCGTACGCGATCGAACTCCTTGCACTCGGTATCAGAGTCACTAGCGCTATCGCTCTCTCGCTTCCTCCTGTTCTCCTCAGGCCTGCCGGGGTGCTTGCTGTACCGCCGGACGGCGCTCTCCACTAGCTCGTCCCGAGACTTCTCCTGCAGGTAGCACACGCTGCACCACCTTCCTCCAAAGAATATATACCATTCCATTCTTTATACCATTACATTCTTGAGTTTGAGCTAGTGTCTTACTTACCCGGTCAAACCAGGTACACTAGATATCAGAGTTACTAGCGCTGTCCGCTATTAGGTACTCTCCTGTTTCCTCTTGTTCTTATTGGGCCGGTGGCTTGTTACACCCCTTTCTCCAAAGAATAATAGTAACAGTATTACATTAGAATCTTACCCGATCAAAGCCCTTGCACTCGGTATCAGAGTCACTAGCGCTGTCGCTGTCGCTCCCTCGTTTCCTCCTGTTCTCCTCGGGCCTGTCGTGATGTTTGCTGTATCGCCGGACGATGCTCTCCACTAGCTCGTCCCGCGGCTTCTCTTGCAGGTAGCCAGGAAGCACACGCTGCACCACCTTCCTCCAAAGAATGTAATGGTAGAGTTTGAGCTAGTGTCTTACCCGGTCAAACCCGTTGCACTCGATATCAGAATTACTAGCGCTGTCCGCTATTAGGTACTCTCCTGTTTCCTCTTGTTCTTGTTGGGCCGGTGGCTTGTTCCCCCCCTATCTCCAATGAATAATAGTAACAGTATTAACATTAGAATCTTACCCGATCAAAGCCCTTGCACTCGGTATCAGAGTCACTAGCGCTGTCGCTGTCGCTCCCTCGTTTCCTCCTGTTCTCCTCGGGCCTGCCGTGGTGCTTGCTGTACCGCCGGACCGCGCTCTCCACTAGCTCGTCCCGCGACTTCTCCTGCAGGTAGCACACGCTGCCGTTGCATATCGACTTCGTGTGGATTAACTGGAATGGAAATAAGTTTCTGTCAAGATTTATTTTTGAGACAAGGTTGCCTGTACCATTTTTTGTATAATCGCAAACGTCCTAGTGATTAACACACTGATGCCCCATAGGCCATAGTGGATTGGACGCCGAGGCCCGTAGGTATCACGAAGCTACAATATGGGGTTTCTCAAAAACGGTGTCACCGAATTTCTTCCAGACCGGCAACGCATTGGTAATGCATCTAGTGTTGCAAATGTGGCGGCGGTGACCACTTTCCATCAGGTGGGCCGTCTGCCTGTTTGCCAATTTAAAGCAATAAAAAAAGCTATACAAGTTACAATTTTACAAGTCTAAACTGGAAACATTGGTCAAACCAACCAATGATGTTGTTTTTGACCTAAGTTACTAGTTTACACTTATAAAACTCGTGAAACGGGCCTCTGTTGTCAACTTTGTTGCTAATGACTTAACATTCATGATGGCAACTACTAGCAGAGTGTCAAGGACTCGGACATCTACTTTACTCTGTCCATGCAATCTATTATCTAACAGATTCAGAGTTTCGCGAAATCATTACTCTTGACCTTGACTAACTTGCGCTTGATCTAAAATAACCGAGGTTTTATTGTTTTTCTATCACTTCTAAAATTTCGTTTGAAAGTGATGCCTCTTTACCTTGTCCTTTAAAGGTTTTGTATTATATTTTTCTTCTGTATTGTACATTGTTACAGTGTTCTCACAGCAGGTGAATACATACAAAGAAACTTGTTTATGACACAGTTGTTTCATATTCAGTGACTAATCACTGTATATTGTCAAAAGAAATAAGTATGTTAAAAACATAAGGTTATTTTATTTGTGTCACCTCCTTTTATCATAGGATAAGATAACGACATGTATAATTTCATAACTCATACTTGTATTAAGTTGAATAGTATTTTAATCCCCGACGAAAAACGAGGGGTGTTATAATTTTGATGTGTGTATCTGTTTATCTGTCGCATCGTTGCTGCCAAGCGTGTGAACCGATTTTTATTCGTTTTTTTATGTTTTTAAGTTCAAGACCATACGGACTAAGTGGGTGGGTTTAATTGTAAGCGTTAATATAAAAACCTATAAACCTATAATTTCTCACCCTCGATCAACTAACATTTTAGTATTAAACTCTGCAACTTTATTAAAATAAAATAAAATAAAATAATTTATTTCTGCAAGTAGGCCCTCAAGGGCTCTTTTACATGTCTTACATTATTTTGTCTTCTTTTCTTTTCTTTTGGCGCTTCGGGTAATGACCTTCTGGTGAGAAGTTACCTAAGTCAAAATTAAAACAAAAAACAGCAAATAGCAATAGTATATTACACAACTAGGGTTGTATTGTAATACAAAGAAAGGCCGAGATCGCAGAAGTTTGCGACCCAAGCTGCAAGCGAGGGACGTAAATATGCGATCGAGGGCTTTCTTTATTACCTCCCGTGTTGTGTACATCATTTTATGTCTACACTTGACCAGAAAGCGCCTTTTTCCGTACGCGCAGCTTGCGGAAAAAGTCACTTATGGCCAGGTGTGGCATAAAATATTTAATTGTAAGTATTAATATAAAAACCTACCTATAACAATATTATGCCACTAATTTCAGCCTCTCTCGATCAACTTAAATTTTAGTATTAAACTCAATTTTATTAAGTTAAATGAAAAAAAAAGCAAATATACAAAGTATAAAAGCTAAAAGTGTAATCAAGTAAAAACACCATAAAGGTTCCTTTTTTACCATTTTGGGTACTGAACCCTAATAACCTAAAACTAATTCAAAATAAAATTTTAGTTTCTTTTCTTTAGATGGCTTTCAGGGTTTGAAAATGTTTTACATACCTACTTTTTTTTATACAGTGTTATATGGAGCAATTATACGTATATTTTGTCGGGCAACGGCCTCCTGGCTCCCTTTCAACGCCTACATACGAATATGGGTCCTCATCCTCAATATTCCATCTAAAATTAAACATGACTCAATGTGCAAGTTGCAAGCATTTCAATTCAACTCACTTAATATTTTTTGGCAACCCAACCATACTCTCTCTACCCTCCTTAACAAACGGTTTGAGTTAAAAGGAGACAAAATATGCTTCCACGGACATTGTAGGCAGTAAATTCAAGTTGAACCTTATTAAACGTGTTTAAGGTGTTAAATTGTGTATAAAATTGCGTAGATTGTAGAATGCAGTTTATGTATATACAGTACGCAAAGCCGGTAGGTACACCACAGTGGAAACATAAAGTCTTAACTGACATGCATTATCTAGTGACCTCACAGAAATATATCGAGGTAGAACTCCGTGAGATAGAAGGTGTATGGTATCTCGCGTGCTAAAAAGAAGTGGCGGCGACCTACTTTGGATGCCGTTAACTTCAGTTGCCGTCAAATTAGAAAATCTGATAATAATCGTATGATTAATTGTTCAAATACCACCAAATGAAATGGAAAAATTGTGTTTTCCATCACTAAATTACACTTTTGGCGTCAAACGCCAAGCGAAAAACGTTTTTCGCTTGGCGCCCATACATATCGACGAGCTATCTCCTATCTCCATATATTTCTGTGAGTAACCTTGTATATCCAAAGTTTTAAGAGGAAACAGGAGGGCAGTTTTTCAATACAAACGTAGACCCCTGTTTCCTCCCTGGATAAAGCCAGTAGAGCAATAATTTTTTGTCCAAAAATCTATGGCTACTATTGATATGTTCCTATGTTTTCTTTTTTACGATAAATTGATTCTCAAAAGAGATATTAACCTGCAAAAACCTAAAAAAATGCCAGATTTTCCGCTGTGTTCACACATCCGGAAAACAAATTTGACTAGATTATTAAAGAAAAGGAAAACATAGGGACACGGCCAAAGGTTTTCTTTAATGTTTAATGAAAAAATTAGTTAAATAGGTTAAGTTTTGGGGAAGAAATCAGGGGACTACGAAACGTTGTTTTCATGAAATTTTAAAAGGTATTTTCGGTCCAAGCTGCATTTGTCTCTATCGCGCTCTGCGCATATTTTACAATTACCTAATTTTCAATTCTCTCCACCTTACTGTTTCCTCTTAAGTTCAATAGAATTTGAACCTTTTGCAATTTTTAATTTAACGGCTCATTTGTGTCGCTCTCAGATAAAAGGTATCACTTTACTAGTTGCCAAAACGGTCCTAGTAACAGAACTCTGCTATGAAAATGCAACAAAAAATGTCCTTACTGTTAACAGGCAAAGTCCAGCGGACCTTTTGCCAAAAAACTGAAATAGTACATTACACAACTAGGGTGGTAATACAAAGAAAGGCCGAGATCGCAGAAGTTTGCGGCCCGAGCTGCAAGCGAGGGACGTAAATATGCGATCGAGGGCTTTCTTTATTACCTCCCGTGTTGTGTACAGCATTTTATGTCTACACTTGGTCAGAAAGCCAAGTGGCCAGGTGTGGCATAAATGTCGTTTCATACATTTCATCAACTTCACTCGGTTTTTTTTAACTACCTCCAATAGTTTCCATTGCTTATTTTTATCTGATACAACATAGCAACACCAACACCTCCATTTAAACGTCACATTTTCATGGAAATTTGACTTTAAACGGAGGTGTTGCCATGTTCCGCTCTGCAAAGTCATCGTAGTCGCAAGGTTAGATCTTCAAACGCCTTTTTAATCGGCTTTTTTTTAGGTTGCATTGAAGACGATTTTTATAAAGACAGCATGTAACGTTTCCGGCCAAATTTTTTTTTTATACAACTAGTGTGGCAAACAAGCGTGCGGCCTGCCTGATGGTCTATTGTTAGTATTTTATTGACAACTAGCATGTACCCGCGGCTTCGTTGGCGTCCGGCGGCGTTGTTCCCGTTATTGACCCAAAATAATCCCTCAACCAGGATATAAAGTATCCTATGTTTCAATCCAGGACTTGGTCTACTCGCAACAACTAAATTTCAGCTCGATCCATCCAGTTGCTATCCCGTTATTTAGTAACAAACATCCAAATATCCAAACATCTTCACAAACTTTCACATTATAATACGAGTATTAGTTGATTATTTCCAATTTGAAATGATACTATTTACAGGAAAGCGACACATTTAAAATATGCATATCCATTATCCATTAAAATATCGAGAATCTGGTATTTTAAAAATCTGGTATTGTTGGAATGTGGTATTTGGGGAATGAGCGAAATATTCTATAGTGGTTGCTACGTCGTTTTGTTACAAGTTGTATGCGCTTGCGCCGGCAACGTAGCGCGGTCGATGATCTTTACTTATCGCGTGTGGAATGGTAAACATGTTGGCTGCATGTGCATAAATAATAATGATGTGACTAATTCAGTTTGAGAAAATATAGATAATCATTAATAATCGATAAAAATATTGGTTTAGAGTGTCACAGTTTTCACTCATTATTAGAACAAAACGGTACTCATAGAATATGATATGTTTACTTATATTGACGTTTCAAAGGGTGTCCCTTTGCGACCATGGGTGTTACGAGACGTCAGAAACATTGAAATTAATAAAACATTTTTTTTACGCGATTAAATCCCGTTTTGTTATAAACTTATAAAGTAATTTTAAAATGGTAGTCTGGAAGAGATCGGGCCTAGCGATAAGACCGCCCGTTGCCTAACATTAGTTTTAAATATCTTGTTTATTTAAGGGTACCTATCTGTATTTTTATGGTGTATTATTAGGTACTTTTTGTACCTAATTATACTTATTGTATTGTATTATTATATTCGTTTATACCTACACTAACATTATTTCGAGTCGCTCGAATCGCTCGCTTGTCTAAAGGACCAAAAAGACCAGATGGACGATGGACGAGTTATCCTTGTCATTCCGTTATGCGACGAGCAGAGTGGTCTATAAATAGACCCCACCACAAGGATAGCAGCTTACGGAAGACATTGTTGACTCTTGGAATGCAGTTTTAAGTATGAGCACCTATAATAGTACATTACACAACTAGGGTGGTAATACAAAGAAAGGCCGAGATCGCAGATGTTTGCGGCCCGAGCTGCAAGCGAGAGAAGATGTTTGGACGTTTGTTACTAAATAATGGGGTAACTACTGAATGGATTGAGACCAAGTCCACCCAAGACAAGTAGACCAAGTCCTGGATTGAAACATAGGATACTTTATATCCCGGTAAAGCAGAGGTTCTTAAACTTTTTTTGGTCACGGACCCCTTACATTATTTCGAAAATCTTACGTACCCTTTCCAAATACAATCAGAGAAAAAGAAAATCAAGGGGACATGAAAGTTTGTGATTTATGCATAGCCACGGACCCCCGGCTCTCGTATCACGGACCCCTAAGGGGTCCATGGACCACAGTTTAAGAAACCCTGCGGTAAAGAGTTCCCTTGTGACAGTAACGGGAACAGCGCGGGCGAAGCCGCGAGTAAATGTTAGTGTTTAATAAAGCGATTCAAGATCACAAATACATAATGCCATAGAATTACAAAACAGCATTTCTAACTGACCCATTAATATGTTAATAAACATAATAAATACAAACGTGCATAAGATAACTTATCGTAAAAAAATAAGCCTACATCAGTGGTTCCAAACCTGGGGGTAATTACCCCTTTTAGGGGTAAAATTAAGTTTTCTCAGGGGTAATACTCATAAAGTCGTTTTTCTTTGAGTACTTTCATGTACTTGTCTATATTACCTATATTTTGGAGGGGTAACGATACAGATCTAGAGGGGGCCTGTGGGTGATGTAGCAATAAAGGTTAGGAACCACTGGCCTACATGAATCAACAGGACCGGTTCGTTTTTTGCCGATATTGTTTTTTACAACTACCAAAAGAGGCCTTGACCCGACGATCTAATAAACATGTGGACCTTTATCTAAAACGTAGAACATGATTGTAAATATAATAGTTATTCGGTTATTTACATTTGAATGTCAACTGTAGGTTTTAAATGAGCGTAAGAGTTCTACATCTCAACATTTTTCTGTTTTGTCAACACAAATCGCTTGGTTACTGTATTTGTTGCAAATAATAAGCATTACGAGGTTATAATAGTACATTACACAACTAGGGTGGTAAAACCAAAAGAAAGGCCGAGATCGCAGATGTTTGCGGCCCGAGCTGCAGGCGAGCGAATATGCGATCGAGGGCTTTCTTTATTGCCTCCCGTGTTATGTAAGTGCATCATTTTATGTCTACACTTGGCCAGAAAGCGGCTTTCTCCGTCCAGTTCGTCAGTGGCAAGGTGTGGCATAAATAAATAAAACGACGCTCATTTAGTTTTCCAGTTTCTTCTAGTGCATATCACTTGTTAGAATTGTATAATTCAGATGAAATCCGCATGGATTTATTCAGTAAATTTTTGCGAAACCCTGAACCAATTCCATCTTAGTGTAAGGTTATGGAATGAGGTTAAGGACCCAGATTTAAACCCGCATCGGCATAATGCAAAAGGTAACGTCACGTAACGTCACACACAGGTGATAATGTAGCGTTACATTTAAATACCCTTTACATTCTATTGCCTTAGCCTTACACTCCTTTGAAATTGAATTAGTTACTTACTCATGTTAATATGGAATTTAACGGTACAAAATAAGGCGAAGGAGATTGACAGTTTAACCGTACACCTATATTGGTACAATTCAACAAATGATTTAAATATGCCCCCACCAAATTATTAAAAAAAAAACCCGACCGCGGTGCACTTTGAAACTGCATAAAATCCGCCATTTTGTTTATTTTAATGAACTTCATTCATACCCAGTGAAGTGACACTCGCACCATCAAGACGAATCTAATGATATACATCATTTATCAAAATCGGATGTGCCGTGGAGTAGTTACGAGCGGACATAGGAACGGACATACATACATACAGGTCAAATACATAACCCTCCTTTGGGCTTCGCCGCAGTCGGGTAAAAAAGATACACCTAAGAAATATAGCAATGTTTATGCTGTGGCGATTATTTCTTGACCCAACAATCCGATGCTATCTAGGCCATCTGACGGTGATTTCAATAAAATAGTAATTTACTAAATCATAACGCAAGTTGCTCATCTTTTACTGGCATTTAACATACATCTGTGCAAATGAAGGCAAACTTCCAAACCGGTGGAGCCTGATTTTAACTTTACGCAACTTGATTATACTTATACCACCAGGAGTCCAGGACATTACTAATCTGCTGTTTTAATGGGTATCTGTATTTCTTAACTTTTTTTAAGATTATCAGGGGTGCGAAAAGCTAATCGATTTAGGTTATTTTCTCAATGATTCAAAACGAGTTTTGGTGGTTTTTCAGTCTGTTTATTTTTCGATCTTGTTGCCATGAGTTTTTTTTTGTTTTCATTATGAATATTGTGTAACCATCAATTCAAATAACCCGACCAATTTTGTCATGTTATTTGATGGTCGATTGGCAGAGGGGAATGTCTGGCTAGGGCCCTATGAATAACGCGTTACTTCGATGAATAGACTATTTGATGACAGACAGACAGATCAAATAAGCTTCTTTTTATGAAGTGTCAAAACGCTCAGAAAGCATGCAGTTTCTTCTTCTTCTTTCTTTGAGAAAGACTTGTGATCAGGCCAACATGGTGCGTTATTTTTAGTTCTTGTCATTTTAAAATCGTTGGTAGCGCGAAAATGAATGCAGGTATATTTGGTTTTATAATTTCTGTGGGTCATATAAAATATAATTTATGTGGGTCTAGTGAATAGGGGCACAAGTCACATTTAACCTAAGAGCAAAAGAGCTTAAGTCATACTACAGAGTTGTGACCTGGTATAGTAAGGTCGTCCGACGCTGCGCTTGCCGATTCGTGGTCACCAACAAGATGGACAGATGATCTGGTTAAGGCTGCTGGCTCACGGTGGATGCAGGTTGCTTCCAACCGAATTAAGTGGAAATCTATGAGGGAGGCCTATGTCCAGCAGTGGACGTCCTATGGCTGAAATGATGATGATGATGATGATAGTAAGGTCCTGGTATAAATTTGACTTGTACTCCTTTTCACTAGACCCACAGATTTCATGGTTAGCGTTAATTAATTTATTTTGTGGTTGTCAAATACCCTATTGAACGCAAATGGAGAAACAACGAAAAAAGTCTGAGACGGGATCAGCAATACTTTCGGTAGGTAATCTGGCCGTCCTATAGAACTATTATAAGATTAAGAGGAAATAGTAAGGTCGAGAGAATTGAAAATTTGGTATTTGTAAAATGTGTCGCTATCCCGCACTGCCCGCCTCTCACCCGCAGAGCGCGATAGAGACAACTGCAGCTTGGACCGAAAATACCTTTTAAAATTTCATGAAAACAACGTTTCGTAGTCCCCTGATTTCTTCCCCAAAACTTAACCTATTCAACTAATTTTTTCATTAAACATTAAAGAAAGGCTTTGGCCGTGTTCCTATGTTTTCCTTTTTTTTAATAATCTAGTCAAATTTGTTTTCTGGGTGTGTAAACACAGCGGAAAATCTGGCATTTTTTTTAGGTTTTTGAAGGTTAATATCTCTTTTGAGAATCAATTTATCGTAAAAGGGAAAACATAGGAACATATCAATAGTAGCCATAGATTGTTAGACAAAAAATTATTGCTCTACTGGCATTATCCAGGGAGGAAACAGGGGACTACGTTTGTATGGAAAAACTGCCCTCCTGTTTCCTCTTAACTACTATTAACGACGGGATATTTACGAAGCGAACCCCAAAGAGGGTAGATCGCTATGGTGTGTGGGTAGACTACAACTAAAAACTCGCAGCACGTCAGTTAGGTACTCCGTGATGATGGCGCTTGCAACAGTGCCGAAATATCGGGAACTCACAAAAACAAACATACATGGTAAATATCCCGTTGTTAATAGTAGTTATTATGTGAATGACCATGTTAGCTTAAAATCGTATATTATTAGATTTAAAGTAAACTTCTTTCTTCGTCAGAGGGACTTTTTACAATCTATTGTTACCTGCCCACACCACACCAAGGTCATTTTTTGTTAATCACTCGTCAAAGATGGCGGCATCCCGCGAGTTGAATACAAACTGTCTACGTACTTAAATTATGGTGTTAAAGTACTGAGGGCAGTTAACTCATTAAGGAGTCAATGCGTAGCGCGTACACATTGACAACAGCGACATACCTAGTTGGTTAATGTTTATCAATTTCAATCAATAAATTGAAACTTTATTCCTTTGTCACAGGTGATTAAAGCGAACATTCGATAGGTTATACACCGTGGGTACGAGTTACCCGACAAACTTTAACCACGTATTCCTGATGGTATTTAGTAGTAAATAATGTAATATCAACATAGGTCGAATTTTGTCATTTTACATTAATAGTCTTATGGAACAAAATAAATCAGTAAATTCAGTCCCTCGTTATAAAAATGTCCTTACTGGTGGAAAAGTTATCAAAAAGAAAAAAAAAGCTAAAATGGACACTAAAGGTAATTTTTTTGGCCTCGTAGTCGCTTACCATCAAATACTGCGTAGGTTAATTGCTGTTTAGTCAAAGGATTTTAAAAAATTAGTAAAACTAGGTATCTTAGTCACTTTTATTAGGGCTTGTTACACACTTTATGACACTTTCCTTCGCGTTACCGTTATATGGAAAAATGGTATGTAACACAATGGAAAAAAAAATGGGACTTTTTTTGGAACAATTGGGATTGTAAAACTATTGCAAATTGCCAGACCATTTTTAGAAATCCTTAAATAAAGTTTTTTAATTGCCTCCGAGTTTGCCATTGTCATAGCGAAAACTGTAAAGGTGTTTTAAAAGTCAAATCGGTTCAAAAGACTGCCAATGTTAATAGGCTATCAATTTTACGTAAACATTCACAATTAGCATACAATTGAACAATTTAGTGGCAGTCAACATGTATTATCTCTGCAGTGGTATACAGACCAATATCACCCTTATGACTCATATGTTAAGGGGGGAAATGGCTTGTAATTTTGCTCTAGTGGTCAAGACAGGATTGATAAAGGGTCAGGTTATCATTTGGAGCGACCATAAGAATAATTAGAAGCTACGAATTGTCTGTACTGTATACCTAGTAGACAAAAGAAACCGAGAACAGAGTCCCTTCGAATGCCTTCGTACTTAAAGTTACGTACGCCAAAAAACAAAAATGTTTTATAGGAATGTATTTTGAAAGGGTGGCACGATACCACCACGATACGAATTTCGAACTTCAGAGTTCAGAGCCCTGCCGAGCTGAGTTACGGAATATTATGTTAACCAAACCGGACAAGGAGTTAACACAGCTCTCATATTGTTTATGCCTGGTGTGGCCTGTAATTCGAGCAAAAAATTAAACCGTAGGTTCTACTCCTCAAACTAGACAACTTTTATTCAGCGACTTTTAAAAATAACTTGTGGTTTGATTTTTAGCACACTTTAAAGTTTATCCGAACACGCAATGTATTGCGAAATTGATTACGTCTGTAGGGTGACAAGATTGACAAGCAATGTCAATTAGACGGATTTTGATGTACATTGAAAATACTAATTACTTTGTATGAAAAAGAGACAATCTAAGGACTACATATTTTTAAAAAGTGGTTGAACAAAAGTTTTATTATTTGAGGAATAGAATCTACGGTTTAATTTTTTGCTCGTATTACAGGCCACACCCGGAATAGCAAAAGAACGAAAGAGATATCACGACACGAACTTGAATCAAATACTTACATTCGGTGTATACGTGAGATCTCGACTCATGTAATAAAAGCCGCTATATGAGGCGACCCTAACCTAAGACAATCTAGAATTCTAGATACACTAAGCTAACAGTAACCGGTTGAGCTAAGTTGGCACTAGGCGTATGACGTTGTATACAAACCAAGTGCAAACCTAGCTTAGTCGAGGTATACTTAGTTGGGCGTACCTACATTCAAGGCGCGGTAGGACCTGGCTCGCATTTCACATACAAACTAGGGTCGGGCGGAATGCAGATTATTGCAGATTATCTTCGATTTCTAACATAAAAGTATACGTTATCAACCCAAACATGAGAGGATGCCCTGCATGACTGTGAAATCATGATTGTCAGGTATTAATTTTGTCAGAAAAGGTAACTGGTGATGAACAAAATGAAAAAAAATGAAAAAAATACTTTATTTTATAGTGTTTTCGCGCTACTTTTCTATCGAGCGAAGTGTTCGCTATCGTGTTCTAAGTGAGAGGAAGCCCTAGATACAGTTCTGAATATTATTATATATGTTTTACAGTGACCTAAGAGTCAAATAAGTGCTCTAAAAATGATTTGGAAACTAGGCTTCCGTGCCCGATTCTGGTCTCACCTCGCCTTAACACTAACGCCACTCTAGAGTGCGACTACGATAACTTTGCAGAGCGGAACATGGCAACGCCTCCATTTAAATGTCACATTTTCATCGAAATTTGACGTTTAAACGGAGGTGTTGCCATGTTTCGCTCTGCATAGTTATCGTAGTCGCACTCTAGATATCAATGAGTGGCATGAGGTTCTTTTAAAGTATTTTGAAGCATTTTAGGCTCTTGTCCCACCGTCGGCGTGTAAGCGAGCAAAATTGGGCGAGTTGCATTATTTTCCGTCAGTCCGCAATTAACTATTACTCGCCCAATTTTACTCGTTTTTGACATTTTCAGACAAAACCTTATTTTCGACCTAAAGCCCTTAACTTTGTGGTGTCCACAGGCAAGACACGAACGGTTATTCATACAACAAAATCTGTGTGACCCTTATACACACATTTATCGTCAATTTTGTTTCCGAATAATGATATCAGTTATTTATAGTAGACACTAATGATAGTAACGTTGCTTTGTTAATAGATAACTGCTGTATACATTAATTAATTGTTTATACTATTATATTTTGATATCCCTAAGCTATACCATTGATTTTGTATTAATTTTGTATTTAAAATTTATATACCTGATTTAGAAACGTTATAATATAAGAATTAGTTGGTCAATTGTATCACTTTCAACGCGACACGAGAAGTTATTGACAAAAAAAAATCCGGTTCGAAGGACCATGTTGGTTCAGTAACAAAAAATGTTTGAAAGTGGTTCTGCCTTGTGAACTTAGATTGATAGTGTGATAAATAAACACATTATAATAAATACATATTAGTCATGGATACCATCACATTAGCATTTAAGGCAATTTCGAAGCTGGGAACATCTAAAACCAGAGTTCTTGGTGTAGAAAGCTGATGTGAGAATGCGTGGCCACATTTCACCTGATACAATGTCTTGAAATCATTATCAATGCCTAATATTCGCAGCTTTCTATTGGCATTACAAAAAAAACCTGTTCTTGCTAAAGTCATGTCATGAACCTCTTAATGTTGCGACTCTAACTTAAAAGAACAATTCCCTTTTAAATCAACTTCCAAGCGTTGGCAGCCAACCATGCTACATCTTGTGAACATGGTCATTGACTCCACAAAAAATAATGGTAACGGATGTACCTTCAATTGATTTTGGGCACTGGTGCTTGATATAACCGCTGCGCTCCGCTCCAGGTTAAGAACCGCAGACCTTAGTCCAAATCTCACTAAAGAGATCGCCATATTTAAAAAAAACACGCCACGTATCTATGCACACATATAGTTTTTAAAAGTAAAAGTTGTTTGACAGTTTAACTTTTTAAATCGCACGCACGCGTCCTCAGTTATACGGGTACTGGTTGAAAATTAGACATGAGTAGTTCCTGAATGAATGATTCAAATGAAGTATATCAGTTCGTGTCACTCTTTCATTCACTAGTTCAGTTCTGATTCATATACTTCAATACTTCATTTAGTTCCGCAGTTCCCTCTCATAATCTTTTCACTACCTTACCTATTCACTCACTGCTAAAGTGATAAAGACGCCACGACCCGTGTCGCTGCTCGTCGTACGTTACTGACTGGCCCGAACATAGCCGAACGCGGCCGAAGGCCAACGAAACGAATGAAGTTGCTTTAAGCGCTCGCAACAATACAATGCATCGGAATTACTCCTCGCACCTGTGTACTAAAATTATATTTCATTTCACTCGAATGCTTCCGTTCGCTCGCAGAAATTCTAGGAATCGGAAGTATCGGTACCTTGCTCGCACTTGCTCGCTGGAGTGATATTCCATTTCTCTCGAGCGCAACATACACTGCTCGGTATACTTGTTTAACACAAAGCGCGAAATTTGAATTTCAACCGAGGCACGCAATAAATGTCGACTAATTAGATTTTACGTAAACCAGTGCCGGACATATTATTGCTGATGGATAATTTTTCAAATGGAAATGATTTTTAAGTCTAGTTGTTATGGCTCCTTTTGGTTTAATTAATAATAGCATTTTGTAGGCATAAAAGTAATTTTGGATATTTTTTGAATTTGCTTTTTTATGTTCACTTGAGCTTCGAATTTGATGCGCATTAGTTTGGAATATTTCATTATTTAAAAGTTTTCTAAATATGTATACGATTTCGTTTCGAATCTTATGGTAGATACGTATATATTTTGAAATATATACACGTTAGAGTCTGTGCGGAAAGAGAATAGGCGTGGCGAAAAACGGAACTAACCTAACCAGTATGGCCACAGAACCGAAAATACGGCACATACGGTAGAAAAGCATTACAGCGCCCCCCCGATTTAAATCCTATTCTCTTTCCGCACAGACTCTACCTATTTTTAAACATGACTTTACAACCAAATCTAATAAGTAATTTATTTTGTACCCGTATATATATATGATAAACAGCTAGTCGAAATGTTAAACTTAGAAACTAGCCATAATTACGACGACTACTCTAAACTGTAAATTTCTCAATGCACAATATGGCGCGAGAATACTTCTGTCCGTTATCATAATTCAAGGATAAGATTGAATGAAATGAGTTAAAAGTTCCGTGAAAGAAACGCGTACGACTGATACTGTATACCCTATCTGTATCAACTGAAGTAGATGGATCTGTTGAGCTACTGAACTAAATTGAACTAGTGAACTAAAAGAGTGATATACTTCTCAGTGAAGGAAAGATGCATATCAATCTTTTCTTTTTAGTGACACACTTTGCGCATGACTATTGAAAATGGAACGCCCGTTTGGTTTTATTCGTCGGGAAGTGGGGGGACAAGGTTTGTTTTCAACCGGTATCTTTAACTTTATACTGTTTGTTAATGAAAAGTTAGTCTATACTAGCCCTTATTGGTACGAGTTAAAGAGTTTGAAAGTAATTAGGGATGATAAAGTTAAGTTTGTTCAGCGACATGTGCTTATGTTTTTGTTTGTTCGAAACAATCGTTTTTTTTAAACGACTTTAATCCTTATGAAGTACTGGACTTATTATAATTTACATACCATTTTAGCGTGTAGTAATTATTCCTTAATATTATAGATATATTTGGTTAAATCTTAAATCTTAACTACGTTGGCTTATCCACGTACGCCAAGTTTAAGTTATATTTAATTTTAATCGTTATCTCTGCAATTTGGGTTAACGACACCCTTTACAATAAATAAGAACTAGAGTTAATAATACTCGTCCTGTTAATTGTCGATTTTCCTTATTTACTACTTAAATCGGTGTAAGATATTAAAGTTAACAATAGTAATGTTGTGTTACCAAGCACGTAGTCGGAAATTAGGTTTCAAAAACGTAAAATGATCACTATTATCCGATATATGTATATTATCAATTTATCAGTGTAGTCAGTGTGTCATGATGATCTTCGTCGGCTTGTAGTGCAGTTTTTGAAATCGGTGGTCAAACTTTCATAGTTCACGCGTAAGAACGTTGTAGATTTTTAAAAACCAGCATATTGACCTCCTATTACAGACCGTTTTTAAGAGTTAAGGGATCAAATTATGATAGTTACCTCCACATCTTTAGGTACAGCTGTATAAATCAGACAAAGCGAATAAGTGGCAATAGAGTGTTATTATAAGTTGTAATATAACCAACCAGCATCCATAATAATCCATAAAGTTGTATTATGGTTGCTTATACATAATATTGCTTATATTTGTACTAGGACTTCATAGCTGTATAGGTTATCGCAACGCGCATAGTAAACAGTTTTGCCCAACGCGCTTACGTAACCCAGCACCCAGTCAATGAACCGAGGACCTTCGCAGCTATGATCGCCTAGTACTTTTGTGCGCTATTCATTATATAAATGGTTACATTGTATGTTTCTTTTCTATGTATTTGTTATTGTATATTCGTTAAAGTTTAATTAGGTTTAGAATTTTAATACTATCGGTCATAAACAGTTGCGAAATGCGAAGATAACTTAATGCCCGTTTGATCCATTACCACAAATATTAGCATGAGTACATTACAACTAGGGTGGTAATACAAAGAAAGGCCGAGATCGCAGAAGTTTGCGGTCCGAGCTGAAAGCGAGGGACGTCAATATGCGATCGAGGGCTTTCTTTATTACCTCCCGTGTTGTGTACATCATTTTATGTCTACACTTGGCCAGAAAGCGGCTTTTTCCGTACGCGTAGCGTGCGGTAAAAGCCATTTTATGGCCAGATGTGGCATAAACTACATTAAACACGTGCACAATTGCACAACCCATGTCAAACCTTAGCCTTAGGATTAGCAAAGTAACTTCTGAATTAATTACTTGAAATATGTAATTGATTTGCTGACTCCGCCGAGTATTGTACTCAATAAGAAATGTTTGCCTTATGGTGGTTCGACTCGGTTCGAGGGTCATCATTTGCTTCGATGGCATCAATTATGTATGTTTAAACGCGGAAGAGCCCACGATCCCGCCCGCGAGAGCTCGCTCTTTATGACACACACACACACACACTCCGCCCAGGACGCCAGCAGCCGAGAAAAAATACTGAACTCCGTGGTAGACCATGTCGTGTTGCCCGCGCGAGCTTTCCATAGGTGTAGTGTGGCCCTTTGCTAAAACAGTTTGAAGACCCCTGACCTTAATGAACATTCCTATAATTTTGATCCGACTTTCTGCAGTGGCTTAGGATGTAGTGTTCTGTCAGTCACCTTAGTCACAGTACTGTATATAGATAACCTATATAATGAATATTCTAACAATTTCCAGTTACTTTTCGTCTCCTACGAACATGAACGCAAGCACGTCCGCAAATATAACGCGACTACTTTACAAAGATCGCTTGTCACCGCGGATAGTTCTATACCGTGTACCACAAACTTACCCATACCCTTTATCCAATTTACTTGTGTTTGACATACGATTACAACTAAGTAATCGTTAGTAATTCCAATTCACTTGGGTAAATTTGGATGTTAAAGTCTTGGAACTTAAACGTTAATGACATAATAATTACCATTTGTCCCTCATTAAAATTTGTTAATGGTCATTGGTATATATATTTTATTTGAATTCAAATACATATTTGAGATTAACGTGACCAATTATGCATGCATAAAGCAGAAAGAGGTTGAAAAATGGTTTGCAAATTTTGAAACTGGGAACTTGCATACGAACATACTAGTTAACGGACGCCACGGTACTGATTACTAAACTAATTAGTTTATTGATATCTGACCTCTATAGTTATAGTCTGTTGTAGTCTTTGAGTCTGCAAACACTATTTAAACACGCAGCTCGCGGTAAACAGGGGATAACGAGCCAACACTCACGTTCACAGACAATAAGACGACATCGACAATACTTGCGACTTAGACCTTTCATACTACTGGACAAAGGTCTCCCCCTCTTCTTCCATTGCTCTCGGTTATGAGCTTCGTCTGGCCAGTCCTTCAAAAATGAATCCAAGTCATCTCGCGATCGCTGACGAGGCGTATTTACCCTAGGGCCAAGAGGGCCATGGCCCGGGGCGGCAGGTCCCGAGGGGCGGCGGACAAGGGCCACGAGGGGCGCCGCAAGCCACCTCCAGGCTCAATCTAAAGCATAAGGCACCTGTCTGTAGGGCGGCAAACTTTAAATTGGCCCGGGGCGCTAAATTTCAAAATACGCCCCCACTGACGAGGTCTGCCGTGACTCCGTTTTGAGTTTGCCTGCCACTCCCGTGGTCATCTTAGCCACGACTCGCTCGGCATGCGACAGATGTGACCAGCCCAGTCCCACTTCAGCTTAGCCGCTTTTCGATCAGCTTTTTTGGTTTGTGAAAGGAATGGCTCTAATACTTCCAGTTCTCACCTACGGACTTGGTCTTTGACAGAAGCAGAAAGTCCAAACTCGGGGTTTGCCGCGGGCTACATTTATTACCTATAGTATTGGAAATATCCAAGTCGGATAAGGCCGACCCACACCGGCTGAGTAGACGTCTGCGTGCGCGTGGCGTACGCGTTGTATAGTATGAATGTTTTTCAAAATGGCGGCTAGTCACGCTCAAAGTCAAGGAGCTGCAGCGTGCACACGCAGCCAGTGTGGCTCGGCCTTAAACCTAAGACCCGATTAACCGCACTCAATTCTGATTTCAAGCACTCTTACCATCACCACCATACATACAAACTGACTAAAGAACTTGCACTCTCAAAAGTTATGTGATATTCATACGATACGGGCTTACATTTATCCAACTTGGATGTTTCCAATATAAAATAAATGTAAACGTTTCCAGGTCAACATTATTTGCCGCTTGTAAGGCCGATTTTTAATTAATCTTCATAGTCGTAACTTACTTGTTGCTAGGATCTTATTGACAACTACTAAAGTACTTTGCTTACACTGAATGCCTCGCTACTCTCAGGATTTTATTGTAGAATCCTTCGTTGCGCTTTGGATTCAATATAATATATCATTATACCCCCGAGATACAATTTAAGACTATACAACTAGACTCAAAAACTATACAACAACAGGAATACAATGGAAAGAGATCGCAACGCACTGAATTGAACAAATACACCTCCAGCGATGAAATTACAGTGGTCACGTTATAGTAACATTGATATTTGTTATTGATATATCTGACCTAGACGCTGCTACCTGTACATGTATGTATGCTTGAACAACAGAAGGTCGGAAACCTTTTGCTTCGATTACTTAATGTTGTTTACAAACATTGCGTTGAAGGCTATAACTACTGCATCAAATAATAATATCGTTCCGATTTCCTGTTAGCGTTTACTAAGTATTTTATTTATAAAAGAGCGAATAACATTACTACTTCCAAATCACTTACGTTCTTATTGAATATGGGGTAATCGTCAGACCTGTAGAGATATTATTTTGACCCCCGTTAAGGCAGGAACTCTGGAAACTAGACTTACTATCTTCATCTTCATCATATAATTCAGTTCGCCGGGACATCTAGTTTCTAGACTATAAAATTATCACTTAAATCTGTATCATAATAGTATATTACACAACTAGGGTGGTAATACAAAGAAAGGCCGAGATCGCAGATGTTTGCGGCCCGAGCTGCCAGCGAGGGACGTAAATATGCGATCGAGGGCTTTCTTTATTACCTCCCGTGTTGTGTAGGTAAATCATTTTATACCTACGCTTGGCCAGAAAGCGGCTTTTTCCGTACGCGCAGCGAGCGGAAAAAGCCACTTTATGGCCAGGTGTGGCATAAATAAATAAACACGCGATGAAATGGTAGCTTTCGTTACATTTTCATAGAATTACCATTCACACAAAATTTCAAACTTTCTTTTTCAAACTGGCCAAGTGAAATCTGACCTACTTTTAGATCTCACATTTTTAAATAACAGCAATTGTTATAGGTATCCAATAAAGCAAATAAATAGAGTTTAATACTTGTTCATAATGTTATTTTGTTCCTATAAATACATATTTGGATTATGCATAGGACTTGGCACTCATTTAGATCTCCATTCTTTTTGCGGTGAAGCACAGCCTAGCATAATTTTTGTATTGAACTTGGCTCTCCTTTTTTACATTTATGTTTTTGGTGGGATATGTGTATTATACGTTTGAATCTTGGCATGTTTATTCTATTGAAATCTTATCCTGAGCATTCGAACTTTCTAGCATTGTTCAGGCTAAAAAAACCCGACGAAACACTTCGAGAAAAGGTAAGTAGTACTACGCTTCCGTGGGGCACGACGTGCCCCCAGATAAACTGCGATAAAAGCGATCATCAGCTTTTGGCAATACTCCGTTTTCATAAGCATAACGTCTTAACAGTGACAACTGACAATGTGATTTACGTCCGTATGAAACTAGATGAAGCAGTTAGATTTTCGTCAATTGAACGACTGATGGGAGGAAACAAGGACCTTCAAATAAATAGCCGGACGGTGCATCACTCACAAACAACTGAAGCATTTCTAATCGGCCGGCTACCTATCTGTGTGCTGCTCGCAATAGGAAAAAACTAGTTGATGTGTGCGTGCGGCTCGTAAGTACAAGCAACCGGCGCATTAGAAATGGCTTCAGTTCTCTGTTGGCGAGCCTCCGTCCGGCTATTTATTTTAAGGTCCTTGGGAGAAAATGAATGATTTTTGCGACCCTATTGATGGCCGTTGCGCGTCATGATCCATGTAAATAAAAAAAATCATTCATACTTACAAGTTTCTCGTAAATAACTTTGTCAAAAGTGTTTTTGTGACAAGCTTTTATTACAGACTGTACTTTTTTTGTATAATCGCAAACTGCTTGTCAAAATGAGCCCAAACACGGTGAATTCATCTTGTGTAATTTAGATGATCCTATGGCTACCATCCATTGTAATCTGATTTACATATCCTTGCAAAATTTCAGCTCAATCGGAACCTGGGAAGTGGGTCAAATTTAACTTGCAAGATTTGATCGAACAAAAAAAACCCGCATCGAAATCGGTCCAGTATTCCAGTAGTTAGTGTTGTGCAATAAAGAATATTTTCTGTCCTCCGCCTCCGGCCGGAAAGCGTCAACTTTCGGGCCGCTACGCTAAACGAAGTTGCCGCTTTCCAGCTCCGTCGAACAGAAAAATACACTTTGGCCAGTAAATAACAAAGCCTTTCGTCGACCTCGGCTGACAATTACATATGATCTGGGACATTTCTCACTTTACTGGCCTAGATATGTAATCGGCCATTCTCACGAAGTATGACTGCGTCTAATTACCGCGTCTCCATACATTTGGTATGAAAACAGCGTCGCGGTAATTAGGTGACCGCAGACATACTTCGTGAGAATGGCCGTTATATACTATTGTATTGTAGTTTTCCAGGACAAACAAACATAAACAACAAGGTAACAAGCATGAAAACATACATACACACAACTTCTAACTCCAAAACACATACAGCTTCCGTTTCGTTTGTCATGGGTAAAAATAAAAAAAGGATGTGTATAAAAAAACTTTTTATTTTTATTATGAACATACGTAGACAGTATCCAAAGTTAAACAATAACCTTACCTATATACATACACATATACAACTCAGTGTTGACTTCACAAGATCTTACATACAAAGATATCTTGACAGTCATACAAGATAAGTGATTTAAACTGGCTCTGATTTTCTATAGATGCCTTTTGCTAATCTTTTGAAATGTTAATTTATACAAATTTTTTTGGTACATTTCACCAACATGAAATTGTTTTTTTAATATTTCGATACGAACATAATTATTAAATAAAAAGAGTTGTTACAATACAGTAACATACAAAAAGTAGTTGGATTGAATACCTTATCTTATCATCGAAATATAATGTATGGAACGATAACGAAATTGACGTTAAAAGTTGCCCCATAACACCGACTTCTTAAAATTCGAACGTCTTATGTATCAAGTGGTATTGATAACCAACTTAATGTTTACTATGTGCGAGTCTAAAATCATTTATGACAAGTATTAGTATTAAGTTTGAGAAGTCTTCATATTTGGATAGGTTGCATAATATCGTTTAAAAGAGAACAATCTGTGATTGGTTACAAAGCCTACTGAAGTGAGAATTTCATTTTTACTACTACAGTTTTTTCTTCAGTACTAAGTGCTCCGTGGGGCCGATTTTGAGCTTCAGTTACGCTTCCATACTTATTATATTTCAATGTCTTTTATACAGAATATCACTAGCGGCCTCATCATCATCATACATACAATTAGGTTTTAGTCTGATTTCAATGCATCAGTCCGTGATACATTTACACAGATGAAAAGCTCAAAAATATCCATCTTTTGTAATCTTCATCTGTTCAAAGATTTGCTTTCGGTTTAGTTTCGGCTAAAAAACCGGTATCGGCTTAGAATCGGTTTTCGCTGTCATTCAACCGAAACCGAAACTGAACTTGACGGGTTTCAAGCTGCTATCGGAGAGTCTTTACCCACAGATCAACAGCCTATACAGGGTGGCCCATTTCGATCGGTCAGTGTGGGAAAGTCTGAAACTATAAGACATACGAAGGTCTGTTCTTAGGAACCATGCCATCGATTTTAGGGACAAGAAAAACTGCACACATAGATTTGAAAAAAAAAACTTGTATTTTAACCGGGATTCGAACCCGGTCGTTTTGAAAAATAAAACTTACATTATTTCTATTTGGATATCGATTGGGTAGGTCGTAAGCAGTCAATGTTACTAAGAAACACGATATCTAAAACGAATAAAATCCATTGTATTTAATATCTTTAATTCAATTAAGCTTTATTTCCAAAACAACCGGGATCGATTCCCGCTTAAAGTAATTTTTTTTTTCAAATCTATGTATGCAGTTTTTCTTGTCCCTAAAATCGATGACATGGTTCCTAAGAACAAATCTTCGTATGTCTTATAGTTTCAGACTTTCCCATACTGACCGATCGAAATGAGCCACCCTGTATACGTCCCACTGCTGGGCACTCTCAAATGAGAGATTGGCCTCGGCCATTCTCACGAAATATGTCTGCGGTCACCTAATTACCGCGACGCTGTTTTCATACTAAATGTATGGAGACGCGGTAATTAGACGCAGTCATACTTCGTGAGAATGGCCGGCCTGCAGTCCGCCAGCCCAATGCGAGTCGGTTCACATACACTCTTGAATATCTGGCCTAGTTTCATTAGTTCGGTTTATCAGTCCAGTGCCATATATGGGCTTTTTCATTTAAAATCTCTAAACTAGCAGTTAACAGGTCGTCACAGACTGACGATTAGTGTCAAATTCCATATATTTCGTCACCAACCAATTGTTAGACGGTATTTAAACATAGCTTAAGTTTCACTTAACCATACATTTTAAAATAAAAATGCATATAAATCGGTTCGAACCGGACTAATCGATACCTTTAGACTCAAAGGGCGTAAACGCCGTAGGTTCTAATGGCGTTTACGCCCTTTGAGTCTAAAGGTATCGTAATATCACCGAACTACTGAAATTGGACCGAAAATTCAAGGGTGTGTTTCTTCGAGGGCGTATGCAGGTTTATTTATTTAAACTTTATTGCACAAAAGAGGACTTATCGTACAAAAGGCGACCTTAATGCCATAGGGCATTCTCCACCAGTTAACCTTAGGGCAAAGGAGATAGCTTGTGGGCTTTGCAACTGTAAGGTTTCCTCACGATGTTTTTCCTTCACCGAAAAACTAAAAGTAAATAAAGGCCTATGTATAGAGTGCTCAGCGAAGAGTACCAGTAAGATGGTCCGACTCCATTAAGAAGTTGGTTGGCAACATGCATAACGCTGTCCATACGGCCTATGACGGCACCTTTTGGAGACAATATGGGTCATTCCACGTAAAAGTAACGCGAGTCACGATTTCATTGCGTGTGATTTTTTCATAAAAGTTAAGTGTCAAGTCAATATATCTAGGGATGATAAGTAGTTTCTTTAGAAATAAATTAACACTTAAATTTGCATTAACTGCCGTCCTCATTCAAAAGGACGCATTTCAGTTTCATAGGTTTGAGAAACAAGCTATTTTAGTTTTGAAAATGGCATGAATAGTAAAATTTTATAAACTATTGATTGAAAAGTGAAATTGTTTTTTTTTTTTGATACGTCCTTTTGGATTATGTCCCTTGGTAAAATAAAGCCGCATCTGCAAAATGACGACTTTTTAGGGGAAGCGTTTAAATATTTTTGTTTCGTATAATTTACAGCATTTGTGTAACATTTGCGTAATAAAAGCACTTAAAACGTAAAGTCACATACGGCTTTATTTTACCAAGGGTACGATATATTGACACTTAACTTTTATGAAAAAAAAAACTCGCAATAAAATCGTGACTCGCGTTACCTCTTGTGGGACGACCCGTTGTGGTCGCGATCCTCAGTAATGAGGGAACGATGAATGTATAGAGCATGATTAATTACGACTAGGCCTTCTTGTACTCGATCCTCTCGACCTTGACCTCGTCGCCAAGTAACTTGTACACGTAGGTCACCACGGTGGCGCTCTGTATGTCCATTAGCACGAACGATGGCGTCGGATTCCTATAACAAACAAAACAATAGGCTATTTTACTGTACCGTAAAACCTCCCAACTATAGTCCGGTCCACCCAACTATGGTCTATCTATGGTATGGAGTAAGATATCTCTCTGCCTCTCCCTATCTCTCTCACTCCCCCCCCCCCCCACCCCTGACTGTAACTCACAGTTCGAGGCCTCAAAGTGCATTACATAAAACCTTCTAACTACATACCTGAACAGCGGACTGTAGGCCCCTAGTAGAAGGAAAAACTAGTTTGAAGCGCCCCCCGTTTTTATGTGTATCTATGCTTCACAAATAAATGATTTCTTACTCTCCATCCGCTCTCTCTCTCCATCTGCCTCTCTTTTCTTCCCTCTCTCTATCTCCCTCTCTTTGTAAATAAATAAAATAAATAAATATTAGGGGACAATCTTACACAAATCGAACTAGCCCCATAGTAAGTAGTAGTAGGTAGTAGGTAGTAGGTAGTAGTAGTAGTGATTTGTACCCCCTCTCTCCCTCTCTCTGTGCCCCTCTCTCTCCCTCTTTATTTCTCTCCCCCCCCTGCCTGTACCTCACAGTTCGTAGCTTTAGTGTGCATCAGTGGCGTGGCGTCAAATATATTCTTGGTAAAGCCGGAGCAGATTTGGATTACTTTTTCTTCAGGAGTAGTAGATACTCCGGTCATATGCTTTAATACAGGCAAGCCGGTGGGAATCGGGTTCTATATACGCCACGCCACTGGTGTGCATTATATAAAAGCTTCAACTACCTGAACAGCGGACTGTAGGCCCCGGTAGCCGAGCCCGGGTTGATATAGAACTTGTGCTCGTAGGCCTCCTCCCCTTCTCTCCCTCTCACTCTCCCTCCGCCCCTCTCTCTCCATCTGTCTCTATCTTTTCCTCTCTCTCTCTATATCTCTCTCCCCTCCTCTCTCTCCGTCCCCTCCCTCCCACTCTCCCTCCTTCTCCCTCACTCTATCTCTCCCTCACTCTACCCCCCTGCCTGTACCTCACAGTTCGTGGCCTTAAAGTGCATTATTAAAAGCTGCTAAATACCTGAACAGCGGACTGTAGGCCCCGGTGGCGGAGCCCGGGTTGATGTAGAACTTGTTCTCGTGCTCATAGGCCTCGAACCGGTGCGTGTGCCCCGAGATGAGGATGTCCACGTCCAGCTGCCGCTGCACCAGCGCCAGGCTCTCCTCGTCCCCCCACGGCACCACCTGGTGCCCGTGGACCAGACCGATCCGGAACTGACCGACCGTTATCACTTTCTGCTCCGGGTAGGTGGAGTTCTGAAAATGGTACAGGTGAAAGGTATTAATGAAATGAAATGAAATGAAATGAAATAATTTATTTCTGTAAGTAGGCCTCAAGGGCTCTTTCACATGTCTGATTCTTTCTTTTGGCGCTTCGGCAAATGACATTCTGGTGAGAAGAAGCGCCGGAAGAAACTCACCAGTTTCTCTTTTAAAATAAACATTGAGCATTACAATAATTGTGAAAATGCAATTTCAATAAGTAATACAATTCATCAAACAACTGCTTAACTAATAGGTATACATTTCAATAAACATAAAACTTTTTTAGAGATGTAAAGGGTCTCTAGGCGTCAAAACAAGATAAATTAAAAAGAAATATGGAAAATAGAGAGACATACACTAAAATTAATGGAGATGTAAGGGGTCTCCGTTGTCAAAACATGTTGAGGAGGTGTAAAGGACCTCCAAACGTCAAAATACAAAATGGAAAACGCGAAATAAACTACTAAACTATCATTAAATTAAATGCTTTACAAAAAAACAAGCTTACAGAAATTTAAAAAAAAAATCTGTGACTCGCATAATATAACTTAAAAACTAAAATTAAAACATTTTTTCTTAGAGATGTATGTGGTCTCTAAGCGTCTAAACATTGGCAAGTACAAAGAAGAATTTTAATATAATATAATCTACATTCCTCAGAAATGTATATGGTCTCTAAGATTCAAAGTTAAATTATGTATAAAAACGGACTCTATGGGTGAATCAACTTTTTTTTTGCCCTTTCTCCTTATTTGTTCACCTTTTGCATGTTTTAACATGATTTAAATGGAACAAGATCTTACTAGAGATAGATAAGGTAAAAATAAAAATCGTTTTTAACAAATAAATAGCGTGACCCAGCGGACGAACCCTTATTTTCATACAAAAGTGTGGGACAGCTATGTCCGCTGGGTCGCTGCTTATAAACAAGTTGTAATAAACAAATTATAATAAAAAATATTTGCATTACGTAGCTTTATTATCTGTCTTTTAAATGAGCATACACTTTATTCAAAAAATATCCGAATAAAGATTTCCTTATAATTTTAGTCCGAGAAGGTGAAATTTTGTTGACAAAGAAAAATTGATTCACCCTAATATGTATCGTTTTCGGTTTCCGCGATTACTAGGGCCAAAATTCTTTGTGATGCCTAATAAAACGTCCGTTTTACATTTTAACGCATAATTTCTTCCCCGTTAGTATGATGATGATGCCGTCCATTCATCCCTCATGAGGGACATAGGGCTCTCAAGAGGGATTTCCACCCGTTAGTATAGTATCCAAAATAATACATTACACAACTAGGGTGGTAATACAAAGAAAGACCGACATCGCAGATGTTTGCGGCCCGAGCTGCAAGCGAGGGACGTAAATATGCGATCGAGGGCTTTCTTTATTACCTCCCGTGTTGTGTACATCATTTTATGTCTACACTTAGGCAGAAAGCGACTTTTTCCGTACGCGCAGCGTGCGGTAAGACACTTTATGGCCAGGTGTGGCATAAATACATTATTGTGCCCTACATAAAAAGCATAAAATAATTCAAAATATTGGGCTATTTCGGGATTTTTGCAAAATACCGGTTCCGAGCCCTGCTTTAAGGTTATAAGAATAAAATTATGTTTATCTATCTTACCTCATCAAAATCCCCCCTAACCACATGCACATCACTGGCCAGCGTCTTCAAGTAATCATAGCTCTCCTTGGTACAGAGGTTGCCGGTGCACAGGATGTGCTGGATGCGGCCCGGCAGCAGCAGCTTCTTGAATTTGGGCGGCAGGCTGCCCGTGCGGTGAGGGATGTGCAGGTCTCCGAGGACTAGGACCAGCTGGAAAATCAAATCATCATCATTTCAGCCATAGGACGTCCACTGATGGACACAGGCGTCAATAGACTTCCACATGGGCCGGATAGAAGCAACCCGCATCCAGCGAGTCCCCGCAACCCTAATCAGGTCACCCGACCACCTTGTAGATGACTGTACCTTGCTACGCTTGATTTATTTTTTCAAGTAGGCCACAAGGGCTCGATTACATGTCTGATTCTTTTGGCCCTTCGGTTAGTGATCTTCTGGTGAGAATAAACGCCAGACAAACTCACCAGTTTCTCTTTTCAAAAGTATTTAACCTTTCAGACACCAACAACAAATATATCCACATCACAGGTTCAACGCCAACATCGGATTAATCCGTCATAGAGCGCAGAGCAATATAAATCTAAATGCACCCTCATAAAGTTCAATTTGGGTTTTGACATTATTGTGTCATAGTCTGGTTTGCAACTTTTCTGTTTGACGTAGCGTTGAAAAGGTTAAGACATTGGATGAATAAACTTTAGTTTACTTAGAGACTAAGTCACAAAACTGTAAATGTTAATTAAAATCACTGTTATAGGTGTCTTTGCAATAAAATGAAATGGTGAGCAAGCATTCTGTTCATTCGTCTGTGTGCAGAATATTATGAATTGTTAGGTAGTAAACTTTTTAGGCACATAGCATTCAAATTCTGGGATTTATAATTCAGCTATGAAATAATACAATAAGATTTAGTCCAAAGTTCTTGGATAACCACAATCTCAGTTTTTCCGGTTGACAATACCGCCCACAAAGTACCTTACAGCATTCGCTAGTAATTATTGGAATTGTGGTTATTATTCCTTGAACTAAAATATTATACCATATCAAGTACTTCTAAATGTAAATACAACTAATATAGCGTTCGTATAGCAAGAAACTTGTTTGTATTTGTCACTGATTTATGAAGAATTGAAGAAAAACGCGAATGAAACGGGAAACCTTTCAATGTGAACTTACCATTTTTATAGGTTTAGGACAGTGTTAAATATACTCTTAGAGAAAATATGAACTTATGGTTACTCTAGATCACTAAAATAATATGATATATTCCAATTAATAGGACTGTAAACTAATGAAACAAATTTATGTCCAATCCAAATAATCCAATCAAATGGGACATTTGACATTTCAATTTCATGTAATCTGGCGTTTCATTCGTTCCACTTTGAACGTAGAAATCTTACTATACAAAATATTTTAATAGCAATTTTTTTATTAAAAGTGAAAAAGTTAAGACTTCAATTTAGTTCAATTTTAGATTTTAGTTTGTTTATTTATTAATTAATATTTTGTGACAAAAACAAATCCAAAGAAAATATAAGTTCATTGTCTATATCTTAATGTTCCCTTAGTAAAAAAAAACCCATTACTAATGGGTACAAATTAATTACTTTAAAGACCTTAGACAGTACAGTTACGAAATTAAATTCTAATGAGATTTTGCAAATCAATTCTAATTTGAATTCGTAGTAATAATTAATAAATAATTTTTATTTTCATTGTTGTTATAGTTCCATGAATATCTGTAATGCGTTTATTTCTTTGAATTGGGTTCATTTCAAGTAAATATCTAGTCGTTTTAGTTACGAATAGCTCTAGTAACCGTGTATAATTATGATGAATGTTACAAACTGTTTACAATCGAACGATAAATGAGGAGTCATCAAATAGTCAATGGCAACATTAGTAACTTCTCTTTCCGCTCTATTGTTTATGGCTAGTTGACCTGCCTGCGCGAGAAAGAAAAATTTCATGGTGTTGTGGGTGACACATATACGTAGAAAAAGTTTAGAGTAAGAACATTGGCACCAACTGCAGGGAAATGGAATCAATGGAATATGAGCTCGCCAGAAACCTCACTCTGTTGTTTTTCGTGGAACGCCTGCTCGATAAAGGCGAGCCGAGAACGTTGCACGATCTGTCCTGTCAGTTTGGTGCCAAGGGGTTCACTAAGGAGATGCGTCAGATCGCTGGCGGGTCGCAGTCAGGCTTGAAGAAGTTCCTGGCGCAGTACCCGGCGTTGTTCAACATAGACGGGGACTATGTCGATATCAACACGTTCCAGAAGCATCTCAGCGGGGCGGGCGTGGGCTCCAACAACGACTACATCGAGGAAGCGAAGGAGTACTTTGCCAGCAAGATGATCCAGTATGGAGAGGGCACAGAGGTGCCTATCAAGAGCCTGCTCGGGCACCGTTCGCAGGCCTCCCCGCAGGTACGTCACATCTCCGGGCAGCGCATCAAGGAGTTCAAAGACTTCCTGCTCAAGCACCCGGACACCTTCCAGATCATCGACGATAACGTCGTTCTAGTCAGTGAGAACCACAGGCGCGGCAACACTTGCAGCAACTCTGAACAATTCCACAACTTACCTGTCGCTCACATCAACACAGACACAGCACAACAGTTGCTCGACTACGTTGCTCAGTGTATCGAAGCCAAGGGTCCGGTTATGGTTGACCAACTCTTCCACTTAATCGTCTCCAGATTCCCACAAGAATACTGGTACCAAGTATTCAAATCGCCGGCAGACTTAAATGCCTTTTTGAAATTGTTTTCAGATAGCTTTCATGTGCAATCCAACCTTGTCACATTAATTAGCAAACCAAAAATACCTGTAATGTATCTAAATGCAAAAGCAAAATCAAAGACTGAATCACCAAAGCCTTTGGCCGAGGAGAAGCCTGTATCCCCTGCTCCGCCTACAGTAGTGAGCCCTACCCCTTCGGACGGTCAGCAAAGCCCTGCAAACAGAATACTCAGCCCCGTTGAATCTCCCCGAGGTCCGCAAGGCAACATTGCTAACCAGACGTTGAAGCAAAGAATAAATTCAATTGTTATTAAAAATTTAGCAGAAAATATGGTCCGAGACAGAGTGAACAACCACTTAAATGCCCGCAGTTCAGAGGAAACAAATGGTACTCCGAGCTTAAGGAGCAACCTAATGGGAGAGGCCTGGAGGCAAAAAGTTCTTCAGTGTACCACAGTCATAGCTAGTGTAAGAGAATGCGCTACATTGATTGATAGCATCATGAACCCTAAACGCACATCTAAAAGTATTGTCTCCTTTGACTGCGAAGGCATAAACTTGGGACTGAAAGGTGTGTTGACTCTGTGTCAAATTGCTACAATAAATGGAGAAGTTTACATTCTCGATATATTGGCCTGTCCTGGCATGGTTGTTGAAGGCAAAATCAGGGAGCTTTTGGAAAGCGAAAATGTAATTAAGATAATTCACGACTGCAGGAATGATTCAATCAATTTGCACAATCAGTTTGAGATCACTTTGAAAAATGTTTTCGACACACAGGCAGCTCATGCTGTTTTGCAGTTGCAACAGCAAAATGTACCAGTTTACAAAGTCAAGAATCTAAGTCTCAATGCTCTATGTGAACTCTACAATGCTCCAATGAACCCTATGAAGGAACAGCTCAAAAATGTTTACCGCAGAGACCAGCGCTATTGGGCTAGGCGTCCATTATCAAAAGACATGATCATTTATGCTGCCTCAGATGTCCTTTCCCTGGTAAACCCTGCGATTTATGCGTACATGTCCTCAAACATTAAGCTGGACAACCAGCAACTCTTTGAAGAATTGAGCAATGAACAAGTGTTCATGCACATTCAACCCACAGAGGTTAAACTGAGGAAAAGGCAAAGGAAAATCAACACAGAAGTTGGTGAGTTGAAGCAGAAACTGGCTGAGACCACAAAGAACATTGTTCTCAGTAACAGGGAAATCAGATTACTAAGATATTTAGAGCTCACTGAGGAAGAAAAAGAGAAGCTAAAAGGTTGTCATAAAATATCTAAGAAACTAGAGAAACTTGAGGCCATAGGGCAGGAAAAAGATTCTGATTCTGAGGATGATGAAAGGGAAAATGAAATGGCTAGCCTAGAATCTAACCCGTCTGATTCTATCTCGTCTCCACACTCCACCCAGCCTCCGAGCCTTACGGAATCCATGCAAATGATGGACGAAATTTTATCAGATACAAACATGGACAAGGTCGAGAAGATTAATCGCCTCGAGGCCATCTTATCTGCTGTAGCGCCGCTGAGTGGCGAGTTAGAGGACAAATTTTCCCAAACGATGGAACAAACACTGCCACTGCTCAAGAATAAGGACTGGTCCAATCTGAGCCAAATCCTGAACATAGGGGAACCGGATAGGAAAAATTGTTCATGTAGATGCCATAACTCCACTTTCGATGACGTCAAATGCAATGATCTCAACCAAACTAAGAAGTCGGAGGTAGGCTCGCAGACTCTCAGCACAGGGGACATCGTCATCACAAGGATCCACTTCAGAGAGGAAGACAAAGTCAACGAGAGGATCCTGGACGCGTCCCCAGCGAGCAAACGAGGCATCAACATGTCCTGATAACGCAGCTCACTTCCATTTTTCTGAGTGCCACGGTTGTGTTTCGGAATTTTTTTCTTATGTGATTATGTTATGTCAATTGTATGTAGTTAAGTTTGAAAGTTATTTATGGTGTGTCCGCGCGGATAGCGGTGCAGTTGTGCGCGATAGAATAAATTAAGTGTAGTCGTGGGTCGTACGTGAGTTAGACGCCTACGCTAAATGCTCATTTGAGCGGAGATGAACGCGAAGATTCGAATAAATGCAACTGTAATTGGCATAATAGAACGGCTACTTACGCCTTCATCTACATGTCTGGACAGCGAACGCTACCTTTTTATATTTCTTTATTTATGCTGGCTATTGCCTGTTAAGCGAACCTAACTTATATGTGATAGATTTCAAGGCCTTCGTTTTGTTTTTCGAGCTATTTAAATTGTAAATAAGATCAAATTTCGCGATGCGGACGCATCGCGTCACGATATGATCGCTGTTCCGATATAGATCGATATGTACATACACGTTATTTATTATTACATCTTTACATGTTTTCGTTTAGTAGCTTTGTTGTTACTGAAATCTATATCAAAAATGGCAATAATAGTTATACAATAAAGCCTTCGAAATACTGTTTAGATTTTAAGTATTTTAACCGTGTTTAAAAATAATGAGAGGTTTAGGGTTTAGTGTTATGGAAGGAGATTTTATATCGTAGTGTGGAGTGGTGCTTGGAAAAACTTAATTTTAATTATTAGAATCAGATGTACGCGGCGGTGGTCGCATAGGTAGAATTTAACGAGTTGTAGATATACACAATTAATTTTTGCGAGGACTGAACAGTAGATATCAACTTTGTTTAGTAGGTAATTCTTTGTGCCTTCGAGTCATATCCAACGATTGCCTTTATAGAACGTGAATTTTTACGTACTTTTTATACCTCATATCATAATAATTGTAACACAAAGTTCCGAGCAATTGCTAGTTCTACATGTGATACGAAATTTTTAAACGACTATAAAATATTGTTTTTTAAATATGTAGAGGAAGTAGCAGATTTTGATCTATTGTACTTTAACTACGGTATACATAATAACGCTTTTTATCAATACCTTGTACGGGATAATAATCATTAATCAAAGGTATTAAGCATGTTAAATCATTTCGAATAGTTTATTTTTGTTGCGATGAAAAGTGATATTTTATGCTTACTGCTTCTTAGTGCAATTTTTGTATTTTTACCCACTTTATGTATTATTAAATCAGTATTGTTTCCAAAATCGTAGGAGCATAGCATCGTCCTTAGGTTGGTATTATTTTGCATTTACTAAATGTGCAACGATTTTAAAGAAACATAAATTATTTTTAAATCATTGTTAGATACTTATTGTACTTGCATAATCTAAATTTATTTGGTATATTATTTTCGGCCATAATATATTGCATAATAAAAGCCTAAATCGTATGGTTAATTTTGGGTCATAATGAAATTACATTATTTATTACGAGAGTCACTTATGTCATTTTAACATCGTGCCTTAGACTCAGCACAATTTAGAGGAAGTTATACTTACATTTTTGTATCGTGTCGTAAGATGTTTTTTCAGTGCCACTAAGTATTTTTTTAAGTTTTTTGTTAGTCATCATAAGTCTAACCGTCTCCCATTTCTAACAAAGGAATTGTTAAGAAGATTTTTATTTGTAAAACGTACAGTTTTGTTAACTTCGACGATTTCTGTAATTTTGATATGTGGCAAATTCGAGTTTACTAATTTGCACACTGTTCATGTTTATAATAAATAAAAAAGTTGTAACATAATTTTGTTGTCTTAATTCTAAGCATTTCTATTTTACCTTTTAAGTACTGAATGACGAAATTGTTGGTGTGAACTTTTGGGTATCAGCGTAATTCGTCCCATTCGTATTTCGTCTCATTCTTTATTAAGACTATTCTTTACTCTTTATACATAAAGAATGTGTGACGAATATAGAATGAGACGAAATACGAATTGAACGAAAAACGAATGGGACTAATTACGCTGATACCAATACCAACTTTTGGTTACGCACTTTTTCGATGCTTAAAATTAAAAAAAAAAACGTAAAAAAACAGGACGTGTCGAAGAATAGTAAAGTAAAGATTTCAACTGCTTTTTCGCTTTTTTTTAATTTCAGGCATAGAAAAAGTGCGTAATCAAAAAGACAAAATTAACTCGCGGCTAACAAGTTTTTAATCGGGTATGAGAATTCCTCATACCCTCATACGGCGTTCACCCCGTCATTTTGAAATCGAGGTATGAGTGTCATTCGTTCGGCTAGTAGAGTCCGACCGAAATTTCGGTTTCGGCAAAAAAACGAGTTACGGCATAGTTTCGGCTTTAAAAAAAACCGGTCAAGTGCGAGTCGGACTCGCGCACCGAGGGTTCCGTACAAACTCGTCAGTAGATACATGAATAATTCAAGATAAACTGTATGGTGGGACAAACTTTGCTCTTGAAAAACTGTTGTCCCCATATATCGACATATGTCACGGTTAGTTCAGTAGGAGCAAATAAGTTTGTTTTGCGAATTTCGAAAAAACGATGCAAGTTAGGAAAGCCGTTTTATTTTTCCTGTAATAGTTAAGCGAGATACCAAAATTGAATACCGGTATTTTTGTATGAAAATTATACCGGTATACGATCCCTGCGTGTGGGTCGCTATCTCCCAGGAGGTCGCAGAGTCATGATGCCTTAGAAAAAATACATAATGGGCTCAAATGATCAAATTAATAAGGATAGGGGGTCGTGTCATGAAAAAGGTTCAAAAACCCTGAATTAGGATAAGTAAAATATTACATCTTAGTCCTCAGTTGGATTGACATAACTTTTTTAGGTACCTAGTTCCAATGACAATTTTGAACAACCAAGAAACTTTCGTTATCAGACGTCAAGACTCTTTGCCAAAGTTGGCAGTAGTACTGCTATCCAACATATTTTGACCTTTAATCCCGAAGTACCTTGTCGCATTAAGCCAATCATATTCAAAGTTATCCCGAAGTACCTTGTCGCATTAAGCCAATCATATTCAAAGTTATCACAGATGTCAAAACGACAAGGTACTAAATAATTGTGCCCATGTTTGTGAAGCCGACTATACCTACAAACGGTAATTGACCGATAAACTGAGGCGACCTTTTCTGCGAAGATCTGAATCTGACCCAATTTTGTCCAACCTTATACCTATAACAACTATTAGGTAAGCGGGGTGTAATGCGACTTATTCTTCTACATTATGTTAGCACATAAAATAAAACTGTTTAACATCGATAATAAAGCAAGTTTAATCGCATACTTATTTATCACCTTCGGCTCGTGCGGCCCATCGAATACCTAAAATGTCGTTTACTCTGCGAAGAGAATAAGAGCTTGTGTTGTGTAGGTAGGTACACGATTTGCGAGTCATATTTATTTTACTATATTATCTATTTTCTGTACCCACCAAAAAGCAGTTATGCGCGTTTATAAGATAAGCATCCTTGTGACACTGCATTTTATCTTAGTGCAATGCTAGTTTTCTCGAGCCTTACAAGGCCTTTGATAAGAATACTAATCAGAAGAACGTTTTATACCACGCCCGTCATACCCCGTATTATAAGTAGGTAGAGCATTAGTGTGTGCTTATTATGTTAATTACATTTGAAAAACATCTGTACGTATTTAAATAACGGGACCATAATGACTCAAAGGAATCTTAGTTTGTTCGTAGAGTATGTTTCGTTTATCTACCTACTAATCTTTGTTATTATTTTATTTAAGTTATTATTTTACTTTTATGCCACACCAGGGCCCCGTTTCACGAAGCTACAAGTTCACAAGTAACAAGAGCAAAAAGTTACAATTTACAAGTACGAGTGTTACTCGGAGGCAGCCTTCCATGGTAGAATAGTAAAATTGTAAGGTAATCTCAATTACAAGTAAATGACAAGAGTCCGTCACAACACTGTTAAAACAAGAGTTTGTTCATGTATTGAGGTTTCTTTATGCGAAATCAATATTTATTTATAATCTATGTCTCATAACCCTTCGAGTGGCAGCTTATTTTCTTTTTTTCGTTGAGTGGCGGCATGCCGGCGGTTGTCAGAGACCGTTAAGTGGCGGGCGCCGGCTAGCCGGCGATGGGTATTGTTTACTATTTACCTATAAAATGAGCTGCTAAATCTATACCTGTCTTGCTCTTTCTTGCAAGATTCATTCGTGAATAGATAAGGATATCATAAAATAACAGGCGCGACAACACTACCTAATCAATTTCTTTAAAAAATTCAAATTTGCAAACCCCATTTTCTTCGACCGTGCGCGTGTCCGATTTTAGACTCGGTTTTGAAAACCTCGTAGTCTTAAAATATAAAAATATTCTATGTAGAGGGATAGTTAATGTATTTCTTTGTAAATAAATGGTATTTTCTACATTTAATTGTTTAATTCATACTTACAATTATTTATATAGAATAAGAAGGAAAAAATGTAACTTTCCGAGATTTGATCACAACTAGCAAATTTCATATATAAGGTACGGCTTTCATTATTATATAATTAGATAGCCAATTTTATGCTTAATCCAGCGATACAAGATAATAATATAGCCTTTCATAATGTTTTTTTGAATAATGGTAATTTTTCTAACATTAATCGAATTCGCGGTGACCACCCATGGAGACCCCTGCCACTTGAGGGAAATTCGCGGAAAATGGCCGTGCCACTTGACGGTAAATGACAATCTGCCGGTAGCCGGTCGACCGCCACTCGAAGGGTTGGTTTTAGAACTTTGAAATTTTCTTTTATTTGTATAGAATAGACTTTATTGCAGTGATATTGATATTTGATATTAAAGTATGAAAGATATGAAAAAAATAATTAAAAGTTACTCTTTTAAAAGAAGTGTTGAATATGAGAAAGGTAATTATTGGAGCATTTTTTACAAAGTCTCATGCGTGGAAACTAGGAAAGCCGTACACTCCAGGAGGTCCTCCAAGTTTAGACTTGTAAAATTGTAACTTGTAGCTACTTAGAAGGCATTTACTTGTAATCGAGATTAACTTACAATTTTACTATTCCACCATGAAAGGCTGCCTTTGAGAAATACTCGTACTATTAAATTGTAACTTTTTGCTCTTGTTACTTGTGAACTTGTAAGTTGTAACTTGTAGCTTCGTGAAACGGGGCCAAGATACATAGTCTATGCGTATACTTTTTTTATATTATAAGCACGAAACGAAACGCGAACAGCATGCATGATTTGAAAAGTGAAACTAAACGCTTAACCGACACGGCTGTCAGATTCCATTCAAATCCGGCTGTTTATATCACTTCATTTCTTCATACAAATTGTCTTAAAAATGGATGATTTCGACGTAATTTCTGTGAAAAAAAACTTTACTCGCCCTCATTTCAAGGATGTATTGAACAAATATGTAAGAGAAGCACCAGCAACGCCGAGTGGACCCAATTATCAAAGTATGTTACGATTTAAATTGTTTACGTTATTACGCGATTGTTACGTTTACTTTCATAATTTATTGCATTAGAATATGTCGCTAGTGTGTAACAATGTGTGGGAAAATACTGATACATTCTAAAACACCATTTAAAATGCAACATGCAGTGGGGCTAGCATGTTTCCGAAGGTATGGTTTGTCGACTAAATGAGATAGGATCGAAGTTGAACAACGTTGGTGTTTAACGACGATGCTAGTCCGTGCCGATTGTTTTTAATTTCCCATGGACTTGGGTCTGAAAATGTACTGCCTAGTGATTGTTTAACTGTTTATGTAACATGCATTGTGCAGATTGAATATGTGACCTGAACTGGCCTGCACTGTTATTGTTTTTTTTTAATTATCACATTTTTTTTTTAAATCAGAAATTTAAATGTCTTTAATTTATTGACTTGTTTGAAGGTGGTAACAAGTTGATGGCAGAAGAGTATTTGGTGCAGAATGATGATGCCCGCTGTGCTTTTCATCTCAGTGAAGCAGTTTCAGCAACTCTCAGGATCATGGCGGTGTACCGGTATGACCAGTTGAAGGGACGCGGTTAGTTATCTCTTGTTGTCGTAGTGGTCACTTGCAATGACCACATATAAACATGGTGATACTAATGCTACTTAAGAAAGTGGCCTTTTTAGCACAACTTTTTACCCGACTGCAGTGAAGCCCAAAGGAGGGTTATGTGTTTGACCTGTATGAATGTATGTCCGTTCCTATGTCCTCTCGTAACTAGTCGACGGTACAACCGGTTATTTATGGTGGTCTTTGCAAGTAACAAAGAAAGGAAAATGACAAAAAAAGTCTTAATGATTGAAAATTATTAAATAAATAATACCATAAATAAAAATACTATAATACCATAAGTGAGTTCCTGTAATTGGCTCTCTACTATAGTTCATACCGGATAACAATAGACTCTAGAGGGACACAGAAGAAGAGATTCCAAACATTTTCTGTAAAGTTTCACTTCTTCTTCGTGATGGTCGAGTGACAACACACGCTAGAGCAAACGCCTCTTCCACTGCCCCGCAGAATCACTCATATTGAATGTTACAAATAACTATTCACCAAATACTTAGGAATGAGAAACTATAACAGAAACAATTAAATTTTAAAAACGTACAAATTCGATATAACTATTTGATAGTACAATATAATAATGACAGCTCTGAGCTGTCTCATTTATATTGAGTGTTGCTTATCTCTGGCTCTTTGGGTATTTTGTAAGGATACTTTTTTTATTTTCAGCCAACCAAAAAGTATGGACATCATCAATATTTTATTTTTGAGCATCTACTTTAGAAATGTCATTTATTGAATGTCAACCTAAAACCGGCACTATAAAGAACCTTTTTTATCTTCTGTCTATTCCTATACGAAACAAACTGTACTACTTTAATTGTTGTTTAGTTTTTAAGGCTGCTGGTTCTCCATGAACAAATAAAAAAAAAATCATAATATAGGAATAGTTAGGCATGTAAATTATGTATGCTGTTTATTTACAATAAATATAATGGCAATTTTATCATGAATCAATTGAGAATTGTGTCCTCTTCTTTCAGAAAATAAGCTACACCAATTAACCAGTTTCATAAAACCAATAAAGGATATAATGAAATCCGGTCTCATGTAAGTTCTTTTAGTAAATTATGAATGTATTAATGAACTTATCTCAAATGATCTCTACTAGCAATGTCTAAAGTAATGTTAGAATTGTATTACTTAGGGCATGTTTTAATTCCTATATTTTTGTTTATTTATTCTGGCTTATTGGAAGCTTATAGTTTGGTATCTAGAACGTGCACGACGAAGGTGCTGCCAACTGGTGCCGCCAATCTAAATCATGTACCCTTTCGTGATGGGGCCACATTGACGAAAATGCCGTTAATTTATTGCGATGAAGGGCGATTAACGTCAGTGTAGCTAGGACTTACTATATTTGACATTGAAACTTAGATATTGTGATTGACATTGACAGCTTGATTTGACAGGGGCGATAGTTTCCTTTATTATCCGCCTGTGCCTGTTGTCGTTTAGTGCTGCCACCTATAGTTTGTGCACATTCCCTACATATCTATAACAAGTGCAAACATTTTATACATGGGCCCACGAAATATTCTAAGTTATTTACCATTCATTTAGCTTTTCGGTGAAAGAAAAACATCATGAGGAAACCTCCATACATCCACGAAGACATTCAAAGGCATATGTGAAGTCCCCTATCTGCAGTGGGCTAGTGTGGGGACTGCAGCCCGCATTCACTCTCGTCTATGAGAGTAGGCCTGTGCCCAGCTGTGGGACGTATATAGGCTGATGATGATGATGATAAGATACTACTGCTGTTCTCAAACTAAAAGGCCGCTAGTTTGTAGAGATGTAGTGCAAAATGATTTTCCATCAGGAAAACTCAGATCTCAATCGGAATATGATGGCACCCGAACTGTCAATCAATTATTGTATTAAATGAGTGACGTTTTCATATCCATTAATATGGAACTTTATTGTTTAGTGTCAAATGTCAAAGAAAAAATGGCGGCTGTAAGATGGGAACTGAAGCTGATTGAGAGAGCACGATAAATACGAACTTTTCCGACAAAGTACGATGCAAAATCATTTTGCACTACATCTGTATGAAGTTTCATACAAACTAGCGGCCTTTTAGTTTGAGGACGGCAGACTAGACAACAATACACGTATCTATTACATTTCAGAAGCAAAGAAGATGAGAAGATATTTGATCTGTTATCAGCCGATACAGAGGAGATGACTAAAGCTTTGGGATCCTTTGAAATAGAGGACAATGTGCCGTTTCATAAGAAATATTTGAAAATCAGTGCAGAAAATAATGTGGACAACTTTCAAAAAATTCTGAAAGAACTGCCTAAAGGTACTTTTGATTTCATATTGTAATTATAATATAATTAAAAATAAGGTATACAAGATAAATCATATATACACTCACGGATTTTAATTATTGAGCCATTTAGGGTTCACCTTACAATAGTTGTGTCATAGATTGTATATTACATGACAAAATTAGACTGAACCATAAATGGTTTAAGAATTAACATTTTTAATTAAGTACAGTAAATGGCACAATAGTACATTACACAACTAGGGTGGTAAACACACCGGTGGTTCTTTATTACCTCTCGTGTTGCATACATCATTTTATGTCTACACTTGGCCAGAAAGCGGCTTTTACCGTACGCGTAGCGTGCGAAAAAAGCCGCTTTCTGGCCAGGTGTGGCATAAATATTTTTTGACTTATTAGATTACCGTCTAAAAGTGTAAAGATATTTGTGCCGTTGACTGTACTTTTGATTGGTTTTGACACACTGTTTGCAATCATACAAAAAAAGTTACAGTAAGCAATTACTTTCGTTCTGGAAGCACTGGAACTCATTACATATGGGCTCCAGAGTTTACAACTTAATGTAACAAAGTCAAAATTTATTATTGAATTAATATTATTAAAGTGACATGTTATAATTTTAATATCTTTATTTTCTAATTATTACTATTGGATTAATACCATTTTGTATACTAACATAAGCAGTGGCGGATTAGCCATATAGCAAGAGTAGCAAATGCTACGGGCCCCGCGCATTGGGGGCCCCGCGCCCACTCGCAAAAGGGGACCCCCCCTCCCTCGTTATGTAATTCGTCACGTATAAAATTACCGGTCAATCGGTATTTAAGCATATCTAAGACAAGCCAAGCGCCTCTTTGAAGAAATGCTACAGGCCCCGTGCTGGCTTAATCCGGCACTGAACATAGGATAAGTTTTAAAATTGTAACTAACACTATGGACCTTCGTCTGAAACAAAGTGATTGAATTGAATTGAATTAAATTTTGTCTTGACCGTAACTTATGAATGTTTCAGAATGGACAGTCATCCAGTTAACAGCGCCGTATAATCCCAACGAGAACCTGAAATCTTTTGACGAGTATAAAACTGAGATCAGCTCTCTTTACTTGAGCATTTTCACCAATGATTATACTGATGAGTGCGGGTTCGGTCCCATCACGGTGGATATTCCGGCTAATGTGCCTGGAGGTAAGTACCAAAACAGTCCAAGAAGATATATTGTCAGCTAGCGTGATTCAAATTTTGTCGATTTTTTTATTTTTTGGGTCTCAACTCTTCATTTTGTTCTAGGGCATGAAATTCGAAAAGATCATAAAAAAAATGTTTTTTTTTTTCAATACTTCGTAAATAAGACACTATTAAAAATATTTTATTAAAAACCAAACTGTAAAGAAAATTAGAAAGTGGAAAAACAAATCTTTTTTTCTTAAAACTGAAAAAAATACAATTGACAAATTTGTAAATTGTTACATTTAGATAATAAAACAATGGATCTGTTTACAATTTAAAAATATATGTAATGAGAACAGAATTATGACCTTATTTCGGTTACCGAAGACCGATTAAGAGCGCTTAAGAGGAACTAGTTCTTATCTAGAGGTGGGATTTGATTCCTTTTAGTTCTTCAGTCCTGACCTACACAAGCATATATATCATGCCTTGACATTTCCAGAAGGAGTAAAGCCGCTGTTCACGGAACTCTACGCTCTTCTAGAAGAGAACTACAAGACCATAGACAACGCTCGGCTCTTGAACAATAAAAGGCTTGTACAGAACTATTGGAGTAAGCGGGAGGATATAGATCTCAGGATGAAGGTATTTTATACTAGCATTTACACGCGGCTAAGTAGTAAAGTCGGAGCAGATTTGAAGTACTTTTTCAGTAGTAGCAAGGACCATTAAAACAAGAAGACTGTCATTCTCCATACTTTGGATTGTAACCCGACCGCAAGGGGATTTCCGGGCAAAAACTAGATGGCGCTAAAAAACTCAACATTTAACGATGTTATATTATAATTGAACAAAGAAACATAGTATAGTAACAATTAGTTCGTAAACAGCTAATAATAAATAAATTCTAACATTTAAATACTGTGTCACGTTTGCAAAGTTGAATAATTGTAAATAATATAATTCTTTTACCAAGTTTAAACAGATGGCGTTGTAAATTCGGGGAACAGCTTTTTGTATGGAGAATGACAGTCCTCTTGTTTTAATGGTCCTTGGTAGTAGTAGATACTCCGGTGATATGCTTTAAAATAGGCAAGCCGGCGGGAATCGGGTTTTATGAACGCCACGCCACTGTTCAATGTTTGATTTCAGAGCGTGATCTACGTGATGGACCGTGAGTGGCTGGGCGGTTGGGGCAGCCTACTGACCGGGAAACTGGTTGATTCCAGTCTGCGGGACAAAGTCATCAAGCTCGTCGATGACACTATTGACGACTGGGGGTCAGTGCACTTCAGTTTGAAAACATGTACCTATATTTTAATAAATTTCTAGTGTATCACAAAAAACGTTCGAATGTAGGGACTTGATTTTTAGGGTTCCGTAGCCAAAATGGCAAAAATGGAACCCTTAGTTTCGTCATTTTATGTTTGATGGAATTCCCATCTCAAATTTCCGATCATTATATTTAGTTAGTTAGTTATCATCTTAATTATTAAAAAAAAATGTAATTTAAAACGTCCAAGGTACTTAACATCATCAGTCTTACACAAATCGACCGAATAGACCAGGGGCTCCCAAACTTTTTTATACTGCGACTCCTTTGACAGGCTGTAACCTTTTATCGGCGCCCATGTAAACTGGGGTACCTACCTGTCGTTCTAGGTTTAACTTACGGAGGTTTAAATGGAACGTGTCCCGACGCCCCTGGAACAGTGTCGCGACTCCCCGGGGCGCCGCGACATACAGTTTGGGAACCCCTGGAATAGACGAATCGAGTCCCAAACTAAAGCAATGCTTGTATTATGGGTACTAGACGACGATATAAATACTTATACATATAGATAAATATGTACTTAAGAGGAAACAGTAGGGTGGAGAGAATTGAAAATTAGGTATTTGTAAAATGTGTCGCTGTCCCGCACTGCCCGCCTCTCCCGCGCAGAGCGCGATAGAGACAACTGCAGCTTGGACCGAAAATACCTTTTAAAATTTCATGAAAACAACGTTTCGTAGTCCCCTGATTTCTTCCCCAAAACTTAACCTATTTAACTATTTTTTTCATTAAACATTAAAGAAAGGCTTTGGCCGTGTTCGTATGTTTTCTTTTTTTTTAATAATCTAGTCAAATTTGTTTTCTGGATGTGTGAACACAGCGGAAAATCTGGCATTTTTTTTTAGGTTTTTGAAGGTTAATATCTCTTTTGAGAATCAATTTATCGTAAAAAGGAAAACATAGGAACATATCAATAGTAGCCATAGATTTTTGGACAAAAAATTATTGCTCTACTGGCATTATCCAGGGAGGAAACAGGGGACTACGTTTGTATGGAAAAACTGCCCTCCTGTTTCCTCTTAAATAGATAGAAAACATCCAAGACTCAGGACAAATACTTGTGCTCATCACTCAAATATTTGCCCTTACCAACATTTGAACCCGGGACCTCTAGCTTCGTAGTAGGGTGTGTCACTCCCACTAAGCCAGAGGTTCTTAAACTTTTTTTGGTCACGGACCCCCTTACAATATTTCGATAACCTCACGGACCCTTTCCGAATACAATCAGAGAAAAAGAAAATCTAGGGCACATGAAAGTTTTTGTTATATGCATAGCCACGGACCCCCGGCTCTCGTATCATGGACCCCTAAGGGGTCCATGGACCACAGTTTAAGAAACCCTGCACTAAGCTAAACGTGTCTTCAAACTTTCGTCAAACTATAAGATCGTATATTCCAGATTGATACGCCTAACGACGAAACAGCGTATCCTACTGTACAACCTCACAGCCTCCAGCCCTGTGCTCTCGGCGCAACAGATCAAGCCCTGCATCCGCCGCATACTCACCGAACACGGCAACCTTGCTGACGTCAGAGAATACCTACCGGACTGCCAGTCTTGTAGTAAACACTTCAAGGTATAACCAATGATATTTTATAAGTAGATGGGTTACAAGCACTTATTAGATTCATCCTTTTTTATTTGAAAGCTTGACTAACTCGCGACCCTTATGTGGCGTTGCGATATTCGAACCCGGTGGTCGGCCGTGGCGTTCCCTGGGGTCGAACCAGGTTGCTAGCCGGACCACCTTGAGTGGATCGGACTGGGTGGGGGCCGGGGACGCCTGGGGGGACTGCCAGTCTTGTAGTAAATACTTCAAGGTATAGCCAATGATATTTTATAAGTAGATGGGTTACAAGCACTTATTAGATTCATACTTTTTTTTTTTGAAAGCTTGACTAACTCGCGACCCTTGGCGTTGCGATATCCGGACCCGGTGGTCGGCTATACCTTGGTCGGCAAAGTTATATATGACATAATTTTTCTGTATTTTGAATGTACATTGTTTTGTAATGATTTACTAACATAGCTCTAAGTCAATTGTAACCGACCGAGTCTAATGGACTTGAAATAAATGTTCCAATTCAATTCAAAACGATGTGCCGTATAAGGGCCGATACAGACGGAATGCAACCCAACTGCAACTCCCTACGATTTGTATGGGAACTGCATCACAACTGCACGCCGACTGCGCAGTTGTGATGCAGTTCCCATACAAATCGTAAGGAGTTGCAGTTGGGTTGCAGTCCGTCTGTGTATCGACCCTAAGAGGTTACATACTGTGGTGGATTTCCGACCCGGGTTGGTCGATTCTAATTTTAATTTCAGTCTACGTCATCTTTTTTAAAATATTTTCATATTTTGTTTAGAGAGGCGATAGGGAAAAGTAATGCGTATTCCTTATTGGTTCCTTCATCATGTCTGTTTAGTAAGGCTCTTAATTCATTATTATAACAAAACGGGACTTAATCGCGTAAAAACATGATATTACCTCTCGACGTTTCGGACGTGCCGTGACGTCCATGGTCGCGAAGGGACTGGCGAGGCGGGTGTCAACATCTTCTAGCCGCGCGGGGCTCTTAATTGTTCCATTTATGTTATTTATTTTTTATCATTCCTATTTCAGGTGGCCAGTGAGCTGTGTCTGAAGTGCCTGATGAAGTGTTTCGAAGGCGTCCACAAGTTCGCGCTAGTAGACGGCATCAGGGCGTTCTCGCAGGCGGTAGCCAAGGTCAAAGATGGCGACGACTGGGCGCCGCTGAGGAAGGCCAAGCGGCAACCCGTCATCCTGATCGTTGATGAGGTTAGTCAAGTGTCTGGTGGAGTGGTTCGAGAGTGTCTGCTAGGTCGCGCTAGTAGACGGCATCAGGGCGTTCTCGCAGGCGGTAGCCAAGGTCAAAGATGGCGACGACTGGGCGCCGCTGAGGAAGGCCAAGCGGCAACCCGTCATCCTGATCGTTGATGAGGTTAGTCAAGTGTCTGGTGGAGTGGTTCGAGAGTGTCTGCTAGGTCGCGCTAGTAGACGGCATCAGGGCGTTCTCGCAGGCGGTAGCCAAGGTCAAAGATGGCGACGACTGGGCGCCACTGAGGAAGGCCAAGCGGCAACCCGTCATCCTGATCGTTGATGAGGTTAGTCAAGTGTCTGGTGGAGTGGTTCGAGAGTGTCTGCTAGGTCGCGCTAGTAGACGGCATCAGGGCGTTCTCGCAGGCGGTAGCCAAGGTCAAAGATGGCGACGACTGGGCGCCGCTGAGGAAGGCCAAGCGGCAACCCGTCATCCTGATCGTTGATGAGGTTAGTCAAGTGTCTGGTGGAGTGGTTCGAGAGTGTCTGCTAGGTCGCGCTAGTAGACGGCATCAGGGCGTTCTCGCAGGCGGTAGCCAAGGTCAAAGATGGCGACGACTGGGCGCTGCTGAGGAAGGCCAAGCGGCAACCCGTCATCCTGATCGTTGATGAGGTTAGTCGAGTGTCTGGTGGAGTGGTTCGAGAGTGTCTGCTAGGTCGCGCTAGTAGACGGCATCAGGGCGTTCTCGCAGGCGGTAGCGAAGGTCAAAGATGGCGACGACTGGGCGCTGCTGAGGAAGGCCAAGCGGCAACCCGTCATCCTAATCGTTGATGAGGTTAGTCGAGTGTCTGGTGGAGTGGTTCGAGAGTGTCTGCTAGTTCGCGCTAGTAGACGGCGTCAGGGCGTTCTCGCAGGCGGTAGCCAAGGTCAAAGATGGCGACGACTGGGCGCTGCTGAGGAAGGCCAAGCGGCAACCCGTCATCCTGATCGTTGATGAGGTTAGTCGAGTGTCTGGTGGAGTGGTTCGAGAGTGTCTGCTAGGTCGCGCTAGTAGACGGCATCAGGGCGTTCTCGCAGGCGGTAGCCAAGGTCAAAGATGGCGACGACTGGGCGCCGCTGAGGAAGGCCAAGCGGCAACCCGTCATCCTGATCGTTGATGAGGTTAGTCAAGTGTCTGGTGGAGTGGTTCGAGAGTGTCTGCTAGGTCGCGCTAGTAGACGGCATCAGGGCGTTCTCGCAGGCGGTAGCCAAGGTCAAAGATGGCGACGACTGGGCGCTGCTGAGGAAGGCCAAGCGGCAACCCGTCATCCTGATCGTTGATGAGGTTAGTCGAGTGTCTGGTGGAGTGGTTCGAGAGTGTCTGCTAGGTCGCGCTAGTAGACGGCATCAGGGCGTTCTCGCAGGCGGTAGCGAAGGTCAAAGATGGCGACGACTGGGCGCTGCTGAGGAAGGCCAAGCGGCAACCCGTCATCCTAATCGTTGATGAGGTTAGTCGAGTGTCTGGTGGAGTGGTTCGAGAGTGTCTGCTAGTTCGCGCTAGTAGACGGCGTCAGGGCGTTCTCGCAGGCGGTAGCCAAGGTCAAAGATGGCGACGACTGGGCGCTGCTGAGGAAGGCCAAGCGGCAACCCGTCATCCTGATCGTTGATGAGGTTAGTCGAGTGTCTGGTGGAGTGGTTCGAGAGTGTCTGCTAGGTCGCGCTAGTAGACGGCATCAGGGCGTTCTCGCAGGCGGTAGCCAAGGTCAAAGATGGCGACGACTGGGCGCCGCTGAGGAAGGCCAAGCGGCAACCCGTCATCCTGATCGTTAAAGAGGTTAGTCAAGTGTCTGGTGGAGTGGTTCGAGAGTGTCTGCTAGGTCGCGCTAGTAGACGGCATCAGGGCGTTCTCGCAGGCGGTAGCCAAGGTCAAAGATGGCGACGACTGGGCGCCGCTGAGGAAGGCCAAGCGGCAACCCGTCATCCTGATCGTTGATGAGGTTAGTCAAGTGTCTGGTGGAGTGGTTCGAGAGTGTCTGCTAGGTCGCGCTAGTAGACGGCATCAGGGCGTTCTCGCAGGCGGTAGCCAAGGTCAAAGATGGCGACGACTGGGCGCTGCTGAGGAAGGCCAAGCGGCAACCCGTCATCCTGATCGTTGATGAGGTTAGTCGAGTGTCTGGTGGAGTGGTTCGAGAGTGTCTGCTAGGTCGCGCTAGTAGACGGCATCAGGGCGTTCTCGCAGGCGGTAGCGAAGGTCAAAGATGGCGACGACTGGGCGCTGCTGAGGAAGGCCAAGCGGCAACCCGTCATCCTAATCGTTGATGAGGTTAGTCGAGTGTCTGGTGGAGTGGTTCGAGAGTGTCTGCTAGTTCGCGCTAGTAGACGGCGTCAGGGCGTTCTCGCAGGCGGTAGCCAAGGTCAAAGATGGCGACGACTGGGCGCTGCTGAGGAAGGCCAAGCGGCAACCCGTCATCCTGATCGTTGATGAGGTTAGTCGAGTGTCTGGTGGAGTGGTTCGAGAGTGTCTGCTAGGTCGCGCTAGTAGACGGCATCAGGGCGTTCTCGCAGGCGGTAGCCAAGGTCAAAGATGGCGACGACTGGGCGCCGCTGAGGAAGGCCAAGCGGCAACCCGTCATCCTGATCGTTGATGAGGTTAGTCAAGTGTCTGGTGGAGTGGTTCGAGAGTGTCTGCTAGGTCGCGCTAGTAGACGGCATCAGGGCGTTCTCGCAGGCGGTAGCCAAGGTCAAAGATGGCGACGACTGGGCGCTGCTGAGGAAGGCCAAGCGGCAACCCGTCATCCTGATCGTTGATGAGGTTAGTCGAGTGTCTGGTGGAGTGGTTCGAGAGTGTCTGCTAGGTCGCGCTAGTAGACGGCATCAGGGCGTTCTCGCAGGCGGTAGCGAAGGTCAAAGATGGCGACGACTGGGCGCTGCTGAGGAAGGCCAAGCGGCAACCCGTCATCCTAATCGTTGATGAGGTTAGTCGAGTGTCTGGTGGAGTGGTTCGAGAGTGTCTGCTAGTTCGCGCTAGTAGACGGCGTCAGGGCGTTCTCGCAGGCGGTAGCAAAGGTCAAAGATGGCGACGACTGGGCGCCACTGAGGAAAGCCAAGCGGCAACCCGTCATCCTGATCGTTGATGAGGTTAGTCAAGTGTTGGAGGGGTTCGAGAGTGTCTGCTAGGTCGCCCTAGTAGACGGCAACAGGGCGTTCTCGCAGGCGGTAGCAAAGGTCAAAGATGGCGATGACTGGGCGCCACTGAGGAAGGCCAAGCGGCAACCCGTCATCCTGATCGTTGATGAGGTTAGTATCTCTAGTTTTGCCACCTAAAGGTGTTTTTTTTTTGGGTTGTCCGGTTAATGGCGCACCACCGAGCGAGGGAAATCATGAATCGCGCTATTAATTTTCTTCGTATAAAGCCCTCGAGGTGATGTCACCTCGCGACATCTATATATATGAGTTTGTCGCTCGTGTGAGTGATTTTATCACTTAAGTACCATACAGTGGCGTGGCGTTGAAGAAATCCTTTTTTTACGTGTGATAGACAAGCATTTGACCCCGATCGCACCTGATGTTAAGTGACGATGAAGCCTAAGATGTAGCATGCTTGTCTAAAAGATGCCTATTGCCTTTTTGTGGCAGCAAGATTTTTATTTTCTTTGTGTTTTCTTGTATATTTTTCTTTTTTTTGTAACTTTCTGCTGTCATAAATAAATGTATTTTCTTTCTTTCTTTCCTATTCACTCTCAACTTGAAGAGAGCCAAGTCATATTTTTCTGGGAAAAGAGCAAGCCGGAGCAGCTTTTGGCTTCAATTTTCTTTAAGAGCACTAGAAAAAAGTGCTGAACTGCCTAATATTAGGCTAGCCGATGGGAATCGTGTTCTATGGACGCCGCGTCACTGCCTTAAGCATAGTTCTCGCATTGTGCGATAGGTGGCGCAGTGCGCTGTGAGCGAACCAAACGCCCCCTGTTTCCTCCCTGGATAATGCCAGTAGAGCAATAATTTTTTGTCCAAAAATCTATGGCTACTATTGATATGTTCCTATGTTTTCCTTTTTACGATAAATTGATTCTCAAAAGAGATATTAACCTTCAAAAACCTAAAAAAATGCCAGATTTTCCGCTGTGTTCACACATCCAGAAAACAAATTTGACTAGATTATTAAAAAAAAGGAAAACATAGGAACACGGCCAAAGCCTTTCTTTAATGTTTAATGAAAAAATTAGTTAAATAGGTTAAGTTTTGGGGAAGAAATCAGGGGACTACGAAACGTTGTTTTCATGAAATTTTAAAAGGTATTTTCGGTCCAAGCTGCAGTTGTCTCTATCGCGCTCTGCGCCGGAGAGGCGGGCAGTGCGGGACAGCGACACATTTTACAAATACCTAATTTTCAATTCTCTCCACCTTACTGTTTTTTCTTAAGAATGTTGAATTTGTAAAAAGTAGTTAGAATTTTTTCGCTTATCTTTGGCTGGACGTAATTGGAGGTCAGTCAGGTCTAAAATTGAGATGGTGTTGATTACATCAATAAAAAAAAATCTATTTCAGATACTAGACACGTTCCCGTGGGAGAGCCTGCCGATTCTATCCCACCATCCCGTCTCCCGGATAGAAAATATCCACTTCCTGTACAGCCTGTATGAGACGCACCGGGATAGAATCGTCGACGGATACTTCGCGGCCAAGTCTGACGTTGGCAGATATGTCATTAATCCAGGTATGTACGTAAGACGAGTACACCCGAAAAATTCAAAGGCTAGGTCAAAAAATCAGGGCCCTTACTTGTCATGCCGATGACAGGCAAATGACGTCAACCTACATACAGGCTGATTTAGTTAAGGTTACCATCAGGCACAGACCACTAAACCTAAAGACGTCGCTTCATAGGATTGTTTCATTGAAACCGATTCTGCCAAAACTAAAGGGGCGCGGGAGACGCGACGAGCGCTTACCGCACTGTGATTTGCCGATTGAAGTACAAGTAGGCGGGGAAACAAAATGTCTGCCGGCCGCTAGTGATGTGTCGATGATCGATGATTAGTGTACCTATAGTAGGTAATTGTAAAGTGGTATGTTGGTCCCTTATTTGTAATATGTATATATGATTGATACAAAATAACTGAAATAGGTTAAATAAATAAGACAACCCCGAATTTCAAAGCCTTGTTTATCAAAATACAACTAGGTAACTAAATACAATAAAATTATCATTCAGTTAAACATACACCCGACTTACATATCCACTAAACTATACTATACTACCTCTTACAAATTATACTATACGGGGTACTAAATACAGTCGGCCTCAAAAGTAGCAGGACACTTTAGTACTACGCCACGATACAAATGTGTTCAGCAACTTTTGAGGCCGACCGTACTAGACGTTATTGTTTATACATATGATATACAGATATAGGTATAAACAATAACGGCTAGTAAGTACCAGGAGATAAGCAACTATTTATCTTATTGGACCTTAAAATGTATTAGCTTGGTGAAAACTCGCCTAATCGGATTCTGACTTGGCTGTACCTTTTTTGTCAAATAAGCTAATCGCACTTTTATATATTTTTCTATTACCGATTTAGTTAAGTCTATAACGTGGTTCGTATTTTCGAAATCAAATTGATGTCTTTTTAAATCGGGAAACACATTTTAATCACTTGATATCTCCCCAGGGACCTAAAATAATTAAAGGCTTTAAAAATAATACGCCAAAATTAAAAAGTAAATATCTTTACTATAAATAAACACTCACATATACGGTGAAGTTGAAAAGTATATTTCTTTAAGTTATTAAAACCAACAATACTAAAATATAGGCCATAAACGTGATACTAGTGAAGAATTGTATAAGATTGTAACTTCTACACTAATCTAATGTACTTATGCCTTTTTGAAAATAACAAAATGTCGCCAAAACACTTCACTGTTCTCAAACTATTGAGTAGGACATGATATTTAAATACTGAAAGCAAAACTCTACATCTCTTGATTGTTACTAGCATTATCATTAATTATATTGTTAATTCTCAAAAATAAAACTTGATTATAAATTGGCATTAATTTGAGCTTAATTGTAATAATAAATGCCACTATGATTTAAGGGCTGCAGTATGATAAGTTTGGGCATCGCAGTCACGACAGTAAATTAGCTAATTTATTGTTTGTTATGCGAGCACTTGAGGCCAGACTAGTCGAGCACTTGAGGCAACAATTGTTTTTATAAGTCTGAGTGTGAACGAAATACTTTTACAATATTAACTTACTACACATAACTTTTATAACGGTAAACATTGCCTTTACACAACTCAGCTGATAATGAATAAACAACTAGAATAATAAACATATATACTCAACACAGTTGGTGAGTGAAGCGTAGGGACGGCATTAGGAGTTAGGACTTAAAAGTCGCCTCTCCCCAGATTTTGTCAATCTAAAATATTCTGATTTAAAGTGCCGGGAACTTGCGGGATGAAACCAATCATGTGATCGTTTTGTAGCATTAATCCATATTTCCTTTCTGATAGGACACTTCGAAAACCTTAAAGAAATTAAACACATTTTAGTTAACATGCTTTGAATTTTTTATAATGCAACACTGCAGTCTTAAAATGTCTTTTAAGCACCACTTAAAATATATAAATAATAATTAGACACGGCTGCGCGCAAATACTTTGCCCATATATGATGGATAATATTTCGATATTTTTAAATTACTTACGATGGATTGCATATTCTATGTTATCTGTTATCGATAGTAAACCAACACACATTATGGACATCACTAGTTCGCACTTAACGATAGACAAGGAAGGAGCGATTATTCGCACAGCGTGATAGAAAGAGACTTTGTTAAAAGACATCAACGAGCGACTACGGCAGTCTAGAGAACTTTATTTGATAATACGCATATTTAATTAGTAATTTTATTAAAATCTGCTTACCTGTGAAATGAAATTCCATCCTTTTGCACAACAGATGTTCTAGTGTTTTTGCCATACAATTTCACGCAACAATAATGCATTTTTCATGCCCAAATCACGTCAAAACTTTCCTGAACTGATCGTGTTACTTACGCAACTTCCGAGAACAGACTGGAGTTAGTAGCGGGGGCGTGTCTCGATCTTGTAGTAAATTTACCGTATGAGTGGCAGCGGGGGTCGCCCGACTATGCGACGTCTTTAGGTTTAGTGGTCTGTGCCATCAGGCGACCCGTCTGATCGTTTGCCCCCTATTTCATAAAAAAAAGGTATTACATTGATTTGCCGTTACCGTAAATTACCGGTATCGTTTAAGTTATGAATTAATTATTTTTTTTACTTTCATTGATTGGTGTCTATTGTAGAAGCCATTTTGTAAGTAAAAATGTATACGTCTGTTTTTTTATTTTTATTTTAACGATAAATTGGAAATATCAATCGGCTATGCGATTTGATATATTTCGAACGTATTGTATTTAGGCGGTCGCTTCTATATCAAAATGTGTTTTTGATTTATTTTCCAATTTCGTGTCCGTCAAGATAGCGTACACCGTAAAGATATTCAGAATCTGATGCAGCCAATAAATAGTACCCAAATAGTACCGACGAAATACCTAGGTGAAAAAAATAGTACCTACAAACTTTCTGAAATATAAGGCCTGTTCACGGTGTACGCTACCGGGCGTCAAGCTGGCGTACACCGTTTGTATCTCGGGAACGGCTTTGTTTTTGGAAACGCTTTATATCTCAAAAAATAGTACCCAAATAGTACCCTAGGACTCTACAATTTCATTTCTCTAGCTATCGTAGAAGCCGAGATATTCCATGACTTAACGGTGTACAAAATTTCACACCGTCAAGCTGGCGTACCCGGAAATTTCTTATAGAAAGAGCTCACTATGTCTCGGCTTCTACGATAGCTAGAGAAATGAAATTGTAGGGTCCTAGGGTACTATTTGGGTACTATTTTTTGAGATATAAAGCGTTTCCTTCCAAAAACAAAGCCGTTCCCGAGATACAAACGGTGTACGCCAGCTTGACGCCCGGTAGCGTACACCGTGAACGGGCCTTATATTTCAGAAAGTTTAAGGGTACTATTTTTTTCACCTAGGTATTTCGCCGGTACTATTTGGGTACTATTTATTGGCTGCATCAGATTCTGAATATCTTTACGGTGTACGCTATCTTGACGGACACCCAATTTCCCGGTTCAATGAATAAGATAACACAGGCAAAAACATCCAAGAATTGACAGTAAACATCCCTATTTTCGTGTGACAGAGAACAATCTGGAGCGTATGGAGAAGCGTATGAGCTCGTTCATTCAATACTGGTGCCACAGCTGGACCGGCCACATCGCCGAGCCGCCGCCGCCCGAGCAGTTCATACAGCATCTCACCAGTTCCGACGTGTTTCTGTAAGCTCCATTTCATTTATCAAATCTTTCAACTGATTGACCAACTGATCCACCTTCCTGCTGAAAATTTTTGTACATATCTTTCCGGCTTTGAGCCTTTAGGTATTACTTTTAAGGACTATCATTAGGTCAAGGCCATTAATGTTCTTACTTGCTTGTTTGAACGAAGCTCAGAGAAACTTCGAGCATTTGAAAATTTTTGTACATATCTTTCCGGCTTTGAGGGTTCATAGGTTTTTAAGGCTTTTAAGGACTATCATTAGCAGACATCGGATTCGGGGCAAACGCCTGCCAGGTACTAGAGATAGACGATTTTTTAATGAATGGGCTCGTTCAGTCTTCGGTTTCCGCGATTATCGCAAAATAGTAATAAAACAACTTAAATTGATTAAATCGCGTATATTACTACATTTTACCGACGACGTTTCATAACCCCTTTCAGCGTTCGTGGTCGTGGGTAGACACGGGGGAGGGGACTTAAAATGTAGTAATATACGCGATTTAATCCGTTTGAGTTGTTTTATTTCCATTTCATTTATCAAATCGTTTTTAACTGATTGACCTAGTAGGTTTTTGAACAAATCTTTCCGGCTTTGAGGGTTCATAGGTTTTTAAGGCTTTTAAGGACTATCATTAGCAGGCATCGGATTCAAGGGGGCAAACGCCTGACAGGTACTAGAGATAGACGATTTTTTAATGAATGGGCTCGTTCATCCAGTACTGGTGCTACCAAGTACTCACCAGTTCTGACGTGTTTTTGTAAGCTCCATTTCATTTATCAAATCTTTCAACTGATTGACCAACTGATCCACCTTCCTGCTGAAAATTTTTGTACATATCTTTCCGGCTTTGAGCCTTTAGGTATTACTTTTAAGGACTATCATTAGGTCAAGGCCATTAATGTTCTTACTTGCTTGTTTGAACGAAGCTCAGAGAAACTTCGAGCATAGCCCATCTTAGGGAAACGAAGAGAAGTAGGGAGACCGTTAAAATTCTAATCTAAAAAAAAGAAAAGTGGGATAGATCAATCAACATTATGTTTCTATTAAACCACTTCCGACCCGACTACCCATTCCCAGGAAAAAGCTTTTGAACGGCTTAGTCGTTAATTGAATAGCCAAAACAAACTGTTGAATGGATAACCGATTCATTTTGCTTAGCCTGAAGGGGATAATAGGCTAGACGACAAAAAAACAGTACACGTATTTTTTCTTTAATTTGACAAACAAAAATTTACGAAAATAGAATGCTTAGAAGTTTCGAGTGACGTCACTCCTTGGTACAATTTTTACCTAGGAGTGACGTCACAAGCCCCCACTCCAGAAGTTTAATGATCTATAACTTTATCTATTTTTAATATTTTGATAAACCAAAAAATACGTGTCCCATATTTTTCCATAATCCAACTGACGGACTAAATAGTTAGAATAATATATTTTTAACCCAGTCGTCATCGCTATTATACGGATACCGCTGCTTCTATAAATAGAAAAGGCTTGTTATGCGCTTAGAAATGGTATCTGATATTCGTAATGTGAATCGCTTACCCATATTGATAGCGGTATAAAAGCCAAATGAATGGGGTTTGAGAAGCAACGGCGTTGGCAAGTAAAGCCTTACGGAAAACCCCTTCAAAAACCCTCGAGGGGGATACCGGTACGGTTCCTGCTTCCGAGTTCCGACATCCATTTCGCATAGGGATGTAACGCTTCCGATACCGATATATCGGCATCGCCGATTTTATACAACCGATATTTGAAGAGCCCAAAAAAATTTTGCTTCCTGAAAAAATCGGCTAAAAGTAATTTTAATTACTGACTTAATTTATGTATCGGTTTATTACCTTGTGCAATGATAATTACTTTGTTAATTATTCTTTGTTACATAATAAACATATTCTTTGAATTTTGAGTTCACGATTTATTTATTTTTACTTTACACTTTCAAGGTTGAACCTAGCCTAGGTTAAATATAGCAAAGTTTCAGGTATAATGAGGACATACAAATGTCTGAGGTGCATACTTCATTATTTAGCCATCTATATCGGTATCGCCGATTATTTACCACAATAATCGGTATCGTATCGGCAAAATTATGTATCGTTACAACCCTAATTTTGCGTAATCTTCAATGAGGGTATTTAGAAATCAGAAATCCACCAGCTGGCAGCAGGGTGGCGAAAGGTCTATTTGGCAGTAGATGTCAAACAAAATCAAGTGGTTGGTAGATCTTGACGCCTACTGTCAAAAAGACCTTTCGCCACCCTGCTGCCAGCTGGTGGGTTTATAATAAATAAATAAATATTAGGGGACAATCTTACACAAATCGAACTATAGTAAGCTCAATAAGGCTTATAGATACAAATACTTAAATACATAGAAAACATCCATGATTCAGGAACAAATATTCGTGCTCATCACACAATTATAATTTCTAAACACCCTCATTCGCCAATAAAATCGAGATTAATGAAAAAAACTGAGATTTTAACTGGCATTGCAGATACTGCGGTCACGGCGATGGCTGCCATTTCGGTTCTGGCGGCTCGGGCTGCGGCGTGGAGGGCGCCGTGGGCACTCGCTGTGTCTCCTTACTGTCCGGTTGTGGCTCCGTGCGCCTCCAACATGGCGTCGGCCGCGAGCCTCCGGCTGCTGCTCATCATCATCTCAGGGTCGCCGGCAGGTTAGATATATTCTCCACCTACCATTACTAATTTATAAAAAAGATGGATGTAAGCAACAATGAACAAAAGTACCAGGCGAGCATAAACGCGAAGATATCATGAGTACATTGATTCGTTGCTTTAGTTACCGGCGTTGGCTGCGGTGAGTAAGCATTATGGTTATTACTGAAGTACCAGGCGAGCATATATATGCGAAAGTAGCCCACTGACTAATGTTAAGTTACATAATGGTAGCACACGAAAGTACCAGGCGCACATGGGCACATAGGTATCAATGTTACTGCGACGGCTGCCAAGCTCGGTTCTGGCGGCTCGGGCTGCGGCGTGGAGGGCGCCGTGGGCACTCGCTGTGTCTCCTTACTGTCCGGTTGTGGCTCCGTGCGCCTCCAACATGGCGTCGGCCGCGAGCCTCCGGCCGCTGCTCACCATCATCTCAGGGTCGCCGGCAGGTCAGACATGTTCATTTGGGTAATAACAATATACAAAGAAAATAATAGCGGAATAGAGTACCAGGCGCTCATAAACGCGAAGATGTCAATGGCTCGTCGCATTGCTACCGGCGCGAGTACCGGCGATCTTTATGGATGAAGTACTAGGCGAGCATAGGTGCAAAGGTAGTCTATTGACTTGACGTTAGACTACTAGTGACTCCGGCTGCAGTGTAGAAAGAAGTAACTTTTTATATAATAGCACCGCACGAATGTACCAGGCGATTATAGGCACGTAGGTATCAATGTCACTGCGATGGCTGCCAATTCGGTTCTGGCGGCTCGGGCTGCGGCGTGGAGGGCGCCGTGGGCACTCGCTGTGTCTCCTTACTGTCCGGTTGTGGCTCCGTGCGCCTCCAACATGGCGTCGGCCGCGAGCCTCCGGCTGCTGCTCATCATCATCTCAGGGTCGCCGGCAGGTTAGATATATTCTCCACCTACCATTACTAATTTATAAAAAAGATGGATGTAAGCAACAATGAACAAAAGTACCAGGCGAGCATAAACGCGAAGATATCATGAGTACATTGATTCGTTGCTTTAGTTACCGGCGTTGGCTGCGGTGAGTAAGCATTATGGTTATTACTGAAGTACCAGGCGAGCATATATATGCGAAAGTAGCCCACTGACTAATGTTAAGTTACATAATGGTAGCACACGAAAGTACCAGGCGCACATGGGCACATAGGTATCAATGTTACTGCGACGGCTGCCAAGCTCGGTTCTGGCGGCTCGGGCTGCGGCGTGGAGGGCGCCGTGGGCACTCGCTGTGTCTCCTTACTGTCCGGTTGTGGCTCCGTGCGCCTCCAACATGGCGTCGGCCGCGAGCCTCCGGCCGCTGCTCACCATCATCTCAGGGTCGCCGGCAGGTCAGACATGTTCATTTGGGTAATAACAATATACAAAGAAAATAATAGCGGAATAGAGTACCAGGCGCTCATAAACGCGAAGATGTCAATGGCTCGTCGCATTGCTACCGGCGCGAGTACCGGCGATCTTTATGGATGAAGTACTAGGCGAGCATAGGTGCAAAGGTAGTCTATTGACTTGACGTTAGACTACTAGTGACTCCGGCTGCAGTGTAGAAAGAAGTAACTTTTTATATAATAGCACCGCACGAATGTACCAGGCGATTATAGGCACGTAGGTATCAATGTCACTGCGATGGCTGCCAATTCGGTTCTGGCGGCTCGGGCTGCGGCGTGGAGGGCGCCGTGGGCACTCGCTGTGTCTCCTTACTGTCCGGTTGTGGCTCCGTGCGCCTCCAACATGGCGTCGGCCGCGAGCCTCCGGCTGCTGCTCACCATCATCATCTCAGGGTCGCCGGCAGGTCAGACATGTTCATTAGAATAATAACAATAAACATCATGGAAAGAAAATAATAGCGGAATAAAGTACCAGGCGCTCAAATTTAGATAATTTTCATTCCAGTCCGATGGTGGTGGGCATGCTGTGGGAGGTGACAGACCTGGAGGTAGACAAGATGGTCAGCACACTGGTGTCACTGTACGTGCCCTCGGACGCTCCCGTGCCCTGGCCCAGCGTGGGCAAGGTTAACTGGAGCAAGGGCGAGCTGGGTGAGTTCACCCATTGATAATTTTAAGTTTATTTTCCAGTTCTGTCCTTGTATCTTGGCATCCGCATCCGAAACTTTGGTTCTGATCTTTAATTGCTCTTATGGCTGACTATTGTGATTACTGTCAGCTGTCTACGGTTGACAATAATATATACAGAGAAAGAGAGAGAGAGAGAGAGAGGTAGGCGTATGATGCTACGATTTGTCGCGTGATAAATTAATGATAAAACATCTGTCACGTTCTGACAAATAGTGTGTGAGAGAAACGGATGCTTTATCATTTATTTATCAATAGCGACCCGCCCCGGCTTCGCACGGGTGCAATGTTGATACTAAATGAATGTATTATACATATAAAAATTCCTCTTGAACCACTCTATCTATTAAAAAAAAACCGGTCAAGTGCGAGTCGGACTCGCGCACCGAGGGTTCCGTACAAACTCATAAGTAGATACGCGAATAGTTCAAGAAAAACTGTATGTCGATTTGTTTAGTAGAAGCAAATAAGTATATGTTATGATTTTTGCAAATTTCTAAAAAACAGTGCAAGTTAGGAAAACAGTTATATTTTCCCTCTAATATTGAGAACCTGACGTGTAATGATTCTATTTAATAGCAAGGACCATTAAATCAAGAGGACTGTCATTCTCCATACAAAAAGCTGTTCCCCGAATTTACAACGCCATCTATGTATAAGCTTGGTAAAATAATTATAATATTATTTACAATTATTTAATTTTGCAAACGTGACACAGTATTTAAATTTATTTATTATTAGCTGTTTACGAACTAATTGTTACTATACTGTGTTTCTTTGTTTAAATATAACATCGTTAAATGTTTAGTGTTTTAGCGCCATCTAGTTTTGCCCGGAAATCCCCTAGCGTGAAACATGCCATCGCTTAGTTTTGCTACTCGCCGCTAGGGATTTCAACTTTTGTAAATTTCTAAAAAGGTAGGTATTAAAGTTAGCAAGACCGTTCTATTTTTCCTGTAATATTCAGGTTGATATTTATAATTCGTAATTATGACACCTTTTTCTGATCAGTAACTTCGGAGATAATAGGGGGGGGAATGGTACATAAAAATGTATAAATCAAAAACTACTTATTTAAGAAAAAAAATAAAAATGGTGTTTTAATCTACAAATTAAGCCCTTTCATTTGATACCCCACTCAATATAATAGCCCTACTTTCAATTTTCAAAGTCCCATTACGGAGCCTTTTAAAAAAAAAGTAAAAAAGGTACAAGATATTTTTTATGTCCAATAGGCTCGAGTTAGCTACTTTTAACACTATTCCAAATTTCAAATCGATAGCATCAGTAGTTCCTGAGATATCTGGCTGTGACAGACGGACAGACAGACAGACAGACAGACAGACAGACAGAGTCGCACCATAAGGGTTCCTTTTTTACCATTTTGGTACGGAACCCTAAAAACAGCATCAAAATCTGTTGCGTAGATTTAAAGATCTAAGCACACATAGGGACAGACAGCGGGAAGCGACTTTGTTTTATACTATGTAGTGATGATGCGACAAAGCGTAGCATCATAAGTCTACAGGGGTTTAGGAACCCACCAGTGGGTCGCACGCGACCCATAATTTGGGAAATACTACTGACAGTTGACTCATAAGTTCACTCACTTATTTCACTAATCAATAACTAATTCGGATGTGGACTAATGTTGAATTTTACAACATAATATAGTCACATGGATTGGAAAATACTAAATTATCATAACACAAAAGAAATAAACAAAAAATGTATAAAAAATATAAAGTTATGATACCACAAACTTTAAAAAAAACGATATTTTTTTTATCGTCTTAAAGAAAAATTAAAGTCAATTTCGGAATGCTTAAATAACACTAAATAAATAAATGTATGACAACTATGTGCTTAAACGCACTTTTTCGTGCTCAAAATGGCAAAATGCTATTTTTTTCATACCATACATTCGTACAGCTTAGTACAGCGATGGAACCGATGACATCATAGGTTCCTCCCGTTTTGTATAGAGCGTTTTCAATGCTCAGTGCGATCTGCTACTTTTGATTACAATTTGTGGCTGTTATACTTATACAAATGTATTAGGTGTCATATAGATATTTGTTCCTCACAAATAGTAGAATCGATTTACGACAGAAAAAAAATCGAGTCAACAGGCGAATTTGGCGCAACGCCCCAAAATGAGTCTTGGCCTCCGACATAAGAACACGCCATGGTGGCCCGAAGGTTGCCCATGCGGATACACTGACGTGAGTGTCTGCTACATCTTACTCCCCCAGATACGAACGTGGAACAAAAGCTGCCGTTCACCCCGGAACCTGACTTGCTGCGGGCCGTCAGCCGAGCCCGCGGCTCCACCAACTTCGTGATGATCGCCAGCAGCATGGTTGCCCGAGGGTTGCCCATGCGGATACACTGACGTGAGTGTTTGATTTTTTTTAACTGACAAACTCGCGACCCTTATTGGGCATAGCCATTATATGACCGGGTGGCCGGCCGTGGCGTTCCCTGGGGTCGAATCAGGTCGCTAGCCGGACCACCCTGAGTGGAATCGGACTGGGTGGGGGCGTGAGCGTTTGAGATATCTTATTCGGCACATCGTCAATGGGCTAGACGACTAAAAAAAACTGTTTAGTCCGTCAGTTAGATTATTAAAAATATTGTACACGTATCTTTTCTATTGTTTGACAAACAAAAAATGACGAGGATAGAGTGCTTAGAAGTTTCGAGTGACGTCACTACTTGGTATAATTTTCACCTAGGAGTGACGTCACAAGCCCTCAGTCCAGAAGTTTGATGATCTATAACTTTGTCGATTTTTAATATTTTGATAAACCAAAAAATATGTGTCCCATATTTTTCCATATTCTAACTGACGGACTAAATAGAATTAGATAGTTTTAACCCAGTTGTCATCCCTATTTGGTAACATTTCCCATGCACTTGTGCCTAAAATATTGCATTCCCTTAACAATTTTTCAAAATTCCAGATTCCCTATGTATCAGATTCCTATTTTATCACATTCCCGTTACACTAGATTATAAAATCATAGCTGTGGGTCTAGTGAAAAAGGGAACAGCTAAGCTATTGCCGGCTACTCTCGGCATTAACCCCTTCCAAATATCTTAAAAACCCCTTCAAAACCCTAGAGTTCTGCTTAACTCGTTGCGGGGCTTAACCCGTTTATGAGTTAGCTCAATCAGATGTTAACCCAAACAAACGATTAATACTCGAACGGCTTAAGCCTTGCGAACAGCTTAAGCCAACGAACGGGTTTTCGGGTCCCTGGGTACAAGTCACATTTAACCTAGGCGCAAAAGAGCTTAAATCATAAACCACTAACTTGGTCGAACCCTATCAAAGTTTTATTTTTACCCGACTGTGGCAAAGTCCAAAGGAGGGTTATGTGTTTGACCTCTATGTATGTATCTCCGTTCCTATGTCCGCTCGTAACTACTCAACGGCACAACCGATTTTGATAGATGATAACATCATTAGATTCGTCTTGATGGTGCGAGTGTCACTGGTTCGTTAAAATAAACAAAATGGCGGATTTTTAAGCGGTTTCAAAGTGCACGGCGGTCGGTTTTTTTTTTTAATAAAAATGTGGTTATTGTTTTATTGCTATGAAGAATTCCGGTCCTTGGTCATGATGCACTGAAAATGCTACCAAATTTACGATGTCCACGTTTGCTTATGACCATGCAATTTCACCGCCAACTTGTTGCGATCTGCCAGACTCGCAGTTGACGACCATAAGGGGGCGATTCTCCTAGCGTTTTAACCGCGCGGTTCGAAAGCCATTGCTGTCCCTCAATTATTTACCACATAGGAAGGACGAATCGCGACAACTTCGATCAAATTGGAGTCGGTGACTGTCTTTCGGTTTCATCAAAACTTGAACTCTAGTTATCCACTTTTTGCACAATATTTACTAAGACTGTCTGTACTTTTAGGTATTTAAAAAAAGGTAAACAAAAAAACCACGTGACTCGGGTCCACCATTGTACCACCGGGGTACAGTCAAGGAATTTAATTTCCAACCCACCTAAGGTCCAATATCGTATAGCATACTGTCATCTGTCATCATAAGAGCTAGCTAGAGTACGACGTTACTTTGACATATCACACGCATTGTTTTGTGTCAGTAACTAGGTAACAGATTAACAACGTTGACATGGTGAACTCAAATTTGGAACGTCAAGGCACTACCAAAAAAAGACGACAACCGCGGAATCGAAATTCGAAGAAAGTCCATCTTTCTCGCTCTTGCAATATTCGAATGAAAGGAACGCAGATAACGAAATTTAGATTATCGACGTTTGCAATAGACTTTCCGGAGTCTGGATTCGGAATTATTTTAAAATTTTCTCGATTGACACTGACACCAACTGACACGTATTCGTAATTAGATGAGCAAATCACTTCGCAAAGAGGTTATCTGTAATGTGCAGTGACAAATAATACGTATTGACATTTAAATACTATTGCTGAAATAGAAATTTCGACCTTAATGCATCGTGAATGCTTAACAACATTTCAATGAAACGGGTGGGAAATTAAATTCCTTGACTGTACCATTGGCTGAACGATCCGAGTCACTTGCTCACGTGGTTTTTGTTTACCTTTTTTTAAATACCTAAAAGTAAGTACAAATTACAAAAATAAAATAAAAACGCGGAATATTGGTCCAATTTGTCTACTTACCTTGCAACCTGTCGGCTCGCGACAGATTGTTACAACTTGTTGGTGGTAAAGTTGCAAGGTAAGGATAGCACATTAGCCACAAATTATACTTTTCCTACATTGTTTTTATTTACAATGGAAAACAGCGTTATTGAATCAGAATTAATACATTTGTTCTTTTCCAGGTTGTAGTCGAGCTGTAAATTAAATACGACTGAAGATATTTTAAGCCACTAGCAAATAGTTGTAAATATCTATGTAAAGTAGGAAAATAAAATTATGTACATTTTTAGTGTCTTTTATTTCATAATAAATGTGTAGAGTCTGTGCGGAAAGAGAATAGGATTTAGATGGGGGGGCGCTGTAATGCTTTTCTACCGTATTTGCAAAAAAAAAATCCCATACTGGTTAGGTTAGTTCCGTATTTCGCCACGCCTATTCTCTTTCCGCACATACTCTAACTCTGTGGACTCCAACACAACAGTAGGTATAAATTAGACAACAAGGAGAGAACATTCGCTAATCGTAGAGGTGGGAATAGGATAGGGAAGGGACTGTAAATGGGTAAGGCTAATATTTTGAATTATTGTATGCTTTTTATGTAGAGCTCAGTAATGTATTTAAGTCATGATTTCGTATTATTAGATTGTCTGGTTAAAAAACTAAATAATAAACCAAAGAACGATAAAAACGTAAAGAATACCGGTATTTTTGTATGGAGCAAATACCGGTTTCCGAGCCCTGGTACTAAGCTCGTGTAAATAACCCAGTGTGTGTGTGTGTGTGTGTGTATGTTAGTGTGTTCCCTTGTTCAGGCCTGCGCGGGCTGCGGGCGGGGCGGGCGCGGCGAGGGCGGGGGTGTGTGTGTGTATGTTAGTGTGTTCCCTTGTTCAGGCCTGTGCGGGCTGCGGGCGGGGCGGGCGCGGCGAGGGCGGGGGTGTGTGTGTGTATGTTAGTGTGTTCCCTTGTTCAGGCCTGCGCGGGCTGCGGGCGGGGCGGGCGCGGCGAGGGCGGGGGTGTGTGTGTGTATGTTAGTGTGTTCCCTTGTTCAGGCCTGCGCGGGCTGCGGGCGGGGCGGGCGCGGCGAGGGCGGGGGTGTGTGTGTGTATGTTAGTGTGTTCCCTTGTTCAGGCCTGTGCGGGCTGCGGGCGGGGCGGGCGCGGCGAGGGCGGGGGTGTGTGTGTGTATGTTAGTGTGTTCCCTTGTTCAGGCCTGCGCGGGCTGCGGGCGGGGCGGGCGCGGCGAGGGCGGGGGTGTGTGTGTGTATGTTAGTGTGTTCCCTTGTTCAGGCCTGCGCGGGCTGCAGGCGGGGCGGGCGCGGCGAGGGCGGGGGTGTGTGTGTGTATGTTAGTGTGTTCCCTTGTTCAGGCCTGTGCGGGCTGCGGGCGGGGCGGGCGCGGCGAGGGCGGGGGTGTGTGTGTGTATGTTAGTGTGTTCCCTTGTTCAGGCCTGTGCGGGCTGCGGGCGGGGCGGGCGCGGCGAGGGCGGGGGTGTGTGTGTGTATGTTAGTGTGTTCCCTTGTTCAGGCCTGCGCGGGCTGCGGGCGGGGCGGGCGCGGCGAGGGCGGGGGTGTGTGTGTGTATGTTAGTGTGTTCCCTTGTTCAGGCCTGCGCGGGCTGCAGGCGGGGCGGGCGCGGCGAGGGCGGGGGTGTGTGTGTGTATGTTAGTGTGTTCCCTTGTTCAGGCCTGTGCGGGCTGCGGGCGGGGCGGGCGCGGCGAGGGCGGGGGTGTGTGTGTGTATGTTAGTGTGTTCCCTTGTTCAGGCCTGTGCGGGCTGCGGGCGGGGCGGGCGCGGCGAGGGCGGGGGTGTGTGTGTGTATGTTAGTGTGTTCCCTTGTTCAGGCCTGTGCGGGCTGCGGGCGGGGCGGGCGCGGCGAGGGCGGGGGTGTGTGTGTGTATGTTAGTGTGTTCCCTTGTTCAGGCCTGTGCGGGCTGCGGGCGGGGCGGGCGCGGCGAGGGCGGGGGTGTGTGTGTGTATGTTAGTGTGTTCCCTTGTTCAGGCCTGTGCGGGCTGCGGGCGGGGCGGGCGCGGCGAGGGCGGGGGTGTGTGTGTGTATGTTAGTGTGTTCCCTTGTTCAGGCCTGTGCGGGCTGCGGGCGGGGCGGGCGCGGCGAGGGCGGGGGTGTGTGTGTGTATGTTAGTGTGTTCCCTTGTTCAGGCCTGTGCGGGCTGCGGGCGGGGCGGGCGCGGCGAGGGCGGGGGTGTGTGTGTGTATGTTAGTGTGTTCCCTTGTTCAGGCCTGTGCGGGCTGCGGGCGGGGCGGGCGCGGCGAGGGCGGGGGTGTGTGTGTGTATGTTAGTGTGTTCCCTTGTTCAGGCCTGTGCGGGCTGCGGGCGGGGCGGGCGCGGCGAGGGCGGGGGTGTGTGTGTGTATGTTAGTGTGTTCCCTTGTTCAGGCCTGTGCGGGCTGCGGGCGGGGCGGGCGCGGCGAGGGCGGGGGTGTGTGTGTGTATGTTAGTGTGTTCCCTTGTACAGGCCTGCGCGGGCTGCGGGCGGGGCGGGCGCGGCGAGGGCGGGGGTGTGTGTGTGTATGTTAGTGTGTTCCCTTGTTCAGGCCTGCGCGGGCTGCGGGCGGGGCGGGCGCGGCGAGGGCGGGGGTGTGTGTGTGTATGTTAGTGTGTTCCCTTGTTCAGGCCTGTGCGGGCTGCGGGCGGGGCGGGCGCGGCGAGGGCGGGGGTGTGTGTGTGTATGTTAGTGTGTTCCCTTGTTCAGGCCTGTGCGGGCTGCGGGCGGGGCGGGCGCGGCGAGGGCGGGGGTGTGTGTGTGTATGTTAGTGTGTTCCCTTGTTCAGGCCTGTGCGGGCTGCGGGCGGGGCGGGCGCGGCGAGGGCGGGGGTGTGTGTGTGTATGTTAGTGTGTTCCCTTGTTCAGGCCTGTGCGGGCTGCGGGCGGGGCGGGCGCGGCGAGGGCGGGGGTGTGTGTGTGTATGTTAGTGTGTTGCCTTGTTCAGGCCTGTGCGGGCTGCGGGCGGGGCGGGCGCGGCGAGGGCGGGGGTGTGTGTGTGTATGTTAGTGTGTTCCCTTGTTCAGGCCTGTGCGGGCTGCGGGCGGGGCGGGCGCGGCGAGGGCGGGGGTGTGTGTGTGTATGTTAGTGTGTTCCCTTGTTCAGGCCTGCGCGGGCTGCGGGCGGGGCGGGCGCGGCGAGGGCGGGGGTGTGTGTGTGTATGTTAGTGTGTTCCCTTGTTCAGGCCTGTGCGGGCTGCGGGCGGGGCGGGCGCGGCGAGGGCGGGGGTGTGTGTGTGTATGTTAGTGTGTTCCCTTGTTCAGGCCTGTGCGGGCTGCGGGCGGGGCGGGCGCGGCGAGGGCGGGGGTGTGTGTGTGTATGTTAGTGTGTTCCCTTGTTCAGGCCTGCGCGGGCTGCGGGCGGGGCGGGCGCGGCGAGGGCGGGGGTGTGTGTGTGTATGTTAGTGTGTTCCCTTGTTCAGGCCTGTGCGGGCTGCGGGCGGGGCGGGCGCGGCGAGGGCGGGGGTGTGTGTGTGTATGTTAGTGTGTTCCCTTGTTCAGGCCTGCGCGGGCTGCGGGCGGGGCGGGCGCGGCGAGGGCGGGGGTGTGTGTGTGTATGTTAGTGTGTTCCCTTGTTCAGGCCTGCGCGGGCTGCGGGCGGGGCGGGCGCGGCGAGGGCGGGGGTGTGTGTGTGTATGTTAGTGTGTTCCCTTGTTCAGGCCTGCGCGGGCTGCGGGCGGGGCGGGCGCGGCGAGGGCGGGGGGCGCGCGCGTCGCCGCCGCGACGACGGCGGAGTGCGCTCCTTGCTCTCCGCCGCGCGCTGCAATGCCTGCAAATACATTGCTATGAGGTTAACACAAGACAGGGACACAAGAAAATACATTGCAATGCGGTTAACACAAGACAGGGACACAAGAAAATACATTGCAATGAGGTTAACACAAGACAGGGACACAAGAAAATACATTGCAATGCGGTTAACACAAGACAGGGACACAAGAAAATACATTGCAATGCGGTTAACACAAGACAGGGACACAAGAAATTACATTGCAATGCGGTTAACACAAGACAGGGACACAAGAAAATACATTGCAATGAGGTTAACACAAGACAGGGACACAAGAAAATACATTGCAATGAGGTTTTAAGCGTAAGGCCCTCCAGGGTCGCATCGAGCGTCGCATCCGGCGGGGCGGGCAGCTTTTATGGGTTTTGAATGAATGAATAAATTTATTTCAGACCTTGAGTTCATATGTGTTAATATTTACAAGCAAAACTTAAACAACTAATGTTAGTATTTCAGTGGATTATGTCAATTTAATTAATTAATTAACCTATTTAACTTACTTTATGCAGCGTGCACTCACATACATTTGTTTATGTTTAACATGAACGCCGCACACCCCGCCCCGCTACACGCCCCGACGAGAGCGTCCACGAAGGTCGTACACTAACACTTCTACGAAAATGTAACAGTACCCCATAAACCGACAAAGCCCGCTTGGGTTTGTGAGGCCAATAATGAACGCAAAACCGGCCGGCAGCTGAGCAAACTGCGCCAAAAAGCGCCTACTAGGCGGGTTGCTGGTCGTGAATGTGTTAAACCTAGCAATTGCTCACAGATGTCGCCACTCTAGAGTGAAAAAAGAGCAAGCGTTATGCAATAAAGAGAGACTGTCGGATGCAGGTCAGCTCCGTTCGGCCATCCGACACGAACGGCAGTTTTGTTAGGGACAGAGGCTTCTGTACGTAGTAGGTATATTCCGTACAAACTCTTAAAACCAAATGCTGCCAAACGAACACAAGCCAAAAACGACCTTATGATCAGAGCATATCGTAGGTTTTGGCTTGCGTTCGTTTGACAGCATTTGGTCTTAAGAGTTTGTACGGACTATACTAATTCTTATTCTGTGCCCCTGCTCTAGACTATATACCTCATCGATCTTGATGATGTCCACGGTCTCCGTGATTTTCTTCTCCAGGCTCTTGATGTAGAGGCGCGCGTTGGACACGTTCACGTCCACAGACTTGCCCAGCAGCTTCAGCAGCGGCAGCGAGTTGCATTCCGATGAGCTGCAACCGAAGATACTGATTAGAGACGAAAACAAGCTACAATCACGGACAATGAATTCGGGTCATTTTCTATATAATTATTCATCATGCCCGTGAGTGTATATGTCACTAGTACGCCGTTTGTTTTCGTACTAAGTAAGTGTCGTAGTATCATCTCACTAAATGAAAGACTTAGTAGGTAGGTATTCCTAAATCCTAATGGGGAATAGATTGCGCCCCATTTTATTTGCTTTGCCGTTCTCCGGCTAAAGTAAATGAGTAAACCTGTACTAATTAATGAGGAGCTCAATTTTTTTTTAGATTTGGAGCTTCCCCGGGCTGGAGGTAGTAAAGTCCTGGGCCCTGGAGTTCCACGCCTAGGTAAACGCAGCTTGTGAGAGTAGCGGGACCGTACTCTGTGGCGATCTAAGGGGGGAGGTCTACTTGCAGCAGTGGACGTCTTTAGCTGATAGATATATACTTATGTAGACGAAAGCAGCTGCGACGCTGGCGCGGGCGCAAGCTAGCACCGGCGCGCGCCGCGCCAGTCGCTCGAGCCAGGGAATGCAATACCCGGTGTAGGTAATTGGAAACCCGGGTATCTCCCGACTCTAAATCAATGTTACCCGGGTGCCTACCCGGGTTTTTAGGTATCCGGGTTGCATTACCTATTACAATGTACTTGCCGGCTTTGCTGCCATGTTAAGTAAGATAAGCAAGCATTTAATGTTATTTCGCGTTTGCATTAATGCGGCCGACGTTAGATTGTATTTATTATCTTTAAAATAAAACGATACATGCTTAATATTAATTAATTATTAGGTTTTTTTAACCCGGGTTCTGAATCAAAATACCTGGATTTTACCCGACTCAAAATAAAGTCGGTTATCCGGTTTTGCGTTCCCTACTGCTGTCGCAACTGCTTTCGTGTTTCTCATGGATGTCAATCAAAACGTACTTATCAGAACGGATGCCTCCTTCATAGCGTCAATTATACATCATGCCGGCATGCTACACTTACTGTGCCAGCTGCTGGACTTGCTGCAGCAGACTGTTCAGCACCGCATCACTGCGCGCGTAGTCCTCACGGAGCTGGGCCGTGGCTTGGCGCTTTTCCTCCAATGTAGTGCGGAGCGACTCAATGCTGTCCTGCTGCTTGGAGAGTTTGGCTTGATGCTTCGCGTGCTCGTCGTCTGGAATACATTGAACGGTCTTACAATAGCGTGGCGTCAAGCAAAGCTTCTTTGGGCAAGCCTGACCATTACACGAACCCGACAACTGACGGTACAGATCTTAAGTTTTTTAAATAACAGAAAATAAAATTTCGAGTGATAAGCTACAGTTTACAGTTTACTTGTCTTGTTTAGATGTTCTATACAGTTTACACATGGCTGATACTGAAGGTGAAGATAGGTACTCCTTTTATTAAATAAGAATGTATTTTTATTTACAAGCTTTTATTTAATTTAAAATTAGTTTGGGATATAGTACAGTGATTTACCGTTGCCAGAACCTCGATATTTTAGAGTAAAGCTAGATTGCTGATGTCTTTACCTAAAACAACTACAGGTATAGGTTTAATCAGCCATTTGGTCGGTCATCTGTGTTTCTGTATCACAAAAGAAAGCGACCCCTGACTCAGTTATTGGTGTAATACAAACCTATGCTGGTCCTCAGCGTGCGCACGTTATCGTGCAGGTTCTTCAGTTCCGTGTTCACCTCGTTGATGTAGTTGAACAGTGCGTAGTTCTCTTCTTCGCGTCTGTTGAACTCCTGGATCAGTTTGTCCACATCATCTTCTCCGGCAAACTCCTGATGACCAAATATTGTTTCAAAATTATTGATATTCTTCGATATAGTTACTTTATAAGTATTTGTATAGGATGTAAACATTAGCTCCTCTTTTTAGAGCTCCAGTTTTTAGCCTTCACCTTTCAGCTCATCTACCGCTCCATTATTGGCTCACCATTATTGCGGAGAATTTCTAAGATCACATTTACAGAAGCCTTGACATGCTACCTCCACCCTGTACGTGCCCTTGGTATACTCACTACTATACAATACCTACGCGTATAGCATCCAGGATGTTCACATAGTTGTTGTTGGTCTTCATCTCTTACTCCTGTTGTTTTAGCCGCTTGGCCTCCGCCTTGGCGTCGGCTGCTGTCAGTCTAACTGTGTTGTGCAAAAACCTTTCTAGGTTCAAGCCGTGGTCCAGTTGGCCTCTGCTTTGGCATACTACTTCCAGCGTGCCTATGGCCTTGGTAGAGTACTCTACAATACCTACCAGTACAGTGTCCAGGATTCTGACATAGTTCTAGCTCTTTAACTCTTTCTCCTGTTGTTCTAGCCGCTTGGCCTCCGCCTTGCTACTACTAGCTTGACTGTGGTCTTCATCCCTCTACAACACCTACCCGTATAGCATCGAGGATGTTGACATAATTGTTGTAGGTCCTCATCTCTTCCTCCTGCTGTTCTAGCCGCTTGGGCTCAGCCTTGCTACTACTAGCTTGACTGTGGTCTTCGTCCCTCTAGAACACCTACCCGTATAGCATCCAGGATGTTGACGTAATTGTTGAAGGTCCTCATCTCTTCCTCCTGCTGTTCCAGCCGCTTGGCCTCCGCCTTGGCGTCGGCCGCCGTCAGCCTCACTGTGCCCTTCGTGCGCAGGAACTCTTCCAGCTTCAAGCTATGGTCCAGCTGCCGTTGGAGCTCACGAACCTCCTGAATCATGAAAATAATAAATTAACTCTTTACTCATAGACCATAAAACAAACAACAGATTCTGAGTCTAGTTGTCCTATCACATCCAAAGTATACAGACAGACAAGTAGTCCAACCTCGGCCGTTTAGGAGCGCGCGACACGTATTAAATCGCGTGTATTGACAACATTTCATTTTAAGAACACTTTAAAATGTATATACAATTCGAAAGCATTTTGTCTCCTGAACACTACACTATTTTTATAATTTTTTTATATCGCTTAATATAAAAAATACAAATGAATAAAAAGTATGTTCTCATTTTACCAGTTCTACGGCACAATAGATGAAATGCCAGCGCCTTTTGCCACAGAAAAAATAAGCTGTCATAATTTTGAATTTGACATTGTCAATGCATACTGTCAGATCGCTTACTTTTTCGATCGCGATAAAGACTAAAGTCAGGGGCGTATTTTGAAATTTGGCGCCCCGGGCCAATGTACGTTTCGGCGCCCCAGAAGTCAAGGAAAAAAATTATTGAAATAAAAAATACAATATTTTTAATAAATTCTGATCGCACGCACGCAGACGAGCTATCGCGCGCCTGTGTGAATACGTGTCGCGCGCTCCTAAACGGCCGAAATTGGACTACTTGTTCGTCTTTATACTTTGCCTCGAGAGCGGAACTTAACTTTGTCAGAAATCAAAAAAACCGTAAAAATTTGGGGAGGTCTAGTTTTTGGTAGTACCTTCTCAGGACGTTTTTAAAGTAGACTCAATTTGCTACAATAGCTATGAGACTAGAATTGTCTCTGTAGACCCAATAGTTTCCGAGATGAAGCCTTTCAAAGTTTACCATTTTTCCGAACTTCGCCATTTTTTGCAATATTCTGTCGTTCTGAATGAATTTAGACCCTGATTCTTCGTAACCCCTGTTATACTATCGAAGCCTTGTACGTTATGTTATGGGATGTTAAAAATGAAAATGAGAAGTATGAATGATGATGTTTAATGATAAGCTAATAAAAAAGGCAAGGACAACAAAAGTTAATAGGTTTATTAGTTAATTAGTTAGTAAATTGAGTTATTCAAAATCAATAAATTAAGTTATTTTAGCCCTCTTGGAAGGGCGGCGCCGATCGCAGTGAGGATGATCAGCAAATCAATGTCCTCACCAAAATAGCGCAGTTCAAAAAATTATGAATTTTGAAAAGCATAATCTCGAAAACTATTGTGTCTACAGAGATAATTTTATTATTTCATATTGTAGAAACATTTGTGTACTTTTAAAACGTCCTGAGAAGGTACTATCAAAAACTAGTCCTTTAGGGTCATAATCTGCAAAATCTGAAAACCGAAATTTTCGCGGTTTTTTTCGATTTTTGACAAAGTTGCATTGGCGCTCGAGGTCACATACTTAGATTATTCATTCAACATCATAAACAAGTCTGCAAAAAATCAGAACTACTGGATTGGCGCAAAGTACCCCGTACTTTCAGGTGACAAGGTTACTGGATTATTCAATGTTTTGCAAAATAGGTTTCAATATTGAAAAACGCCCCCTCTTCCCTCTGCGCCCCGCCCGGGCCCTTATTCAGAGCATGTACTTATTGTACTTACCACGCCGTATGTTTTTAATAACAGACGCGCTCCGTAGGTAGTGACGAAAATTAACTTACGACCGTATTTTCGATAAAATAAAAAAAGGTGAGAAGTAAAAGTCAGTTGAATGGCGCCAAAACCAGAACAAAAGGCAATCGGCCCGGGGCGGCTACGGCGCCCCTGGCCGATTGGCGCCCCGGGCCATGGCCCGGATGGCCCTAGGGTAAATACGCCCCTGACTAAAGTAATGGTTTATTCTATCGTAGAACTGTAGTTACGCCCTTTTAGAATAAGTAAGTATTAATATATTAATTATAAATCCTCGTGAAACAAATAAACTATCAGCGTATTCGTCTTTTCAAGCCAAATACAGAGAACCAATAAAATTAAAGGCTCAAAAAAATGAAAGGTTGTCAATTGTGTGAGTGCAACCCGTACTGGAGTATTCTTATTTTTACGCATTTTTAAAACTTTGCTTGTAGTACAATCGCGACATAATACGTGTCGCGTGCTCGTAAACGGCCGAAGTTGGACTACTTGTCTTTATACTTTGCTAGTGGTGTCGTATAGTATATCTAAGGCAGTGTTTCTTTATCTTTTTTCGGCCACTGACCACCTACAATATTTCAAAAATCTTACGGACCCTTTACTAATATAATCAGAGAAAAGGGAAATCAAGCGTAGGTACATACTTGAAAGTTAGTGTCTTATGCGAGCCACTGACCACGGAGCCCCTACGGGGTCCATGGACCACAGTATAAGAAACCCTTATCTAAGGAGACGTACCAAGCAGTGCTTCCTATAGTCCATAGCAGCTCGCTCCTTCAGCCCGTCGAGCTTGGAGCACCACTCCTCACGCTGGTTATATGCAGCGATGGCTTGCTCCATCAGCTCCAATACTGCTGCTCTCCCGTCCACTTGTCTTTATACTTTGCCAGTGGTGTCGTATCGTATATCTAAGGAGACGTACCAAGCAGTGCTTCCTATAGTCAATAGCAGCTCGCTCCTTCAGCCCGTCAAGTTTGGAGCACCACTCCTCGCGCTGGTCGTACGCGGCGATGGCTTGCTCCACCAGCTCCAATATTGCTGCTTTCCCGTCCAACAGACGCTTGATCTGGTTCTTCCAGATCGCGTTAAAAGATTGTCTGAAATATTCAACATCATACTTAACCTAAAATAAAAACTATGATATTACTTTGAATCAGTATCCTGAACAGTAGGCGTATGACGCTACATTTTGTCACGCCATAAATAAATGATGAAGCATCCACCACGTTCTGACAAATAGTGTGTGAGAGTGACGGATGCTTTATCATTTATTTATCGTGCGACAAAGCGTAGCATCAAAGGACAAGGGATGAAAAGTACTAAACTCCAAGAATAAGCGATGAATTGAATATAACGACACAGGATTCCATCCTTTCCTTGAGTTTTGAGAATGCTTTCTTTGGTAGCAAAACATCTCATTGAAAACCTCTGCTTTCAGTGGTACTTATCTTGACTTTAGGTACTAGTGTCGAAACCTTGGCGATAGCAGAGTCGCATTTCGCATGAAATGTTGTTAAGGCCATGGACACATTGCCTAGAAAGCAAAATGTTAGAGATGAAATATAAAAATGTAAATTCATGTTTCAAAATATTACCGGTCTCTGAGAAGGCGGTCGATCTCAAGCCTCATCTTGAAGTTCTCGCTGTTGACAGTATTAAAGCGCTTCATGGCGGTGCTCAGACGGTTCTCCAGCTGGCTGATCATGGTCTGGTCCGTCAGGGACTTGGCGTATTCCTGAAAATATAGCATTCGGTATACTAGTGAGTAGTCTACTTTTAGGTATCCTCAACGTCGACAGAGGGGCTCCGTAGTACATTACACAACTATGGTAGTAATACAAAGCTTTCTTTATTACCTCCCGTGTTGTGTACAGTATTTTATATCTACACTTGGCCAGAAAGCGGCTGCGGCATTATGGTGGACTATAGTGGATTTTTTCCACGCACATACCTCGCACCGAACAGCTCTGGTGAAAACGTAGCCTTATTCCTTTGTTTAGTATTCTTTTATAGCCGCTGTACCAACAACTGAAACAACGATACCCGGTCTTCCCTAGTGTAAAAAATATTTGAAATTATTTCATCTTGCTCCGCGGAACATTTTAAGTTTGTCGTCGAGTAATGGATCTCTGTATTGTGTTCAGCTCGAATTGTTCATTCATTGAAATGCCTCATTTTAAGATTAAGTCTTACGTACCTCCTCAGTTCCACTGCCCTTGGTCCTCAGCGCCTTGATCTCCTTCTGCAGTTGCTTGAGCAGAAAGTCCTACTCAATGATGATGTCTTAGTGCTCCCTGACCTAGACTAGGCACCCTTCTGCACTCCAGCTCGTTCTAGTAGTCATTACCTCCTCAGTTCTACTGCCCCTGGTCCTCAGCGCCTTTATCTCCTTCTGCACTTGCTTGAGTAGAAAGTCCTACTCAATTATGGTGTCTTAGTGCTCCCTGGCCTAGACCAGGCACTTTTCTGCACTCCAGCTCGTTCTAGTAGTCATTACCTCCTCAGTTCCACTGCCCTTGGTCCTCAGTGCCTTGATCTCCTTCTGCACTTGCTTGAGCAGGAAGTCCAGCTCGGTGATGGTGCCCCGGTGCTCCCTGACCTCGGCTGAGCACCGCTCGTGGTCCTTTAGGAGGGACACCAGCTTGTCCCGTGCCTTGGCACTCTCCATGACGTTCGAGGTGCTTTTTGTAAGCTATGTCAGAAATAATGAGCTTTTAGTTTAATTTGAACTCTAAGGCCCGTTTCATGAAGCTACACAAGTAACATTTACAATTAAAACAAAAATATTGCTTTGCTAATCCGCGATATGATAACGTGTTAGTTAATTAGTGCTAGCCCGTTATAGTATAAGAGCTAGCGACCAAAGCGGTCAGCGGGTAGCGGTCATGTGGCTTCAGCTGTATTAATACTCCGTTAGCTACTCTGCCGTCCTAGTGTAAAAGGCGACCTTTTACTATGGAAGTTCATAGCTTTTTTTCTGACGCGAGATTAATCAATATGTAAGCCCCAAAAAAATAGTCATGCAAAAATATCGGTGGGACGGCCTGCCAGCACGAAGATTATAGGAGAAGGTTGTTCAGGGAAGTAGCTAACGGAGTTTCAATACAGCTGAAGCCACATGACCGATTTGGTCGCTAGCTCTCCGTCTATTACAATTACTTGCGCATTTTTTCATGCATTCACATGCAATGTGCAGATTGGTATTGGATCGAATAACAAATAACCTTCAGCTCCAGCATGATCTTGTCCAGGTCGTTGTTGAGCGTGCGGATCATGTTCCCCTGGACCCGCAGCGTCGGCTGCACGCTCGTCATCACCGTCATCCGGTCTATCTCCATTACCCTGAACTGGAATAATTTATATCAACACCACAGAAATTTATCGAGGTAGAAGGAAAAAGTGTATGTACCTCACGTGCTAAAAAGAAGTGGCAAAGTAGGTCGTTGAGGGCGGTGGAGCAACTGAGTGAACTGCGGCAGGCCGGCCGGCCGCAGTTGAACTGAGCACTTAGTGATGGGGCGGCGTCTTCTTTATACGTAGTAATAATAGCGCAATGTCCAAGGGTGCACAAAATGTGAAGGGGATCACGCACTACTAACTTCTCTACGATCCCTTCCATTTTGCTACTGCGCATAAAGATCACCGCTAGATTTTTTTTATGGGTGCTGGGTTTGCGTTTGACCTTGGTCTCACCTGATGGAAAGTGAAGACAAGGTCTTCGATGGAGCACGCTTAACCAGATGATGCCTATTCACTCTTGCCTTAAAGACATCCAGGTAAGTCACAGGAAACAGACGCCGGAAAGCTAATTCCAATCACTAGCGGTGCGAACCAGAAAAGATCTCTTAAATCGCGCAGTGCGGCACGTGGCTAACTCGACCACATGTGGATGGAATCCCTCGCGGCGTTTAGTAGTCCAATTAGAAAAAAGGGAAAGAAAGGAGGAAGTTCCGCGAGCCAGGGCCTACCCCCGGCAGCGCCTGTGTGCGAAACCTATGAAGCACCTCTTTATTGTCGTCGTGTTTCGACTTCCGGCGCCCCTATTGCCTTGGCGCCTGTGTGCTGCACACTTCGCACACAGATACAGCGCGGCCCTGCCGCGAACTGGACTCTAACTGGTTTGAAGAAACATCGTCCTAACTTTAGGTATTGGTTGATCACCTGTCTCTGCAGCTTGGACAGCTCGTCTTCGGCGATTTTCTCCATCTCCATGTCCTCTGGGACCGACATCTTTAGCGTAACCGGGTGGCAGGCTGTTAAAACACACCGTCGATAAGTGCCTGTAAATAAGGATTTACATACAACTTCATTAATTTTTAACCTAAAGTACAGTCAGCAGAATGTATGACAGGCAGGCTACTTATCTTTATTACTTTTCTTGGTAAGTGTGACGAAGCCTGTTGCTGATTTAAAGTTGTACATCATACGATTGTAAGCTAACATGGTCATTGACATAATAACTACTATAAACACCGGGATGTTTACCATGTATGATACTTAATGGTAATAGTAGTTATTACAGTTGTACATACCCATCTGACGAAACCTGCGTTACGGAGGTAAACTATTGTAGTGGTATTTCATTTTATTATGTGTTTTTATTAAGTAAATAAATGAACATAGATTAAAACTTACCTTATCTTGAGTAGCTGGTATCTTGTAAATAAACCAAGTAACGCGTTGTCTTGAATAAGCAACTTGATGTTAGATCAATAACATCGGAACTAAGAACGAATACGAGTCCGTAAAATGGTTGTCAGGCATTCTATTCTCACTATTAAAATTAATGTAAATGCAGGAGACCAACTGTCTTGTTTTTGTTGTTTGGTCGATTATTACAATGAGTTATAATCGGGGAAAACTTTATTATGTTTTTTTGTTTATTTATATGTATTCAATAAACATTGATTTTGGACATTCTGTTATTTGGTTTTCTCCATTAAAATAACCTTTATCTCATCCCAGGCTGTAAGTAGCATTTACCACCTTCTAAACGGAGAGAAAACCTCGCTTACTGGCCAGGGTAACACCTAATACAATAGATATTACACACCAAGAGTCAAAGTCAAAATATTCTTTATGCAAAGGCCTAGCAACACGCACTTTCGAATCGTCAGTTCTGTATTTAACTCATAAGCTAATTTGTAAAGAGCAATTTATTGGTGCAATTATTATTCTTAAGAAAACATATAGAAATATCAAAGAATAATAATATTAAAACTTCACAATAAGATCGTCAAAATATAAAAAATTAAAATCGTACCTATAAAAATATACTAGACTAGAAAGTTTCTAGAATAAAATTTTATTGTCAAAAGAAAGCAACAATGTTTTAAAGGGGTAAAATAAAGGACAACTCAGATCGCAGGTGTTTGTGGCACAGTATAATGTATAATACAGTAATTTCTCTTCCTACAAAAGGTACATCGCGCGCTTGAATGTGTGCGCGCCGTGTACGAACGCACTACAAGCAAAGATTTAAGAATGCGGAAGAATGCTCCACTCCCACAGACGCGCGTCTGTGTGAATACGTGTCGCGCGCTCCTTAACGGCCGAAGATGGACTACTTATTTGTCTTTACACTTTGTTTGTGGTCCGAGCCGTAGGTGACCAAATTTTTATTTATTTTATTTTATTTGTTCATGGAGAACCAACAGCCTTAAAAACTAAACAACAATTAAAGTAGTACTAGAGAGCCTATTATAGGAACTCACTTATGGTGACAACGTACCTATAATTTAACACTAAGTTAAATAGCATGCACAAATTTTGCAAACGCACATACTTAATACAAATTACAAATGCGACTATAGTCAAGCTTTTGAGGCCGAGCCACAACGGCTGCGTGTGCACGCACTGTACGCTGCAGCTCCTAGACTTTGAGCGTGACTAGCCGCCATTTTGAAAAACATTCATACTATACAACGCGTACGCCACGCGCACGCAGACGTGTACGCAGTCGGTGTGGCTCGGCCTTTAGTCCGTAAACATCGTTTTTCTACGGATTTCTTTTCTACCATGTAAAGAAACTCCAAGTTTATATCTCTCTCTCTCTCTCTCTATAGCGAACGAGCATAACGAAGGTGCTGCCAACTGGTGCCGCTAGTCCGAATCTTGTACTCTATCATGCTGGGGCCACATTAACGGGAAACGCCGTTATTGTCGCGATGAAAGATGATTAACGTTAGTGTAGCCACGACTTACTACTACTTACATTACATACTTGACATTGACATTTATACTGCCGTCCTCAAACTAAAAGGCCGCTAGTTTGTATGAAGTTTCATACAAATTAGCGGCCTTTTAGTTTGAGGACGGCAGCATAACAAGTATGACATTTTTTCAGGACTCATTAGTTTCCTCTAGTGCACTTGCTTGCTTATCTTACTCACGGCCGGCAATGCCGGCACATACATTGTATTGTAGGTAATGCTACCCGGGTAGCCGGGTAACCGACTTAATTTAGAGTCGGGCACTACACGGTTTTCAAATTTAACCGGGTATTGCATTCCCTAATACGGACCTTAGGGTTCAAGAGTTCGTTTATGTCTTTTGCTCCGACATAGGTATGCATAATATTTCACATGTCAAAAAAAATCGTTTTGAGATTATTGTTGATCACTGTCACGTACAGTCCAGGAATTTAATTTCCAACCCACCTAAGGTCCAATATCGTATAGCATACTGTCATCCTAAGAGCTAGCTAGCGCATTGTTTTGTGTCAGTAACTAGGTAACAGATTAACAACGTTGACATGGTGAACTGAAATTTGGAACGTCAAGGCACTACCAAAAAATGACGACAGCCGCGGAATCGAAATTCGAAGAAAGTCCATCTATCTCGCTCTTGCAATATTCGAATGAAAGGAACGCAGATAACGAAATTTAGACTATCGACGTTAGACTTTCCGGAGTCTGGATTCGAAATTATTTTAAAATGTTCTCGATTGACACTGACACCAACTGACACGTCGTAAGTATTCGTAATTAGATGAGCAAAGACTTCGCAAAGAGGTCTGTAATATGCACAAATAATATGTATTGACATCTAAATACCATTACTGAAATAGAAATTTCGACCTTAATGCATCGTGAATGCTTAACAACATTTCAATGAAACGGGTAGGAAATTAAATTCCTTGACTACTTAGTACACGTCACCCCATCTAACGGATTCTCAAAAATTATAGTGTGTACTCAATCATACAGGTTATACTTATAGGATATAGGTAGGGTGCATTGGGGTAAATCTGAAAAGTAAGGATTTTTTATAGCACGCAACATACTTATATTTACTTTAATACGCTAACACTGTACTAGACACACTGATAGTGCTTCGACTAATTGTAAACCTCAAAAATATTGCATAATTTACTGAAAATTCGTAATTTTCAAAATTACCCCACAGTCGAAATTACCCCAATGCACTATACAATCTTAAAATCCTTATTATGGATTGACAAGGTTAGGTTTGGTTTGGTTGATAGGTTTAGGTGGTATAGTTTTCAGTCACTCATCGGATGTCATATTGCATGTATAATTTAATTATCGAGGTACATATTTAATTGCCATTTTTTACTCATAACGCAAGTTCCTTATCGTTCCAATTTTAATGAATCGGGTTAACGCACTCATACAAAAAATGCAATTAAACAAAATAGTGAATTCGAAACAACGATTTCATATTTTTTGCCCCTATACATATAAATACATTAAAACGTTGAGAAAAAAGAGATAAGACCATTAGTAATTTAATAAAACTAAAGGCGTGCAAGCCATGAAAATATCAAGGCTCTTTTTTGTAGAATCGGTTAAAAATGGTTTTATACCAGAATGATATCACTTCCTATATGAACTACTAATTTCGGATTCTTCATATTATCTCTACAACATTATTTAAAACACAACTTTGACGCTGAACATATAAGGTTCATTTTGAAATCACGCAAAGCAAAGATACGAGGTTTAGAAAGTGAGCAACGATTCTCAATTAACAAAATTAACTTTACCGGTAATAGTGGCGCCACCGTATATGAAAAAAAGGAAGTGTTGTATGCAAAAAATGTAGTACTAATATCGACCACTGGCAAACATAATTTTGTAACGTCACAGTTTACCAACAACAAAATAATTGTTTCACCATTTTCGACCACTCTCTTCGGATGACCTTGAGTGTGTATAGTCGTCTCTTTCTAGCGCGCTGCTTGTGCATTTACCTGTTGTAGCCGTTTCACTCCGATGCACGTGTTGTTTGTCAAAGATTTGAATAGTAACAGATGTGACATTCGTTGTGTGTTATTTTAAAATAAGCTGAGGTGGAAAAATGGATCCTCGTGCCATTTTATAGTTAATATAGTACATTACATAACTAGGGTGGTAATACAAAGAAAGGCCGAGATCGCAGAAGTTTGCGGCCCGAGCTGCAAGCGAGGGACGTAAATATGCGATCGAGGGCTTTTTTTATTACCTCCCGTGTAGTGTACATCATTTTATGTGTACACTTGCCCAGAAAGCGGCTTTTTCCGTACGCGCAGCGTGCGGAAAAAGTCACTTTATGGCCAGGTGTGGCATAAAGTTACATTTTCGCTCACTAGGTGCGACACAGGGTCCATGAGTGCCTTGTACATACTATACTATCTTGTAACATCTTTTACCATGGTGCAATAAACGATTCTATTCTAAAGTAAATAAAATCCTATCGTATCGCATCCTTCGTATCCTACTAATATTATAAATGTGAAAGTTTATGAAGATGTTTGGATGTTTAGATGTTTACGATTGTAGATGCAAAGATTAAATACATAGAAAAAAACCGAACATAGGTAACCCACTGTAACCAAGGCGGGATTCGAACCCGCGTCTCTATCTTACCGGGACAAGGTGCTAATCGCTACATCACCTGGGTACTTGCAGACCCGTCGAAATTTTCGATTGTGTTTGTAACAGCGTTATTAACGATATTTGTATCTATTTCTGTTTGAAAGGTTTCATGCCTTAAGCTCCATTCTAGGCCATGCGTACGCAGTGCTCGGGATGGGATGTCTACACTCCTATTTACAGCAGTGTCAAGTCAGCGAGAGATATGACTAGCACAACTAGGCGCGAGTTCGTTTAACGCGCGACAGAGCATGACCTGTCACTGTCACACGATATTGAATGGAAAGAGATAGGTATTTGTCGTGCGACAAAGAGTCGTGGGTCACAGTTGTGCTAGAGGTTCTGAACAACATGCTTTTTTTTCCGGTGGGAGCCTTGCTGTCCCCTGGGGTCGAACCAGGGCGCTGGCCGGGCCATCATGAGTGGATCGGAATAGATGGGGGCCGGGGGCGCCTGGGGCCGAACCAGGTCGCTAGTCCCGGTCCCCTCGAGAGGGTCGGACTAGGTGACAGTGGCGTGGCGTAAAATATATCCTTGGGCAAGCCGGTTCAGATTAGGTGTACATTTTCCTTTAGAGCTAAGCTGTAGAATAAGGTGCTCAAATGCCTGATGTTAGGCAAGCCGTAGGAATCGAATTTTTTGGTCGCACGCTACTGCTAGGTCAGTGGTTGCAAACCTGGGGGTAATTACCCCTTTAGGGGTAAAATTAAGTTTTTTCAGGGGTAATACACATATTAAGTCGTTTTTCTTTGAGTACTTTCATATACTTGTCTGTATTACCTATTTTTTGGAGGAGTAATGATACAAATCTAGAGGGGACCTGTGGGTGATGTGGCAATAAAGGTTAGGAAAGGAACCACTGTGCTAGGTGAACAACATGCACTATCTAACCCCCACTAATCTTTGCCCCGCGCACCGCGGCATTGCTCCGCACGAACCGACCGCTCTGTTGTGTTCCAACCGTTACCGAGGCGACGTCGCATCGTCCGCCCGTACCTTGCCCTATCCGCGTATCGCGAGTGCAGTGCCCATGTCCCCACTATGGCTTTAAAAAAGGATTTCGACCTGCCCAGGAACATATTCAAAGTGAAACTCCCCAAAACCGTGAAAATCCAACAGGCTTTCGATAAGTTGTTCAAAAAGAACAGCTACACCAAAATAGTGCACAGTTAGTTCAGTTAAATGGCTGGTGAATTTAGTGTTCAAGACCCAGACAGGCCCGGTTTTACAGAAGAGACATTCGTTGGTAAAGGAGACATAGACACAACTATCACTAGACATCGTAGAAGTAGAAGTAGATCCGCAAACCGCTTGACCCCTACAGCTCTGAGTCTCTCCGACGAACATTTCTACCAAGATTTAGAGGATTACGTTAAAGAGATGACTACCACAGCTGATACCATGGAGCCTGATGTCTGGACGCAGCTTCAGCAGAAGGAGTCCGACTTGCTTCTTGCCGCAGAGTTGGGGAAAGCCCTTCTCGACAAGAATGAGGAGCTCAAAAAAGAGCAGGAACGCGTCACAGAAGAATACTCCAAAAAACTAGAGGTGAGTACAAACTTATATATACACATCCACCCAAATAAAAGGCAAACGAATTTAGGTTTTAAAAGTTGATACATAAGGTTGTTGGATAGTTTTGTTGATGTGAAAGTTAATGTTGTTTCCGTGTTGGCGCAAGCACTCGTGAAATTTCTAAGTTATGAACAAAGAATGGCAGTTATAAAATTCGTTCAATGTGGATGGAAGGTCTTTTGCTTTGCGAAAGTGATTTGGTACATTCTGGAGATTTTTAGCCTAACTGTCGATATGAAGATGTACTCCAATCAACGAGGACAGCGTTCCTGACAGAATTATTTCCGTCCGACGATTTACGTTATCTAGAATGTAAATTTTGTATTGAACATGTTTTCAATTTATCATGTCAAGCACGATTTTTTAATTTCATAGTTGCTATTTGCAAGGATAGTTGTATGTAGTTCAAATGGGGCAACGGACGGGTCAATGTCCCTTACGCCAAATTAAACCTTTATCCGACGATATACTTATAGCTCCTGCATGTTGAAATTCCCAGCATTTCTATAGGCAGCGAATAACGAACGATAATAAATCATACTACACTTTATGACGTCAAGTTCAGTAGGAAATGGTTGGCGGAGAAATACCACGCGCGAAATCACGACAAAGAACTAGGCAAGAAAGAAATTTGCATAAACAATTAGTGTTCGCGCTAAACCAACTCTCCCTCATTCATTACATTCTTTGGTGTAATGTAAACACGCAGATATTGCTATAGATACTGGATGGTCTCTATGATAATATTGACAATAGATACAATTCAATAGAACAGGTTTACATGTCAAAAGTGTCAAAACAGATTACAATACAATAAGCAGAAACCCCATGCTGAAAATCATAAGATTCCATTAGCCAAAAAACAAAAAATTATTAAGTAGGTATAATAAAACAACTTAAAACGGATTAAATCGCGAATACCTATTACCTACTACATTTTAGTCCCGACGTTTCGTAACCCTTTTCAGCGTTCGTGGTCGCGGGTAGACGACGACGCTGAACCACGAACGCTGAAAAGGGTTACGAAACGTCGGGACTTAAAAAAATATGGATTAAAAAGGCTTAATTTTTAATTAGATTACGAAAATTATCTAATCAATTATCTCCCTCCCAACAGAGTACTAAAACCCGCAAAATCTATAACAACCGCCATCCATTTCCTATAAGACCGTTTACCAATTTATTCATGCCATTATCAACAACAGCAACATTCATAAACTACAGCCATTAAGTACGACACAATGTCGGTGCAACATTTAGCCAACTGCACCAATAAGTTGGTGGTCGGTAAACTAATCAAGTTTGCCTAAACGGGTTCATGTGGACAGACAGATGTATATTGTTGGGTTTTTGTAGTCCACATTGGTGGCATTGGGAGCGTAACTAACATTGCAGATGGTTTAACTGATAAGATACCTATCTATTTTGCCGTCGGAAGCCAAAAAAACCGTATTTATCTATAAGACTGTTATCAATATAGGCCTTTTTGGCTTAAAGTATTGCTGGTATTGCTACCGCTAACAGATTCTGAGGTAGGTATGTAGGTACCTATAAGTTTTCTAGATTTTATTTAGCTGGTTTATTCTCTGAATTCGTAGACTATGAGATTCATAGGTGTATTTTACCATGTCTAAATTGAAGAATAAACCACTTTGACTTGATTTGCAATTTATTGTAGAAAACCAAGCATTGTCAAAGGACTGTACATAAGAATAACTTTACAAAGAATTCACGCTAAAACTATAACTTTCAGCTTTATTAACGCATATAATTAAAGCATAAAATAACTATCTAAGTTCTTTTTATCTTTAAATATTGGCTTAAAATCAGACGACTTTCGACTAACTAATAAAGCCGATTTTAAACAAAACCATTAGAAGGATATTTAAATTTGATTGATTACAACAGCGATATCAAAGCAACTCTGCAAACTATAAAACTATTCTGACTCACTGTTTTTATTAAAACAGGCTTAATCAAGCATAATGCATATTTTACGATAGCATTGTTATCGGCTGTTTTCCACCATAGTACGACATGATATCACTTGTGTTGTGTGACGTATCTTATCGTATATCGCGTGCACTTGTGATAACGATAGCGGTTCTGTGGAATATGTTTTACGGGAAACTGTTTATCTCGATAAAATGTAACAGTGGTATCGAAAATATTACTTTTATAAGATTGTTTGGCTTGAAAACTTGTATCTAATCTAAAGCAGAAATAAATAAATAAGGATTTTTTCTTGCGGTGCGGCATTTTCTTATCGTCAGATGTCATTTGCCGAAGCGTTGATAGATTCAGATTTGGAAAAGTGCTTGCAGAATAAATGATTTGAATGTAATACTTGTGAACGATTAAACATGTCTTCTAAGATAGAAATCATATTTATTTTATTTACACGGAGAACCAATAACTTAAATATCTGACAAAATACGTCCAAAATATTTAAAAAGTAGAAGAATTCTTTGTTTATCAATTTCGTTAGGCATGCGTTATAAAATTTTCGATTCCCTTTTCACAATGTTCCCTTAATTAAACCGATTAAGTCAGAGCAAAACTACATAGGACTAAAATCATCGCAAAGTCACACAATTATCTCTTTAAACCGTATAATGCGTCTCTTAAGTTCCGAACAAAATCGTAAATTTAAAAACCTTTTCATCAGGAAGTTTCCGACGTCTGGAAAGTGATGAAATCATACTAACAGCAACAATGGGACGTTTGGACCGCAAAAAATGTTTTGAACGCCGTTGCGTGCCGTACTGTTTTCTAAAGGATTATGCCGTTGGTAATCTTTGTAATCGAAGGCTTTCGAAAAAGTTTCGTCAGGGATTACCGAGGCTTATGGTTCGTGAATTCACTCTCTCGGTTCCATTTCGTGTCATTTTAAATGCAAAGTTATGGGGCGATTTCAGGCGTTTCTTCAGGGTTGTTTTTAGTTCATAGTGTTATTTGATTTTTCAGCGCGAAGGACTATCGTCGTTATCATATCGTATAGTGACGACAAATTTTGATTAAATTGTGTAGCCTCAATACCGTCTCGCGTCTATCGTTTTTAATAAAAGCTAACAGTGGTCACCATCGCTTGCTGCTATATTGGCTGGAACACGAATAAAAAAAAACGTCGCGGTCGAAACGCTTGGAAATCGACCCATGGTGATTTTTGAATGTAATTCAGTCTTAGTAATAAAACAACTTAAACGGATTAAATCGCGTATATTACTACATTTTAAGTCCCGACGTTTCGTAACCCTTTTCAGCGTTCGTAGTCGAGGGTAGACTGAGAAAATCATAAATTTCCCCTGTCAAAATTACTGTTGTTTGCACAACAGTAATTTTAACCTACCCACTTTAAAAATATAAATTCAAAATTAGTGTTGCCAGAAGGGCCTAATGTGTAAAGATGTTTACACAATGCTAGAAGCTCAAAAATATAATGGTGATGGATGATGGAAGTTTGGAAAAATCTCATACGAACATTGGAAGTTAAAAAGCTTCTAATTAACCTAAAATGCCGAGATAAAATTCTCAAACTATCACCCCCGTGTTTCCTTCTCTCGAAATCTGTTATTAAAATGCATTAAAAATTAAAATAAATGTATTCTCAAGCGATAGTTTTTAAAACATCCGTGACCGCCGCACCGCAGCGCGAGGTGTTAACTCGATATAAATTGAAGGCGGACTTGCGACAGACGGACCGCTAAAACCGCTAATTGGTTTGTTATGGAAGATTTATTTATACTTCTTGTCTGTAGTATTGTTTTTAATATATGCATACGTAGGTAGTTAGCCATTAAGGTTTGAGTAGGGGGAGGGATATACGATGTTTGTGTATATAGTATTAAAATCAATGCCTAGTGACCATACTAAAACTTCCTATTATTCTATTTTTTAGTTCAACGTCTATTGAACAATAATGACTAAAATCGAAAAGATAATTGAGATAGATCGATTACTGTATGTGTCTAATTAATATAAAGTATACATTAGTCAATACTTATCTATTTTTCTATTAGAATCTCGATAAGAATATAATCTTGCGCAATACTAATGGTTTTCACGATTTCATTGTCCTTATCTTTTAATGATACGATGCGATTTCATTATCGATGAGTCAAAATAAACATTAATTCATTACCGCGGGAGTGGTTATCGGTAATGATAATGATGATTATTTTGATTACTTTCGTTAGGTACCGTTACTCATCGTTTGTCAGGATTTTACTGATTTATTTTATATTTTATTACACCTAATAACGTGCGGCGGGTACTTTCAAAAGCAAATTACGCGTAGATGTTTCTAAGTTGGTATTTTATAGACTGCTATTCCATTTCTGTCCTCGACAATGTACATAATAAGTACTTAAGGTAGACGTAAAGACAGACAAGTAATCAAACTTCTCCGTCCGATTCGTACTGGGGCATTCTTACGCATTCGTAAAACATTGCTTCTAGTGCGTTCGTTCACGGCTTGCACACAACACACAACACATAGTTACAAGCCGCGCCATGTACCTTTTGCAGTTAGAAACATAACTTTTTTTTTTTGAATCTGACTAACTCGCAATTCATCCCACACATCATCATCATCAATCATCCACAGTCGACACGCAGGTCGGGCTGGGTTAGTACCGGGGGTGCCTGGAGTCGAACCAGGTCACCTTGCCCGGCCTACCACGATAGTATCGGACTAGGTGGGGGCCTGAACGCCTGGGGTCGAACCAGGTCGTTGGCCAGGGCCACCTTGACTTTTCGCTGATTGCTCAGAGTGAGCAGCGGACCAGCGGGAAGGATGACTCGGGTCATCCTGTCCTTATGTGAACTTGTGTATCGAACTAATGGGAGTTTTAGGTGCCGGTTCGCTAAAAACCTAGCCCAGCTAAGAAGACTCCGGCAAGAAACTTAGCTGAGCCCGAGCGAGGTCGGAGTGAAGAAACATTAGGTACTGCTACTATACTGTGGTAGACGTCCTCAGTAGTCGCCAGCTTGAATGTTAAGTAAGCAATGGGGTTGACAGCTGGGTGTCGTGTCGAATATTGGACACTAGCGGCTCGAGCACTAGGTCGTTTACCTTATCAGTTCGTATCGACTATCGATTAACATCATTTTGGCTTAGAATCATTTCAACGTTTACCGTCACAAACGTTACAAGCTCTTGGGTTTTTGATTTCTCGGCCCATTTCGTTACCAGAATTCCGAGAATTCTCGAGTACAATCGCAATAAAATGTCTCGAGTTTTCAATTTCTCCAGATCTCTTCTCGTCTCGGCTACACAGACCTTGGTTGGTAGATTAAATTTGGATGTTGCTTTAGTTCATTCAGAAATCTGGTTCTTTGGACGCTTCGCCAATGAACTCGTTTATTATTATGTATGTACTGCAAGCTATATTAAAGTTGGGTGACTAACTCGTACGCACGGGCCTTCGAGTTGCCTTAGAGACTTGTCATATCTGCCCAGGCGCATACTAAGCAACTCGCATCTATACGTTGAATAGTAATGATGTCGTTCCTAAAGATTGCTAAACAGATCTTGAGAAAGCTAATGTAATAATGATTCTTCTTGAACGAAACTTGAATTGTACTGATTCTATTGTTCACATGTTTGAAGGTGTAAGTACATTGTGTATCAAGGGCGGTAAGTAAGGAATTACAAACGAGTGTTTGTTGCAAGGCCGAGGCGAAGCCGAGAAGTTTTGTACTTACCACGGGTAGTAACAAAGAAAGCTTCAGATCGCAGGTATTTGACGCCCGAGCCGAAGGCAAGGGCAATGTATTATATCCTGATATAGAGTTCCCTCAGGATAATAAATAACATGGTCGTGTGTGTCCATGTGTAAAGCGGCACTTTTTGTTGGTTTCACAAATAAAGTCGTCGGATTCTGTAAAAAGGCCGTGTCAAGCAACATGTGTTAATTATGAATGAGCAGGCTACCTGGGCTCGAAACGAGAACCTTTGTTCTGCAGATGATTCATCCCACCTAACGGTCGGGCTGGTTCGCTCTCGATTGTGTTGTGTCATACGATGGCGGTTAAGTGGTCTTTTATGAAAGTGTTATGTTCAATTAGGTAGTCTAATAGAAAACGGTAGTATTCTCATATACCGTAGAACGACGTGTTTTTATTGGTAACTTTATAGTGTCGTAGTAGATTCTTTTTACTGTTTTTCAGATGTTTTTGTTACGAGGTATTCCTGTCAATTGTGCTCTGATTTAACAAATATTGAAAAGCCGGGAGCTTACTGAGGGCTGAAGGTTTAATTCAGTCCCTTGATTTAAATTAAAAAAGTTAAAGATCGCAATGTCAATAAGAAAAAATCGATATGTATAAATGCGAATTTGTCTCTGTAAGTGATCATTTCTAGACAACCTTTGAAGTCAACGGAATTTACGTACCTAAATATCGATACCTTTAGACTCAAAGGGCGTAAACGCCGTAGGTGCTTATGGCCTTTGCGCCCTTTGAGTCTGAAGGTATCGATATGTAGTTGCAGAAATATGCATGGACGACGATGACCACCGCCCATCAGGCGGCTCAACAGCTTGCTTGCAAGTTTTATAGTTTTATAGGCAGCATATTTAGATAGCCAAGACCAAAATGACACAGTATAATAGCTTTCTTCCTACAAAAGGGACATTGCGGGCTTGAATGTGTGCGCGCCGTGTACGAACTACGAACGCACTACAAGCAAAGAAATAAGAATGCTCACGTACCTATGGACAGGGCTCGGAAACCGGTATTTGCTCCATACAAAAATACCGGTATTCTTTCCGTTCTTATCGTTCTTTGGTTTATTATTTCGTTTTTTAACCAGACAATTTAATAATAGGAAATCATGGCTTAAATAAATACATTACTGAGCTCTACATAAAAAGCATAAAATAATTCAAAATATTGGGCTATTTCGGGGTTTTTGCATAATACCGGTTTCGAGCCCTGCCTATGGATCGCACTCACACAGACGGGCTATCGCGCGTCTGTGTGAATTGAATACGTGTAGCGCGGTCCTAAACGGCCAAAGTTGGACTAGGTACTTATTCGTCTTTATACTTTGAAAATGAGGCAAGCCGATTAGCGTCATTTACTTATTTAGCGCGATGCTAATCTTTTCGCAAATACCTACTAAACGCCGACACCCACTGACCGAAGCAACGGTGTTGAAACGTCAGCAATCAGCGTTAAAACAGCGGGACACCTACACTGCTACTTCTAAAAAGACATACGAACCTTTCAATGTCTTGCATCCGTGTTACTTTTTAGCATTGTTGAGGAGAATAGTTTTACTCAGTAGCGGTAATAGGGAATATACATGATATTTTTTATTTACTTTAACAAAAGCTCATTCATATAAGAAACAGGAGGAAAAAAATATTTTTCGAATAACTGTAAAAATAACCAAGATATAAGACAACAAAGATTTATCTCTATCTCTTTCTAGCAAAACAGAATATAGTATGGAGATTGCGTGGCTGCCGTGTACTATGATGTCATAGTTCACATCGGATCTCTCTGTCTAATCGCCGTCTGATGAGTGCTTTAAAATGTTTATATCTCCCGTACCTATTTCTCGGTCGATTTTAATGTTATTTAGACTTCATGTCATCTTTTTTTACGGTATTTTCACATTTTGTTAAGAAATGTGATAAAAAAAATCATGCATATTCCCTATTAATAGTGCGAGGTGTTTGTACTTATTTGAAACATTTATTGTTTTAACCAATTGGGTGTCACAAGACGCGCGATGAAGACAGAAGTCCAAAACAAAATTAGTAGCTTCTTATTACGTGAATCTACATACCACGTAGCCTCCGCAATAACCAATAGCCATGACAAGTTGCATAGAATTAACATTACGTACAAACGAAGCTTAACAGACCACCCATAGACTTTAACACGTTGCAATAAAGTTAACATCTGTTTACAACTGTACATCAGTGTTTTCGATGGTATGAAAGACAAAGGCAACAATGCGCGATCTCGAGGGATGTTGGCCGGCCGGTCTGACCGGTTGCCGCAATTATAGGCAGGTTGCTTCCTTGGCTGGCTTATTATGAAGATGTTTTATTAGGGTTCCCTTTATTTGGCATACGTTTTATTTGTCCGAATGTATTGTTAGCCCGAGTTTTATTTCGCATAATTTTTCTCTAGCTTTAACGGAAAATATTATTAAAAATCTTTTACATCAGCCACTTAGAACATATTAGGTTAGGTTTCTTTTATAATTATTCTGAAAAGTCAATATTATCTGTAAAATAATAATTATGCGTAAATAGTATTCGGGCAAATAGAACATTCGGACAAATAAAATTATGCCAAAACAGGGTGAACCGTTTTATTAAATGTTACAGTAAAGGTGGTTTTCCACCGGTAAGGCGAGACGAGACGTGACGCGGATTGAATTGAAATTTGTATGAAATTTTCAATCCATCCAATCGCTAGGAGAGGATTGAAAATTTCATACATATTTCAATTCAATCCGCGTCGTGTCTCGTCTCGCCCTGCCGGTGGAAAACCACCTTGAGGAACAAGCAGTTAAAGGGTCGATAGTACAAACAGAAATATTTCGAGATACAAGGAAATAGTTCGCTGATTTGTATGGCAATCAAGCGTGTAACGTTTTTCGCTTGGCGTTTGACGCCAAAAGTGTAATTTAGTGATGGAAAACATAAATTTTCAATTTCTTTTGGTGGTATTTGAACAATAATTTATACCACGATTTTCAAATCTGATGATAATATTGACAGCAAGTGAAGTTAACTGTGTGCAAAGTACCTAGGTCGCCGACGCTTCTTTTGTAGCACGCGAGGTACTGTGGTAGTATACCAGTAGCGTGGCGTCCAAAGAACTCGATTCCTACCGGCTCGCCTAATATAAGGCATTTGAGCACCTTATTCTAGAGCTCTTTAGGAAAATGTACGCCAAATCTGCAGCGGCTTGGTTATCTTTGACGCCACGCCACTGTAGTATACAACTATGTATACTAAGTTTGGTTGAATTGAAATATTCCCAAGAGTTATCTCTTTCGTTGTTCCGACCTCAGAGATTTAAACGTAAATAGAAATACCTACAACATATGCGAAAGTTCGTGAAGTGGTTTTGATGTTTGTTACTAAATAACGCAGTAACAACTGAATGAATTGAACTGAAATCGGACACACAAGTGGACCAAGTCCTGGATTGAAACATAGGATACTTTATATCCCGGTAAAGAGTTCCCTTCGAATTACAACGGGAATGACGCAAGCGAAGCCGCGGGAAAATGCTAGTTTCCTATAAAACTGTCCCGAGATTCAAACTGTAATGGTTGAATTCGCATCAATATAGTTTTCAAAATTATTGCTTTCACCGTACGTTTAGAGTGCCTATAGCAGGGGTTCCCAAACTGTGCGCCGCGGCGCCCTGGGGCGCCGCGGAAAGTGTAGAGGGGCGCCGCGAGTCGATCCTTATATCTATTCCATTATATCTATTTCAAATAGCTAACTAGGGTAGGGCGCCGTGACGAAGTACGAACCTTGTAAGGGCGCCGCGGGCTGAAAAAGATTGGGAACCCCTGGCCTATAGCAAGCGATAGTGTATGAATAACATAGGCACAACGTCATTCCTGCAAAATATATTTAGTATTACCAATTAACTAAACGTACGAAAGTATGTAATCCGCCTTGTGATAGGCAGATACGCTAATCTACACGTTCATAGATTAGCCGAGTAAGGTAAGATAGCGTACTATCCACCGATAATGGTTTCCCTCTTTCGAGCACGTAACTCAATCATATAAATCTGTATAATTCATGTAGCATTAGAAGATACTGAGAGGAGGTTCAATATAAACCACGTCTTAGACAAGTGAGTTTGACTTAACCCCCCCCTGTCCTGCTGCTGGCTATCACATGGCGACCGTGACACTGTGACGACGGGGTGAACTGGTGGCGGAGGACGCAACAGATGAAGATCCTGCGAGGAAGCAACGTGGAGAAGGAGTGGCCCGAGGTAATCCCAAAGGGAAGAGAATAATTTGCGCAGTGACCATTGGGTACCTATCATCGTTTACCTTGCTTACAAAACTGTTGACAAACGGAAATGGGCGGTCAGCAATCAAAGGACAACGTCATCGTGACGGCACCAAACAACAACACTGCTTCGTTGGCTTCGGCGGGATTGGAACTGACGGAGGTCCTATTAATAGCCGTTGTGGCATACATGACGGTCTACGTGTTGTCCCGTGTCTACGAGCGGGTTAAAGGACATCTATACAGCGGCTGGGAGCGGCGAGCGGCACGACTGGCTATCCGAGGTGAAACCGTTTGAACGTACCTATATACATGTAATTTTTGGTTATATTTTTTTTATTTTTGTTTTATTATGGATTGTGGATTTTATTTTTGTTAGATAATTTTATGGCTAGCCTAACCAATTTACTAGACAAGTTACGTGTTTTAAGGGACGGTATAGTTAAGTTAAGTAAGGACAAACGGGTGACTGTGCAAGGTAGGAATAAGTTATTAGTAGCACAAGAAGTAAAGTGTAAATTTGATTCGGTAGTTAAGGAAATTTGTGCAAAAGAAGTTGCAGCTGTGGATTTTGAGCTTATGTTAGAGACCGCGGAGCAATTTGAGCAACTGTTTTCGGAAATTCAGGGCTTGGTAGGCGCGGATACGCTTTCGAAGATGGCCGATTTTGATTTGAAAACTGCTCTTTCTTTATTGCCTGTAGTTGACGTAGAAGAGAGACAGATTAACCAATTAATTGACGGGTTGCAATTTTATAGCAGTACATTGAAAGATAAGGATCAAAGCGTTTTGATAGATTTTGTTGTGAAGACACGGTTATCGAGTAAGGCAAAATTAAGGTTGAAAACTGAGTATGCGACTGTTTTAGATTTAATTGGGGATATTAGGAAGTATTTGTTACCTAAAAAATCGTATACAGCCATTCTTTCACAGCTTCAGAGGTGTAGGCAAGGGAATAAGAGTATTGAGGATTTCGGAAACGAGATAGAGCAATTATTTACTAATCTGACTCTCGCTCAGGCCGACGGAGATTCGGCAGCGCATAAAATTTTGAGACCAATAAATGAGAAAACTGCAATTAGGCGCTTTGCAGAGGGTCTGAATAGTGAAAAGCTGGGTACTATTATTGCATCACGAGCTATTGAGTCGATTCGGGAAGCAATAACTGTTGCGATAGATGAATCGGAGGTTATTCACGAGTCGACGGCAAATTGTTTCCAATTTTCAAGGCGACCTTTCCGACAGAATTATGGGTTTTTACGTAGCAATAATAATAGGCAGTATTTCGATCAACGGCAGTTCCATGCTAAAAATAGCGGTAGTAGATACAATTCAAGCTATAATCGAAATGCAAGTCAACAAGGTCGGGGTTCGGCGTACTCGGACTATGACCGCAGTGCGGCTAGTCAGCAAGGTCGAGGGCAGTTGTATGTGCAGAGTAGGCAACAGCCAAGCAATTACGTTAGGTCTAGTGGACAGCGAAGTGTCAATGTCATCGAGTCAGCGGATTCGGAACGTGACTCGGATAACCAGCGTGATGATGTAGAATTTTTTCGTGGCTAAAGATGATTATGTAGATATCTTGTCTTACAGTAGTAGTAATCACGTAGTTGTAAATTGTTTAGATAAGGAATTAACCTTGTTGGCGGATACAGGGGCTAATGTGTCTATTATAAAACAAAGCTGGATAGAAGGGTTACGTTTGCAAATAGTGCCGGATAGATTAAAGATACGAGGAGTATGTGGAGATTTGACTGCGTTAGGTTATGTAGAGCTGTGTTTATGTATAGAGGGTTGTAGTTTTTATCATAAGTTTTATGTATTTAGTGGGCTTACATGTAAGAGCGACGGTATTTTAGGAGAGGATTTTTTTATGAAGTATAAATGTAGTATTAATTATGAGGAAGGGAATTTGAGTTTACAGCATGGCTCGGGCGACAGATTGTTATTGAAGTTAGGATTAGGAGCAGCTCGTTCAGTAGTTATTCCTGCTAGATGTGAGGTAGTTAAGTACGTTACGTCGGATTTAGAGGGTGAGTGTGTTATAGTTCCGTGCGAGGTCACCCCTGGGGTTTTCGTAGCGGGCGCAGTTGTATCTTCGAAGGATGGGAGAATTCCCGTGCGGTTTTTAAATACGCGAGAAAATGAAGTAGAGTTGAGTAGTTACTGTCCGAGGGTTAATAAATTGTCGGACTACTTTGTGTGCTCTTTTGACTCTCAGAAGGAGAAGTCAGTAGATAGGGTTAAAGAACTTTTTGGATTATTAAAACTCAGGTCTTATCTCGATGATGAAGGGAGACGATCTGTGGAGGGAATTTGTGCGAAATACGCAGATATTTTTCATATGCCGGGTGATAAGTTATCGGTTTCGAACCTATTTGATTACGAAATTAAGTTGCAGAGCGGTGCTTCTCCCGTGTATGTTAAGCCATACAGAATTCCTTTTTCGCAGAAAAAAGAGTTAGCAAAGCAGGTTGAGAAGTTAATAGAGGAGGATATTATTGAGGAGTGCACTAGTGAGTGGTCATCCCCCCTGTTGCTTTTACCGAAGAAAGTAGACAGTAGTGGGGAAAAGAAATGGCGTATTGTCATTGATTACCGACTGTTGAATAAGAGAATAGTGGATGAAAAATTTCCTCTGCCGAATATGCAGGAGATATTGGACTCTTTGTCGGGATGTATTTATTTTTCACATCTAGATTTGAGTTCTGGGTATTACCAAATGAATTTGGCATCCGCGTGTAGGAAATTTACTGCTTTCACGGCAGATAAGCAGTACCAATTAAAACGACTCCCAATGGGGCTTAAGACTTCTCCGAGTGCATTTTCCAAGCTTATGGCTGTAGCATTATCGGGATTGACTTACGATGTTTGTTTTTTGTATTTAGATGATGTTATTGTTTTTGGGAAAACTTTGCGTGAGCATAACGCCAACTTGATTAAGGTTTTCGAAAGGTTTAGGGAAGTCAATTTAAAGCTTAACCCGTGTAAATGTGTATTTCTTAAAAAGGAATTACATTATTTAGGTCACCTCATAACACCTAATGGAGTTTTGCCAGACAAGAGTAAGACCGAAGTTTTGAATAAATTTCCAGTACCTAAAAACGTGGATGAGGTTCGGCGATTTGTGGCTTTTGCTAATTTTTATAGGAAATTCATTAGGAATTTTGCAGCAGTAGCATGTCCCTTAAATCGGTTGTGCAAGAAAGGCGTCGAATTTAAGTGGTCAAAGGAGTGCGAAAATGCTTTTCAGGAGTTGAAGGCTTTGTTAGCTTCACCCCCTGTTTTAGAGTATCCAGATTTAGGGGAGGACAATGTTTTTCGGTTGCAGACGGATGCTTCTGGGGTAGCAGTTGGGGCAGTTTTGTCGAACGCAAATAACAAGCCAGTTGCTTTCGCAAGTAGACAGTTGAATAAGTCGGAACTGAACTACCCCACAATTCACAAAGAGCTATTAGCAGTGGTGTGGGCAGTTAAGCATTTTCATCCATATTTGTATGGTAGGAAGTTCAGGATCCTGACGGACCACAGGCCTCTGTTAAATCTTTTTAGCATGACGGATCCTAGTAGTCGATTAACGAAATTTAGATTGACTTTGGAAGAGTATGACTTCGAGATCGAGTATATTAAGGGTTCAGAAAATGTTACGGCGGATGCCTTATCAAGGATTGTCATCACATCGGATGAGTTAAAATCTTTTAAATCAACTTTCATTGGGGTAGTTACTCGGTCAATGGCTCGCTCGTCGCAGGTAGTAAGCGAGACACTAGACTTAGGTACGAAGGATTGGGAGCCTGGCCGGCCTAGAGTAGTAGATATCGTAAAACGGACAAGAGACGACACAGAATTGATAATTTGTACGAATAAAGAATTTGGGGAAATGTCCAGCGTGCAGCGGACCGTAGATAGCGATAATAAAAATGTACGTTGTGTGAACTCTACGATTTATATTAATCAGGATTCCCTATTAACGAAGGCACGCCTAGACGTAGCGTTACGGGACCTGATGGGGGTGTGTAAAAGTTTAAATAAAGTAGAGTTAGTGATTATTAGAAACGAGCTTAATAAAAAATATATAGCCGTATTGACAGATGCTTTCCGCGCGAGACAAGATGATTTACCTAGGTTATGTGTTATTCAAGGGAAAACGAAAGTTGTCGATCGAGAAATGATTCGGCTTATACTGAATGATTATCATTTGTTACCGACTAGTGGGCATGCAGGTAGTACTAAAATGGTTAATAATATCCAAAAGAAATACTATTGGCAAAACATGCGGAAGGATGTAGACGAGTACGTGAGGAAATGTAAAGATTGCCAGAAGCAAAAGTTTAACGTTAGACAAACGCGGGATGATATGATTATAACTACCACAGCTACAACATCTTTTGAAAAAATATTTCTTGATGTCGTGGGACCGTTGGACCCAGATAAGGCAGGGTATAAGTACATTTTAACTTTGCAATGTGAGTTAAGCAAATACGTAGAGGCATATCCGTTGGAGAATAAAGATTCCCAAACTGTAGCCAGGGCATTTGTTGAAAATTTTGTTTTAAGGTTTGGTATTCCTCAAACTATAGCGACAGATTGCGGGACAGAATTTATAAATTCAACTTTAAAGGAGGTGTGTAAATTATTGCAGATTGAGAAACTTAATTCAACGCCATATCATCACGAAAGTATAGGTTCCTTGGAAAATTGGCATAAACATCTTGGTAGTTATCTAAGGATACAAACTAAGAATTCTACCGCAAACTGGAGCTCATGGGTACAGTATTGGTGTTTTGCATATAACACTTCAGTAAATACAGGTACGAAATATTCACCTTACGAACTGGTATTTGGGAAGCCTTGCAATATACCTAGTAACCTTGTAAATAGAGTAGATCCTTTGTACAATTATGATAACTACCCATTAGAATTAAAATTTAGATTACAAAAAGCACATCTTGATGCCAGAAGAAACTTAATAGAAAGCAAGGTAAAGAGGAAGTTACATTATGATTGTAAATCTAACATTGTTAATTTTAAGATAGGAGATTTAGTGTTAGTAATTAATGAAAATTATAATAAACTCAATGATTTGTATTTAGGTCCATATACAGTAAAAGATGTCATAGGTCCTAACTTAAAAATAACTAGGAACAATAAGGATTATTTAGTTCATAAGAATAGAACAAAATTGTATTACAACTAGCTTCCTTTTCGGGGGAGGGAACCCATACCTTTTCAGGGGAGGTGTGATAGGCAGATACGCTAATCTACACGTTCATAGATTAGCCGAGTAAGGTAAGATAGCGTACTATCCACCGATAATGGTTTCCCTCTTTCGAGCACGTAACTCAATCATATAAATCTGTATAATTCATGTAGCATAAGGTTAGAAGATACTGAGAGGAGGTTCAATATAAACCACGTCTTAGACAAGTGAGTTTGACTTAACCCCCCCCTGTCCTGCTGCTGGCTATCACAGCCTTCCGCAAGCAAAAACATTTGAAAACGTCCCAAATATCGAAGCCCCACCTTATCATATGGCTTTAAAGAACGCAAGCGGCGCAAGAGCTGAAACGTACACTTTATAAGCACTTTACGAGTATAATGAATTAATGATAAATTAGCTTAATACATTAAAGTATTCGCGGAAGCGTCAGGAACCGAAACCAGTTGGAGGTCAGAGCCTCGGGCGAGACCGGCGAACTGGGTTAGAGCCGGTATATACGGTATCGGTATCTCTGTAGCATCAGCATCGGCTGATGCGAATGATGAATGAATGGAATTTCTTTATTGAACAAGGTGATCTTAGGTATCATAATATTAATTGTGTGACCGTCAATATGGCGTACACCGTAAAGATATCCAGAATCTGATGCTCCCAATAAATAGTAACCAAATAGTACCAACGAAATAACTAGGTGAAAAAAATAGTAAAATATAAGGCCTGTTCGGTGTGTACGGCAATAGCGTGGCGTCTAAAGAACTCGATTCCTACCGGCTTGCCTAATATCAGGCATTTGAACACCTTATTCTACAGCTCTTAAGGAAAATGTACGCCAAATCTGCACCGGCTTGCCCAAAGACATCTTTTACGCCACGCCACTGGTTCACGGTGTACGCTACCGGCACAGATATATAAGAAACAAAGATGTGAAATCACACGCGTTTTGTATTAGAACCGCTGTCGCAGGTTTTGCTCACACATACATTAACGCTGTGCACATGCAAAGACAACACCCACAAATAAACTAGCGTCACCGCCAATCATCAAAGAACACAGCGACACACTACAGCAACGCTGTCGTTGCTATTGGCTAGTACACACTAACGCCCGCGCCGTCTCAATACACGCACACACTTAAATATTTCATCGACGTAAGGGCTTGACAAAGAATAAAAAGTTATCGATGAACGAATGAATGAATGTTGCTTCGTTCATCAATCACTAAAAATAAATACCTAATAACGAATCGTAATTCGTTATTTCTTTTGTATGATTTTTTTTACAATTAGGGTGTTCAAATGGACACAATGATGAATGAAATTTTTTACTACAATATTATATAAATAAATGATGTTGTGTTGTGGTAACTTCTTAGTTGTATAAATAGATTAGCTAGGCAAAGAATATATCTTTGAAGAGCTGTCGCTATCATTGTCATGATCATGATTATTTATTGTTCTTTCTCACATAATTGGTGACCCCGACGTGATCAATTATGTGAAGGAATAGTTGAATAAGATATTTCCTTTTTCCACTAATAACGTAAATATATTTATTTAAGCAACAAAACAATAATCATGACAATGACAGCGACAGCTCTTCAAAGATATATTCTTAACCTAGCTAACCTATTTAGACAACTAAAAAGATGTCGCCACAATGTAGGTACAACACGGAAAAAAAATCTTTATATTATTGCTATATTATATGAAGATATTTTAGAATCTTATTTCCCTCCCGTTAATCTAAAAGTAAAATATGCTTTACTTGTACTGTACAACTTTGCGTACAGTACAAGAGTAAAATCCTAAAACTGACATTTTTTTTGATAAATTGGACGTAGTTATGCAATAACGTTCCAATCCACAAAACGAAGTATCAACCTTCTGTCTTTAAAAACAAAGTCCATAATCCAATAAATTGTGCATGTGGAATGGAACGTTATTGCATAACTACGTCCAATTGACCTGGATAAGTTATTTTTACATACTGTTGTTACAATTGAAATTGAAAAATTTGTAGGAATAATAAGGGAAAGGGGTAGAGAATAACATCCATTTTTAAAATAATCAAATACTTTAATCGCCCCTGAACAAAATATATTTATTGACATATAAGTCATTCTTAATACATTCTTTACATATAAGTCATTTTCATCAAAGTGTTTTGAACTAATCACACAGTTTTTACTTGGAAACCAGTCCTTTCTCCCAGTCGCATCGATCCATTTTTCTTTTAATGTGGCTTTAGCAGGAAACCTAAAACATCACAATGATTAACTGTAATAAACATAAAATAACTGCAACAAAATAATTGCTTGAAATGCAAAATTAATATTTTATATTTATTTAATACGTTGTCAGTGCATTAAATTTAAATATACCATGATTTATCTTAAAATGGTTCCATTCATTCATTCATCCAATCATATCGATATTTTTATCGAACAGGTAACTCACTACTGTTAGTTCATTCAAAATGGACTCATGAGAATTGACAAGGTAAAATGAACTTTATCGGTGAAGTAATAAAGTCGACTTCTAAATAAATGCCAACTAAATTAAATCGAAATAAAAATATTTCGGAAAACTCATTTTATTTACATACCTGTGGTAAGAAATGCCTCGTTTCGATAAATTTTGGATGCGAGTTCTATTTGGGCACCTTAACACAGAACAGTTTGGCATAATTGCTTGTTTTAACCTCACCAAAACGTAAAAAAGCAGAGCTCAGCGTGTGACGGCGGTTACATAGCAACTGTAGACGTTTTTCTCGCTATAAGGTCATTTTGCCCCTATAGCTGAAACGCGCGCCACGCCTACTGACCATATCCATGTTTCTTATAAATCCGTGGCTACCGGGCCGTCAAGCTGGCGTACATCGCGGATATCTTTACGGTGTACGCCATCTTGACGGTCACGTTAATTGTTGATTTACCTACTTAACTGACTGCGCCTTGAACCTTCAAAAGTTGAAAATTATCCCATAAGTTTAGTAATACATTTTTATATATTTTTACAATTTATAAGCAATCTTAGCACCGATAAATCCAATAGTGACCACTATTGGATATATCGGTTGAAGAGTGAAGGTTTTTTAAAGAAAAGAATAACCTTTTAAAACGAAAGTTTAACTACCGATGTCTAATTTGTCATCAAGCAATCACTGAGTATGTTTATAAATAGATATTCTGTTTCTTGATAGTTTCATACTGGGGGAAATCAATCGTCTTTGCATTAAGCGTGAAGACACCTAATAAAAAACAGCAAATTTAATGTTGCAAAAACTAATAAAAGGGACTATTTGTATGGCACTCAAATGCCGCGGACGAAAATCCACCCAAAAGTAGTTCATTTACTATGTTTCTACTTTTATTCTATTGAATCGGAGTGAGGTTGTGCTAGTCAATGCCCCAATTTACATCGATTTTATTTCGACGTGCCTAAAACCGTGTCTAATTCATATATGACTACAATACGAACATATACGAGTAGAACCAATCGATAGGTCAGTTCAACGCATAAATGGAAAGCTAACGGACCAATTGTTCCAAATTTAAATTCAAACTGAATCGTTCGAACACACGGCAAAATTACATAAGCCAGTTACTAAACATTCGCAGTTGAAGTAAATTGTTTACGATTTAAGAATATTATCGAGATTGTATCACTGGTTATGTGCAATAGGGTGTGTAATGTAAGTGTTATCTTTACAAATGTGCTGATTATGGCATAAGAACTCGCTGCCACCGGTTCCAGCAATCAGATCTTGTAAATTATAGCATACCCAGCAAAGACGAACGCGTAACGCATTTCGCAATAGTAAATGGGTTATTCTTCAGAAATATGCCTGCGGTCACCTTATTCCTCTGGCCCTTTGTCATACTAAATGTATGGAGACAGAGGAATAAGTCGCAGACATATTTCTGAAGAATAACCCAGATGATAGTAAAATGTGCAGGTTTGCTTGTTGTAGTCATTATTTGTAATTATTAAATGCTTCGATTGCTATTGTCATCGTTTCCGCATCCTAACGTTTTGAATCGTTTGAAATCATTGTGATCGGGGTGAATGTTTTATCTTCTCATAAATGCGTTTTAAAAATATATCCATGCAACCATCATAAATAAATGATGATGATGTTTGTGAGGACAAAAAAGTCAAATTCTTAAATTGTGTCATATTCAAAATGTCTCTTTTGTCAGGTAGTATTTTTTTAATCGTTAGCTAAAGAGATGCGATTATGTTTATTTAACTAACATCAATTACCTAAGTATTATAAGAAACATATCGTAAAATCGGTCAAATTCTAGCCTTTTAGATTTTGGATGATACCGACTGAGCACATTCGGTGAGAGTGGCGCCCGCGCACCAAAATGATCGGGGCCGCGACCTTGCGCGCGGGCAGCGTCTGCGGCAGGTTAGTGTGTCAGGGAGCCCAGTGTGTACAGCATGCTCAACTGAACAGAAAAACTAGACAGTAGGGTTGTTCACAGCCAGTGCCGGATTAAGACTACTTAACAGTGGCTTGGCGTAAAAGATACCCTTGGGCAAGCCAGTGTAAATTTCATACATTTTTCTTAAGCCGGCAGGCATCGAGTTCTTTGGACGCCAGCTTGAGGCAGTGCCCCCTCGTATCCAAATATTTTTTTGGTGCTGTTTCTGGTGCGTGATGCTCTAACTTCTAAGCAATTACTTAATTTGCTTATGGGTTAATCCGGCGCGGTTCACAGCTATATGGAGAATATTTTTAACTAGCCGCAGACAGCCTATCGGAAAGTAGCACCATACCTACTGCAAACATTCGTACTCCATTCGAGCATATAGAGATTTTGCTGTCTCGGCTGAACACACTCGGCAAGAAAGTGCGAGATACGAAAGACATCCTTTTCATACTCGCGTTGTTAAGGCTTCACGCATGTCTCGCCTGATCTCGTCGAATCGAGTGTCATAATTGGAATTTAACGCGTTCGGTAATTGCTTAGGGTGTAAAATCCCGACCCGATGAGGCCTTTTTGTGAAATTAAGCCATCTTAACATTTTTTTTGGGACTGGGTTGATCACGTATGCATCCACAGAGCTGGCAAGACAGCCACAAGACACACTTCAACACAAGAATGTATATCTCCAGGAATGAGCGTTCGTTCACCTACTTACCGATACGGGCACCATGTATCGTCGCTGATACTCCCTGTCTCTTTCACTCTACGGCAGAGAGACGCCTAGGCATATAAAGAGGTCGCAATGAATCGCGATGACTAGAAGTCTAGGAGGTCCAGCAGTGGAACACATAGCAGATTATGATAAACAAATCGTATATAGCCTAGCAAAAAAGAGTAGAAATTAAAGAGTGACAACACTGTAGTGTCATCCCTTTTTTCTTAGATTGATTTGAAAGGGATGACACTACGATGTTGCCACTTTATAATTTCTACACTTTTTTGCCAGACTATACGTGGTGTCTTTAAAAGTGGTAGTGTCTGCGTATCCTGAGTTCCTGAGCGGAAGTGAGGAAGGAAGCGAGCTGGCCGGCCGCATCCAATTATAGTTTACCTAACTGCGGGTCGCCTAACGCGATAATCGCGTTTGCGATCGCCCGCTAAAACGTGTATTGGAAAAGTTTTACGTAAACTCGATCCTTACTTGCTGGTAGGTACTATTCAGTACCGTAAATAGCCTTTTCTGCGCCCTGTAAGAGCTTCTATAACTGCGCCCTTGTTTTTTTTTTTAGTTATTATAGGTAGCCTAAGGTCCTGTCTGCATGGTCTGGCCATTCTTGCGCCCCCCAGAGTCTACGCATGGGTACCGGTGGCACCGCCCTATTTACGGCACTGGTACTATTATGTCAAACTTTCTAGCTTCAATGGCGACTGCACCAAAGTATAAAGACGTTTAGGAGCGCTACGTATTAAGTTCGAGGCACAGACAGTGCGATCCATACTGGGGCATTCTTACGCATAAACTTTGCTTGTAGTGCGTTCGTTCTCGGCGCGCACACATACAAGCCGCGCGATATACGTTGCCTTTTGTAGGAAGAAAAATTACTGCTTTTATACTGTGACTGTACTGTAGTGCTACTGCGTGGCGTCTGAAGAACTCGATCCCTACCGGCTTACCTAATATCAGGCATTTGAGCACCTTATTCTATAGCTCTCAAGGAAAATGTGCGCCAAATCTGCACCGGCTTTAACGTCTCGCCACTGCTGTAGTGTAACCCTGTACCTCTAGCACAACTGTGATCCGCGACTCTTTGTAGCGCGACAAATACTACCTATCTCTTTCCACTCAATATAGTGTGACAGTGACAGGTGATGCTCTGTCGCGCGAGAAACGAAGTCGCGGCCAGTTATGCAAGACGTACTGGTTGTGGGTCATTATTTGAGCGTTTCACGCGCGTCACTTTCGTGGACACATTTTTATCTAGATTTCAGCAGATTTTAATGTAATTTTAAGGTATTTGTTAGTAGTCCCAGATATATACCAAATAGCTCGATATGAGACTAAAATCTGAGGGAACTTCGAAAATAATGACCCTTGTACTTACACGCCTGGCGACAAAACGCGCGTCTTACTCTCACGATGCACGTGTAGAAGAGGTGTAAGGACCTCATACGTGTTTGCCAGTCTCGACAAGCGTGTACAGGTAGCAGGTAGGTAGGGATAGGAACGGGTTTAGAAAAAGAGAGACAACAGGCCTTAAAGTAAGATAAAAGTGAGTTCTCATACAGAATGAAAATAAAAACTCTTAAATTTAAATCTTGTTAGATACTCAAAGGTAATTAGGTACGCATTCTCCACTTAATATGTTCTATGACTTTTATAGGTATGCAATACAAAATAAGACCTCGTTTAAGTAGCAACGTTAGCACGAATTATCACGTATGTATTGTTCTTTTCATTAGTTTGATGTTTCGCAACTGTTGTGAACCTTCACCTCTATTAAGGAGGGTAAAACGTGCCATGATTATGTTATGTGGCTTATAATATAAGTTCAAAGTACCAAAAATGTCATTTTAGAGCTCTGATTGAACAAAGAATTTGTTCAAGGAATTATTGATATTTGTATTTATTACTATATGAATGTGTTCACAAAGAAACTGTCGAGGGCATCCGGGCGGATACAGATTTTTTGTTGCCCTAGATTTCACCATAATTGACTCGAAAAGTACGGAAAAATCAAAACATGGCCGGCTTTTTGACCAAGCATAAATGAACATTTGTCTTTGAGGCGTAATAGTTTAACACTTTTTCCTAAAAGCTACTTTATTCATCTAGGGCCTCAGGGCAGTTTCAAATTTTTACTCGTAAAGATACAGGAGAATTTTACTGGTATATCTAAACTTACAGAAAATTTTCATACATTTCTCCCATGACGTCGCGTATTCCTATCATTCAGATGCCGCTGAGCGGCTGTTGGAAGTGGACGTATCGCAAAAATTCCCAATTTGACAGGCATTCACACAGACACTAATGATACCAGTAACTAGATTGCAAAAAATAAGTAGGGAAAACTATGGGGACTTATTAATGGTATTTTGATATTATTCTTCATAATATTGGAGAAATATAATACCAACTTAACCCAAAATAGAAGTTAAAGGACATTTCCTGGTTTGATTATTAAAATGCCATTGAAATACAAAAACCTATTTTCAATAACATTAAACAGAGTGGAATGTTTTGACAATTATTTGGTATCACCGAACGCACACTACAGAGAAATAAAATTGATTGTCAATGTCACTATCTGTCAGACAGTTTATGAAATTCAATGTTTTGGTATTTCAATATTCGCTTATTAGCTATTATTTTATATATTTATGGTGCCCAGTGAACTTTTAATAGTCATAAACAGTGTAGCAGATCAATTGTATTCGAAGATAAGATTGATAAGCGATGTAATTGCAAGGAATGCAAGCAATTTGTACGCAGTACAATAAACGCATCTTAATTCAGTTTTTAACAAATATGTGGAAAGCTACGTCCTCGTGCAACGCAGGTATAGAAATCAAGTTAATATAAAATCTTACCTATTTATCTTTAATCCTAATATGTATAATGAACATACGAAATAATGTTTCAATCGGTGTGGATGTTTAGGCCTAAGGAAGTTACATACCTAACAATGAAAGTAATGTATGTAGGAATAGTAAGTAAAACCAATAGGAAATAACAGATTTAGGTAATGATAAAAAAGTGGTTCCATTTACTTGACACAGTTAGTCACAGAGTCCAATGAGTTGTTTTATCATTTAAAAAGCTTTGGCTTTATGAAAATTTTATAAACAAAGAAAATTAATTAATTTTATTTTTTTCAGATGCCCAGATCATTAAAACAATTTCCGGAGACCAATATCTCTACAAATCTACTATGAAGATAATGTGTATCAGACCTCTGGAGTTTTTATCTAAAGTATAGATCACAAGATAAACTATGTTCATTGAGTGTTATGTTATATGTGATATTATAAACCTATAAATATCATATTATAAAATAAATGAAGTCAGTTGATTGGCCTCAGTCGTTTGGTTGGGAAGTGGGTATTTTTTACAAAACCCTTATATGGACAGAAATGGTTGAGTAAATGTATGTAATTTTAGGTATCTATAGTTGTATATGGAAACTAATAAATATATGTACAAGTTTTATTATGGTGTATATGGCAATATACCCAAAGGGTAAATTCTGTCTGGTGGTCGGACCCGAATAACAGTTTTGTTAGAGAGAGATTTCTGATACTATTTTCTGTGGCTGTATGCAATTTCATTTGAGGGAAATTTCACAAAATCAGTTTCTACATAGATTATTTTTTGTTACCATCAAAAACATAACATGTAAAAAGATGCAAGTCTCGCAATGCAGTTCTCCTCCAACAAAAAAATTTTGAGATGTAAAGTTAAACCAAGTCAGTACCGGGGGGGTATCAACAGAACTCGATTTCCACCGACTTGCCTATTTTTAGATCTCTAAAGTGTGTTCCTCCACGGTTAAATAATAGGCAAGTCGGTGGAAATCGAGTTCTGTTGATACCCCCCCGGTACTGACTTGGTTTAACTTTACATCTCCAAAACTTTTTTGTTGTAGGAGAACTGCGTTGCGAGACTTGCATAAACATGTAATGTTTTTGATGGGATCTCATTTCTTTTTGTAACTGGTCTTCCTTTATTTATTACATTCCAATCCATTATTTTCAATTTGAACTGCAACTAACTTTGTAATCGCATGTATTTGTATAGGATTACAAACTTATGTGTGCAGTTGTGACTGAAATTGCAATATTTTTCGGTTTTTTAGGACTTGATAGGCTAAAAACTGTTTAAAATTTGGAGCTTGTATGTAGGTCTGCTAGAAGTATTTTAGATAGAATTATGATGATGAGTCAGTGAATCAGTGAGTCAGTGATAAAACTAAGGAATTTTGACATGCAATCGTTCTTAAACTACACGTTTAAATTGAATGATATTGAGAATATATATAAGTCTTATTGTGCCCTATATATCCCTGAAATTTCAGGGTTCTAGCTTTAGCCAGTACAAAATTACGGGAAGCTGAAAATGGCCTGAATGGCTTCGAGAAAAGGATGGTACGGCCGTGCCTTTGTTTTTCTCCACTTGGCGGAGGCACTGCCGTGCCCCCAGATGGGTGTTTTTCAAAAAAACGTGTCCGAAAATTTGCATGGATTTTTTTTTCCACTACGTCACGTTCATACAAACTTGTATGAACGTGACGTAGTGGAAAAAATCCTATACAAGGTCTAACATTTTCTTCGGTTTCCGCGATTATCACTCATTTTTAACTAAACAAGTTAATTCGTTACATTACAATGAAATAGGGGTCGTTCATTAAACACGTGAACCCCGAATTATCAATAATTCCTCTAATCAACAGTAATTTTATTGAGCTTCACAGTCAAAATGAAACAATTTGCACTCGTTATATTGGCTTGTATTATAATACAGTAAAATAGTCGTTCCAAACATGTGCCTGCTATTTTGTCGACAAACATTTCATTGAATTTATGAGCCATTTTGCTGAAATGAAGGTTTTGAAACGTTGGTCGGTAATTTAGAGATAACCATGGCCACAGTAGTTTATTAAGTACTAACCAAGATCCTGAGGCAGGCAGGAAATATAAATGTAAATGTTCTTGTTGTACTGACTAGTGGGATCCTCTTTTAACTTTAACCAATAGTTTCAAAATTTCAGAAAAATATTTTTATGTTTTTATCTCCTGATTGGCCGACTCACTCACCGACAAAATTATGCAAATGATTGTTTGGAGGTTTGGATGTTTGTTACGTTATTTAGTAACAGTAATAACAGTTAAATAGCATAGGGTAGCAAAGCAACTGAATGGATGGAGTTGAAATTTAGCATGCATGTCTTGATTGAAACATAGGATACTTTATATCCAGTTAAAAAGTTCACTTGGGATAATAATAGAACAACGCGAGCGAAACCGCGGGTAAATTACCTATAGTACTTAATAACAGCAGGAGTTAAAGACAATCTAAATTAATTCTTCTGGGAAATTCCATGAAAATGTAACACAAGTTATCATTTCATCGCGTGTTTATTTATTTATCGCGCAAACATAAGTATTATTTTTAATCTAGATAAGTATAACATTATTCTCTAGATATATTGACACCTGAATTTGCGCCATCAATATAAGGACCTGCAAGAAATTAGTAACTTGGGTTATTCTCTGTCGTGGAATTGCCCTTCTTTTGAAGAATACAGTTATGTTTTTTCTAACTATAATTATTCCAATTATCTGGAAGGGCTGGCTTGCTGGCAAGGCTACCAAGCCTGGTGGGTGATACGTGGTAGTGTCCGGCAGGGTGGCAATTCCAATCTGACTGTTTTGGAGTAAAGGCACAGAATAAGTAATAGTACTTCGTAGAAGTCGCACTGTCTAACAAAACCCACGTTCGAGTCACAAAACTGCGCCGAATCCTACCTTCTCGCTCTAACTCATAACGCGCGCTCTTTCTGGTCGCCACGCCCACCGCTAGGGTTGTCGACAAAAATAAAATTATTAGTATAGCTTAAATTTCCTGGTGAATTAGAGGTAGTTAACCCTTTGACCGCCACAGACGGCCACCGCCATCAACGAAAAATCGTGACTATCACGCCAATGACGGCCCTAGCCGTCAACGTTTTTTTAATGAAAACCTATTGCAAAACAGCCCACTTTTATGTTGCCATTATTTCTTTACCCCTGTAGCATCAGTGGCACGGCGTATTGCTTCGCCCTTGAGTGTTCAAAAGGTTAAAAATATTTGCGTGACGTTATATAACTTTTTTGTTATACACGTCGTCAAGTTACATAGCATGAAAATTATAATTTTTATTTTACGTATATTTGTATACTCGAAGGACACTCGTGGCGAGGCACTCTTGGAGCTAGTACCCAGAATATTTTAATTAAATTAAATGTTGTTTATTTTAACGAACTGCATACCCAATGACACTCGCGCTATCAAGATGTTATAATGATGTATAATTTATCAAAATCGGGTGTGCCGTTCAGTAGTTAAGAGCGGATATAGGAACGGACATACATACATACTTACATACAGGTTAAACACATAAGGCCTTTAGGCTTCGCCGCAGTCGGGTAACATACATACTTATGTACATACATACATACCGGTCAAACACATAACCCTCCTTTGGGCTTCATAGGTTTCGCACACAGCACTCATTTGATTTTGATTAATAGTTTTACAACGAATTACATAACCGATTTATTTTTTTCCAAATGAAAAAAAGGTTTTTTTTTAGCTAGAACTTTCATTAACTAGTCTCACAGCGTTGGTTAAGCTGAAGCAATTTTAGCTTTAATTATCCCGAGTAGAGGTACTCAGATTTTAAAGCAAAGATATTCAATTTGAACGGGGGCCACTGCTATGAAAATGAATTCAAAACCGTTCTTTTACACTGGCAACATGGTAATATTTTTTGCGTGTAAATGTCATATTTACTCGTGTTACCGACAGAATTACGTGGTTGAAGTTAATCCGGCTACCTATAAATGTATACATTTATACAGGGTGGTTTTCGATAATCTGTACATATGAAAAGGGGTGTAATTTCAGCCAATTTTATCGGTAAAACTGATTTTAATTTTAATTTTTTTACAGATTTGTAAACTTTCAGTAAAATTCTCGGCAGTACATCTGTTTGCCGCGGTATAATTTTTGAGCTAATTGCTTCAAATTGTAAGAAAAAATTGCAGGATCATGGCAATATATACGTTATTTAGTAGCAATAACAATAAACCACCGACTTGAAGAAAAAATCCTCCAAAAAAAATTATAATTTGAAAAACGGCTGCAAGCTTCCGTTTTTTTTACGGAAAACACCGCTTTTCTCCAAAGTTTGCGACTATTGTGACTATTTTTTGTGCTTATTTTCGTTAAGCACTTAATTTTGATCTTAAAAACATTTTTTTCTTACAGCTTTGAACTATAAGATCAAAAGTTATACTGCGTCAACGCAAAAACAGCCCAAAAACTACCCATAATTTCATAGAAAACTGTAAAAATCTGTAAAAATTTTTTTTTGCCCAGAAACAAAAATTTAAGTCATTTTTACCGATAAAATTAGTTGGAATTTCACCCCTTTTAATATGTACATATTATCGAAAACCAAACACATGTACACATGTACATATTATAAAAATATATTTATGTATAAAATTGCTTGATTAAGATAATAATTGTCAGACAACGCGCAATTTAAATTAAGTGGCCGCAGATAGCAGGATGCAGTTTGGAACACATGTTTCTTGAAAGAGCGGAGAGAAAGGTACAGTACAATAGTAATACTAGAAAAACTCTCAAAATTGATTCATCCCCCTCCCTATTTGCAAGATAAGATGTGATTTTAAATTAGTATTAATTAAGGTGGACATTTAAGTACATAGTTTTTAAATACGAAGGTAATACATTTACTATTTCAATAAGGTTTGAATTTTATAATTAAAAATCAAAATAGATAAAATCTCATGTGATAAACGGACATCCCCATAATACATGTGCAGGTACGTCAAGGTCAAAGATATATATGCAAGTAATGTGAAAGAAAAAAGGTAATCATAAAAAGTTCAAAAGATATATACTCATACAAATACTAATAAATATGTTGTTCAAAAACTTGTATGAAAGTTACATAATCAGTAACCTACAAATGATGCAATATATTGTATGTGCTTATATTTATGTCATTCAATATAGATTCAGTAACTGCTACAGAAATATGTATACAAAATATAAACGTGCGAAAATCAACTTTACGGTCTTGTCACACGAAACAAATTCGAATAGGATGTTTTGACAATTCACGAAAACAGTGCAGACTTGTCATTGTATATGTTTGTCTCACGTTTTATTTGACCTGTCACGTCGTTATTTGCAATATTGAAGCTGCCAACTTAAAATAGGTAATCGTTTCAATATTTCGTCCATGCAGACGTCAGTTACCGTGGCCCTGTGGCTCAGCAAATAGATGTAATCGAGTGACTTGTGGTTTGTGGTCCCGCGTTCCAATCCTGCAGATAGATGTTTTTTTTTTGCATTTCTATTTTATATTGATTATTACAGACCATGATGTAATATTACAATAGCTACCTATAAAATATATTCTTTAAATACTCCCAAGGCTTTATTACGACGATAAATAAAACAAAATTAACGTTTATTTCCTCAAAAGGATTTCCCATTTAAACTTTTTGAAACACTTTAGGATTCGACAATAAGAAGATGGTTTAGTTAGAATCTGGTTTTTTTCATAAATTTAACGCAAATACGTTCATATCCCGCCGGCAATAGAGTTGTGTTTATGTAATTTTGATTGTTTACATAATTTTGATTATCATGTTAGATGTATAATTATGGTTAATAGTGTATATATATTTCTGAACTTTATGGTGTTTCTAAGTCAATGGTTTAATAAATGAGGACATATTATTGAAACTGTTGTATACATAGTTATCTCTCAAACTATGTATAGGTACTAATTTAAGTATATGTTAATGTAGCTGAATTTATGATCATTTAGATGCTGCCTTTTGTCACTCTGTGGGTGTATACATATCTTTGACCTTGACTGTACTAATTGATAATATGGAACAAAAGCATGCTTTAAATATAGGGTCGGTTGTCCAACAGTGAACCATCAAGATACACTGAACCACCGCCATATTGAAGAAACTGCGACGTTGCCAGTTTGACCGATCGTGCTAAAACATGCCGTCTAAGAACCCTTCCCCCCTCCCGTAGTGAGCCAGCGGCAGCGGCTTAGGCCAGACGTGTGATAGCACTTTGTTTAAATTTCGTCGAAAAAAGATACTTTTCACAAGTAAGTGTCTGGATTTTTGTATATTTTGTTATTTAACATATGACCAAACGCTGTGTGGTGTTAAATTTGATGTAGTCTTAGTCATTTTATGAGTACATTGCGTTGTGACAATTCCGTTTATAACCTATCTTTTTTCGTATTTTAAGTTGAATGGTGTGGTTGTTGAACAGTGAACCTGGTTCACATAGTACTCACTGAGCCGGCTCACTGTGTACCGCACGATATATAATATATAATAACTTTTAGTTTTTGTAAGAAGAATACGTTTTTTATTTCTTTAAATTCATGTATATTAAAAATACAGATGATTACCAAGTATTGTGTTAGTTTTCTTTCATATTTCAGCTTTTTTTTACTGGTAATGGCATTATGGTTCACTGTTGAAATAAGGGTGGTTAAATGTAAACTACCCATAGTATACAGTGAACCAAATATCTTTCCTTTTTTTTTAAACTAGAAGAATACGATTTATTTTTTTATATTCATGTATATTAAAAATACAGATCATTACCAAATATTGTGTTAGTTTTCTTTCACATTTCAGCATTTTTTACTGATAATGGCATTATGGTTCACTGTTGAAATAAGGGTGGTTTAATGTAAACTACCCATAGTATACAGTGAACCAAATATCATTTTTTTTTAAAACCTACTTAATGGATGTTAGTTAGTCCAAAAAGCATTTTGTAACATATACATAAGATACCTTATGAAATTACCTAAACAATGACATCAAAACCAAATTTCTAGCTTTATTTTCTAGCAAGTTCTGCGACTTCAAAAAAAAGGTGGTTCACTGTTGGACAACGCACCCTACATCAAGTTGATTTGCAAGACGATCGCATTTTTTTAAGTTGTGGATTTATAAACACATGACACATAGGTACATTTAAGCTTATATAGTTATTTATTTAATAATTTGCTTTAATAGCCTGGTTGATCGGTACCTACAATCTATTTATCATACGAAGTCGATTAAGTAGCGATATTACTATTAGATTTCATATTATAGTTATAGTATAGGTTTATATTTACACAGGCAAGCACATTCGCTAATAATGTGATATAAATTTGTCATAACAATTTTGATTTTAGACCCTAATGTCAACGTGAATAGAACTACATTTCCAGGTTGACATACCCACCTAAAGGTTTTTAAATTTGTGCGGATTATACCTACCCTACTAGATAAAAAAGCAATTTGCATTGAAGCTTCCGAAATCTGAACAACAATATTCCGTTTTACTTTGAAATTCATTTCTACGAGAAACAATTGACACATCAATTACGTCATAACCGAAATTACAAGGACAGGTGACAATTTATCTCTTTCACTCCAGAATATGATGTTTTGACTTAAAGCGGTTTCACCGAGGAGGTCTGTTAGAAGTGCAAAACGTAATATGCTACCAATTAAAAAAATAGCGGTCAATGACCCAGTATGTGTGTGTGCGTGAATGGGGTAAATTTCGATAACGAGGCACCTCAGGCGCCATCTGGTGGTGAACAAGTGTCGCATGCTTTACTTTCCAGCATCTAGCCGACCCTTAAGTGGATTGTTCATAAGCTAACTAACCAAAAACTTCAATTGAGTTTCACGTGTTGATTCGGTCGGTCGATGTATCGTCCTGTATGTATTTTTAGCGCCCATCTAATATTTATTTGTGACCCGTTAGTAGGTCGAAACCTTTAGTTTGAGAACTTTCAGATATACTTTTCTTTTTAATTGTAAGTTAAAACGAGTATTACCAACTTCTATTGCTCATTCCCGCGGTCAAGGCACGCCCGGCAATGGCACTGACAGCGGAATAGGCTACCAGACTCATATCAAATTTGGTGCAATAAATGATTATTTTCTGTAGTATTTATTTAAGAAATCAATATTTTTCGATAACGGTTTATTAGAAGTGTAACCGAGCAATAAATTGTGGGTAAATTGTTAATGAAGTTATGAAAATGCACGGTTTGACCAACATAAACTACACATTTTATGTTATATGAGTGACAGACAAGCAGATAGACCTTCTGATGAAAAGCTAATACCTATAGAAATAGTTAGTATAGCACGGTAGTAGAAATTACAATCGGTTATATTTAATATAAAATAACTGGCCAAGAGCATGTCGGACCATGCTCAGTATAGGGTTCCATAGCCGTAACTATAAGGTAAAAAATACGATGTAAAAAAAGTACAACAGCAAAAGAGCGTATCTTCATAGCAATTACGCCCTTTTGTTGAGAAGCGCAGTTTATCGGCAATAACTCAAAAACGGTACATTCGATCTTGTTGAAAATAATTTTCGTTGAAAGTATTAATTAAGCGTTACCTTCGTGATTTTTTTCATATTTTTCGGACGCACGGTTTAGAAAATAGAGGGGGGGGACACAATTTACACAACTTTCGGAGCGATTATTTCCAAATACATTCACTTAATCAAAAACATTACTTAGGAACTTTATAGTGTTTTTTAAAGAGCTGTCGAACTATGTACCATACGTTGATATTTGCTGAAAAATTTTTTTTTTACTGTCTTTAACATGTATGGAGTGCTCCCCCTAAAAATATTTATTTTAATTATTTATATACCAAATTCAGTAACGGCTCATAAAAGACACCTATATTCCAAATTTCATCAATATCCATCATGTAGTTTTTGAGTAAAATGCCTGTGACATACGGACAGACAGACGGACGGACATGACGAAACTATAAGGGTTCCGTTTTTGCCATTTTGGCTACGGAACCCTAAAAACTGGAGTTCAACCGAAACCGAGATTTTTTCATACAATAAATAATCGAGTTGCATTTCCTATATCGTAGTAAATAAGTTCTGTGTGAGACTCCAAAGAATCTTTAGGTACTCGTTTCCTGAAATTTACGTAAAATGATGTTTCAAAGCGAGCTCATTCCACGGCATGCAAGTTTATAGGAACATTAAATGAATAGGTATTATACATTTTAACCTCGTTATAAATATCGACCGAGTAGTGTCGGTTAGACTCGAACCACAATTTACCGTTCGTCATAAAAGTCGCACCATAGCAAATCGATTTCTATTGATTAAATAAGTGATGGCGGTCATATCAAGGTCACATTACCTACATATTTGATGGCTTTGCCACAGTGTAAGCTCATACAGTCGGTCGTCGGAGACGTTTAGATAGAGCTTGTGTGCAGGCGATCCAGTGGCGTAAGTATGGTTGCCAGATGTCCGGGATATCCGAGACTTTCCCGGAATTACCGTTCTTGTCCCGTATCCAGGAATTTTATAGTCCCGGATGCATGGATGCTTGGTGTATTTGCCCCGGAAATAAAATTGGCAACCCTTTTTTTTTTTTTTTTTTTTTATGAAATAGGTGGCAAACGAGCAGACGGGTCGCCTGATGGTAAGCAATCACCGTCGCCCATAGACACCTGCAACACCAAAAGAGTCACAGGTACGTTGCCGGCCTTTCAGGTGGGAGTACGCTCTTTTCTTGAAGGTTTGAAGGTCGAATCGGTCCGGAAACACTGCAGGCGACAATTTATTCCACAGTTCAGTCGTGCGAGGCAGGAAGTTTCTAGCAAAACGCACAGTTGTGGACTGCCAACCATCTAAGTGGTGAGGATGGTAATATTGTCGCGTAGAACGATGGCGGAAAGATGCAGCAGGGATTAATCCGAACAATTCCTCGGAGCATTCCCCGTTATATAGACGATAGAAGATGCAGAGCGAGGCTACATCTCTACGCAGTGCCAAGGAGTCGAGCCGATCTGAAATAACTTGGCAGCCGACGATACGAGTCGCTCTCCGTTGAATGCGGTCTAGAGGGAGAAGCTGGTACTGGGGGGCCCCAGCCCACAGATGAGAACAGTATTCCATATGTGGACGGACCTGCGCCTTATACAGCTGAAGGCGGTGGGCCGGAGTGAAATACTGTCTCGATCTATTGAGCACACCAAGCTTCTTGGAGGCTAATTTAGCCTTACCCTCTAAATGGCCGCGGAACTGGACTTCACTCGATATGTCGACGCCAAGAATTCCGATAGTGGCTGTGGCAGTAAGGGGGATGCTCTCAAAACGAGGTGATGCGACAAACGCGAGCTTTTTGGCGGTGAAGGCGCAAACCTGTGTCTTCGTAGGGTTGAAACGGACTAGATTAAGTCGACCCCATTCTGAAACTTCTTTTAGGGAAGTTTCAATTTCAGACACAAGTCTGTTACGGCTCTCGATGACGCTATCCCGAGAAATATTGGCGCGGCCGGTGTAGGAGGCATCACCCGTGCTATCATCTGCATAACAGTGAATGCCACAGATTTGCAGCATGTCGTTGATATGCAGAAGGAACAACGTAGGCGATAGCACACAGCCTTGCGGGACACCAGCATTCACAGTCATGGATTCAGAGCACTCACCGTCAACTACGACCTTTATGCATCTGCCTGCTAGAAAGCTACTGACCCATTCGCATAACTTCTCGGGAAGCCCATAAGATGGAAGCTTCGAAAGAAGTGCTTTGTGCCAAACCCGATCAAAGGCCTTCGCCATGTCCAAACTAACGGCCAATGCTTCACCCTTAGTCTCGATCGCCTGTGCCCAACGATGTGTTAGGTAGACCAGAAGATCACCAGCTGAGCGGCCTTTACGGAAACCGTATTGGTGGTCACTAAGCAGCTGGTGATCCTCTAGGTACCGAAGGAGCTGGCAGTTGATAATGGACTCCATTATCTTCGAGAACAGAGAGGTTATAGCTATCGGCCTGTAGTTGGTTGGGTTTGAGCGGTCGCCTTTTTTAGGGATCGGGTGCACCAAAGCTGACTTCCATGAGATCGGGACTACGCCAGATGAGTAAGAGAGCCGAAAAAGACGCGTTAAAACCGGTGCCAACTCTGGAGCGCACATCTTCAACACAATAGGAGAGATTCCATCGGGCCCACACGACTTGTGAATGTCGAGGGAAAGAAGTGCTTTACGCACTGAACTTTGGTGGAACCGGACATCCGGCATATAGTTTCCGCACCGCGGTATGGTTGGCGGCACGTGTCCCCCGTCATCCAGAGTCGAGTTGGACGCAAAGAGTTTGCCCAAAAGATCGGCTTTTTCCTTAGCGTCATGGGCCAACGAATCATTTCCCATTTGTAGAGGTGGAAAAGACGGCTTGCAGAAATTTCCCTGGATAGCTTTGGCAAGAGACCAGAACGCACGAGTTCCCGAAGGAAGGCGCTCTAGTTTCTCGCCAATTCTACCAATGTGCAAAGATTTCGCCCTGGCAATATCCCTTTTGAAGGACTTGGAGGCAAAATTAAACTCCTTTTTCAACGCGCTGGTCTTTTCATCCCGTACTGTTGCTGCATTTATCCAGGCTTGGTAACATTCCTGCTTTCGGCGGGACGCCCTTTTGCAGTTACGACCAAACCAAGGTTGGAATTTGCCACCAACGGGGACTGCAGAGGACGGAATGAAAAGTTCCATTCCCTGGAGTACCACGTCAGCAATAGAGTCAGCAGCAACGTTGGGATCATCCAGCGTGAAGCAAACCTGCCTCCAAGGATAGGATGCAAAGAAAGATCGCATCCCATCCCAATCTGCTGACTTGTAGTGCCACACACGGCGGCTACCAGCAGCTCGCCGACGCAGCGGGCACGTGAGTGGCACCGTACTCCGGACCAGGCAGTGATCCGAGGAACCGAGTGGGGCAATAACGGAAGTTTTGTAGCCAGCCGGTTGAGAAGTCAGCAGAAGGTCCAACAGAGAAGACTCCTGGCTCTCCACATCGGGGATTCGCGTGGGCTCAGTAACCAATTGGGATAAGCCATATGCCAGAGCAAAACCGTACACAGATCTCCCCGCATGATCGGTCTTACTAGAGCCGAGCCATTCAACATGATGGGCATTAAAATCGCCTAGTATCACGATCTCCACGGATGGGATCTGCTGTTGCACGGAGTCTGCAGCTATCTGAATTTGCTCGATGAGTCGGTCGGTTTCAGCATCACCGCTATGGGACCTATACAGGCACGCATAGACGCGAGGATGGTCGTCGCTGTCCACACGTAGCCATAAGGTGGAGAGGTCCCTACCTTCAAGATTGCTGAGGCGGCGAGAGCTGATGTCATCTCTTACGTACACGCACACCCCGGCCTTAGGCACAAAGGAGTGTTCCAGTGCATACCCAGGACGACAGAGGTAGGAAGTGTCCGCCGGAGACGATATCTGCGTCTCGGTCAAAAAGAGCAAGGCCGGCTTTGCTGTCTCGAGGTGATAGTGAACAGCATTAAGATTGGAGTGTAAACCCCTGATGTTGCAGAAGTCCACGGCCAGCGAGGCTACTTTGCTCTTGCCCCGAGCAGATGTTGGCTGGTAGAGCGCGGTTTTGCCCCCCCCAGAGTACGAGGGGCAGCCTGGACCTCCACGCTCAGGAGTGATTCTACCTGAGCGTGGAAGCCCAGTGAGGGATTCTCCAGCGCTAACGCAGCTGGTACCCTCCTGGGGTATGCTATTAGTGAACTGCGCTATCATTGGGGGGGGGGGGGGGGGGGTTGGGCCTCCGGTACCCTCACTCACTTGGCGAAACGCAAATATTACTTCACGCCAGTTTTCTGTGAGGCCGTGGTATCTCTCCGGTCGAGCCGGCCCATTCGTGCCGAAGCTTGGCTCTCCCACGGTAGAAAACCTAACCCTAGGCGTAAGCCAATCACCCGGGGTGGAAAGGTCTACTTTTTGATTTTTCGGTCGGCTGTGACACCCACCAGTACTTGGCACCCGGGGTGGACCCCCCCCCCCCCCCCCCCTTATACCACCACTTTGGCGACAATGCACGAATAGTCTTTATCTATAAAGCACGCTTCTCTTTTATGACGGACGAAAATGTACAAAACCACACAACAGTATTGTTTTCTTTAAATAAATCGTACATAACTCCAACCGAAGCACTATAACTATAACAGTTCTGTTACGGATCATTGGCGGTTGTGTTACTAGATAGTATGACCGTTGGCCGACTGTTTGTTTTAAACTGTGGCGGTAGGTACTTAGTTAAGTATAGGATGTATTCCGGAACTAAAATCAATATGCAAGCCATTACCAGCTGGTGCTTCTTTATGTAATGAATGAGATTAAAATGGTTCTATGTTGTTGAAACTATGCTTCCGTACGTATTCTATATGAAATCAATTTTCTAGATAAAGTTTCAATATAATAATTCGATTGGAACTTGGTTTCATTTAGCTTAATGCAAAGTTTTTCTTACTTATCATAATCATATATTTATTAGGACGACATATGTACAAGAGGTGATTAGGTACATCGTTAATATAATCACTATGCTTCGCCGTGTGGCATACAAATTAGAGATAGAAATAGAAATTGAAATAGGTAGAATAATAATAATAAAATTAAATTAAGTAATTTATTTCTGCAAGTACGCCCTCAAGGGCTCTTTTACATGTCTGATTCTATTCTTTTATCTTCTTTTCTTTTGGCGCTTCGGGTAATGACCTTCTGGTGAGAAAAAGCGCCGGAAGAAACTCACCAGTTTCTCTTTTTAAACATATTACAAGTATTACATGAAATTGTTCCAGTAATTACATAATATAATCACATGCAACCAGCGTGTTTGTTACCTTTCGACTTAAACCGCTATGGGAAATCAATCATTTACTATCTAGTAATGATATAACAAAACTCTAATTATACAAAGACGAAGCAAGCTAGGCTGGTAACTGAATAAATTGCAAGCCATTTGGATTTTTCCGAAAGAAACAAAGTCGTCGTGTACTTTTGTAGCCACTTATTCACGCGTATCAGTAATATTGGTATCCAAATAACGTCTGTAACCGATAAAAATTCTCAATCGCATGATGCGTATTAGGAATTCCAGTCAAGAAGCGATCGAGCGCGGCATGCGAAAACTACGTGTCTTACACGTTTCTACACAACACTTCATCACGGAGCAAACTTGTAAGAGTCTTCTTAAACTTGATAAGTCTATCAGATATATCAATTTGGAAGGTATCTCGAATCTTGCGGTGATAAACTTTCGACACCGCAGTTTGCAAGGTGATATTGATAAACGTCAAATGCTCCAACTTTGTCCACCGTGCAGTCTTTGCTCAGTAAGGAAATACTCCGAATATTTCCTAGAAATATTCCTTTGCCTAGGAAGAAAATACTCCTGGAATATTTCCTAGAAATATTTGTTGGAAATATTCCTGGAATACAGTTCACGTTGTTTTGTCTGTACTTTCTTTTTTATTCTGCGGGTCCAGTGAAAAGGGAGATAAGTTACTTATAACTATAACCCAAGTGCGAAAGATTTTAAGTCTTACAATAGATTTGTGACCTTGTGTACCTTTTTTTCCCTACTAAATTATTGGCTCCTTGCTACATTATAGCCTTCTTTCACTCCGTGCTGATTTAGCAAAGGGTATTTTGCCAATGTCTACTTGTAGACATTTCACACGAGAGAAGACCTTTTGTGCCTGCCGAGCTAGCACAACTAGCAGCGATTTCGCTTATCGCGCAACAGAGCATGACCTGTCACTGTCATACTATATTGCGTGGAAAGAGATAGGTAGTATTTGTCACCAGCGTCATAATTGTGCTACAGGTACTCTGGTGCTGGTTTATATGTGACTTTTCATTAAGAGCCTTTCACACTTGCGAGCTGCGGGCGAGTTAGAAGCGAAGTTCCATACAAATGTTGCTCCCCGCGACTGGTTTTGTATGGAAACCCGCCCACAGCTCGGCCGCAAGTCGCAAGTGTGATAAAGCCCTAAACCCCATAAATTCTAGGTCTCACCAAGATGTTTTTCTCTTAATTAGTACTAATAGCAATTCGGATTGTATTTTCCTGGTTACTGCTCGTTTTTCACACGCGTTTATTGAACATGCAATGTTCAGTATGTAAATAAGTTGTCCGTTTCAAAAATTGCAAATCATTTTTCAATCGCATGATGTTAATCGCTTAAGCAGAAATTTGGCATTTTAATTCAATTTAATTTGAATAATCTAACAGTGTAATTTTTGCGTATTACTTAGTACATTAGCAGGCATGTTATTCCGTAATTACATAATGAGTTTGCAGTTAGGACTGTTGTTAGGAGAAAAACAACGTAAGAAATAAATAGAATATTTGATGACAGATCAAATTGGTTTCTTTTTCTGAATTGTCATAACACTCAGATAGTGTGTGTGTGTGTGTGTGTGTGTGTGTGTGTGTGTGTGTGTGTGTGTGTGTGTGTTAGTATGAAATACTGGCTTGTGACTAAGGACCTTAAAATAAGTAGCCGGACGGAGCCTCGCTAACAGAGAGAGAACTGAAGCCATTTATAGTAAGCCGGCTGCTTATACTTACGAGCCGCACGCACCCATCAACTAGTTTTTTCCTACTGCGAGCAGCACGCACACATAGGTAGCCGGCGGACTAGGCATGCTTCAGTTCTTTGTTAGGAGCCTCGCTCCGTCCGGCTATTTATTATTTTAAGGCAGGACTCGTAACCGGTATTTTGCAAAAACCCCGAAATAGCTCAATATTTTGAATTATTTTATGCTTTTTATTTTTTATATAGGGCTCAATAATGTATTTAAGTAGTGACTTCGTATTATTAGATTGTCCGATTAAAAAATGAAATAAACCAAAGAACGAAAAGAACGGAAAAAATACCGGTATCCGAGCCCCGTTTTAAGGTCCTGGATGGTGACGTCATGTTCTCTGAATGTTGGTCGCACGAAAATATGTGTAGATGATATTACCCGAGCAGTTTTGGAAACATAATTAATTTCATGGTTAGCGTCAATTAATCTATTTTCATTGTTGTCATATACGCTATTCATTTTATTAACTAAGGATTTTAAGGACGTCTTATTTAAGGCATCGTCCTGATAGAACGCGAATGCGCGATCATCGTAAGTTCGCGCGAATTTGACTCGTTCGTGCGAGTAAAATTCGCGCGAATTCGACGCGATCAAACATATTGAACTCGAATAGGTGTCCTAAATGATAATCGCGCGGCGGACACCTGACGGTTAGGACACCTATTCGAGTTCAATATGTTTGATCGCGCGTTCGTAAAATTCGCGCGAACTTACAATGATGATCGCGTATTCGCGTTCTATTAGGACGATGCCTAAAGCTGTATCGTTTAATGACTGCGAACGCGGCCGTGATGTGAACGACCGTAGCTTATGTAACCGTTTTCATAATTTCATGCCGACGATAGTGAAGACATGCAATCGTCATGCATTTGTATTTGCATACGATATGCAAACGTTTTCATTTGTGCAAAATATTTCGAAATTCGCTGATTGTGGTTTATGAATCATCAGAAAGAAGTCATTCTTATTGCTATTGCAAATATATTACAATGCAATACAAGTAACTCTAACCTTTATTACGCGCTTATTGATGGTAGGTATTGAAAATAATAAAAGCGGTAAATATCAGATTTAACGCCTTTATTATCAGCCTGTTTTGTGGCAATACAGATCTCTTGAAGCTAATTTGGTTCTTCGATATTATTTACGATAAAGACCTTTAATATTTTTAATCTTCAAACCTTTTGGTTTGTTGTTCTATTTTCCTTTTACTATCACGTACTGGCTACATTGTACAATTTCTTTTTCCAATTATTCCTTGCGACTTAATCTCTTGTTATTGGCTTTAAAGTATCTTGCACGCATTTTCATATCTACCTCCTAATACTATAAAAAATTATAATTTATCATTTTTAAAATATTTACTTTGTATATCATTAGTTGATTGTTATTAATTATACTAACCACTTGTTTCTTTCTCATGTAAGTGAATAATTGTAAGTCTAATAATAATAAGAAATAAAGATCTTTAAACCAAACTCTGTTGTACGTAGATGTAAATTCTTCTGCTCATGGGCGGTCAGAACCTCGAGTTATTCTAATATAATTTGTGTTCATTCAACTGTTAGTACGTTAATTGATAGTTCGTTGTGTGTAATGATGGTTCTCGACGGAGGAAGCCCGATGCACGCACTTCTGTATTTAATATTCAATCAGTATTTCCTTTCAGACACGTGTCTGTTTCTTTAAATAACTGATCAAGGCTCAAGTGTAGGTACTGGTATTTATATTGTTCTGTTTTTAGTCTTAGAATCAAATAATCAATCATAAAACACGTAGGTAATTATTTTAAAATAGTTAACCGAGCAAGCGTGTGAAGCGAAGTTTATATAAGGATATAGAGGGACACATCAGTGTTTCGCGCAGGGCAAATAGCCCAATATTTTGAACTCGTTTTTAACTCGTGTTATTAAAGCCCTCGGCTTCCCCTCGGGCTTGTAACAAACACTCGTTTGTAATTCCTTACTTAGCGCCCTAGATACACAATGTACTATTACGCCTCCCCCAGGCAGGAAAGGGATTTTCCGTACGCGCAGCGGGCGGTAATTGCCATTTATGGCCAGGTGTGACGTAATAGCACATTACTTATCTAGGGCGGTGAAACAAAGAGTGTGTTTCAGATCGCAGGTATTTGATGCCCGAGCCGAAGGCAAGGGCGATAAATATGCGATCTGAGGCTGCCTTTATTACCGCCCGCCATTACAGAATTTTTCATCACACTTGCTCGAAAATGGTGTCATTACACGTAGGTTTTGCGGGCCGTAAATGGCCTATTACGCCCTAGGGCGTAATGGTTTCCTTTTTAAATTTGAAACGCTGGTTCTGTTTTACTCTTATTTGTCATGTTCAAAGGGAACGCCAACTTACTGTTTTAACTTTAACACTGAAATATTTATTTAAAGATAACTGTTATTGCAAATACATGTAAACACATATTTCGGTAACATTAATTAAATGTTTAAATAATGTATTTCTTTATTTTGCATATAAATAAAATCAACTAAAATGGCCGTTACCGCTATGGTTTCCGAACGTGACTTGACTTTGTCTATGACTTTGACATATGTCACTGTCTGTTTTAATATTTTCTTGTCATACTGGGGCGATTAGTAAGGTTATTTTATTAAGATTTCCTCACAAGCGTGATGAAAAACATTGTGTGTGCCACGGGCGGTAAAGGAATTACAAACTCGTGTTATTAAAGCCCTCGGTTTCACCTCGGGCTTATAACAAACACTCGTTTGTAATTCCTTACTTACCGCCCTAGATACACAATGTACTATTACGTCTCTCCCAGGCCATGAAGTGGGATTTTCCGCACTCGTAGTGGGTGGTTATTGCCTCTTTATGGCCAGGTGTGACGTAAAAGTAACTAATTTATCTGTCGGTAAAGTATTGGACAAGCGGGGTCGGTTTCACTGCCCTGCGCGGGAGTGCGAAACGCGTGCAGTTTTCAGTCTAGTACACTGACATACAACCTTGTTACTGGAGCGTGGCTCTGCATTGTTGATGTTTGCAATTTAGATTGCCAGTACTAATTGTTGTTGAGATACGAACAACAATGTATTGCAAAGTAATGATATATGTACATACACGTTTTAGATACGATTTACTTCTGAAGTATCAAAGCATCTCAATGCAAACTCCTTATAAATGGGTCATTATTTGAGCGTTTCACCCGCCGCACTTTCGTGGTCACATTATCCAAAAGTTCGAAGTTCCATCAGATTTTAGTCTCATACCGCGCTGTTTGGTACATATCCGGGACTACTAACCGAACCGGGAATCTCAATAATAATGTGTCCACGAAAGTGAGGCGGATGAAACGCTCAAACAATGACCCAAATCAGGCTAGCCAAATTTTCTCTTCGAGTTTCTCTGGATTATAAAAAAATCATACCTTCCTTTATGACAAAACTAGTCTGTATTCGAATAACGAAGATAGAAGATAGGAATTGGTTAGTGATGATAATGAGTAACATAACAACGTTCATAAATCATAAGTACTTACCCAAAAAAACATAAAGCATCACAAGGACGGACATTACGAGTACTTCCTAAAGCGGGTCGTTTGGTGATTTCACGTCGTCACGCGGTGGCCTTAAGGAAAGGTTGCACAGTTCATTATTCGCTAATGAAGGCAATGCTCATGAGAACTCTGAATACTCCTGATTGTATTGTGGTTTTGATAATATTAAGAGTTTATTTAAATATCAGTAAGTACTGTTATTATTAATGACCTGGCGACCTCCGTCTCCGAGTCATATGGAACCGGTCGATTTGGATCACCTTAAAATGAACTTTGGTAAATAAATAAAAAACAATGTATGCACTATATGGGCCCTAGAAGATGAAATCTGGAATACGGGACGAGCGTCGTAGGCAAAATCACTCATATTAGGCTGAGCGCGATAAAATGGAAAATATATTGAAATGTGAGTATTGAAAAGGTAGCAGCAATACGCAAAATGATTTTGCACCATACTTACCATACATTATTTTCTTACAATCAGGTAATATAAAAACGAATTAGATATAAGTTGAACTAGACACTTGTACAACTTATGAGTATTACTTACCCGTTTCACTTACAAAACATTCCGCATATGTCAGGGTTAAACTGGAAAAGCAATCACTAACAGCTATCTGCAATTACTGACCGTTGACAGGCGGTGACGTCACACACACACCCAAAACCAAACCAAACTTATTGCGTTGACTTAAAGACTATTTTGGGCTGATTCGTGTACCTATAATGTTTGTTATCCTGTAATACACACGGGTTTTCTATCGATTTACCATCATCATTAAACTTAAGAGCTACGCTCTTGTCGGTGGAGTAATCGCCACTCTACTCTATTCTGCGCCATTTGTTTGTTTTCCTGATACGACGCGGCGCTGACTTTCTCCTTCGCTTGATTGAAGTATGTTAACCTTGGTCTACCTCTGCCTCTCTTGCCCTCAATTTTCCCCTCTAAGATGTTCACAAAGAAAGTGTCATGTCGTATCAGATGTCCAATCATCTTTCCTCTCCGGTTCTGGATTGTTTTTAGCAAACTTCTTTGTTCCTTCACCATGCTCAGAACCTCTTCATTGGTCTTTCTTTCCGTCCAGCTAATTCTTTCCATTCTCCTCCAGCACCACATCTCAAACGCTTCCAGCCTTTCTCGGTCCTTCTGTGTCAGTGTCCATGTCTCACTGCCATACAAAGCGATACTCCAGATGTACACCTTAATTAATCTTTTCTTGGCTTTTTTAGATATTTTTGCTTTGAGCAAATGCTTTTTGTTGTTGAAAGCTTTCTTAGCCATAGCGAGTCTTTGCATAATGTCTGCGGTGCATCTGGAGTCACTGGTAATTAAACTGCCCAAATATTTAAATTTATTAACCTGTTCTAGTACATTGTTTTGAACTTTAATTGGTGAATGTACCAATGTGTATTTTGATATAGTTAGGGTTTTGGTTTTATTACTGTTAATTTTAAGTCCAAATTGATTAAAGATTTCATCCATTTCTCTTACTAATTCTTGTAATTGACTACTACTTTCAGCTAGTGCCGCTATGTCGTCTGCAAACCTAATAAATTTAATATTTTTCCCATTAATTTTGACTCCCCCCAAATCCGGATTTACCTTTTTGATGGCTTGTTCTATAAATATGTTAAAAATCAGTGGTGACAGTGGACACCCCTGTCTGACGCCTTGTCTGATCTTCGCGTTTCCTATTTCTTCCCCTACTTCTATTATGGTCTCCTGGTTTCTATAAAGTTCGTAAATTATCTTCCTATCTCTATAGTCTACTCCAGCTGCGCGCAGGATATCCATCATCGATTTACCAATTAACACATTTTTGTTTGTCATTTCATTGAATTTGGATGGTTTTGTAGTTCCCAATTTTACTTGCCTATGTCAAGGATCATTAAAACAAGAGGACTGTCATTCTCCATACAAAAAGCTGTTCCCTGAATTTACAACGCCATCTATGTATAAGCTTGGCAAAAGAATTATATTATTTACAATTATTCAACTTTGCAAGCGTGACACAGTATTTAAATGTTAGAATTTATTTATTATTAGCTGTTTACGAACTAATTGTTACTATACTATGTTTCTTTGTTCAAATAACATCGTTAAATGTTTAGTTTTTTAGCGTCATCTAGTTTTTGCCCGGAAATCCCCTAGCGGTCGGGTTACGATCCAAAGTATGGAGAATGACAGTCCTCTTGTTTTAATGGTCCTTGCCTATGTATTTATTCTTTGACATCATGATCAGTTCATCAAATGCCGTTCATGATTGGGCCAATGATCATTGCATGCTCGCTGCCGTCTCGCGCTGCTGACCGGATCCCATGTCAGGGACCTTCAACAATGATCATCATTAGAAGGTTCCGTTATTGTGAATCATTTCATTTCTATGTTCTACATGGTTTGTGGGCAATGTGGTGCGGTTTCTTTGTTCTAAAACTCACGGAATAAAGTGGTTTTAGTGATCTTTAGAAGCATTTGTCATTTAATGACAAATCGGTACGTATAGTCTAAGAGAATATTCACTAGCATATAGGGGTCATCCACAAAGTACGTCATATTTGACCTTGTTAGTTTAGGCTGTCACATTTGGCTAGACCCCCCCCCCCCCGCCAGGGGTGTGGCGTACTATATGGATGACCCCATATAGGTTTTTACTAAACCAGAAACCTGACTAATGATGTTTGGAGGTTCGAATGTTTGTTACTAACTAATCGAATAACAACTGGCTGGATTGGGATGAAATTTGGTATGCAAATAGGCAAATTCCTGGATTGAAACATAGGATATTTTATATCCCTATAAAGAGCTCCCTTGGGACCTTAACGGGAATAACGCGGGTGAAGCCGCGGGTGATTGCTAGTTCACTATAAATTCGTGTCAACATTGATAAAAAACTCAAAAAAATAATAATTTATACAGCGTGTAAGTCTTATACGGGCGAACAATTAAACCAGATATAGCGTTTAGTAGTGTTACCATTAATTAATATGATTTTTTAAATTACACTTACACTTTTGCATGCCATAGTAATGGTGAATTATGCTGGTTGTACAGAAATATTTATCATCTTCATTGTACCATAATTCTAGCAAATAAAAAACTTTGACTTTGACTTTGACTTAATAGTGACCTCGTAATAAATTTTTGAAAATTTACCGAGCAGCAATGTACCGCATACATGCTTGTTATGACATTGCGAGATACGAGCTTTTTTAAAGTAACTGTCAACTAGCGTGTTGGTCAACTTGAATGTGTTGCGTTACATTGCGGCCCGAATTATTTTGTATGGTAAATATTTTCACTGTGGTTTTAAGCAATAGTTATCTAAATATGCTTCTTAGGTCATATGCTGACCACCGTTTCAATATTCGCCCGTATAAGACTTACACGCTGTATTCTGACCGAAAAGGACGACGCATTCAGCCGAAAGACGTACACCACTGGATGTCGGATCGTCCTTTAGGCGTATGATGCTACGGAACGGAGTGGATATGTATATGCTGAATTTACTGATCTATTTTATTCCATACAATTCTACCTAGTAAAAAATATTTTCTATAATTTTATTAGTCTTGTTTGGACGCATAGACAGACCCTTTACATCTCTATAAATGTAGTTTTAAGTTTAATGTAATGTATTCATTAAATCTTATATTAACGCCATATTGTTGTAATATTCTTTGGTCGAAAAGAGAAACTGGTGAGTTTCTTCCGGCGCTTCTTCTCACCAGAAGGTCAATTACCCGAAACGCCAAAAGAAAAGAATTATAGAGATGAGACATGTAAAAGAGCCCTTGAGGGCCTACTTGCAGAAATAAATTATTTTATTTATTATTTTATTGAAACATTATTTACATTTACTAATAATACCATAGTTATAAAAATTGGATGACTTTGACAGAGTTTCGGTAGCGTAGTTGGTAACGCGCCTGTATTTGGCCCGGATAGCCGAGGATGCAGGTTCGAATCCTGCCCGAGACATATAATTTTGCTCTTCTAATAAAATACCATAGGTTTAGGTTAAAGTTCGTCAGATTACTCGGGCCCACGGTATAGATAGGGAAACGCAAAAATACGTGTTGAGTCAGCCATATTCTTCTATTGACCATTATTAGGCTAAGGCCCCATTTAGAACTGGCGAGAACTCGTATGCGAGTTTGATTACAATTGCGGGCTACCTAGGTACGATGAGTACAGTTAATCGATTAATCGCCGCAATGAAATCGATCGCATATGAGCTCTCTCGCAATGGCGCTAAGGGAGCCCACGTTCCGTGCTTGAAACTGCTCGCCAAAAAACGTTAAGGGTGGCATATGACGGAAACAGATGTAAGCCTACACGGTTACTTGTCAAGTGGCATATGTTGCACGCGCATACGTCCTTCTGGTTGTGTAGGGCAGCCGCACTGGAGCGTGGCTGACATCTGCTTTGATCTTTACTGGGAAAGGTGCAACTATCCACGGTCGTGGTGTACTTAAATGGATTATGCGGCTATAACGGTCCTTAAGAATGAAGGTTATGCATCAGCGAATAATAATTTACTGTTATATGCCAGGACCGGAATTCTTCATAGCTAAAATCAAACTTTGAGAGGGTTCGACCAAAGTGTTTTATCGAAAATTCTACTTATCGATGTTACGGAATATTATCGCACATTACCGGCTTATAAGATTATTCTGTGACATTTGACCTCTTTGATAAGCAACTTGCATCTCCATAATAAAATAAATCATGTCCACGTCACATACGATACGACATTTACGTCGTTTGAGTTTTCATAAGTAATTCCCGTGCCGTATTACAAAAATGGTTAATCCTAAAAGAAAAACAATTAACAAATGGATAAAGAAATTTCTGTAAAACATATTTTTTAGAAAATATACATTATCGATAGTCGATAAAACACTTTGGCCGAACCCTATCAAAGTTTGATTTTTGCTTTGAAGAATTCCGGTCCTTGGTTATATGGTATACGTGCCAGTGTTTGTCACGCGAATGGCTAATAGTTGACAGCAGGGTGTCACGTCACCAGGGTGTCAGGGTGATAAGAATTTCACAATCGAGATGATCACTACTGGGAGTCAGGGACAATGTCAAGCCCTCGGATATCTACCTTAATCGTAGTTTAAAGAGGAAAAAGGATTCAACCCACACCAGTAATAACTAGTTTTAAACTAGGTTGGAATTACGTTAAAGACTGTGTTGTGGGTCGAATTTATCACTTTCAATTATTAATTACGTTCACGCATCTGTACTTTTTTATGGAAAACAATTGAAGTTTTTGACACTTGTTGATGTGTTTTACTCCCAAAATCGGCAAGGGCACATAAAATATCAGTTATGAAAGTAAGGATAGCTTATATTTACACCTAGTCGCGAATAGTTTAAAAAGCGAAATAATGTATATAAATGTCAGAATAAGAATAGAACAGGATTGAACACAATAGATATAGGCTATTAATTTTACACTTGCTTGCTAAACGCAAACGTTCACAACTTCACACCTACTCGAGCAAAATAGATGTTTTAACAGATAAACGTAAACTCGACGTCATGATACAGACGATAAATCCAATATCGTCGCTGCGCTTGTAAAATCCGACATGTGATTTTTTTTGAAAAACGGTTTTTGATATATTTTGAAACTATTTTGAAAGGTGCATATTCCTCAAGAATCCATTTTTTATTATCTTTATGGGAACAAGAAATGTAAAATCAGCTTTGTGAAATAAGCCTAAAATTACCCTTGTAAAAGGCGCCATGTGGTCAAATAGCACAAAGCGGTTTTTATCAAGATAGGTGACACAATGATATTGCGCCTTGCGATGGCACACAGCGGATTTTACATACAAGTGGGTAGCTAATATATGAAAATACCGTCATATTTACAGTATTTAAGTCATTTCAAAACAGTGATCGTGATATTTGGACAGAGTTTTGTTGGAAATAATTCGATTAAACTTAGTTTGTGGCTAAAATGATCTTAAATGGGTAAGTTCATTTATTTATATCGCTTAAAACTTTATGCAGTTGTCAATTTGACAACCTTTCATTTTTTCGAGCCTTTAATTTTATTGGTTAACTGTATTTGGTTTGAAAAGACGAATACGCTGATAGTTTATTTGTTTCACCAGGATTTGTAATTAATTTATAATTAATATATTAATATTTACTTATTCTAAAAGGGCGTAACTACAGTTCTACGGTAGAATAAACCATTACTTTAGTCTTATCGCGATCGAAAAAAAGTAAGCGATCTCACAGTAGGTATGCATTGACAATGTCAAATTCAAAATTATGACAGCTTTTTTTTTCTGTGGTAAAAGGCACTGGCATTTCATCTATTGTGCCGTAGAACTGGTAATATGAGAACATATTTTTTATTCATTTGTATTTTTTATATTAAGCGATATAAAAAAATTATAAAAATAGTGTAGTGTTCAGGAGACAAAATGCTTTCGAATCGTATATACATTTTAAAGTGTTCTTAAAATGAAATGTTGTCAAGTACAATGATAGTGATTGATATGAAAATTATGAACTAACGGCTGTCCGAAAGAACATATTCTTAGGTACGAGTTATGTTTGTACAATATAAATTGGTTAATAGAAACTCCAATATTCATACAGCTACTAAAATCTACTAATCACAACTAGCTAAAATGTTTCTTAACGTACTATAGTTACCTATATTCCGTAATCTATATACATGTCTATGTAATATGTATGTTCTATTTAAAACTTGGTCTCCTTTAAATAAATAGCGTCACAAATACTCAGGCACTTTTAATTAATACATCAGTTTTTTTTATATCTCGTACTATTGTTGTACAGGTTCGAGTTGACTGCATTAAAATGAAACGTACCAGAGCAGGGCTGCTTGTTTCACTGGCAAATAAGAAAGAAGGCTTGAGTCAACTGTCTTCTTTATCAAAAGAAACCGTGCCGAATAGGTAGCAATCTGTTATTAATATTCTTAGACCGGTTGTCTATTCCGATTTGGTAAATGAGACATTAGAAGGTACTGCTCTTGGTTCATCGACATGGCTTAATAACATAAGCACTACTGACGACGAGTGGAACTCTGATTCAAGTTTTTTGTTTGCCGGATTAGATGAGCCTGATTTGTTATTGCAGAATTCAAATATACCTTCCGAAATTTCAAGCCAACACGATGTTTTTTTTATACGAACGTCATTACTTTCAAGCAGAACTACTTCTCGAATGTCAGAAGACATGCAACAATCTCACGGCTCAAACACAAATATTACGCCTACAGATACAGATCTAACTGAATCACATCTAGTGGAACTCAATCCAATATGTTCTTCTACGTTCTCAAATGAACACAACCAAATATTACATTCTGAACATAACAGAGTCCCTTCGCCTGTATCCGCCAATACAGACTGTTTAGTGTTGAACCCAGAAACGAGACTTTTTGAAAACAACCCAGTTGAAGACAATACAGAGATTGTACAACATAACGTGCAACTAGCCAGCATTAAATATAAGCGATCATTCAATCAATCCTTACGACTTCATGGCAAAGAATATCACGGACTTGTAAGATCGGGCAACACTGTTACTGAAGTAACAGCGCCAAATGAGGGCAGTGCCATGTAGTCATGGATCTATACAACTATCAGAAAGATCTTTTATGTGTGGGGCGGTGGACGACCAAGCTCGACGAGACATCTTTGACTACTTTTGGTCACTCTCATCTTGGGAAGCAAAAAAAGCCTATGTTTTAGCTTCGGTTACAGTAAGAGATATTATCAAAAGGCGCAAAACAACAAACGCATCTGATAATACCACTGACGCAGTGAAACGAGCTACAGGATATGATTATTTTTTACCAAAAGAAAATGGTGTTAAGGTGAAGGTATGTAGAGAGTTGTTTTTGGCTACCTTGGATTAAAAAAAAAACTTTTTTACAGATTGGATTAAAACTAATAGTCATCAAATGCTCGAAAAGATCCAGCCGCCTCCCAATGAAGAAAACACTTTTAAATCAGCATCGGTTGAAAAATGGCTAGATCAGTTACCTAAAGTACCTAGTTATTATTGTCGAGCATGAGTGGACTCTAATACCGCAAAGAAGAAAAGGAGACTTTGATATGGAAGCTCAGCGTTTGCACAATTCCGCAATTAAAATAGAAAAAAGTAAATTTAATAGTTTACAGTCGTTGAAGTGTTTCATGCATCGCGATTACCATGCTTTCTACGATAGTCTTTCATCTTAATTTAATTTATAAACCGTTTCATTACACAATTATTAAGTTTTGACCATTTTGTCATTTTATGACTGTCGACAGGATATAAATCAGCAAAGAAGCTTAATGTAAGATTTTTTGTGACAAAATACACTGTAATCGGATGTATTCAGTGTATGCGATAATATTAATAAACAGTTGTAGACACAATTACTATGTTGTTTTATTTATTTCTATGCATTATAAATCCGCTAAGTGCCGTATAACCTGTCATTCCATAAAACCGATTATCCGTTTTGTGCCATGGGAGGCACATATTGGTTTTTGCAACACAAATAAATTCCGCTATGTGCTAAAAATTTAAATAAAAAATTGTAACTCCTAAAGTAATACGTTAATATCTCCATATATTATTTTATTTGGTGCCCCATTAACAATTTCAATCTTTGTCATTTTTAGTTTTTTCATTTTATACACAGTTAAGAAATAAACTTGTTTTTTGTGTCTCCTGTAAAGTTGGGTTTTTTTACATAGCGGATTTTGCAAGCGCAGCGACGATATGTCCGACGTAATGATGCCTAAAAAAATACGATGATTTACCGTTTCGAGCTGCGACGTGAAATTCGAAATCAAAAGCAAAATATTACAGTGTCCAATGCTACTAATTAATATTATAAATGTGAAAGTTTGTGAAGATGTTGGGATGTTTGTTACTAAATAATACAGTAACCACTGAATGGATTGAGCTGAAATTTGGCATGCAAGTAGACCAAGTCCTGGATTGAAACATGGGAGACTATTTATCCCGGTAAATAGTTCCCTTGGGACAGTAACGGGAACAACCACTGCCTTAACATAATTCAGTATTAATAACATCTCATTTTGTATGAAAATTGGGAATTTAGCACAACAAACGACAAAGTATTAAGGATGCGAAAAGGGGGGTGGAATTTGGTTTCTGGAATCTACAAAGACGTTGCACTCCGTTGCAGGCAAAATCTACAAATAAATGTTTTTGTAGACTTTGTAGTTGATAATAGCCTAGGACCTTAACACATTGACAATTTGGTAAGTGCCAACATCAACACAACTTTTACGTTAGATTAGGAGAAATAAAATTATAGTATAATTTTTAGAAAATGTGGTTGGAATATGCTTGTTAAGTTGTTATTTTAGCGCGGTGAAGTAATTGACTTTTCAGAATTCATTGCTAATATGTTCTTTTAGCAAGTTTCGATCAATCATTTAGCAAGTAAACTTCAATCACTTTTCAATGATATTGGCACATCTAAAGATCTTGTTTTAGGCATACCTTTATCAGTATTCTGCGCTTTGAGAAATATACACATTTGGATAACTTCGTTATAAATTACCGGACATAATACCTCGGAACACCGAGGTCACTTCCAGAAGTCGTCGGCAACATCAAGGATCTAATAGGCTTTCTGGTAGAGTGTGTTGGCAAGAGTAGTGCCTTCGACCTATGAAGCAAAATATGCGCATAAATGTCGTAAAGTTGTAGAAAAGTAGCCTGCATAAACCTATAACCTACTTAGTTATAAACAGTACCTACCTGTACATACTGTAACTCTTCTCATTTTTTGGACAGATTACGAGAGGCATTACTAGAGTCTGTGCGGAAAGAGAATAGGCGTGGTGAAAAACGGAACTAACCTTACCTGTACGGCAAATACGGTAGAAAAGCATTACAGCGCCCTCAAATCTAAATCCCATTCTTTCCGCACAGACTCTAATATCGAAAAGCTTATAGGGAACGTGCACGACACGACGAAGGTGCTGCCAACTGGTGCCGCCAATCTAATTCAAGTACCTACCCTGTCATGTAGGGCTGGGGCCACATTGACGGAAACGGGGCCACGTTGACACTTAGATATTGTCATTTACATTGACAGCTTGATTTGACAGAGGTGATAGTTTCCTTTATTGTCCACCCGTGTCTCTTTTGCTAGAATGGCATAAACATGTACGAGGGACGGTGTATATTTGGTCATCATCGCAAACGAGTTTTGTTAAATGAGGTTTATATTGTACCAATTATTTTGCTTAGAGAGGAGAGGATTTATGCCCGAAAACGGAAGATATCACTTTTGAGTTTCTTGGAAAGAGTGAGATCTTGGTAAACCATGGTCTCGTGGAGGAAAATTCGCACAATTGTAAAAGCTACAAATAGTAATTCTGGCTATTGTAAAGGGTTCACAAACTACAGTTTTAGCTGGACAATGGACACTGAATGTGAAAAATGACCAACTGCTCATACACGCTCTGGTGAACACATACATAATGGCTAAACAAGTATACATACGGATAACTCACGTGTGACTGATGTCCGGGGTTTTTTTAACCATTTTTTTCGCGTAATTCTTGGATTTTCACGAGTATTCATTAGCACTTATTAGTTAATGAGGAATACAATTATGTATCGTCAACATAAGACAAATCTAAGCCCTAAGGCACTGGCTACCGGTGAGTAAGCGAGTAAAATTCGGCGAGTAGCATTACATTGCGGGCTGACGGGGTACAGTGTCATCGATCGACTTTTCTAAATTCGCAATGTAATGCTACTCGCTTACTCATCGCGGTGAGACCAGTGCCTAACATAAAGAAGGAGGATCAATGTTTATGTTTATGCGTTACATTTTTAAGTAGAATCGGTGATGGATAAACTAATTGTGCAATACTTGAAAAAGATGAAGCCTGTAAAGTTCCTTAGAGTCTTTTTGCATTGCTACACGATACGCTGTCTTCTTTCTCGTCTTGAATCCCGTTCTCCCTCTTTATCATATAATTGCGGAAAGTTCTGTCCAATTTAAAAACAAAGCATTGTTTATGCCTTTACCTTTTCTTTATTCGGCAGTGATGGAAGTCCGGATCTGGTCCTTCCATATCCTATAGCTTGGCAACTTCGTTGGTGACACTCACATGTGTGCTTTTTGTTATGTGCAGCCGTAACTACTCACACAAGCTACCGCCAACACGAACGGGGGCCTCCGGAGGCTGCCTCCGTCGGTCGTCGTTCGTGTTGGCGGTAACTTGTGTGAGTAGTTACGGCTGCACATAACATAAAGCACACATGTGAGTGTCACCAACGAAGTTGCCAAGCTATAGTGATCCTGCAATTAAAATATGAAAACGCACACTTATGTTATCACAACATGCCTCTAGTAAACAAATACGAAGGATGCGAAACGAAATCATTATGCACTGTAAAAACAATAGATGTACTTTGAAGCTAATCGTTTGCTCCATAAGTAGTTGTTATTAACAAACAACTTGTTAACACTTTGTTGTTAATTAAATAATTGATCTCAGTTCCGTTTATCGCATCCGATCGCGTCTTACGCACGAACAGAGCTCTTAAAGTAGTTAACATTGGATATGGTGATTTATGTATAGTCGCCGGGATCCCCTTGTTTGCCGTCGCCCGTAGATATCTGCAACATCAGAGGTGTTACCTATACGTGGCTTATCTTTGAGGTAGGTACCCCATGTCATATCGCGCTGGGAACATCTCAGGTGGGAGTTCATTCCATATCCAGCCGGTTCCTGGCAAAAAAGAGCATGATACCCGCTTGTTCTTGGGATGCCAAGCAACCAAAAAGTGTGGATGAACCATGGATGAACCTTATAATAAAATGGGAGTCTTCCATCTTTTATTTTTTCCCATTGTTTATAATGACCATAAGTGATTTTCCTGTCATTGTGCCGCTTGTTAAAATTATTGCGTTCCTTCAGAAACAGCCTTTTCCTGCTACGTTTCTAACAACCAGTAAATTAGTATCTTTAGCCTGAAAACGACACATAATTTACGGAAAACCCCGTCTCAAAACGATACGCCACGTAATTTCGACGGTATTGAGGATAATTTAAGAGTTTTTCATATCCGACGGACGGAAGGGCTGCGCTCTGCGCTGTTGTAACAATGGTCCGTCGAAATCGGACAAGGCTGCGTGATTCACAATGTGCTCTCGTAATCTTGATGTTATAGAAATAAAAGGCAGCCACCAGTAAGGAGGGCAATCTCCAGGCGCCATGTTCTGTTACGGCGACCTTATTGGTGATATGGAAGTATTCTTTGGCACTGGCAGACTGATTATCTATGTGTATCATCATTCGCTTGCCCTTTTCCCATTTATTTGGGGTCGGCGCAGCATGTCCTCTTCTTCCATACCTCTCTATCACCCGTCATCTCAGCGTTTACATCCTTCCTAGCCATATCATCTCTCACACAATTCATCCACCTCTTTCTTGGTCTACCTCTTCTTCCAGAACCTTCGACATTCATACCTAACACTCGTCTTGTCACATGACTTTCATCTCTCCGCATCACATGCCCATACCACGCTAGGCGATGATTATCTATGTGTATATCGAAATATAATGTATGGAACGATAACATCTAATAAAACTGACGTTAAAATTTGCCCTATAACAATCACTTTTTAAAATCAACTTAATGTTCACTATGTGTGAGTGAGTATAAAGTCATTTATGACAAATATTAGTTAGTATTTAGGTTTGAGAATACTGCAATTTCGAATCGCTGATTGGCTACAAAGCGACTAACGTGAGAAATTCATTTGACGCTATAGTTTTGTCTTCTGCACTAAGTACTGGCTTCGCCCCGTCAGTACGTCGTATTCCGTGGGCCTGATTTTGAGTGTCAGTTACGCTTCCATACTTATTATATTTCGATGATTTGTAATCGCACACGCAGACCTGACCAGTAGGCTTATGATGCTACGCTTTGTTGCGCGATAAATAAATGATAAACCATCCGTCACTCTCACACACTATTTGTCAGAATCAGAACGTGACGGATGCTTTATCATTTATTTATCACGCGGCAAAGCGTGGCATCATAAGCCTACACTCGCAGCAAATTCGCTGGTTTAAATACTACGCGTATTTCTTAAATAGCCGTTTATTCAAGTGCGAAAGTGACTAAAATGTCTGACCTCCAAGGACTAATTTGTCTTTCTTGTCATCTGACATCACGGTGATGACGTTTGACCTTTTAAAAAGTGATTTCACCATGACTCAGACCAGGTCCGTCTTAGACTCTTTAGAACTTGTGAATGCAATAATGACTTAATGGCTCCGTAATAAAGCCGCTCCCACACTGATGTCGGCAATACTGCCTTGTAAATTTACTACAAGAGTATTTTGAACAGAAAATCTTCGAAATGGCAACGCAAATGAACCGATATCACGGTAGTTAGATATATTATAATTTATTCAAAAAAGGATAACATTTTTGAGGTACGGGTCATGCAGATTTTGTAGTATAAAAGTAATAAAACGTAAATAAGTAGACTTTGAAATTTCTGTCGGCTTTTTGGGGTACTCGCGTCACGCAAAACTATCGAACCGAGGCACATGACCTACCGCCGGTGAGTAAGCGAGTAAAATTGGGCGAGTAACAGTTCAATTCGGGCTAACGAGGTACAGGTACAGTGTGATTGATCGACATTTCCGGATGCGCAATGTAACTACTCGCCTAATTTTACTCGCTTACTCGCTACTCGCTGGCGGTGGCACAAGTGCCCGATTACCGTGAAATTTGGTAGCATCGCATGGTGGCAAAATGTCCAGACGAACACAGCAGTAAAATAATTTTCCAATTTGGTACAGTCGTTCGGAAGTTATGCGTTTATACCAGCGGTCGGCAACCTTTTAGCAGCCAAGGGCCACATAGTAACTAACGAAATTGACGCGGGGCGCACGTTGTTAATAATTTGCTACTTTATACGGTTCTGAATATAACGACCTTTACATACAAAATAGCCAGGGAGGCTCGCGGGCCGCAAGTGAGCAGTTCGCGGGCCGCAGGTTGCTGACCGCTGGTTTACACCGTACATCCATTTCGGAGATTCATTTTGATATATATAAATTGATAGATTTAATAAAGATGTATCGACTCAAGCACGGAGAAGCTCGAGTGTATTCACACCCTTAACGCAGTTGGTGTAATATTGTCGGACAAACAGCCATCACTCCCGACCTTCGGAATTCATTTCATTAGCACCCGGCCCCTCCAATCGATAGTCACTTCCAGTAAGTGCTGGAAAACTAATTAGGCGTTTAGGTGCATTAAGAGCTTTTAGGTCAAACCGGCAACTAAAACTCACATTAGTTCTATTGACCAACTCTATATAAGGACAGGTTGATCCGATTCAACCTCTCCCGCTGGTCCGTTGCTCACTTTAAGCAATCAGCGAAACTTCCGAGGTGGTCCGCTTTAAGCGACCTGGTTCGATCCCAGGGAACGCCACAAGATTTTTGCAAGAGCCATTAAGGCTTGTAAGTACTTTCAGAAAAAAAGCTTTTAGTTTTGAGCTGTCCCTCTGTTTTAGTTGTGAGTCTGCAAAAAAGTCTTAAAAAAGTATTACTTATTTTGTACAATCTTTTTTTGAGGTTTTTCAAGCCTTTGGCTACAAAACAAAAAACTAGGACTTTGAATCAGAGATGTGTATATTAAAATAGATATATTGGCAATAATTTAGTTGCATTTTTACCTCTAGCAAAGGTGGGATTTTATAAAAAGGAAAAATGTATGTATGTATGTATGTAAACACTTTATTGCACAAAATAAGACAAATTACAGGGTTACAAAAAAAAATGATAATTAATAAATAAAAATATAGTCTACCTTTTAATTTATATAATAAATTAAAAGGTAGACTATATTTTATTTCAAAGTCCTAGTTTTCTGTATATATATATATATATATTTGCGGTATGTTTCCATATGGGATTGTCGTTATAGCTCCTGAATCGATGAACCGATTTAGGTAAACTTTTGCATTTACTTAAAATTTCTTGTCGATGTTTAGTTGTGTTTAGAGTCTGGCTAATGAAAGATGAGACTAAAAAATAGCGGCAAATTTAAAAAAACAACGGGTTGCATGCAACACTGTTTATAGGGTGACAAAAACGGTAATGATACTTGAGCCGATTTTTGAGTTGTTGTCACCTTTTTAATTCTTCCGATTTTAGTGAAAATTGGTAAGTACATAGCTTTTATTAGAGTGTTAGTGTTTATTTATGATATATATTTACTCCCCACATTAGCCACGGAAAGAAAAGCAAAAACAATTCAGTAAGTATTTTCGGAAACTGTTACTTTCTTATGTTGCATATTGAGTATCAAAATCACCACAGCATACTATCCTCAGAAATCTAATGACGTTTGACACATTTGACGTTTGTATAATGTCGCCATTTAAAAAGTTTGGAATAAATGTCAGTCTCATCTTTCATTAGCCAGACTCTAGTAAGCTAAATATACAAGGACTTAAAGAACTTTTATCTTCCTAATACCTATGAAGTCTTTCCGTATACTGAGTGTTCTTATTTATTCAAGCATCACCGCTTATAGATAATCGCATCAGCAAACCGCAGATGATCTCACGTCGAGATCATGACGATTCCATCGAAGCCTGCCATTTATTCTTAGCAGTGACTCCGAGTCACGAAGTAACCTTTATAAAAACTTAGGGTTACGTTTACTTGTACTTTGAACAACTTTTAAATCCAAAACAATATCTGCACTAGGGATGTTACGGAGCTTCGGCTCCGGTTCCGATAAAGAAAAACCTCCGATTGAATTTAGACCTCCTGCTTCGGTTTCGATTCCGATATAATTTTATCGGAGATTATATCGGAGCTCGAAGTACAGCGGCCGCGATGCGTGCCTCTGCCTACTGGCACAAACGTGTTCCATTCCAACCTGTCTCCTGGGAATCACGCGCTTAAGGCGATTAGTCATTCGTTTGTCTCCTTCCTGCTTCCACCTTCCTCTTGTTTCGGTTCCGATTCAATTCCGTTAAACTAAATATAAAAACTCCGATTTCACTTCCACCTCCGTAACATCCCTAATCTGCACTTCGTTCTACAATCGCCGGAATCCCTGGTCTCGCATCATTCTAAACTTGCAACGTGATCGCTCTTAACCATTTTTTGCAAATCGTAATACAACCCAACCTCAAATTTGTCCTCACCACGTCACAGATCGATTGTGCGCCTGAGACCGCTGCCGAGGTCGACGCCACGAGTCCACTTCAAAACCAAAACGACATTTCAATATTAGCCTCATACTGAATTATGCCTTTTGGGATGTGGAAGACCGGTGGCCTAGACGTTTCATGAGTTGACGCTTTCTGGTATATTTTTAACGTTGTCAATTACTTGGGTATTAGCCAAATCCTAGTAATAAACTACAGTTCAAAGGCATCTCGGTAATTTCGTCCGGCTCGGATCAAATACCTCATTATAGCTTACCAACTGGCAAGATTAGTGTGAAAAGTTAACCAGTATTGTCAGTGGTGTGATGCAATCGCCAGCCGTTTTTTGGTTTTGCTATCTCTTTCACACACCAGGATAGATCAGATTCAAGCTGCAGTAGATATTTACTTACACGAACGACCACTCTGTCAAGAGCAATACCGACAAAAAAGTCCTTTAATTTCCTGGCTGGCGCTTACCTCTCTCAAAGAATTGCACTCGCAATCCAGAGAGGTAATGCCGCCAGCGTAATGGGGACCATGCCGCAGACCGAATTGCTTGAAGGGGTATTCTTTTTGTAATTTTCCTTTTTTTGTATATAGCTTAACTCGTTTTTAGGTATATTTAGGTTTTAGTTTATAGTGTAATTCTTTACTTTTGTTTGTTTTATTACCGTTGATCAAATAGTTTTTTAAGTTTAGTTTAATTTCCTGGTTTATCCAGGCTAATTTTAACTAATATAGTTTACTTTGTTTTTCTTCATAATAAGCATGCATTTGATTTCAATCTTACCTTGCACTTGTTAGTAAGCGACCACAAAATTAATGTAGGGGCATGCTTACCTAGATAGTGTTTATTCACTCTCCACTTGAATCCAATTTAAGTTTTCCGGAGATTTCTATTACGAGTTCTTTTATGTAGTTTATCCGTGTGGAGTAAGTTTTGACATATGAAACATGATATATTCCGCGCGTAGATAACACGTTACCATGGCAACTAGCCAAGCTATCAAACAAGCTCAATCAAACCAACTAACAAATTCCATTTTCTAGTTAGACTGTTTCTTTATTCCCTATTGGTCGGAATACTTCTCTGGCCTATACATATTCAGAAAGTAGCGAACAACCACAGCCAAGGTAGCCAGACAGCCAGGGTAAGGAACCCTTCATCACTTCATCAGGCTTGCTATTTGCAATACGTTTTATTTATCCGAAAGTGTTGTTAGACCGAAATTTATTACGCATAATTTTTCTCCAGCTTTAATGGAAAATATTCTGGAAAATCATTTACGTAGGTTAGCTTAAGTTAGGTTACATTTATAATTATTTTGAAAAGCCAATGGTATCCGTAAAATAACTATTATGCGTAAAGAGTATTCCGACAAATAGAACATTAGGACAGATAAAATTATGTTAAAACACGGGGATCCCCGGAAAAATACTCGCATATCCGCAATCCTCCCTCTGTAAAATCTTCACATTAAGTATTAGTGCCGGATTTCTTGAGTTATCCTAAGATAATCTTAAATGCGGCACAAACACATTGTTACTGGCATCAAATGTAGTTATTAATAAACATTTTAGTGTGCACTCGAGCGTGTCTGCAATAATATCTTACACTAACCAATTGAATTGCTTGTTTAACGTATGACGTCATCAGTTAATGTAGCCGACTATACAGGGTTTATTAGCAGTCATTGATCGCGTTTTTTGCCAGTTTGAGTAAATCGGCCGGATTTGACTCATTTCGTGACTGTTCAATTTATATCCATACTATTTCGTGTTCATTCAATAGAGTTCACAGAACTACTAATTAAGGACGTTTTAGTAGGTAATGTATGTACAAAAAAAATTACAGTGTAAAAAATATAGTTTCATCCTGACCCCTAGTTTTATCCCATAGGAAAAGATCCTGTGCGTTTTATTTGCACTACTACGTATATTGTGCTTTATGTGCAGTTGTCCTAGATATACACCTTTTATTTATCTGACTTCAATTAAAAGCTCAAGTGAGCTCTTTGTTAATTGTCCTAACTCAGTGGGGGGGATTCTGGAAGCTGAAAAGCCATCTACGGCTACAGGAGCCTATACAAATTGCTACTGGCAGGTATTTCCAAGGAAGCAAGCGCAAGTAGCACACAAATGTCATTGTAGCTCTAACCTTAGCATTTTTAAGGCTGTATACCTAAGGGCCTTATCACACTTGCGATTTGCGGGCGAGTTTCCATATAAAACCAGTTGCGGCGAATATTTGTATGGAACTTCGCTGCCATCATCGTCATCACCAATCCCGAAATTTCAACGATTCACTTTAAGAATGTATCCCATTATTTTGATAAAATCCGAAAATAGTACCTACTCTTTTCATGTTTTGATAAAGAATTATGTAATTTTTAAAAAGATGTCATCATAATATCGGGATTGGTGATGACGGCGGTTGAAACGCTCTGAAATCCACCCGCCCGCAGCTCGCTCGCAAATCGCAATTGTGATAAGGCTCTAAGCTTTTATACGCTTATCACACAGCTTTTGTGCAACCGGGGAGTACAATATGTATTTGCTCAACCTGAGACGAGTTATTACTGTAACATTTATAGATTTTAAGTGACGCATTTACCCCGGTGGTGTAGGAATGCGCGCGTGTCACTCAAGGCTAGTGAATGGCCAATATTATGGAGCATTACCGCCGTTCCAGTAGCTGCGTCAGCGCTGACCGTGAGAAAAAAAGGCTTTGTCCAACGTGGCAGAGTGTTGCCCTTTTCGGTCATGGACATATTGGATATGTCCACGCAGTTTTATATTATGATATATTTTTGTCGCGACGGGTCGAAAATACCACCAGTAGGCTTATGACGCTACGCTTTGTCGCGCGATAAATAATTTATAAAGAAACTGTCACTCTCAAACACTATTTTTCAGAACGTGACGGATGGTATATCATTTATTTATCGCACGACAAAGCGTAGCATCATACGCCTACAGGATAGTCACTGAAAAAATTGCCGAGAAAGAGGCATTCAAAAGAACGAACACTTTGATGAAAGAGAGGAGAAACCTTTGTACAACAGCATCGATACACTTCCTAAACAAGAAATGCGAGTGGTGACAAGACCAAGAACCAAGAAAATGGAAGAATTTGATTTTGAATCCATTATCAAAACAAATGTTGACAGGAAAAATCAGAAAAATTAGGTACCAATCATTTGCGGTTTAATGATGTTCGCCTGACAGTTCAGGCGATCTGGCAAATTGGAATTCCATCTGGAGTATGTATTTTAAGTTTACCGACATAGAATATTTCAATTGATCCAAAACTGATGATATGGAATCACAAGAGTTTATATTCATATTGTGGTAACACTCAAAACAGTTTCTAACCTGGACAGACACTTTTCCTTTCACACGATAAACACAGTACACGTATTGTCTAAAATAATCGTATGCTATCACTTTCACCCACACGACGGCAACAAAACAATGCCAAATGTCAATCCAATTATCTAATCAACATACTCTGAATGTCGCAAAGCGGCTAACCGCTCAAGCACACGTTTTTGTTTTTCTCGCTCGTTGTGGGAAACGAGAATTGGCTCGGCTTGCGTTTCATTTGAAAAAAAACATATGGTCGCAATCATTGGTGCAATCGCCGATGTCTGTATAATTGCGTGTATGTGTGAACCTAATATAGAAATACTTATAGAAACGTAACACTCCTTTCTTTGGGCAGTCGTGTAAAAAGTTAACTTAATATTGGTTTATACTTTCTCAATTTTCACTCATTATTGTAACAAAACGGGTCTTAATAGCGTGAAAACAAAACGTTGAGGTAACCTATCATGTTTTGCGATTATATCCCGTTTTGTTATAATAACAGGTAGACATATTTGGAAAACAACTTTTAAGCAGCATGACGAAACTTGTACCGCAATTAGGTAAAGATGTAAAAAAGTAAAAAAAGTATTTATTAACTCTCCCAAAAGATGCCTTGTTCTTAGTAAAGTTTTTCTTTAGTTCACTGCACTTGCACTGTGGAATTTTTTGCTTAGATTATAGGCATAAACATGCTCCACCTGTATTCATCACAGGTTCTATTGAGTCCGTCTGCGGACATACACCACACCTCCCCATTCCCCTGTGTCAAGCATATCCATACACTTTCTGCAGACACTGGTTAATACGGAGTTCTCTATCTCTATTGCGAGTATCAAGGGTCTGCACTTCAGAATTAGTCCTATTTATTCTACTTTTTTTATAATCTTTTTTTATCTCCTATACAAGCGTATAACTTAATCGAGAATCGGGGTTTTGAGCCCTTGCGTGCGTAAGGGTCCACACCAATCGATCTATCGTCCATCAGCCGTACAAAACCAATTGCAGTCGATGAATTTCGTATGGTCGACTGACGAACGATCGATTAGTGAGGTAGCACCCTAATTGAGGACGACAAAGCTCGTCCATATCTGCGGGCACGGCAGTGCCCCGGCCAAGTCGAGCAAAACAAAGGCACGGCCGTACCATCCTTTTCTCGAAGCCATTCAGGCCATTTTCAACCTCTTGTAGTGTAGGGACATTTAATAGTTCTCAAATAAAGAATATATATCCCCTCCATAGGTAAATAATAGGCAAGTCGGTGAAAATCGAGGTCTGTGGATACACTCCCAGTACGGACCTAATATGCCACACCTGGCCATAAAGTGGCTTTTACCGCACGCTGCGCGTACGGAAAAGCCGCTTTCTGGCCAAGTGTAGACATAAAATGATGTACACAACACGGGAGGTAATAAAGAAAGCCCTCGATCGCATATTTACGTCCCTCGCTTGCAGCTCGGGCCGCAAACTTCTGTACTATTATAGAGTCGAAGAAATTTTTACACTGACCGGCACCCGAACAACTCCATACAAATTGACGACACACAATACAAAATCGTCGTAAGAAAGTGTGAGTGAACCAACGTTGCAACCATGTTATTTAAGCTCAATTCCGAATGAAATCAATAGAAGTGAGAATGTGGGTAATGTAACACCGAGACATTATATCCAATCCAATAGACCACGTCAATCGATACGTACTTGCGAAACCGATACCGATTTTCACTTTTTGTCGAATCATTTCGTGGCACGTACGGTGTTATTTGGTGTGAATAAGTGTGGCTTAATGATAGGATTTTCTATGGAGTCATTATATTAATGTTGCCATGAATAGATCTGAGAAGTACAACCAAGATTAGATGTCTGCCATTTTATCGACTATCTACGTTTTATCGAATGTTTAATTTCATCGAATTTTTCATATCGTGAACAACTATTTTTACCCCGTAAAATTGCTATGATTTTTGAAAAGGTAATTTAATTTAGCAACCACTAAGTTAGATTGTCTTATATTATTTCAAAGTTACGATTATTTGCAATAAAACGATATGTCGAAGAAAAGCAACATTTGTCGGAGATTCAGGGGTAAACAATATAACGGTGATGATGATGATATTGATGATTGAAACCTCCAGTCTGGTTTGGAAACTTTGGTATTAAACTCTGGTTTGGTATTGTATTTTTTTGTGGAATGTGCGACTAAAGCAGAAAATGTGCTTGTGCCGCTGCTGATTCTTGGATGTAAAATCACGAAAAGTGGCGTATTCAATTAATTTATAATGCGATCCGTAATTTTGATACTAAGTTATCACATCACACTTAATATTATAAATGTGAAAGTTTGTGAAGATGTTTGGAGGTTTGGATGTTGTTACTAAATAACGCAGTAACAACTGAATGGTTTGAGCTGAAATTTGGTATGCAAGTAGGCCAAGTCCAGGATTGGAACATAGGATACTCTATATCTCGTTATCCGTTGGGATAATAACGGGACCAACTCAGGCGAAGCTGCGGGTAAATGTTAGTTTCTCATAAACTTAGAATTCGTGATTTTTCTCACCTTATAAATGCTAAGAGTTTGTTCTGTTTTCAGGTAACTATGCCACAGTAACGCGTATGGACTGCGTCAGTGAGTACCGTAAGTAACCTCATTTATCAGCCCGATAATTAGTTTCTACAACTTACCGTGTTAAAAATAGCTTACTTGTTTCTGGATCAGGTCTTTTGGATATTTATTTACTGAGTGCGTCTAGCATAACTGGCCGCGACTTCGTATCTCTCGCGGTCTCGCGGGACAGAGCATCACCTGTCACTGTCACACTATATTGATTGGAAAGAGATAGGTAGCATTTGTCGCGCGACAGAGTCGCGCGTCACAGTTGTGCTAGAGGTACAGCTGTTAGTTACCTCATCTCCGAACGCACTAATAGGTAATAATAGGTACCTGACCTACCTACCAAAATAGCATTATTTACTTTTGGTATCCTTTTCAGAAAATATCATGTTACTCTTACTCCCATTAAACATATTATGCCCTATGCTGATTCTACTAATCAGGGGTCGGATACCGGTATTTTTCGTTCTTTTCATTCTTTGGTTCATTATTTCATTTTTTAATCGGACAATCTAATGATACGAAATCTTTACTTAAATACATGATTGAGACCGACATAAGAAGCATAAAATAATTCAAAATATTGGGTAATTTCGTGGTTTTTGCAAAATACCGGTTCAGAGCCCTGCTACTAATATTATAAATGTTAAAGTTTGTTAAGATGTTTTGATGTTTGCTGCTAAAGAAAGTGGTAACAATTGAAAGGACTGAAACATAGGGCACCTACATCGTATCTCGGTAGGTATCCCTGCGGATATTAGCCGTGGGTAAATGCTAGTTATTATACTTTTGACACGGCTTTTGATTGTAACTGTAACCAAAAAAGGATTGCAAATTGTTACTAATAAGCGAGCTTGTAACGAAGAAAGTACGTAAGTCACGTAAGTGAATACGACTGCCGGTCAGTTTTCGGGCGTTGAACCGTATTGATTTCTTGGGACCGTGCTACTTTGACCTTTTTACTTATAAAGATGACCTTTTCGCTTTTCTACTATTATAGTAAATTATAGCCTAGGACGAGAGTAACTTGCCGATAATTTTTTAACCGATTTAAAAAAAGAAGGAGGTTCTTTGTTAGTCCATTTTTAGTGTTCCGTAGCCAAAATGGCAAACACGGAACCCTTATAGTTTCGTCATGTCCGTCTGTCTGTCTGTCCGTATGTCACAGGCATTTTACTCAAAAACTACATAATGGATATTGATGAAATTTGGAATATAGGTGTCTTTTATGAGCCGCTACTTAGTTTGGTATATAAATAATTAAAATAAATATTTTTAGGGGGGGCACTCCATACATGTTAAAGACAGTAACTTTTTTTTTTTCAGCAAAGATCAACGTGTGGTACATAGTTCGACAGCTCTTTAAAAAACACTATAAGGTTCCTAAGTAATGTTTTTGATTAAGTGAATGTATTTGGAAATAATCGCTCCGAAAGTTGTGTAAATTATGTCCCCCCCCCTCTATTATCTAAACCGTGCGTCCGAAAAATATGAAAAAATCACGAAAGTAACGCTTAATTAATACTTTTAACGAAAATTATTTTCAACAAGATCGAATGTACCGTTTTTGAATTATTGCCGATAAACTGCGCTTCTCAACAAAAGGACGTAATTGCTATGAAGATACGCTCTTTTGTTGTTGTACTTTTTTTACATCGTATTTTTTACCGTATAGTTACGGCTATGGAACCCTACACTGAGCATGGTCCGACATGCTCTTGGCCATTTTTTACAGATCTGGCTTTGGATCAGCGGTGAGACACTAAGTCTGTAAATTCCGCCTCCAGGAATATGTTCCTTTAATGGCAGTAAAATGATCTCTTTTTCCTCGTTTCCTCATGAGTGAGGGTCGTGACCACATGAGTCCGTTGCTCTATGCACCAAAGCTTTAGTGCCTAATCACAGTAAAGTTGCGATTTGCAGAAGAGTTTCCATACAATGGTTTTGTATAGAACTTCGAGCAGCATTTGTATGGAACTTCGCTTACGACATCAGTCTATCGGATCAGTAATCTTCCACGTCCTCATAAAAAAGTAACAATATATTTAATTTAAATTTGGATTGAAATCACCATTACACCATGTTTCTTTGTATGCAGTGCAGACACAAAAACCTTGAATTCTGGGATATTGTCGATGTAACCTTGGCTCAATTGAGATCCGGTGTCCAATATTGGCGTATTCTATTTCAGTTTGGTGATGGAACCTGACACTTATTGCCAAGGTTTTAAGGCGATTGTTGATATTGGGTTGACTTACCTTAAAATTTGGTTTTAATTTGATCTAAGATTTACGTAAGACTCATGTCTTTACTTATTAGATTAGTCTGTCAGCCTTTTATTGCTGGTTGAGTTAATATAGTGAACGACGACGGTTTATTTGAATTTTGATTGTAATTCGACCATCTGATCGACCGGTTTATCCTGAGCGTGTCAAGATAAACTAGTTTGGCCTAGGACAAACTAATACGGTTAAGCCTAACATAATAACAATACAAAGTACTTAACTAAAACGAAATTAAAATACCTTTAGGTAGAGTCTGTGCGGAAAGAGAATAGGCGTGGCGAAAAACGGAACTAACCTAAACAGTATGGCATTTTTTTTTTCAAATTCGGTAGAAAAGCATTACAGCACCCCCCCCCCCCCCCCCCATCTATATCCTATTCTCTTTCCGCACAGTGTGTACTATAAACTAAAACTAAAATAAATTTAAAAATGGCCCCTGCGGCATGGTGCCGAAGATGCTGGCAGCATTTCCTCGCTGGATTGTGAGGCTGATGCGTTGAGCGAGGAAGCTGCCAGCTTTTCGGTACCTCATGGTTTCTGTGAGTCTCTTCAACAACTGCCTGAAGATACTTAAAGCGCCAGGGCCCCACGGACCACGGACAGCCTAACTAAGTTATGTATGTTTATATACCGTCTAACCTCGAAACTCGTCGACTTTGTGACGAAACTATATTATGCAGGTAGACTTCGACGGTTCCATGACCGCCCTAACTGCTAAATGGTAAATTTTTAGATGAAACATCTCTTATGATTGTGACACGTTTCTCTTAATCTAGCGCAGTGTCCGAAGCGTATTGCGTATTCATTAACTTTGATAGATTTTAATAAAGATGTCTGGGATTCAAATATAACATTTTTTGTACGCAAAGTTAACTGATAAAGCAAATTAACAGCAAATTCCAAAAAAATACAGAATTCTTTGAATTTTAAACCTAGGTAAAATTTCATTTGAAAGATCCACTGTATTAATGATGAATGTCCAAAGAACTCGATTCCTACTGGCTTGCGTAATATCAGGCATTTGAGCACCTTATTCTACTGCTCTTAAGGAAAATGTACACCAAATCTGCACCGGCTTGCCCAAGGATATCTTTTACGCCACGCCACTGATATGTACTTAATTGTCAGTAAGTTTGTCATTCGCACACATGACATTAAATGCATGCCCGCTTGACATATTTACTAGGAATTACAAAAATTTTGGACATTCATAATTATTGCAGTGGACCCTTAATTTCTTTATCTGTACTTTTATCTTGTCGTTTTTCTTAAACAAGCCAGGCATGTAAATGTAAAAGGCACTTGAGGCTTAAGAGCTTCCATTGTGTGAGGCGATTAGCCAGATGATCGAGCACATGCGGGGATAAAAACCTAATTGCGCAGCTGCGCGGCACGCGACAAGGTGCAGACCTGACATTTTCGTCCTCCCACTCATAAAGAATTAAGCGACAATGTCATTAACTAAAAGTCTTCTTCTCACCAGAAGGTCAGTACCCGAAGCGCCAAAAGAAATAAAACATTTAGAATCAGACTTGTCAAAGAGCCCTTGAGGGCCTACTTGCAGAAATAAACTATTTTTATGCCACACCTGGCCATAAAGTGTTTTTTTCCGCACGCTGCGCGTACGGCAAAAGTCGCTTTCTGACCAAGTGTCGACATAAAATGATGTACACAACACGGGAGGTAATAAAGAAAGCCCTCGACCGCATATTTACGTCCCTTGCTTGCATCTCGGGCCGCAAACATCTGCGATCTCGGCCTTTCTTTGTATTACCACCCTAGTTGTGTAATGTACTATTATTTTATTTATTTATTTATAAAAATAAATGTAGCGGGAAAGCCTCATCACACTTGCGATTTGCGGGTGAGCTGCGGGCGAATTTCCATACAAAACCAGTATGCGGCCATTCTCACAAAGTATGACTGCGTCTAATTACCGCGTCTCCATACATTTAGTATGAAAACAGCGTCGCGGTAATTAGGTGACCGCAGACATACTTCGTGAGAATGGCCGTATGGAACTCACTGCTCTTTCTGGTTGCTGGCTATACCCCTCCTTCTTCTTCTTCTTAGTCGTATACTCTTGGCAGAGTAGTCGTGGTCATGGGGGTCGTAGCAAGGCCTTTTTTACAGTCTCCCGCCATCTCTCCCTCACCGACGCATTTCTCGCGCACGCATACCCCTCCGGCCGGGCAAAAATTACTGCTAGTAGTCGCGCGGCAAAATCGCGGAGTGAGCCACTCCTGAGAAAAGCTAGTTAAGTGAAATTTTTTTTGGAAGCTGACAAACTCGCATCCTTTATGAATGAATGAATGAATGAATGATGAATGAATATATTTATTTCAGACCTTGAGTCCATATGTGTTAGTATTTACAAGCAAAACTTAAACAACTTAAACTTTATGGGCATAGCGATTGTCGGACCGGGTGGTCGGCCGTGGCGTTCCCTGCGGTCGAACCAGGTCACTAGCCGGACCACCCCGAGGGGTCGGACTGGGTGGGTGCCGTGGGTCGAACCAGGTCACCTTGTCCCGGTCCACCTACTAGAAAGTTGAGTGAATTGGAAGCACTACACGACTCTAGTGCCCTTTTAGAAAACAGATATTTTTTTTTTACGTAAACTAAGGGGATACGTTGCTAGATGAGATGTCACTTGTGACGTTTTGGCCGGCTGGCGTGTGCTGCAGATGCAGACTCCTCAGCTGTTGTGTGCGTTTTTAATTACACTTGTGACGGGACAAAGACGGCATTTACGGTTAAGCTTATCGCATTTCCGTTTTCCGTAGGGTATGCGGAACCCGTATTTCTTTTTTTTTGGTTTCGCCATTGTCTGTGTGGTTAAGGAGCTCGAATTTGTTCAGCCGTGTTATGTCAGTACACGGTAAAGAACTAAAATAATTTATAAGGACGGCAAAATGGGTCGTTATTCGAATGTTTTGTCTTTTATTTCGTCAGAAATGTGACCACGAAAATGACGCGAAGGAACGGAATTAACGTTTAGGTTCACTACGTCCACATTACCATTACGTCAACATTCCTATTTCATCCACATTTCCACCTCGTCTACAATCCCATCTCGTCTGCATTCTTAACCTGTCCTCATGTCCGACTCATCCACAACCCAACTCGTCCACGTTCACATTTCCGTCTCGTCCACATTCCCAACTCGTTCAAATTCTTAATTAGGTCATTTACCGAAGCGCCAAAAGAAAAGAATCAGACATGTAAAAGAGCCCTTGAGGCCTACTTGCAGAAATAAATGAGTTTGAGTTTATTATTTGCTCCTGTTGAAGGCCCCACCGACTTAATAAAAGGAAGTGGTTCTCAATTCGGTTGTAAGTTTTTTTCAATGTTTTTACCTCAGAATCTCTTCCATGGGAATGTGGACAACTTGGAAATGCGGACGAGTTGGGAATGTAGACGAGGTAGGAATGTGCACGATATAGGAAGTGGACGATTTGGGAATTGAATGTGGACGAAATGGGATTGTTAACGAGCTAGGATGTTGACAAAATGGGAATATCGACGAAGTGAACCTAAACGTCTACCTAGTGACTTAATTCGAATCCGTTTCTATTCACATTTGTACAAACGAAGAGACAGTTAAGTGACCATCAGTAGACCTTAATATATTGTAATAAGGATGACAAGTGGTCAGTCAGCAGTGTCTTCGATTGTACGTGTAAGACAATTATTGACTGCATACCTTTTAATTGTTTGATAAAACGGGGTATGTTTTTTTGGGTGTTTTGTTTAGTCGGTTCTCTTCACATCTTATTGTAGGTATTTAAAATAATCTTATAGCATTAGTATTTAAATATTCATACTCATACGTATAGTGCCTGCAAAAACATGCCAACATTTTTAATACTTCCTTAAGGATTAATGTCACGTTTTGCGTACGAGTCTAACAATAGAATACAGGTTGCTCGGAAAGAATCCAAATAATTTTACCAGCGTTCATGTTTAGAAAATGATATGGCGTATAAAGTAACATGGATTTGGCTTCGAGTCCGATTTAGGATCAATTTTTGTTTTATAAAATCTCCAGTGTTAGACATCTTTATGTTTGCATGTTGCAAGACCGACACATTATCTGACATAATTTCTTAAATCTGAGCTTTGGAAGAAAAAATACCTTAGCAATTGATACAGAGACAATGATAGTAACAGAACTGGACTGACTGACTGACTTTTGCAGTCAATTATTTAACTGGTACCAAATCCAATTAAATAATGTGTCGGCAATGTGGCGGTCTCGCAACAACACATGGATGTTTTAGATTGGAGATTTTATAAAACAAAAAATAATCAAAAATGTACATCTACGCCAAATCCAGCTTACTTTAAGTACCTATACGACATTCTTTTTCTGAACATGGCCAGGCAGGAACACGCTGGTAAAATTGTTTGTATTCCTCCCGAGCACTCTGTATTGTATTATGCATTTACATTTCTGTACGCAATCGGTCAATGTAAACTAGGAGTTACTTAAATAAATTAAACTGACACTACATATAATATATGCGTTGTGTTGTGCTTGACATAGATTTGTAGCTAATTGTATGCAAATGTACTTATCTATTCAGAATATTAATGATCCTTGTAGGCATATTTTATCTTAGCAAAAAAGAGGTGGCAATGTGTGTAAAGTTTTAAACGATATCTTTACTCTTGGTTAGCCTAAAAAAAACTCTTGCAATTCGGGTGTTTGGGAGCTGCCATGCTACAGATAGGCAGAACTATTTTTATGACTGCTTGACTATATTTATTTAAATTTAGTAGGTGTCGAATTAATTGTGACGTTATTAAGATGTGACGTAGTTGGGTCAATATTTGAATGTTCCATCCGCGTCCCTTTCGTGGACGGAATATTGTCGAAATAGTCAAAATTCCTTGAGATTTTAGTTTCATATCAAGATATTTGGTACATATCCGGGTCTTCTGAAAAACAATTTGAAATTTCAATAAAATTTTGTAGAATTTCGACAAAAATGTGTCCACGAAAGTGACGCGCGTGAAACTACCAAATAATGACCCAGTTGCGAAAATATATAATTATTATTAATGTTTACTTTTTAATACATAAGTATGAAAGCCAAGCAACAATACACTCAATAATGAAAGAAACTTGCTCTGATGAAAGATTACGAGATCCATAAGCCAATTTATCCGCTTATCAATATCCTTGTGAAATAACTCACATGAGATATCTCAAATGCGAGATATCGATGAAATATGCCGTCAAATAGATACGTCACTTCCCCACTACTGTTATTATATATGTACACATACAAGGCACTTTGCATTGCCAATCAAAAATCACCCTTAATACGACATCCTAAGAAATACACATCTTTACACTTGTGCAATTTATTGAACAATGTATCTCCCGCCCTCTTCATATATCTCTGTGATAGTTTGTTTTACTGACAACATTAGTTTTGCCGTCCTACGACTCAAACCGCTATAATCCCTATAGAACTCTATACAGGATGATTTTGGAGACGTGGTCAGTAGTTGGTTAGCCTAGGTTGAGAATTGACGAATAAGGAACGAGGAATATAATAATGAAGTATTCTTGGATTCATGGTACAAGAAAACCACCTATGTTCTTCCCGAGACTGACTGACAATGATGACCTCTTTTAACCTCAGACATGCTGACGTCACAAGCTTGATGGGTAGTTCTCTGCGACTAAAAAGTCGCACCAATCGCATCATTACCATCGCCACATTATAGATGAGCTCCGTATAAACTATGGAGTCGTTTTTGGTTATCTTGTAGAAGTCGCGTGCCTCTGCTATTTTTATCATAATGATCCTGATTGCTTTTATAAAACCGCCAATAATAGTGGCGATGGTAATGACAAAAAAATCGCGGTATAAAATCGCAGAGAACTACCCTGATATGTTGATACTTTGTGAAAATAAATTATCTTTATATTAATTTGTCACCCTACATTATCTGCCACCCCCGTACCTAACCTACTCAATTCTCATAAACATACAGTACCTAATGAGTATTCAAGTGGCGCGGTTTTATGTAATTATAGGTAGTCAGTTTTATGTTAAAACTCATATCGTTCATTGACATAATCAATGTTTTTTTCATGTTTTATTCCAGTTGATCAGTATGATGACCATATTTGGCTCACCCTAAAGTGGTTGATAGACATCATCATCATCAGCCTATATACATTGCTGGGCACAGGCCTACTCTCATAGACCGATTCGGTTGATAGTCATAAACAACATTTTGTAATCCCTTTTGTCATTAGAGGATATAGAACTTCATTAAGATAAAAGCTCTCAAAGTTCTTCCGCTTCCGCTTGCCGAAAGTTCGGCAGCTGGCCTCACAAAGGGGAAGCTTAAAAAAGCTCATCCTGACAAACAGCTGTGGCTTACGCAGATTCATGTGTGAAGACAGCTTTATCTGTGGACTAAAAACTTAATTACTTTTGAAAATTGATGCTGATACTTAAAACATCCTGTAAGATTAGGGTGGCGTTGTTTCCGGCATTGCAAGCATGATCTTAATGTTTCTACACATCTCATCGCCTTTAGCGATTGGTGTACAGCCAAGGGCACCAATATGTATACACCACAAAATTTCAAAAAATATGTATACAGGTTACAGTTCTTATTATTAATACATATATACATATTTTGGTACTTTGTGTGGATATTTATCTTTGCCCTTCGCGTATACACATTTTTGGGATAAAACCTATCCATCTATCCAGCTCTTATAGCTCATAAACAAACTCTGTACAAAAGATGATATTGATCTTATACACTTCCAAAGAAAAATGCACTGGTTCTTGGTAAAACAAAGGTGTACTGATATAAATAGTATAAGAGTATAAGTCAAAAACATAAAGGAAATGGTATAAAAACATAGAGTATAAATTCTTACAAAAAAGGATGTGCAGTCTTGCACAGATCTGTTGTTCCATTCCAGGCCAGTAAACCAAAAGCAAGGTAAACCAACACAGTGTCTATAAAGTTTTTCAAGAGGGACAGTGGACTATACTGATTTTTTTTATAGCCGGTGGTTGTTCAAACAAATCATAGTACAAGACATGTACATGGACTAGGCTGCCGCCATAACGCAACAGGGCACAACTAACATTTTTTTCATCACACTTGCTCGAAAATGGTGTCATTACACGTAGGTTTAGCGGGCCGTAAATGGCCTATTACGCCCTAGGGCGTAATGGTTTTCTTTTTAAATTTGAAACGCTGGTTCTGTTTTACTCTTATTTGTCATGTTGAAAGGAAACGCCAACTTACTCTTTTAACTTTTATCACTGAAATACTTATTTAAAGATAACTGTAATTGCAAATACATATAAACACATATTTCAGTAACATTAATTAAATGTTTAAATAATGTATTTCTTTATTTTGCATATATAAAATCAACTAAAATGGTCGTTACCGCTATGGTTTCCGAACATGACTTAACATTCGCATCGTCTATTGACATATGTCACAAATGTCACTGTCTGTTTTAATACTTTCTTGTCATACTGGGTCGAAAAGTAAGGTTATTTTATTAAGATTTCCTCACAAGTGTGATGAAAAACATTGTGTGTGCCACGGGCGGTAAAGGAATTACAAACTTGTGTTATTAAAGCCCTCGGTTTCACCTCGGGCTTATAACAAACACTCGTTTGTAATTCCTTACTTACCGCCCTAGATACACAATGTACTATTTTGACACTGAGTTGTATACATATTCGGAATCAGTGAAATTTACTGATTCCGAATATGTATAGAATTCAGTATCGAAAAAAAATGTTAGATGTGCCCTTTTGCGTTATGGCTGCAGTAGGTATATATTTTATATTGCATTCGATATTGTTTGATTCGCATGAATTATTCGCATTACTTATAATAAAATTAGACATATAGGTAATATAATGGCCGTCCATCTGAATGGTCACATAATTAATCAATACTTAATTTTACATATTAGCTTGGACGGACATTATTATTTATAGTCAGCCATAATAAAATAGACGGAAATCTATTCAACTTTGCACAAAAGGTCATAAATGACGTAATTTCATTACCATGATATCCCCTTTTATAATAGTAATGTATATGTTGTTCTATAAAACCTATTAACTGGACGCCTACACATTAGCAAGAGTTTTTAAATTCAAATTCGATTCCTAATTCAATGTCCGATTTGGTGAGGTGCTGTCGCTATCTCTTTCACACCCATTGTGAAGAGAAGGAAGGAAGCTGCGCACGAGTGTCGATTTTGAACCGCTGGGCAGGTCCGGTTTGCAAACTAGGCCGTTAACTTTGCTTTGCACCACAGTGCGTGTTTTTAAAACAGTAGGTTAGTATTTCTGCGCAACGTACACTTATTATACACGTATGCAAAAAACTTGTCTTGTCACTCGATACTAAACTGCCGGCGGGTCATAGTTTAGTGAAAATGCTAGGCAGTTAACCAAATGGCTAATTAAACCAGTTGGTTGCGACATATACACAACAAAGTTTCAAAAATATGTATACAGGTCTTATTATTATGGCAGTAAGGTATGTATATATGTATTTTTCATCACACTTGCTCGAAAATGGTGCATTACACGTAGGTTTTGCGGGCCGTAAATGAGCTATTACGCCCTAGGGCGTAATGGTTTTCTTTTTAAATTTGAAACGCTGGTTCTGTTTTACTCTTATTTGTCATGTTCAAAGGAAACGCCAACTTGCTTTTTTAACTTTTATCACTGAAATATTTATTTAAAGAGAACTGGTATTGCAAATACATGTAAACACATATTTCTGTAACATAAATTAAATGTTTCAATAGTGTATTTCAGTATTTTGCAATTATAAAATCAACCGTTTTAGGTCTGTACCGCTATGGTTTCCGAACGTTGCGCATTGTCTATGGATATGTCACTAATGTCACTGTCAGTTTTACAATTTTATTTAGGTTAAGTAAGGTTAATTTTAATTAGATTTCCTCACAAGTGTGATGAAAAACATTGTGTGTGCCACGGGCGGTAAAGGAATTACAAACTCGTGTTATTAAAGCCCTCGGCTTCGCCTCGGCCTTGTAACAAACACTCGTTTGTAATTCCTTACCTACCGCCCTTGATACACAATGTACTATTGGAACATTGTGTGGATATCAGTGGCGTGGCGTAGAAGAAATCCTTGAGCAAGCCAGAGCAGCTTTGGCTTAAATTTTCTTTAAGAGAAGTGCTGGACTAGAATTAAGTGCTGAACTGGCTAATGTTAGGCAAGCCGATGGGAATCGAGTTCTATATACGTCACGCCACTGGTGGATATGTATCTTTGCCCTTGACTGTATAAAAGGCATGGCTGAATGTTTATCGACTGACAAGGATTTAACTCTTAATTGCTGATTTGTTTTGTTATTTAAACGACATACATAAATGTGGGACACTCGAAGAAGCCCCAAACTTACTGCACTTAATCTGTATGCTACGCGACTGACCCATACAGCCTCGCGTGAGTCATAGTGACATCAGACGGGCAAATCGGAGCTGCGCGGGAGTGGCTCAACCTGGTTTTACCGGTTGCAGGTTCTTAAACAAACACTTAACTTTATTTATTGTTGTGAGTCCTTGTATGGATAGAGATAAGACTTTTTTCGTGCGGTTACGCATAGCATCATATCAACTCAAGTAAATATTTACATAAATTGCATTGACATGCCTAATGGCATTAACTTAACCTTAAGGCAAAGCAGATCATTTGTGGGGGGTACAACTAACGTCCTAAAATTATGATCAAATAGACGTCAAAAAATTTCATACAAGTGAATGAGCTCACATTATTGGAATTGAGTTAATGTTGTTTTTGGAAATCAAAGCCAATGTTAAGAAATTAGCGTTTAGGCGAAGAACACACTGAAATCGCCCGTCGCCGCGATTTTTTCCGTGTAGCTGCTCATAGTAGTTGCGAGTCGCCGCGATTTACGCGCCAGTGTGCGCCACCCCGCGATTTTTCTATACAAATCGATGATTCTACATACAAAGTTGAAAATCGCTGAGTCGCGTGTCGCCGCGATTCGCGCTGCAGTGTGAGATCCGCCTTACTCTGAAAAATTCGGCACCGTCACATTTTTTGCCATTTTTCCTAAGGCTTATGAGAAACCCTTTCCTTTAATTATCTCAAAACAAGTGACTTTAAACAGAGAAGGCACCAGCAAATACTTATTATAATAAAGCCAATAATGTAACTCGTTGGAAAGCCATACAAAGAAATAATACTCATGAATGACATTAAGCATCTAGTAGTCTCGAGCGAATGTACATTTACGTCATCAGTTAGTCATACACCCGGACAGTTAGGTTAGATGAGATAATGCTGGGTTACAGTAGCTTTATTTGCTTCTGTAAGTAATATATTCTTCGGGTTTAAGCGATAAGCGAACCTTCGTATAACTAAAAAAACGACTCCAACCAGTGAATCTGCAAAACAAGCAAATTCACGAGATAATATAGAAATATTTTATTTATTTAATCATATGGCGTCATTTCATGTATAACTCAAATATTTCACGAAAAATAGAAAAGCTATAGATATACATTAAGAGTCCCAAGCAACGAGATTGCGTCGGATGTCGGCTTATAAAAATATTGAAATTGCTTTACATATTTCAGGAGTTCAACTCTTCATGGATCATGGATTTTGCAAAAATGGGATCAATCATTTATAGTATCTTGTGAATTTGCTACTGTCGTTCAATGTTTGAAAGTTATGTTCTCGAAATCTCGTGCATCTTTGGACCACACCATGCTGGCTTTTAATATAGAAACAAAACAATATTGTAATCAAATATTTGCTTAATAAAGTCGTGTTGTTCAACACGAATCCTTTATTTATAAAATCTCGTGCATCGCTTATCATTTGAACCACACAATGCTTCTTGAGTGGCTCTCGATTACTATACTATAATGATAATGGATACATTACTCATTTTACATTGAAGTAAATGTGCCAAGCTGCCAAGTCTACATCTATCCAGCAATTAACATCTCCATTAGACGTTGCAAGATGTACTCTGGCTTCACACAATACACCATATTTTGCAACGAATTACGACATGTCTTCTTATTGAAATGTATTATAAAGTATCTGTAAATACAAGGTCACGTAGCGGTATGATGGACCTACATGTCCACTACTATTCGTAGTTCAGTTTTGGTGCAACAATTGGAAGAAATAATGCATCTATGTATGTAGACACGTGGCGTTACCCGCACATTTTATGGTTCTTAAAAGGATCCTAGTGACACAAATTACTGGTGTCAGAAAACGAATAACACTGCTTAAATGGGAGCAGGACAATTGGCGAAGATCAAGGACGGAAGGTAGATTAAAACTTTAAGAATGGTGACCAAGGTTTTCAAAAAGAAATTCGGGAAGACCGGCTCAATAGCTAGACAGACAAATCTGAGGGGAGTGGCGTAATAAAAAAGAGGCATATACCGAGTAGAAGAAGAGGCAGGAGGAGAGAAGAGTGGAGAAGTAGAGGCATAGTGGGCGGTTTCCCGCTGAATAGATAGATACTCCGAGATACGTAGATCGTAGGACCATAAACTGTTTCTACCACCACTCTAGTGAGCAGCATGCTCTGTAGAGCTAGGGCAGAGCATTCTACGCGCAGGAACTGGTCGCAAAAGTTGACCAAGCTGCTAGTCAAGTTTAAAAAAAATGACAAAAAGTAAGAGTATTTTCTACGGATTGCCTCTTCTGCGTATCTGCCATTATGCCAAGAAGTTGATGATCCAGTGTTTAATTAAAAGAAAACCGGATCAATTCTTCAATATGAAGTGTTTTTACAACATACTATTAAAAGGCTATTAAACGTATGTTACCTTTCAATCGACATGTGCAGCAGAATGCCAATGCAATTATCGCTATTAATTATGAATAAATGCCAAGAAACGGACCTAGCCTGGCATTTAGCTGCTTTGAGTCAGCAAATGCCATTTGGGACTAGGACGACTTTTCCTTTTACGAGCACAAAGAACAGATAAAGTGCGACATGGTCCGACAATCTGACAGAAGACGAGTTGTCAGGCAAACACAATCAGCGGACCTATGATGGTAACTTTTGTTGTACGAAAAATAATAAATTATTAAGTATACTTGACGGAATGTATTACCAGGTGTTTAATGTTTGCTCAATGCGCCAACTTATATGAGATTATCATAGATAATGTATATGTTATCCACTTAATATCGACTTCAATCATTTGAAAAGGTTGATTTTGACATGCATTTTACGATGCTAAAAAAGGTACAGTCAAGTGCGAGTCGGACTCGCGTACCGAAGTTTCATTCTGTAGTCCCCATACATCGACATAGGTCGCGGTTAGTTTATGTAGTAGCAGCAAATTAGTTTGTTACGATTTTTGCGAAAAGTTAGAAAAGCTGTTATATTATATCGTCGACCGTAGGCTGAATTAGCGTAAGGGACATTGTTTTGCCTGTCCCTTACCGTAATTCAGCCTACGGTCGACGATATGATGATATTAATAATTGGTAATTATTACAATGTTTTTCTGTTCAGTAACTTCGAATATAATAGGGGGAATGGTATTTTTTTGACGTGGTTCGTTCTAAATCAAAAAGTACATGACTAAGAAAAAAAATGGTGTTGGAATCTTCATAATTATTAAGCCCCATTTGATACAAGCTAGCACAACATGATAGCTCAACTTTAAATTTTCGAACTCCCATTTAGACACCTCTTTAAAAAAAATGAATTTTATTTCGTCCAACCCGACTAGGTTGTCGATTTTTAAAACTTCTTCAAATCGATAGCAGCAGTCGTTCCTGAGATATCTGACTGTGACAGACGGACAGAGAGACGTTTGGTACTGAACCCTAGAAAAGATATGTCTCAAAAACAAAAACTTTGACACAAAACAAACTCCATTTGCCAGTCTTCAGACGATCCAGTAGTTCAATATCACACTTCCTTATAACGAACAAAGCCATTACAACACTTTAGCACGACAAAGCACCAATCAAAACAACGCGTTTAAATTTGGAAATCGTGCCGTCTTGCTCACGTATTGCAATTTGAACTTGCTAGTTGAACTTGACGTAACAAGACCTTTATTTTTTGCCCAATAAGAAACAAAATCAAACAAAGAATGATTGGAAAACAATGAGAACAAAACGGGGCCAAAAGGCGAAAGTAAATCGATGGAAAAATTAAATTTGTATTTGAAGTCATTGTGCGGTTTGGCACCTACATAAATGTGTTTTTGTTATAGAATTAAATACTTACTGATATTATGTAAATTGTAGCCTATACATCGATACATTTTTTGATGCTAGCAAATCGATATCGTATGTACAGTCTGTGTAATCTAGGTATATTTATTATTTGAGATCTTAAGCGATTTTTTTTGATATAATACTCTACTCGGGGAAACCACCTGTAACCATTCTTGGGTATCTAGGTACTTATAGTGTTACCAAAAATGATTGAAATTTTAAAACAATCGTCGTTTTATAATACTACAGACAAATTAACGGGTCAGCCTTTATCACTAAAATGTACGGTCAGCTGCAGAGAAAAATAATCTTCTTGTCATAGCAGGGTCAATTGCAGAAAAAATGTACCTTTTACGTTTGTAGGGGAAAATCATAACGAATCTGAGAAAAAAATCTCAGTTTCGTTAAATCATGTTAAATACGACTTTCCCCTATATTTAGTTTAGGCGTAACAAAACTGAGAAATTCAAAATTTGTATGGAAATGTTGGGCCATTTTAGACCACTTTTTTATTTCATAAATGAAAAGCGCTCATGATTCTGAGTAAAATGATATAAGACACACCATGATCAGACAAAAAAAGTAAAAGGTAGGTACATTTTTTCTGCAATGAACCCAGCACAGAACAGCAAAGTAATAGTACTACGTAAAGAAGCTTCTCTTTCTAACAAAACCTTCCTTCAGGTCCGACCACCGGACAGAACACACCGGAACGGACCGTCTCTCTCTATTGCATAACGCGTTCTCTTTCTGGTCGCTGGCTAAGCCCCTCTGGAGGGGTCAAATTTGGTACTAGTAGCCACTCTTGCCCATAGTACCAGGATCCTGGTATTGCCCATACAAATAATGGGTATTAGGACTAGGAGCCACATATCACGTCGAAAAAAACAAGTTTTAAAAAGTAGTCTAATTGGTCTAATAGAAAAACTTGGTCAACCTAAAAATAACAAGTCGCCCGATCATCACGTCCCTTTAAAGCTCGATCTAGAAATCTGGACTGAAACCAGTTCGGAAGGAAGCCAGCTTCCTCCGTTTGGGCTGTATTAGGGCATGCAACTGTGTAGACTAAACCGGCTTTGAGGCTAGACTAGATGGCCTGGTTTTGGTGTTAGCGGTGAGCTATATGGCTGTATGCTACGGTATTTTACCGAGCGCTTGAATGTTTCGAAGTTTTGTCCTATTACCCGCACTTATCGAAATTTCGCCGAATTTGAATGAAGTTTTTCATCATTTTGTGAAGGGCACTTACTTCTACTAAATATTAGAGTTGCTTTGCTAAATAAATATATCTCACGTCAGTATAATTTGTTATAATGACTTCATTCAATACAGATTAGGACCTCAGTTTAGGGTTGCCAGATTGAATTACCCTAATATCGGGAGCATGAAACAATATGTCGGGATTTTGAGACTTTGGTCGGGAGATGCCCGGCGCGCTGGACGCGCAAGCTTTTTTTTTTTAGACTGATGGAGCAGAAATTTTCGCTGGCCGGACCACCTTGAGTGGATCGGACTAAGTTTCATAATGAAGTGGTTTGTCGGAAGATTTTCTTCTTTGTCGGGAGTCGGGAGGACATACAAAAAATCGGGAGAATCCCGCCATTTCCCGACCATCTGGCAACCCTACCTCAGTTACAAATCACCTTAGAATTTACAGCTAAATATGCAAATGTCTAGGATGTATCATACATTCTTTGGCACTGTTAAACAATTAGAAGACGGGCCCCAGAATTGTATGTGTCATAGGAAAAACATTGCTTAAATCAACGTTTCTGCCTTTCCTCGCATTGTTACACTTCACGGGTCCATTGGCATTGTCAGCTTACTGTGTCTAATAAAGGACACTGTTTTCCGTCGTCAAATATGTCTTGTAATTAGTCATGCTATCTTCAAGGTTTTACAAGTATGAAAAATGTTAATGAGAACATTGTAAATGTAAAGTGTTTACTTTGTGGTATGACACGGGGTTTTTTTAGAAGAGAGTAAATAGGTCAGTCAATAATCGATCACAGATACTTTGGACTTGTACTTGTCGTAGCCAAGTGGTTTAATTAGCCATTTGGTTAACCGCCTAGCCTTTTCACTAAACGGCGCCATTTAGTTAACTGTCTGGATGAAATTTAGCCAATATGTCAATGTATCAATTAATGAAATAGCTGGCTAATGCTTAGCCCGTTCATTTAGTAGGGTAACCATGAAAATGGGCTGTGATTAGGGTTTTCTTTCAAAATAACTATGACCCGCCAGCAGGTCGACGAAGCCCCGCTGGCTGGGGGCTTCTATTTCTGCTCTGAGGGATACAAACACAAGCTGACTAACAAACCTAACCTAAAAAAACCGGCCAAGTGCGAGTCGAACTCATTATGCAACTTTCGAAGCGATTATTTCCGAAAGTATTCACTTAATCAAAAAAAGTGCATAAAAGCCTTATAATGTTTTTAAAAGAACTATTGAATTATGTACCTCACGTTGATGATTGCTGAAAAAAAAAATTTTTTGCTTCTGTTACATGTGCCCCCCTAGATTTTTTTATTATTTAACTACCAAACTTAGTAGGGTAATGTGTATAAATTGTCAATTTTATTTAATAAGTTACTCACGTTACTTAGTTAGACACGACATTACAGTGATACCGATCTCCGTAATATTCACAATGTCTTTTCTCAGATTTTCTTCCTCAAGTATACACCTCTCAACCCACTCATTTCCTACGTACTGGAAATCCGAGCGGTTCCGTAAAACAATACGAGTATAGCGCAACATTACTCAACGCTGCCGGCAAATGACGTTTCTTGGTAGGTTATTTAATACGAATTAAGTATAGGCTGTTGCACAAGAAACAGCCTGTATTTCTAGTGTACCTATGCTAACTTATAATTAGGTACACTGTGGTTTACCTTTATTTAATGGGTTGGCTAAACTTTAAGTGTATTAAATTTTATCGAGCAAAGAGAAGGTTTGAATCTGATTTGAAAATAATTGTTCGGCGCCCAGTTAAAAGTACACGTTATGGAATTTGAGCGTTCCACCGCGTCACTTTCGTGGACACGTTTTTGTAGATTTTAGTCTCATATCGAGCTATTTGGTAACATATCCGGGACTTCATAATTACCCTTAGAAATGATGAATGCACAATCAAAACCTTTCTTTGCGGATGACGGGTAAGTGGGAATGAAGAAGCACTATAAAATAAAATAAAACGCATTTTAAAAATCCCAGGAATAAGACATTTACATAAGCAATTAAATAAACAACAACACAAGAATGCTTTTGGCAGGTACTGCACAGTAATAAGAAAAAACACAATGGAAACTTCGTGAAATAACCTATACCCAACCCACATAACACATTTTCCCTATGTTTTAGTGTTTTACTGTCTTGCTAAGCTGGTTCACTGATTTCTATAACCATTGTTCTTCACTCAGTTGAGAAGGCATTAGATCCAAGCTCATTGTAATGTGGGTTATCTCAGTCACCCCAATCTAAATCAGTTCAATCTGAACCTATCTAAAAGAAAGTCGGTCAACAAGTTCACACGATTCCTAGACAACAGGGTAGCAGGGTACTAATTTCACAATTGTAGCTTGTGATGGGCCATTCATTCTATGTATGTATGTAAACACTTTATTGCACACAAAATTATATAAAAACAATACAAAAATCAATGGTTATGTAGGTACAAAGGCGAACATCCCTGTAAGGGATCTCTTCCCGCTAACCCATTGTAGTCCTAACCTTCAAATTCTGGCAGTAGCAATTACTGCTAGTAATTAATATTAACAATGATGTTAATGGTGATAACTAACATAGAATGTAGTTGTCATTACTATCAAACTATGGACTTGTAATTGTCTGAGAATATATATTTTTTTATATCTACAGCCAGTAATTCACTTACTGCAAAATGTAAATGACAATTTTTTTGTGGTATTTTATCACAAAATCATGTAGTAAAGACGTTGATTATGTACTCTGACTACAACCTTTTTTTGAGATTTTCCTATTAGAGTCTGTGCGGAAAGAGAATAGGATTAATTTTGGGGGCGCTGTAATGCTTTTCTACCGTATGTGCCGTATTGCTGTTCTGTGGCCATACTGGTTAGGTTAGTTCCGTTTTTCGCCACGCCTATTCTCTTTCCGCACAGACTCCAGTTCCATAGGGTTTTAAACATTGAACAAGGAAGTGGTTCAAAAAGTATGATTCACTTAGATTTTTTTTCTTTATTCTCTTATAGGTATATGTGCTGCTCTGAGAAATATAACAATAGTACTAGTACCAATACATTTTAAGTCACACAACATTGCATAAACCTTTATTCAAATGTTCGAATGTTACTATTCCGAGCAACATTCTTAGAACAATCATTCACAACGGGGTTACCTTTCCTCATCCTAACCCTCTTACAAAATAAATTGCCGGTTACCGCATATTCTTTTGTTTACAAAATAAACGTTATACCAGCTAGCCTCGTGTAACAAAACGTTTAATCGTCTTTGATTTTTCTATGACATACGTCCTTTTAGAATAAAGCTCCTTCCCAATATTATTGACAAGAAAATGGCCGTAATTGGCCTAAATTGGAGCAATTACTAGATTGGCCTTAGCCATAGATTGGGTATAAGGAAACGTTCACCCGTAATATACAAATTACGGAATAGGATTACGTCAAGGTTAAGCAATGGCTTGTAATGTCCAGGTACACTCACCGGCAAGAAAATAAATAAATATCGGCGGACAATCTTACACAAATCGAGCTAGTCCCAAACTAAGCAATGCTTGTACAAACAGCAACACACTTAACTGCCCATTAAAGACAGAGCAGAGAGAAAATGATAACGATTGAAAGAGATATATATATTTGTATTATGTCAACTTCAAATCAAATAACGTTTGCGTATGTGTAATGTGCCTTTGAGCTTTGTCATTGTAGTTGTTTGGGCAAAGTTTTTTTTTCCATACTGTAAATAAAGGTTTTATTTCAACAAGACAGGTGAATTTGCCAAAATTATGATTTAGCTTTCAGACGAACGTTGGGATGAAATAAACTAATTATATTGCTAATGCTTTGATTGGTGCTTCATATTTTTGATATGATGCACCAATATAATGTAATTTATATTTATTATTCATTCATTATTTTCCATGAATTCAATAACATGGCATTAATGTCAATAATGACGTTGGATCAGCCATAAAAGAAAAATTATTGTTTCAAAACTATTTTGAATAATAGCCAATTTATACTCATAAACACACGCACACATGCATAACACGACGCCTTCAAGTGTGATTCCCTTTCTTGCAGTATTTCCCATTTTTGAAGTGTATAGTTAACTGTGTTGCTGTTTGTACTATGGGTATGGGTACTAGACGACGGTATACATACGTACCTATATGGATAAATAAATACATACTTAAATAGATAGAAAACATCCATGGCTCAGGAACAGATATTCGTGCTCATCACACAAATATTTGCCCTTATCCTTAGGCAAGCCGGTGCAGATTTGGCGTACATATTCCTTAAGAGCTGTGAAGAGAGGTGGTCAAATGCCTGATATAAGGCAAGCCGGTAGGAATCGAGTTCTTTGGACGCCACGCCACTGCTAGTTACTCACTAAACGATGTATCCTATCTTAAAAATGAACTAATTATGGAATAAAAATTAAAAAAGAAGTTTTCTTCTTCTTCATCGTTCCCTCATTACACATATTGTTTGTCTTCAGAGGGTGCGGTCATAGGCCATATGAACTGCATTCTGCAAGCTGCCGCCAGATAACTTCTTAAGAGGAAACAGTAAGGTCGAGAGAATTGAAAATTAGGTATTTGTAAAATGTGTCGCTGTCCCGCACTGCCCGCCTCTCCCCCGCAGAGCGCGATAGAACTGCAGCTTGGACCGAAAATACCTTTTAAAATTTCATGAAAACAACGTTTCATAGTCCCCTGATTTCTTCCCCAAAACTTAACCTATTTAACTAATTTTTTCATTAAACATTAAAGAAAGGCTTTGGCCGTGTTCCTATGTTTTCCTTTTTTTTAATAATCTAGTCAAATTTGTTTTCTGGATGTGTGAACACAGCGGAAAATTTGGCATTTTTTTTAGGTTTTTGAAGGTTAATATCTCTTTTGAGAATCAATTTATCGTAAAAAGGAAAACATAGGAACATATCAATAGTAGCCATAGATTTTTGGACAAAAAATTATTGCTCTACTGGCATTCTCCAGGGAGGAAACAGGGGACTACGTTTGTATGGAAAAACTGCCCTCCTGTTTCCTCTTAATGGGGTCAGAACATCTTGCGGTGCTCTTCCCTTTATCTCTATTTATTTAGTTATCTCTTAGCTAAAGTCAAAAGCATAATACGATATTCTCAAAACTGAGAGATAGAAACTTTCATCTTTTCAGCAACTTAGTCTTGCCCGTAAAACTATATCATATTTTCCCCCGCTTTATCTTTCTTTAATCTGTCGTGAAATGTCGACTGAAAGTTAAAAGCTAATAATGCACAAGGCAAGTCCAACCAGTTATAATTTGTGCACTTGGCAGGAAGCGAATACCGCAGCAGGATGGAAAGTGCGAGGTTTCTCACCAATTAAACTCGTGATTATGTTATTAGGAGATTATCACGCGTGATGTTAGAATGATCTTTTAATGCTAGGCGCAAAAACACATGTTGTCATTGATTCTCGAGGATTGTAGAGAAATTATCATGTTTTTATGCGATAAAGTCCCGTTTCGTTAAAATTATACACCGTGAAATGTTAGTGGTTGTTTTCCGTTTAAGGGCATGTTCAGTATCGTGTTCTGATTAGGGAAAAATGAAAGAAATTTTTTTAACGCGAAAAAATAAATATTTTCTATGGAGCCGGTCGTTCAAAGTAGCCGACCCTCCATACAAAAGACAATTTTTTTTTACGTCAAAAATTTTTTTTTCTTCTTTTTCCTAATCAGAACACGATACTGAACATGCCCTTAAACGGAAAACAACCACTAAAATTTCACGGTGTATAATACTGCCATTATAGCTTGTGTAAAAGACAAAATATAACAGCAGGCTAGAGTGTGACTACGATAACTCTGCAGTGGGGTAGGTATATGGCTGTTGCCTGCATTTAAAAGTAACATTTTCATAGAAATTCGACTTTTAAATGCAGGTGTTGCTATATTCCCCACTGCAAAATTATCTTAGTCGCACTCTAATAATTTCTTGATTGAGTACGAGAAAAAATAGAAATGCTCGTCTAGGGATCATCCATAAAGTACGTCACACTAATTTCGTGATTTTCTGATGAGTTGGTCACATTTGTGAGACCCCTCCCTCCTGAGCGTGACGTCACCTATTTTGCAATTTTACATCTAGAAATTATTAAATTAAAACAGCAGTTCCAAGATTAGTTTTATTGCCATTTAAATTATTTTGTAATATAATTCACATTAACGTGCGTGACAGAGTGTGAACTCGTCATCAAAACATTTTAAACCTTATGACCAAATTTGGCATTTTAACACTTAGAGTTATTCGATTTTGAAGTCACACTTCGTCGACCCTCCCTCCCCCTTATCGTGTGACGTACTTTTTTTGACGACGTTTTGCATACAAGTAGCTCATGTCTGGGATTGAAACATGCATTATATTCCAGTAGGAAGTTCCCTTGGAATAATTACGGTAAATTCAGTATTTCAGTAGTTCGCAATGAAAATATTCGAAAAGCAAAACACACATGTCTGAGAAGGGCTTAAAAGAATGCGTGTGGAAAATTATTAGTCCCGTTGTCTTTGTATAAACCGTAATCTCGAGTAAATACTAGCTAGTAATTGTTGGTGATTACAACGTAATAGTGCACTTTACACACTAGGGTAAAGCAAAGAATGTTGCTGATGGCTGGTATTTGTCGCACGAGTTGATCGTGCGATCTGAGCTTTTGTGATTTGATGTAATATTTAGATTTTACTTCTTGTGTTCTCTCTTTGATATGAATTTTCTGTCGTACCTACAGTCAGTGTCAAATGATCTGCACTAAGCAGGAATGGTCGCGGTGTTGGAGTACCAAGCAGGCAAGCTGCGTTCAGAGATAGCCCCCGGAGACAAAATTAGCGGGGCCGATCTACCTAGACGAGTTTGGTGTACCCTTAACAGACTCCGCACTGGCCACGGTCGCTGCGCCCAATATAGGCATCGCTGCGGGTGGGTCGCTTCTCCTGCTTGCGACTGCGGTGCCGAAGTGCAAACCATACCGCACATTATTGAAGACTGTCCCTAACGCGGTACACAGGGGGCCCCGCCGTAGACCTGAGCAATCTCAACGATGACGCCATCAAATGGCTAATGAATCTCAAATTGAATTTATAAACTGTATTCAACGTGTGATATGCCATACGATTAATAATAATCTGCAGCGAATGATCCCAAAATACCGCATTCCTAAAATACCAGATTTTCGTATGATATGCGATCGAGGGCATTCTTTATTCCCTCCCGTGTTGTGTACATCATTTTATGTCTACACTTGGCCGCCTTTTTCGTACGCGTAGCTTCGTAGCTTTAACTGATGATAATGATGATAGACCTTCGTAGACTAAACCATCTATTACTCATCGATTCTAAACTAAAACGAAGTTTACAATGTTTTGTAATTAAGTTATAACATTTTATCTTCATCTTGTTGTTATTTGATATGTATTATTTTTATGACTAATGAATTATATTTTATCGCATGTCGTGGTATGAATAGTCGCACAAATATTGTGATTCGTTAGAAAACTATAAAATTCACGTAAAACGTGATGAAAACAGTCGTAAATGTTACCTTGTTAAAGCCTTATCAGTTTTGTTTACAAACGCTGGGCTTATAATGGTCAAAACGAACCAATGTGCACTGGCAGGTCTTTTGGCTCCTCCTGACTAAATCAATTATGAAAGATGAAACTTAAAATGGCGAGGGCACTAATAAAAAAATATATTAAAAATCGGTTTATTTTTTTCCATGGCAAAAGTAGAAATATAGATCTTCGTCAATCAGAGCCTAAGTCTACTGTGAAGTTGGTTAGTGGTCTGGTCTATTAATAAGGTTTTTATTAGTTGAAGTGGTTCGCGGGCAGTATAATAGCAGTAATATTTCTTCCTACAAAAGGCACATCGCGCGCTTGAATGTGTGCGCGCCGTGTACGAACGCACTACAAGCAAAGATTTAAGAATGCGTAAGAATGCTCCAGTATGGATCGCACCCACTCAGACGTGCTATCGCGCGTCTGTGTGAATACGTGTCGCGCGCTCCTAAACGACCGAAGTTGGACTACTTGTCGTCTTTATACTTTGTCGCGGGTCTTTAAGCGCCGTTTTACGGAATCTGTATTTTTATTTTGTACCGCGTCGCGCGTGATATTTCGCGGTAATCTTGCGCTAGCCGAGCGGGTCGTGCTGGGAGCCTGATCTCGGCGCGTGCGCCGCGGCACGACCTTACGGGACTGCACTAAATACTCGCGCAGTTAGCTTTGATAAATCATTGCCCCTTATACATGGGTTGTTAACTATTTCTTGGGCAAATATGGTATTTTACAGCCCGAGTGCGGCTACGATAACTCTGCAGTGTACATGGCAAGTTTGCAACATCTCCATTTAAAAGTCAGATTTTCATAGAAATTTGACTTTTAAAAGAGGTGTTGCCATTTACCCCACTGCAGAGTTATCGTAGTCGCACTTTAGTATACTTTGAAGAAAAAGCTTTTAAAGAGTATTATACTGATTTATTACTTACATTTTCAATTGGGTGGGGTAACTGTATGAGCTGGACAACTTATTTCTAAGCAAATACTTATAGACCTTGACATTTAGTGAAAATAGAGACTTAGTATAGTAAATCGGCCAATCCAAACATCCCATTTGTAAGAGCTAGTCGAAAAATAGTATACACCGTGGCCCCGAGTAACCCGAAAAACTGTAACTATAGATTCTAACAACTATTAGGAGTAAAAAAAGTTATATGATGTATAGTTGAAAAACGGTTACTTTCCGAGATATTCATTATTTTTTAAATGAATAGTCCCAAGTGTGTAACAAGCCCTAATAAATGTGACTAAGATACTTTTACATTTTTTGTTAAATATTTTAACGAAACAGCAATTAACCTTCGCAGTATTTGATGGTAAGTGACTACGAGTCCAAAAAATTTACCTTTTGTTTCCATTTTTTTTTCCTTTTTGATACCTTTTCCTCAAGCACCTAAGGACATGTTTATAAGGAGGGGCTCAATTTACTGATTTATTTTGTTCCGTAAGACTATTAATGTAAAATGACAAAATTCGACCTATGTTGATAAAACGTTATTTATTTGTAATACCATCAGGAATACGTGGTTAAAAATTTTCGGGTTATTCGGGGGCACGGTGTATTTCTTCAGTAGTAGTACTAGTAGTAGTATATGGTACACATAATCAAAATATAGTACGGTTGGTAACCCTACTTTCTTAGTGGGATTTAAAGTATAATATTGAATTTCAATCCAGGATTCTACTTGAATGCCAAATTTCAACTCCATCCAGTCATTGAATTATCAGCAAATAGCAGCCCACATTATATTATTCTGTAGGTGTCGTACTTTTAGTAATATTTTCACAATATTGTCATTGTTCCGCTACTACAATTTAATCAAATATTGACAAACCTTTGACAAATAGGTAATTATGCTGTTGACCAACTATAATTACAAGGTTGGCAACCCGTTGTTAATGTAATTGGATGTCACTGGCCGCTACTGGCTATTGGCTACCGCATGCGTTTTCGTAACGCATCTTGTTATACAATGCGATTACAAGATGATTGCGAGCGCGGCTCAAGTTTAAAGAGAGAGGCGGAATTCTCGGAAACGGAAGTTTTGTATGGGAAATGTATTCGAGAACATTCTCGCTTCATACGAAACTGATAACGTTTCCGAGAATGGCACATCTCTAAGCGGGCTGAAATGTATTCTAAAATCAGTGTATGTCTAAATTCCAGAACGAAATTCCACTTCTAGTCTAGGCATCTCCCTCACAATCCAGTTGGATGTGTAGAATGGTTTTATCTATTTCTCAACTGTCAGTTTTAATAATGTGGTAAGTCATATATGCTTGATGTAATCATATTTATAAATAAATTGATTGTATATACTCAGAACGTTTTTACGCCTATTTTTCTGTAATTCTGCGCTCATGGCGCACCTATAAAATTCAAACGTTTTGGTCAATTTAAGTTAACTGTTTTTTTAAATCATCATCTATTCGTCAGCTGCCTCCTGAATCCCTTATCTAAGGGCGTTATCATACTAGCGGTTTGCGGGCGAACTCGGCGCGAGTTCGACTCGCGACTGATTTTGTATGGAAACACGCTTGTAAATCGCCCGCAAATCGCCAGTGTGATAACGGATTGACTCTTAACCTGCCAATGCAAAGTTCAAAGTTTCATAGGAGTTCAGATTAGTAGAAGTATTTAAAAAAGCCGTCAGATGAATTGAAACAAATATACGTGGTCAAGTTATACGAAAACCATTTACCTAATTACACGCATATGTGGTTTTTCATTCACAATGACATCGAAAGTGTTCTCTTAACATCAAACTGTACAATGTATGCTAAAATCGGAATCACGGTTATAACTGACGATCCATTTAGAACATAAGTCACATTTAACAAATGTCTCGGGTCTGGACAACGCCACCGCAGACCACAACCGTGAATCACGGTTCCAAACGGTATAAATGCAATGTTCTATCATTTAAATTTGGACCGAATTTAATAGTCACTTAAGATGAATTTCCATTGACAGAAGAACAAAGGTAAGTCTTAAAGTTGTGTCAGATATCAGAACGGACGTTCAGTTATACGTCTAACCCGATTTCCCTTTCTGTAGTCTGGTTTTGTAACTTCGTTTTTGGAGATGAACGGCAATGAATCAATGAATATCCCGTTAAGGTGACGTCACAGTTATAATAGTGGTTTTTTGACTGAAATGAGCAAATTTGTAAAGTTACCTATCATGTCCTCGGTAAGCAATTGAGGATTTTTTCCAATCAATGCATCTGGCAGATCAAACCCTTGAATAGGTTCTGCAAGGAGTGGACAAGTTCGAAATTTTACGGTTTGGTAGCCGTAATGGGGTTAGCTATACGCATGAATTAGGGCCTTCGCTCGATTGTCTTAGATATTTTACACCCACGAAATATTCGTAGTGTACTCGAATTCAGCGTTTTAATTTGGGGCTTGATCTTTTTAATGGTAAGTTTTATCAAAGAAAACAAAATAACATACAGAAAACGTTGCATGCTTTGAGAAGTGGGCGGGAAGTCGACGCTGACTACTTTGTACTGCGGTACTGCCAGATTTTGTTGCAGATGACTGCACCCATTATTGCTGAAACATATTAACTCGCTCCCTCCTCTGACTTGCGCTCTGCTGTTAGACTTGGATTATCACACCTTTGTTACCTCTTAAGGGCGATGTTCTGTTAGCACGGTCACATTATTGGGTTACTGGCTCGCCGTTGTGTAACCAGTCAATGTTCATAATTATTGTTATTAGTTCTTGAAATTATATTGCTTTTAGTGATAAGTACAGTAGAACCCGCTTAATAAGATCACGTTTAATACGATTTCTCGCATAATACGCCACACGTTCCTGCAACCCGAGGCATGTTTTCATACCTGTGGGTCCAGTGAAAAGGGGTGCAAGTCAAATTTATACCAGGACCAAAAGGTCACAACTCTGTAGTATGACTTAAGCTCTTTTGCTCCTAGGTTAAATGTGACTTGTACCCCTTTTCACTGGACCCACAGATACATTTTTATCACGCTTAATACGCTTTCCCGCCTATGACGCGTTTTTGACTGGGTCCCTACTTCAAAATCGTCTTCAGCGAGTTTTACTGTAGTTCAAATATTTAGTTAGGGCCGATACAGACGGACTGCAACCCAACTGCAACTCCCTACGATTTGTATGGGAACTGCATCACAACTGCACGCTGACTGCGGAGTTGCAGTTGGGTTGCAGTCCGTCTGTATCGGCCCTTAAGAATATCCTGATATAGCTGGACTCTCCATATAACTAAAGCTCTTTTAATTTGTATTTTGTTTGGTCCGGTTACTGATCAATTACGTGTGTGATCATGATCAAAAACGAAGCAAGGTGCACCCTTCTGAGACCCTCGGTCATAGCCGTACCTACTCTTTCTGTCCATCTATCGATCTATCTGCCTGTCTGTCTGACTCTCTGACATAATTATAATAGTTTTTCCGAAAATCATTCCTTAAGAGGGTGAACAGGATGGAAGCTTGCTTGGGAATCAATCATTTCTTTAGCAAGTCCCAGGCAAAAGTTAGTGTTATAATATGGCTGGGTGGAATATTCGGCGTTTAACAGCGTTTTTATTCATCATTATCATTCGGAAAATATTGTTGAAATAGGTAATTGTCAAGATAATTTTATGAAATCGAAAGGCAGTTCCGATGCTGAGTCTTTAGACTGAATGAATGAGTAAAATGATAATGTTTACCCGCGCGGTCAAAACGCTTGAATTCACCCGGCTACGGTGTCTGGTTTCCCCCGGAAGGCTGCATAATTATAAATGACTTAGTTGTGAAAACAACCGAATGCCGAGGTCATAATTATGCTCTATAATTCAGCCAGTACCTAACTAAAAATATCGCAATAGTTTATGACATGAGTAGTTTCTCCCATCATTATTACTAATGCGTCTTGATGTCATTATCCTTAACTATCTTCTAACAGACGTATTTTAGAACTAAGCGCATGCAATTTACGCCCTTTTGTAAAATGATACGCATATGTAATGTGTCACTGCTCGTGGGAACGTAATATAATGGTCCATTGGTCTTTGGTCCATATTACGCACGAATTAGGGTCAGTATTGTTTACAACACGATTGTTCGTACAATTGTCGGTTTATTTGTTTTCGACATTTGTGGGATTTATGTATGAACATTATTATTATTACACTTAAAAGTATGCGTTTGATTATCATGCTATGCTAAACTAGGAGCCTGGAGCATTTGTCATTTGAAGAACGTTTAATAAGTCGGCAAGTCACTTTTCTGTACTCCGGCCGGAAAGCGTCAACTTTCGGCCGCTGCGCTAAGCGAAGTTACCGCTTTCCGGCTCCGTCGAACAGAAAAATAGTAAATAAGAAATCCTCAGATCACATGTAATTGTCGGCCGAGGCGAAGCCGAGACATTTATTTATGTATTTGTTGAATGTAATATACTATTAATTTCATTTTTTTTTAAATCATTAATGAAAAGTTAACATTAACCAAAAGAAGAGAATAGGATCAGACATGTAAAAGAGACCTTACTTGCAGAAATAAATTGTTTTATTTTTTTATAATGAATATTAAAGTTTTTTCCTTACACTCACGTCACGGCATCTAGGGCTTCCCGGGATCCCGTTATTGGCTATACAAAAAATCCCGGTAATGGAAGCCGCACTAAGATCACATCGAAATCACTAGGTTGTTGAGTTTAGTTTATTTGTGTCACGTTTCACGAAGCTATCAATTATAATTTAACAAATCTTAAAAAGTAATATGTGCTAGAGTGTGAGTACGATAACTTTGCAGAGTGGAACATGGCAACACCTCCGTTTAAAAGTCATATTTTCATAGAAATTTGACTTTTAAACGGAGGTGTTGCCATGTTCCGCTTTGCATAGTTATTGTAGTCGCACTCTAGTTTAGACTTTTAAAATTGTAACTTCTAACTTCGTGAAACGGAGCAATGATGGTCACTTATTTCAAAAACACACTTGAATCTACTTAGCACATAGCACTCATCCGTTGATCGTTGAGTGCCAATTTCATTAAAAACCAATTGACATTCAATTATGAAACTTGAACTATTTTGTAACCGCTACATTGGTTTTACGAAATGACTTTAGTAAAAATTGTGCAAAGTAAACATGGTCGTAAAAATTGTAATATTATTTTAAATTTTAAGTATTTTAATACCTGCGTAAGCTTTGGCTTTTAATTATTATTTTATGGTGCTATTACGGCATTTATAAATGTAAAGAGTTTTTATGTAATACTTCCGACTTTCCGACGAACTTACTATGCCGGTTACAGATTTGTACTGGAAACTCTGTTGATGCCGTTGATGGTAATATGCTATTTCAATAAATATATTGAAATAGCATATATTTTATTGACCACATTGATAGTTTAGAAAATATGTTTTACATCAATTATCGCCTTAGCTCGTTTTTCCGTTTCTTTCGGGGTACGTATGTCTTTTTATCATGATTTCCTAGAAAAATCAGTGGATGTTACCGGTGAAACTTTGACGCCTAATTTTCGCTTATATTTACCAGAAATTTGGGTAATTTAAGCTACAAAACTATGCGAATAAATGTTGCAAATGTTATGAAAAAATATTTGTGAGACTGACAATATGACAACTCAACGGTGTGAAAATAATGCAAAAATGTTTTGACAAAACATTAAGTAGTAGTCTTTAAACTAAATGTCAATGCGAACTTCAAAATATACAATGGCCAATTATCTATAGTGAGATTCGATAGAACTGAACAAAAACAATAACAAATATGTTGACTGACAATTTGGATCTATTGTCTATGGATTTACTGTGAAATAGTGATGGGAAAGGTTTTTCGAAGTCAAGAAATGGGAAAGCAAAGTCGTATTTCTAACAAAATCGGAAGACCAGAATAATGCGAATAAACGTTTCTTTAATCTTTGTCAGTTATGGTTATTTTTTAATTAAGGCCATAGACAGCTATGGCCTTATACCAGACGACGACGAAGCAGAAAGGAGGATTATAGCGCCGTATGTAAAATCAAGGCCAAGTGCGGGTAGTTCGGAAAACACGCGCGGCTAGAAGATGTTGACACCCGCCTCGCCAGTCTTTTCACAACCATGGACGTCACGGCTTGTCCGAAATGTCAAAATGATGGTCAAGAGTTGATGTGATGGATGAGTATGATTTCACCAGGCCATTGCTGCCCTTGGCTGCCCGCCTTTGTGCGAAACCTATGCAGCAGTTCCTCTTTATTGTCGTCGTGTTTCGACTTCCGGCACCCCTATCACCTTGGCGCCTGTGTGCGCTGCACACTTCGCACACAGGGGCGGCGCAGCCCTGTACCAGGCTCACATAATTTGTAACTTCTTTTGGCGGTTGTAATCAGACGAGTAAAAACGCAAGGATCTTGTTTTAGCCTTTTTCGTAGTTGGGTTTTCCTATATACATTTATTGGATATGGCATTCATTGCCAAAATCTATAATTAAAAAATAATCTTTCCGAAATACTAATCGATATCAAAATGTCATTGTTAATAAAAAGTAATACATTTTTAAAGAACGGACATTCCCATCACTACGAATCCAAAGACATTATAGATTTTTACATTTTAGATGAGTAAAAAAATTTGAGTAACATTTGACATATAGAAAAATGGTATTGACTAAGTTTGTTTTTACTGAAATATGAATAATTAATGGATATTTTAATTAAAAATGAATGAAAATACAAGGTTGATGTATATAAATTGTTGATAAGGCTATGTTCGTTCTTAAAAAGTGCGTGATTACGAAGTAATGAAGGTAAATCCGTTTGTTTACTTGTTTGTCCTTTTCTATTGAATCTCACTCTATAGTAATATACGCTGCCGGAAACTTCACTTTTTGTTCCGGAACATACTGACATTAGTCTCAGCTGATCGGCTATGTGACCTTTAATCTTAAACAAATCTGAACCTTGCAGCTCAAGTCTTAAAGTTCCTTTTCCTTCGTAGATTAGAGCTAATAGAGTCATATGTTTGTCAAATTTGCGTCATTAAGTTTGAGTAATAAGAAAACAATGTCTGTGCCTTCGTCTGAGATTTGTCAAAGGAATTTAAACCCTAAATTGATAGGACTGAAGGTGAAGATAGGATTGCGCGGCGTTGTCAACGCGTTGTGTCATTCCAAATGTTTTTAAAGTGTCGTTAAGGTTTAAGTTGACGTGTAACACTTGGCCATTAAAATTAATACCCCGATTTAAGCCGTCATAAACTTGTAATAAAACTTCACTTTTAGTGTCTATTTGTTATATTGCTTTATTTATTGTCTACAAACTATTGTGAGCACGTACAGTGAGCCGAAGATAAAGGTAACCTCTGTGCCCCGTGCGATACATGTTAGATAACCAGGATGGCTGCTTTTCTCTGGTGTTGACTGTACTTGCGGCTCAAAGTGGCTCGAGAACGACATCGAATTCTGTCAAAATAAACTGAACTAAAAAAATTCTACGTAAGTACTTAAGGCCTTAAATTTATAAACTTTTATCTTGCGCACTTGTGCAATGAAAGTTAAACATACAGTTTATATTTATACTGTACTATAAATAGTAGTGGTAGTTCACAAGTTTGTAACTAGGTACCAGAAGCGTGGCGTCCAAAGAACTCGATTCCTACCGGCTTGCCTTATATGAGGCAATTGAGCACCTTATTCCAAAATGTGCACTAAATCTGCATCGGCTTGCCCAAGGATATATTTTACGCTACGCCACTGCCAGGTACTATTATTAACTGACATTACATCGACAGCTGTAGTCGCTAGTCGTATACATATATGGTTAACCAACATTTAAATGACGCGTTGTCAAAGAAAGTGTTAGCAGAATTCAGTAATTGTTTCATAAACAATCACTTTTAAGCGATAAAAAAGCATTTAGACATAGACTATAAAGACACACATAACAATAAGCATGAAGACATAGAGCAGGCAATCGTACTTTGTTTTTACAACTACCGTTGTATAACCACGATGTAACGTTTATTGCACTAAACACTAGTTATATGGTCTACGAGGGAGGGAGTGAATCGTGAAGATAAACGCGAGATTAGATTGTGTCATTAAGTACCCTTTTGACCATCGAACCAAATTTTGTCGGGTTAGCATGGAGCATAAGACCCAAACAAACATCTTCACAAACTTTCACATTAATAATGTGGATAAATAGATAGAACTAGATGGACTAGCAGATGGATAGTTAGTACCTACATATTAGTAGAATAATTATATTTTTTCAAAGCCGATCTTCAGCAATTTACTACGGAGTAAGATTTCAAAAATCGTAACTGCATTTGTCTATATGAAGAAGCAAGGTATTAAGAAAAGCATTCATAATGTTAATCAACAATTTCAAATCACGAATCATAGATTAACCAAACTTAATCAACTTGAAGAATAACACCAAAGAAGCGTACATTTAAAATTGTACACCTCTAAAAGTAAATCACTGGTTAACAATAGCACTCAAATTTAAGTCTTAACACAATGTACAAAACTTTAATTAAGGTAACATTTGAGTTAACTTAATTCATTTTAAATCTAATTGGAGATACATCAAAATATGGCTTACACGTAACTTACCTAAATGTGATGTGAGCAAGCACGAAACGAGTTGCTTGCAAAGGGTTCCGAGCCACAATAATAATAATAGTATTTTATGCAACAGTTGTATAAGTGGGTTCAAAAAATGCGAATTGCGTGAGTTGCGATACGAGCCGCGAATGCGGCGAGTATCGCAAATAGAGACGCAATGAGCATTTTTTGACTTAATTATACAACGTTGCATACAATACTTTTTCTACGACGAGGTTTTAAATTATAAAATTCAAAATTAATCATAACCTGGAAACAAGGCAAATATGACGTTTGACTGACAGTATGTGTCTATGGTAAACCTTATTTTTAATTTAAAATATACTTAAATTAAAAATACTTTTTTTATGTTGGCATCAATGAATTTAGTTCGGAAAGTTTTGTTCTTCTTAAATTTAATTGTTTGTTAAGTTGGTAGTTGTGCATTTTTACCGTAAAGTTAAAATTAAGCGCTTAATCCTTGACCTAAGTTTAACCTAGATTTAGAAGTCTGTGGCTGCTAGCAATAACGTAAAGTGACTATAACGACACTAGTGCTGTTATGGGGAATAGAGTATAGACTTCTCTGAACTCATATTATGTATGTTCTTATATTAGTGTTCGTGACCAAGTAAAAGACAGATAACAGTACAGGAGTAGAAAAATGATTTTACTACAAAAAACCCGACCGCGGTGCACTTTAAAAGTGCATAAAATTCGCCATTTTGTTTATTTGAACGAACTTCATACCCAGTGACACTCGCGCCATCAAGACGAATCTAATGATGTATCATCATCATTATCAAAATCGGTTGTGCCGTTGAGTAGTTACGAGTGGACATAGGAACGGACATACATACATACTTACATACATACATACAGGTCAAACACATAACCCTCCTTTGGGCTTAGCCGCAGTCGGGTAAAAATGAATGAGGAAATAAAAACAAAACAATGTTCTATTATACACCGTTTGTGATGTCGTCTATGAGATGGACAGACCAGGTTAAAGCTAGCATGAATGCACCAGGAAAGCAGCTTTTAGAGGGGAGTGGCGACGCATCGTAAAGCGTGCCACCAACACCTGCAATAGGTAACGACCACGACCCTCTGTCAAGTCAAGAGATTCCGACAAAAAAGATTTAGTGAATACAAGTTCTAATAGTCTTTTTAGCACCCCAACGAAATGTAGGTACTTACTGTAATCTGGATTGGTTTCAGTAAATTATATAAATCACTACAAATCAGTGGCGTGCACACTCCACTGCCACAAAAAGACACGTAAGAAGGGTAGAAATTAGTAGGGTATCTAAGCGGTATCTTAACACACTAACTACCCTAATTCGCCCTACGCCTATACGCCACTGCTCTATAGATCATTTTGTTAGGGAACTTTGAATCTTTATTCGTCGGTCACGGTCATCATCATCTCCCTGGCCTTATCCCACTTTACGTGGGGTCGGCGCAACATTTTTTTTCCTTCCATTCTCCTCTATCATTCGTCATCTCAGCACTCACTCCTTTCTTTCTCATGTCTTCCTTCGCACAATCCGTCGTCGGGGGTCACGGTAAAATCTACAATTTTTATTTAGAACCCTAAACAGTAATTAAAATTATGACGCAAGAAGTTATAACTTTTCGGCATTGCATTCAGCGTCTAATAATGAATAACCTACAGGTTGGTTTCAGTGTAATTATATTTAATTAGCGAATAACGCACGAGCGGTGCTACGGTAGCATTGAATTGCTAATGCCGTGGAATCTACATGTATTTAAATGTTTATGTGAAAGCGGAGTCCTTCATGCCAAAGTATAAAGACAGAGAAGTAGTCAAACCTCGGCCGCTTAGGAGCGCGCGATATGTATAATATGTCGGCATCAAGGGGTAGGAGTCGTCAGGATGTCCTTCAGATTGCCAATAATCCGCGGTCGAGTGAAGGTTTCCATCGGTTGGGGCTCGATAGTATCACTAACTAGTCATAATAAACCAAGAAATGCAGTGAGGTTGGTTGCGGGATGTGTCCGTTCGCCCCAAAGACTCAGAGGTCAACCATCACTGACTCCAATTCCTTGTCCAGCACAATTCACCATTTTTTCCACATGCAAAACAATAACAGAACGTAACAACAGAACTAAGTCAATTTTTGAATAAACGTCATTGTACCGCAACCAAAGACACTCAAGCATAAACAAACTTGACATTCCTTCGTGGGAATAACTCCGACACTGCGACATGTTACATGTATATTATTCAAAGCCGAAGCGCAGACGGCGCGACTGTTACCAAATTCTGACGCATTCGTAAAACTTTGCTTGCAGTGCGTTCGTTCACAGCGCGCACTCACATTTATGAGCCGCGCGATGTACCTTTTGTTAGAAGAAAAATTACTGCTATTATACTGTGTTCATGCTATGCATAAACTTGGGTATCACTCTTCAGATGGATAAAATGCCTAGACTACTTATAGTCAAAGTATATGCTTAGATTATTTTATACATACAGCCTGTAAATCTAATACGGGTGAATATTGAAACGGTGTTCAGCATAGGACCTAAGAAGCATATTTATATATAACTATTGCTTAAAACCACAATGAAAATATTTACCATACAAAATAATTCGGCCCGCAATGTAACGCAACACATTCAAGTTGACAAACACGCTAGTTGACAGGTACTTTAAAAAAGCTCGTATCTCGCAATGTCATAACAAACATGTATGCGGTACATTGCTGCTCGGTAAATTTTCAAAAATTAATTACGAGGTCACTATTAAGTGTAATTTAAAAAATCATATTCATTAATGATAACACTACTAAACGCTATATCTGGTTTAATTGTTCGCCCGTATTAGACTTACACGCTGTATAGATTGCATAGAGTCGCACGCAGGTAAGGCGAGCCAGAGTTTCGTACATCATTCATATTTATACATACGCCATGTTTAGCAGTTTGAGACATACTTCTAGATTGTACCTACCGGCGGGGTCCCATAGACAAAGACCTATAGGTATGAAAATATCAGAGTAGGATTATGTCAATATTATCTTGAAATATTTTGGGGATGGACGAGTGATTTTTTTGCGTTACCGCTGAGAATGAGGAAAATGTCTGAGAATGGTGAAAGAGTAGAAAGACTGTGAATGGTAGATATTTTCGCTTCTCTTAACGTAAATCTTGTGACAGCAAAATAATATATTTAATGGAAACGATATTTGAGATACTATTGTCTTCGGTTTTCGCGATTATCACTCATTGTAATAAAATAAAACGTCTTAAACGATTAAACCACGTATATTACTACATTTTTTTAAGTCCCGACGTTTCCAGCGTTCGTGGGCGTGGTGGTAATATACGCGATTAATCCGTTTAAGTTGTTTTATTAACCGAGTTAAAAATACGAGGTTATCAACACGACCCGTATGCATGTAATTACAATGATGATTGAGATTTTTAATCAAAAAGTGTACGAAACTTTAAAGTTATGTTATCATATTTTTTGCCATCTTTTCTTCATCATCATTAGTTTCATAAGCCATCGCACGGCGATTAGAAAGAAATTTTCCCTGATCATTAATTATTTCTTTGTTCGCTTGCACTCAAATAATGATTCGTGGAAAGTGAGAAAATCATGGGAAACGTAACATTACGCTCGACAATATGTCGTTAGTGTTTTGCCGGTTTTATGTAAATGCTCGTTAGGTACAACTCTTAGCTAATAAACTGATTATCGTAACCGATTCTTGGTTTAATTTTCTTTGGAAAATTCCTTCGTTGTTGTATATGGGGAAATGTTATAGGAACCTAATTAAGAGTTGTTGTTGTGTTTTCTTTTATTGTGTTATGTTTTGTGACATCGAATTGTTGTTGTAGAGAGTATCCTACAAATGTTATTAGAGTTGGATATGAAAGTTTGTGTATTAAGAGGGTTGGACGTTTGGATAAAAACTGAAGGGATTGAGATGAAATTTGGTATGGAAGTATTGCAAGTCGATCAAGTCCTAGACTGTATCTTAATTAGTTGCTATGTCAATATTACCAACATCTTACTCGCTAAACAGTTTATCACATACCTGACTAATATTGTCTTCGGTTTCCGCGATTGTCACTTATTGTAATAAAACAACTTAAACGGATTAAATCGAGTATATTACTTCATTTTTACGTCCCGACGTTTCGTAACCATTTTCAGCGTTCGTGGTCTACCCAGTCGGTGGTCAGTCTACCCGCGACAACGCTGAAAAGGGTAACGAAACGTCGGGACGTAAAAATGAAGTAATTTAAGTTATTTTATTATCACGTAGTTACGTGGGGTATATTCTGATAGCCCACGACGTGAGGAATCTGAAAAAAAAATTGACTTCAAGGTTTGGTTTGGACCACCCTGTTTGTGCTTGAATTTTTTCTTCTATTTTCATTAATAGGAAAGGGGTAGGTATTCCACAAATTTGGTGTTCAACCGTTTCATGAGTTATCATAGGATAATTAGTTAATTATCCTCCCTCCCGCTGCTTACCGCCGAAACGAAATTCGACTGACCAACAGAAAAATGTTTGTGGACGCTAACTCATGAAACGGTTGAACACCAAATTTGTGGAATACCTACCCCTTTCCTATTAATGAAAATAGAAGAAAACATTCAATCACATACAGGGTGGTCCAAACCTTGAAGTCAAATTTTTTTTTAGATTCCTCACATCTTGTCCTATCAGAATATACCCCATGTATGTTAGCCGATTTTTCGTAGTTTTCGAGTTACGAATTTTTAACTTTTCTTTGCTAAGAAATACTGAGGTGAAGCAATTTACTAATAAAAAAAACCGTTGAACTTTTTTGAATGTTTTGTTTTGTAACATAAATAACATAATCTTGGAAAGTTTCCAAATTAGTAATTCATAAAAAAAATCCTAAAACAGGATTTTTTCATTATCAGAATTTCTTAGCAAAGAAAAGTTTGAAAAATCATAACTCGAAAACTACGAAAAATCGGCTAACATACATGGGGTATATTCTGATAGCCCACGACGTGAGGTGAGGAATCTAAAAAAATGTTTGACATCAAGGTTTGAACCACCCTGTATATGTAATCGGACTATGAATGGAATAGTAATACTATTCACTATACTATAGTGCCACTGTAGTACGCCTTTCGCTGGAACCAATGGGTAATGTATGAAATTGCTTTCACTACACCCATAATGTTCGCACGTCAATTCTGACCGATTTCACATCTAACTATATCGTCGACCGTAGGCTGAATTCCGGTAAGGGACATTGTTTTGCCTGTCCCTTACCGTAATTCAGCCTACGGTCGACGATATCTAGATATCTAAGATTACAACGTCATGCCTATTGGCAAGTGTCGATATAGCTTTCGATGGAGCGAGCCCACTAGGGCAAGCAGTACCAGAAAAGTTTAGTATGGCAGTACCGGGAATTCGAGATCAAAAATGTAAACAAACAACTGTCAATGTCAAAGTGACCTTCCAGGGGTATAAAATCTTTTCTATCTAATGCATGTTTTATATATGAATTTTATTTACCACGTATGCTTTTCAGTAACAGATATTGGGTGGACATTTATAGTTAGTCTAGAAAGAACATTCGCTATTTAACTAAGTAACATATTTTTAAATATCCATACAACAGCGTTTACCTGTGAATTTTTTATTTTTTATAATTATTCCAATGATTTTAGACTAACCACCACTAGCGTTTATTTTTTTTAATGGTGGCAACCCACTTGTTTACATTTTTGATCTCGAATTCGATATTCTACTTTAGAGCCCACCCAAAAAATGCTTTTAAAATATTTTGATAGATTATTTCTGATTCGCACAACTGATTGGAATTCCGTTCCGGCAAAAAGGGTCCAGGCTGAAGTTAATCAAAAATATGTTAATTGTGAGAACAGTAAACATCAGTATTAATATAATGTCTACATCTAAGACAGATCCACAGCCTTAAGTTAGTTAGCCTTACGTCATTAGTTAAGTATTGGGAATTTCTCATTCCCAATACTTAACTAATAACTTAAAGCTCGCTCGCACACCATATTGTCCAAAAGAACAACTTTTTCTGCGTTTGAGCATTTTCACTTTCCGGTGTGCTTTTTTATCAGAAATAGAAAATTTTGGGTTTCTCTTATTTAGAATCACGAATACAATCAAGGAAATAGATGTCCGCAGATAAGCGTCAAGTTTTGTCACGTTTTTTCATAAAAATTGTTTGGAATATCGGGAATTTTTTTTTTCTTACTTGTTATTAAGTAAGAAAAACATCAAAGTGACCTAAACCAGAAAAGAAGGAAAGGTTTAACATATGTGCATACACTGTAGATACTTAATCACAATAATCATCACTAGATTGTACTTCTCCGTGGTCTATCACCATCAACTAATGTGAACTAAATACTAAAAACAATAGACATACGTGTAACAACCAAAGAAACTACCAAACAGTTCACTTTTCTTCGTGTGTATTGACAATTTAGTACCCAATCAGCAATTCTCACCGATGGAACAAAACAGCGACTCGCGCGCATGTCGAAATCAGACAATGCGCGCTTTTTGCGGAAATCGTTGCTCAAGCGGTTCGTGCGACCTTTGGGGTATGGGCCTCGGTACAGGAGAGAGCGGGGGAGTTAATAGCGCAAATAAACTCAAATTTAGAACGAGTTATCCATAAGTAACTAGAAAAGTCGAGATCCCCTTGAAAGGGTTAGGTTATAGTTTTAAGTATACTAGCTTTTTCCCGCGGCTTCGTCAACTCGTTAATCGTCTTAAGGAATATTTCGTTCCTTTACTTTCTCGACCACGTATCTAATGAGGGTGTTTAGAAATCAGAAATCCACCAGCTGGCAGCAGGGTGGCGAAAGGTCTTTTTGACAGTAGGCGTCAAGATCCACCAATCACACCACCTGATTTTGACATATACTGCCAAATAGACCTTTCGCCACCCTGCTGCCAGCTGGTGGATTTCTGATTTCTAAATACCCCAATTGAATAGTTTCATAGGAAAATCGCACTTTTCTACTCGTAACACAGGTGATTTTTCTATCAAACTATTCGATTAGATACGTGGTTGAAAAAGTAAAGGAACGAGTTGCCATTAAATTCTCGTGAGACTTTCACGACCACACGGAAAATTTAAAACTAAGCGCTGTCGATATCTGCGACAGCGCCCGCTAGGCGAGTTTGTGAGAACAATAATGCTACCGCAAAAAAACGGCTGGCATCTGAGCAAAAGTTACGAGCCGCCCGCTAGGCGGGCGCTTGGGCATGTAAGTGTCAAGCGTAGTATTAATTTTATTGCACTCTCATAAAACTTTAACCCCTATTGTAGACTTGTCTGGGATAAAAAGTATTCTAAGTCTATTTTAGTATCTCGAATTTTCAGCATACCAAGTTTCGCAATCCGATTTATTTACCTCTTTCGCGGTTAGGCGTTAAACATTTCTAACTCGCTAGTTTCTTATGCCTTAAAACCCCAAAAGATAATTATATCGGCAAGATTAAATCTTTATTTTGGCCTTAATTTTGAGATGCAATTATAATAAAATGAAGAGCAGTAGAACGTGACATTCTGGCAGCGAAAGCACCATGCTTACAATTAAATAACAATAGTTATTTTGGGTTAAACATATTCATTACCCACGAGTAATAACTATGGCATACTTATCTAATTAAAATAGTTTTTATTGACGATTGTCTCGCGATGTCCGATGATTTTTCATGTGGGAAATGTTTCTTAAATTTTGCTTTAATTACGTCTAATTGATAATAAAATTCTAGACTATTGTTTTTAGGATTAAATCTGAATTGACCTTAATAGAAGTATGATGTTTAATCTCCTGTTTAAATCCTTTAGTTCGCATTAAAAAATAACACATATTATCACTAATAGCTAAAGAGAGCTCTTCTAGAGAAATTTGCATATCTTGACTTATTGTTTAGGTTTTCTTCGGTTTACCTTTTTTCACAGTTTTATCGTGAGGCCTACCGGCTACCTAGCAGTCATTCACATGTCTAGACGATGCAACATAAACAAAATTTTATGCCACACTTGGCCATAAAGTGCCTTTTTCCGCACGCTACGCGCACGGAAAAAGAAGCTTTCTGGCCAAATGTAGACGTAAAATGCTGTACACAACACGGGAGGTAATAAAGAAAGCCCTCGATCGCATATTTACGTGCCTCGCCAACGGCTCGAGCCGCAAACATCTGCGATCTCGGCCTTTGTTTGTATTACCACCCTAGTTGTGTAATATACTATAACAATCACTTGTGTCAATTATTTTTCAAATAAGAGGCTCGATTTTTACAGCTTTGATGTCGCTGCGCCAGTATCTTATGAATAAACGACGCGCCTCATTCTCTTGTGTTTTTTTATTTGCCTTGTTTTTTTTTAAATAGAACAATTCGGTCAAGGGAAGGGAAAGGAAACCGGTGCCGCAGGACAGGACTAGTGCCGTGCAATTTGCCTTCCTGTCCGGTCCAAGTCGCGAAACAAGTTTCGTAGAAATAATAATTGCGACTGTACACAATTAAAACAGCGGCGTAGCCAGGTAAGCCAAGGCCCTGGCTAAACCAATTATAGGTTTTATGTGGTTTTATGATTCGAAAAAGTTTGGCCTGACTAAAAAGTCAGGCCAAATTTCGGACTGGTTTGCAAAGCCCTTACAATCGGATGACGTCTTATTACGCAGGCCCTAAAAGTATATCTCGAGTTACTAAGCATATGGAGATGTATGCAACTCGGTGCTGTCTCTAATGGCCGCGTCTGGCAAACCTCCCCGGTTTCCATGTGTGGCCGAACTTGGCTAGGTCTGTTATACAAGAGCTCGTCGAGGTACTAGCTCTATTCAGGGTCAAAATAAACTCGGGTTCGTCCCACCGGCGTCCCACCCCGCGGCCCCCTCACGATAGCTCCGCCTAATCTAAACGCCTCTGTCGGCCGCTAATGGGTGGATTTTACAGCGTTTCAAACGCCGTCAGCACCAATTTCGACCATTCACTTTAAGAATGTATCCCATTATTTATAATAATAATAAAATCCGAAAATAGTACCTACTATTTTCATGTTTTGATCAAAAATTATGTAATTTTTAAAAGATGTCATCATAATATCGTGATTGGTGATGACGGCGGTTGAAACGCTGTGAAATCCACTCTGATATGTTCTTTAGAGTGTGGTCAAGTGCTTGCTATGAATGTGATTTAAAGGTGATTAATGGGGTCTAGTATTAACATGTCATATATTAGTGATTGTCGTGTGAAGTATAGCTAATTCATGAACAAAATGGGCTGTCAAAGTACCTACGTGGGAGAATGGCGTTCTGTACCGAAATTTTGAAAGTTTACATGTCATATTATATTGTACAATAGAATACAGAGTCATTTCAAAACCTTTGCAAAACATAGTTAAGAGTGCTGGTTTTGTAAAGCGATTTCTCACAATTTGTATCGGTAATTTGACAAGGAGTCAAGTGTCATTTCAGAAATGAATGCAATTAGTTTGCATTTAACGGTGTTTTCATATTGAAAATGTCAAATATAATATGCAATGTCAGATATTTACAATCTGCAGTATCCATATAATAAATAACAAGTATTTGCCATTTTTAGGCAAAGCTACTAGAAAAATAGAGGTTTAAATTATTTGCTTCAACAACCAACTATTTAAATGAGGTGTCTTCAACTTTTTTTTGCATAGCGGTTCGCATCATAGTTATTTATAACGATTTTTTTTAATTGGGAAAAAATTGCCTCACATTTTATCCTTATACAAAAAATCAGGTAATAAATTAATTAGGTAGGTATACGTAATAGAGGACTGAAAAACTGAAACTGAGGTTGACTGAAACTGAGGTTTGAGGTGAACTGAACTTCAACCTCAGAACAAGTTACATACAAAGACAAAATACGCACTTACAAGAATTCACAAGATGTATTATCTTATAAAGATATCTCAGAAACGTTTTGTCTAACCAGGTTCGTAACTCCAACATTAGCAAACAATAAACCGCTTATGTCATATTGTCACAACGCCGCTGCGCCGTTTTTGATATCATCCTCACATTTAGTGGGACATTTTTGTAAGTGGTTTCATCAGCACGTTTTGTAATTTCATTGTTGTTTTTTTAAAAGGCTCGTGTTTATGAAAGTTGCATCAGTGTTTGTTATATTTCAACTTTCGCGCGAATACTAGTTTGATTTTTTTGCAGTGTAATTTTGAGTACAGTTTGTTTTATTCACGGATTTCTTTAAATCTGGCTTTTACAGAAGGAAAGAAAGAAAGCTACTGATTATTTCTTTTGCGAAACATGGACGAAGTTTGTAGCGGATATTTGTGTACTTATAGTTGGAACGAAACCTAAATTGTGTACCTATTAATTGCGGGTTTACTAATATTTCGTATAAAAGTTTGCGTTATACATATTTTAATGTTATCTGTCTAGCAGAATTACATTTCATCATTACGGGCCCATTTAGAAGGGGCGAGAACTCGCATGCGAGTTTGAATACATTGCGGGCTACCCAAGTATAATAATAATACGATGAGTACAGTCGATCGATTAATTGCCTCAGTTAAGTGAAAATCGCATACAAGTTGTCGCCCCGTCAAAATGGCGCCTTAGCCGCAGAGGACACCTGTGCTGTCACTTTTGTCCTCAAACGTTCTCAGCCATCAACATTCAACATCCTTAAATCGTCCGTAGACATTAGGCCACATAATTATGATGTGCCGACACAGTATAAGTATTTAAAATAGTACAATGACTGAACTGACTGAAGACGGTACTGTTACTTCTATAAAATAATAATGTAGTGTCTGTAATTAAATTATTTAAAAATTTTAATGTTGTACCAATGGGTTTATACCTGAATAAATAGTCATTTTTTTTTATTTTATTTATTTATAATATGTGGGTTCAAAGTGTCTCATCATACATCTGAATATGTATATTAAATCTATATTTAGTCTATATTAAATTTATTTTATACTGTGACACTCAAACACATTGATATTAAGACAAAACACAGCTGTAGCCTTAAAAATACTGAACTATTTAAATAGCCAATAAGAATAACTCACTACTTACATTACATATAATTTAACACTAGGTTAAATAGCACGCACAAGTGTTACTAAAACACATTATAAGGTATACGTCTTATATACTTTGACTAATGCCCAACAGTTGACACCTGCTGTCACTTTTATTGCTGATGACTTAACATTCGATATGGTGATTACCTTGATAATGTCAAGCACTGGAACATGTACCTTATTTCGTTAACACATTCAGTGTTAAGCTCCCAAATTTCCTTGGGTTATAGGTTCTTGGCACTGAATGTATTAACCCTTAACTTTACAATGTGCACCACAATTCGCACAAACTCTTTGGCCATCTTTTTTTATTTTTTTCCAACTCCTATAGCACGTTACTGTTGAATCCCGGTGAGGCCTGAATTGTGGACCTTTTTTGCGAAGTTAAGGGTTAAAGTGCTGGTTGCAATGTCTGTGCTGTGTACAGACGAGCGTATATGATCGATTAGGATGCGAACAATGCCATGCGCAAGAGTCTGTCACGACTGCACCTAATGCGCGCAGGGACGGACTCGACGACGTTGCAACTCAATTATTTTGTCATAAAATATACAGTTTTCAATTTTTATACATGATTTACATACCTAATTACCAATACTCTAGTCTCTAGCACAATCGTCCTAATTACGAAAAAAAAAACCGGTCAAGTGCGAGTCGGACTCGCTCACCGAGGGTTCCGTACAAACTCGTAAGTAGATACGTGAATAGTTCAACAAAAACTGTCTGGCCGTTAGCTTAGTAGGAGCAAATAAGTATGTGTACGATTTTTGAAAATTTCTAAAAAACGATGCAATTTAGCAAAACCGTTTTATTTTTCCTGTAATATTTAGGATGATATTAATAATTGGTAATTATTACAGATTTTTCTGTTCAGTAACTTCGAAGATAATAGGGGGGGAATGGTATTTTTTTGAACGTTTTTGGTCATAAATGAAAAAGTACAAAATTAAGAAAAAAAACAAAAATGGTTTTGGAATCTACAAATTAAGCCCTTTCATTTGATATCCCACTCGATATAATAGCTCTACTTTTCTTTTTCCACATCCCATTTCGGATCCCTTTAAAAAAAAAGTAAAAAAGGTATAAGATTTTTTTTCTATCCAATAGGCTCGAGTCAGCAACTTTTAACACTATTCCAAGTTTCAAGTCGATAGCATCAGTAGATCCTGAGATATCTTGCTGTGACAGACGGACAGACAGACAGACAGACAGACAGACAGACAGACAGACAGAGTCGCACCATAAGGGTTCCTTTTTTACCATTTTGGTACGGAACCCTAAAAACGATATACATTTGTATAATATAGTACTTGTGTGCTTAAATCTGACTGACGGTTGGTGTTGCTAAATGTTGCCCGCGTCATTAGATTCAAATAGGTATTTTCGTACCTATTAAATTGATCATGCAGCATAAGTTCCTAAATTGTATAAAATAAGCTTATTTTCCCTATTTATGAGATTACATAGTTACTTATTATTAAATTTAACTGCACGTTTAGCACACCATTGTAAGCCTAAGATCTCTAGAACAATCTATTTTTACTGAACCGTGTAATCGCTCACAATCCGTGTCTGCGCACGCGCATATTAATGCGTAGCACACAAGCGCACCGGACTATCCCGAGCACTTTCACTTCGGTACCTGACCCGGGTCTGTCGGAGTTCAGACAGGTGGAGTCATCATCGTCAGCCTTTATACGTCCCACTGCTGGGCAGAGGCCTGTTCATAGATGAGGGTGAATGGGCTGTAGTCCTCACCTACTTTGGTGACGGTGAAGCTACTTACTTATTCGTCTTTATGCTTATAAAGACGAACAAGTAGTCCAACTTCGGCCGTTTAGGAGCGCGCGACACTCACACAGACGCGCGATAGCACGTCTGTGCGAGTGCAATCCGTACACTACAGGAGCATTCTTACGCATTCTTATTTCTTTGCTTGTAGTGCGTTCGTACACGGCGCGCACACGTTCAAGCGCGCGATGTACCTTTTGTAGGAACAAAAATTACTGCTATTGTACTGTGTCCTCACGCTGGCCCAGTGCGGGTTGGGTACCTACCAGTAGCGTGGCGTCCAAAGAACTCGATTCCTACCGGCTTGCCTAATATCAGGCATTTGAGCACCTTATTCTACAGCTCTTAAGGAAAATGTACACTAAATCTGCATCGGCTTGCCCAAGGATATCTTATACGCCACGCCACTGGTACCTACTTCAATGTATATGTATCTATGCATGTGGAGTTTTGTGAAAAGCCTTGAAGACTCTTAGAACCTTAACCTGGGAGTATGACGGAGACATTCTTTGTTACCTTTAAACTTGCCTGCCGAATTGCCAATTGACTGCAATTTTTTTAAAGAACATCTCTTTTCCTCAGATGAGATGGCGTTTGCTTTATGTACCAAAGTTTTCCGCTCCATACAGTTTTCCGTCTAGCGGATTGGTGTCTGTAGTTTGAGATGCCCTGAGTTTTGAGTACCTGGCTTGATCTACTAGGTTCGGTAGCCACTCGAAGTGAGCAACGGGCCAGCGGGAATAGGTGAAACGGTTCAACCAGTCCTTATGTAGAATGCGTGTTTGAGCTGGAAGTTCCCTGAGAGGATGCCTTCGCGGCATGTTCCACGTCCCGTTTTTCCTTCCACGTGGCTAAACCTACTGAACTTCCCCAAGCTATCGGGCTCCAGTCTACCCACCAGTGGCGTGGCGTAAAAAATATCCTTGGGCAAGCCGGTGCAGACTACGCGTATATTTTACTTAAGAGCTGTAGAATAAGGTGCTCAAATGCCTGATATTAGGCTTACTGCTACCCATGAGCCTAAAATACTGAAAGATCCGTTAACCACACTTGATCTTCAATTCACAACACACTGCTCAGTGTTCTTTAAAAGGAAGTGAAGATAAACGAACTACGAATGGCGAAACGAACTAAGTTTACAGAGATCAGTCCAATACAATACAATCTAAATTCGAGCTCAATATTAATAAATTTGAACTTCACTCTAATATTAGTACCTTGAAAATGGAAAAGAAACATATATAACAAGTCTGCATTAAAAAGTCTTTCAATTAATCCGTGAACCGCGATAATGGTAAAGAACAATGCACCAAAACTATACAAAATATGACAGTAACATAATTACTTTAATAATAAACCATATACTTGCGAGAACCAGCAACAATGGTAAACAAAACGATTAGAAAATAGAAAATTTGACATTAGAAAACCTTGTCTTATCATTGTACGCTTGAGAGATGCCCCACTTGCCATTCATCTTATACATTATTAACTTATGTGAATATCTGAACCAGAAACAGTGAACAGTACAGCAGATAAAACTGGGTCGTTTTCACAACTCTGTCTTGTCTGTGGTACGTCACTTTTACTTATAACAATAAGCTTTTTGTCGTTCAAATGTCAACTCTTCCGGTAGATGGGAACTAATGTACAATGGTGTCTGAGAATTTGGAGTCACCCATAACATCATTTTATTATTAAACATTGTTTCTTTGCGAATCTTTGTTATTTTGTAAACTCAATGGAGGATGTCAGTATTATTAGATAATGATTAAATACCAAAAAGTTAAGAAAACGATACTTCGACACAAAAAATAAATCTATAATAGCGCGCTGCGCGTACGGAAAAAGCCGCTTTCTGGCCAAGTGTAGACATAAAATGATGTACACGACACGTATTTTTTTTTCGGTTTTGCGGTATAAGTAAACATAAACTAGATCTTTATTTCAAATGTATAGCCTTCCTTTATCTACTTCCTAGAAATATTCTTCAAACCTCATTCCACAGTTTACACAAATGCATTGTTAGCAAACATAGACAATGACGCGCGTTCTTTTGTTTTAAATTGTAAGCGGCTGTATGGAGTCTGCGTGAAATTTGCAACAATTCATTATAGCGTACATTATTCTTAATTATGGACATTGTGCGTGCGTACATTTGTAAACATGTTTATTATGTTTATTTTAATAGTAACGTATGCGTGGCTAATGTACTGTAATTTATGTTATTATATTTCTTTTCTGAGTAACTTTTGCTCACGGTTTCGTCTGCATTCTAAACTTATATTTTACTCCGAGTGTAGGTATTTATTTACAAAAATTGCATGTTTCCCTTTTTGAAAGGACTGTTTATCAAACTCTTCTAATTTTCATGTTCAATAGAATATTAAGGACAAGGCAATTCATAGTTACAGTTAATTATTCTTAAACAGTATGTAAATTGTCCGTTGTTCGCCTGACTGAATGCTACTTGTAATATTAAATCAAACCATAATCAAACTATTAATCGCTATCTTAATTAATTATAGGTTTAGTGGTCTGTGATCTACATACATGTATGTATTTCGTCAGGTACTAAGCTAGTACTTACGCGATCGTATTTTCCTTAGAATCTTAGAAAGTACCATCAATAAGCTATCTGTCCAACAGTTTGTCTCTAGTGAGGTAATTACATGCTATGGTAATTTATAACTGCTAACATGCGACTGGTATAATGAATGATCCAATCTGCCTCCGTAAACGTAATTGAGCTGAGACTTGGAAAATTACTCTGCTATTCTACCTTTCTTTCGTTTTTTAAGACATATGATTTTGTTTTTTTAGCGATTAATATTTATTTCATAATGGAATGAAGAATACAATTTCGATATAGGTAATTCAATTTGTCAATAAGGCAATTAAAATTTTAGTTTCTATCCAAGTTTCATGTATTAGCTCAAGTTGACCAGCCTAAGTCTATTAACCTTCGTTTAATTAGGTTTCCTCCTAAAACAAATGCTCATCAGATCAAATCGGCGAATCGATTGCGATCACAAAAAACACTTCCACCGGCAACGGAAGTCAACTTTTTTTCTTTTGTGCATTTCCCGCCTATTGTATTGTCTATGGTATGGTATGTTAAGTTTTTACTTTTTCTGATTACATTCAGGAATCACATTCATTTTGTTGGGTACGTTGACATTGCTGACGTCACATTGTATGAATGTATGAACATTGGTTTCTAATGCGATTGTATGTTCTTGTATTTCCACCGCCACGCAAAAAGTCGACGTTTATTGTTTATGTGACATAATGGACATTTGTTAATGGGTATAAATCTAACAGTTGGTTAAATATGAATGGAGTATTAAAGTACCTACATATGTGCGTATTTATTGTTGAATGCGACGTATCACGCAGGAATGTATCTTTTAATTTTAAATACTCTAACACTTTAACGAAGCTATGTTAGCTGAGTGGTTTGGACATGTGCCTTTCAAGCGAACGTCATAGGTCCGAATCCTGGCTCGTACAGTCGCCATCAGATAGATACAGTCGAGTTCATTTACATCTCCACATATAAGGGAACAAAAATATCTGAACACGCTTTTATGCTCCTGACAATAGGGTCGTGTTCAGATATTTTTGTTCCCGTAAGTGACTGTACATCGGAGCAAATAAGATGCTCACAAACATCTGAACACGACTTTATTGTCAAGGCGTTAAGAGTATGTACAGGTATTTATGATGAAGTGTATAGATATCTGATGGCGACTGACCAATGAGTTTTTCGGAACTTATGTAGGAAATATTATTAGATATTTACCATTAACTTTTCGGTGAAGGAAAAAAAACATGGGGTAGTCCCCAATCCGCAGTGGGCTAGCGTGGGGAGTGGGCACTACAGCCTGTGTGAAATTAGAGTTTTATATTCCTTAGGAATTAGGTATTCGACAGTTGATTGATTACATACTTCCTCGCTCTTTTTCACCCCCTTAGAGAATGATTTCTGGGATGAAAACTATCCTATATCCTTCCCAGTGTCTCAAACGATCTCTATACCGAAGTTCATTTAAATCGGTTCGTTTATGTGTAAAAAGGTAACAGACAGAGAGACAGAATTACTTTGATATTTAGGTGTAATTACTAGTAGTATTAACAGTACCTATTTCATGTTCCAATTCAGGAATTGGTCTACTTGTGCTATCTCATTCCATTCAACTGTTACCGCATTATTTATTAACAAACATCCTGACATCTTCTCAAACTTAAACTTTCACACTTATAATATTATAATAGAGTAGGCTAGAGAATAATAGTCACGAATATTAATCTTATATTATCTTGTTGCGCAGGAGTTGGAGCAAGAGAAGCACCTGCTGCGCCGGCGGCTCGACACGACGCAGGGCGAGTACGAGGCCCGCATCATCGAGCTGCAGAACGACATCCGCGAGCTCACCACCAAGATCGGCTCCCGGGACACCTCCGTCAAACAGGTAGCTTGACACACAGCCACTCGCTTGCTTACAGTAGCTGTACTTACCTGTCACAGCACTTGTGTTATAACAGCGTTGAATGGGAAATAGCAAGTAAACGATGGTGAACAGTACCGATGGCAACGTTGACGGCCGACATTGGCGGTGAGCTGCAGCGGCGAGCGACGGCTAAGGGTGGGAACGAGAGCCCGTGCTCCGACCTTTCGCTTACACGTCGTGCGCCGCTTGCCTTTTGATAGAGCAATCGTACGGGGATCGCAGTGTAAAATTCCCCGAAAGTATACCCTTTCAAACAAAAAAATAATTTTCCAAATCGGACCAGCCGTCTTCGAGTAATCGCGTAACAGACATACAAAAAAAAACATACAGACGAATTGAGAACCGTCCTTCTTTAGAAAGTCAGTTCAAAGGAAGCTAAATGGATTGCAGTGGCGTGGCGTAAAAGATATCCTTGGGCAAGCCGGTGCAGATTTGGCTTACATTTTCCTTAAGAGCAGTAGAATAATATAGTCAAATGATATTAGGCAAGCCGGTAGGAATCGAGTTCTTTGGACGCCACACCACTGTGGATTGTCTCAGAATAGAGACATACTCTTGAATATTTTGTAGCCTTTGCATTAGTTTCGGGGAGACTAGACGAACGGGAAACGTGGACGAAATGGGAGTGTGGACGAGTGAACCCAAGCGCCCCGTTAGCCCCCGCTGGTCCGTTGCTCACTTTGAGCAATCAGCGAAACTTCTTGATGTCCGGTTAGGGTGGCCAGATGGTCGGGAATTGGCGGGATTCTCCCGATTTTTTGTATGTCCTCCCAACTCCCGACTAAAAAGAAAAACTCCCGACAAACGACTTCAATTTAAAACTTAGTCCGATCCACTCAAGGTGATCCGGCCAGCGAATATTTCTGCTCTTTCAGGCTAAAAAGCCCGTGGGGCATCTCCCGACCAAAGTCTCAAAATCCCGACATATTGTTTCCTGCTCCCGATATAATAGGGTAATTCAATCTGGCAACCCTATCCGGTGCTAGCAACCTGCTTGCAGGTCTCTATACTCTAAGCCCTCACCTGCTTAGATTCCTACTCAAGAGACACTAGGACTTGTAGGTAATGTCAAGCTTAAAAAAAGCCCCATGTGCCTTTTCCCATTTCGTCTTGGTACTTGTCCGTGTTCGATAATATAGCCGTTTTTCTCCTCTGTTAACCATCGATGTTTTTATCGAGAAAAATAGAAATCTCTATTCGCTCCGCTATTTGCTGTTCGGATAAAAAAATACCGCTAAACAACACTACAATGTGCACAAAAAATTAAAGCGCGGATGCATTCAGCCAGATTTTTTTTATTTCAACTCACCATGCCCAGTTCGGATTTCGGACCGTTATTAGAGACCGAATTTTCGCAAAGTACAGTTTTTTATTATTATTTGCGGTTATCTGACACGATAAGGTCGCGGGGTCATGTCGAAATTGAATCGGCAGAAATCCTCGTTTTGCAACTTTGGACGACAAACATCGTCGAAACTAAAGAAGAAAAACTGGCCAACTGCGAGTCGGATTCGTGCATGAAGGGTTCCGTGCCATTGACGAGCATAAGCACACCAAAAAACACCTTTCTTGTATAGAGACCCCCTTTTATTTTTAATTTTATTTGTTGGTAGAGCACTAATAGAAATACACTGTGAAAATTTCAAGTCTCTATCTATTACGGTTCCAAAGATACAGCCCTGTGAAAGATGTACAAACAAACAGATAGCGGAGTCTTAGTAATAGGGCTCCGTGGGCAACATTTGGGTACTTCCGTAACCCTAAAAAGCAAATAAATTGGAAAATCAATCTTATCGCAACAAATTTGGTTTTAAAATAAAACTGTTTCGTGTAGAATTTGTTTCGTTATATAATAGAACTACCGGTGTTGGCAATATTTCTCGCTTATTAAAATTAGTAAGGGCAATAATTTTACATAAACCTAACGATGACAGCGTGTAATTTCAATTTCAAAGCTGTCATAGCATTGAATTGTGAAAATACGTTGATATTTTTTCATAGCTAAAGAAAAAGGTGTAGAGAATAATGTATAAAGGCATACATTACCTACTTACCTATATATATATACAAATACAAGTAAAGCGATTTACTTACTGGAATATTTATCTATTTTCCTACCGACCGAATTCGAAGCTACAACGAATGACGCCCGGGGATATCTATGTTGCCACCCCATAAGCCTTTTTTTTGTTTTATGATCGGGGGGCGGGGGGGGGGGGGAGCATTTGTCCCGGAAATTAAATGCCTGCTGAATCTGGCAACCCTACCTATATCACAAGTAAAACTAAGTGACAAAGCTTCAGTATTCCAAGGTTCTCAGATGTATTAAGCCAGATCTCACATGGGCTCCCTTCTCTCCTTTTTGCATCGCGTTTTGCAACCTAAACCGCAATTCTCAATTGCAAGATGCTATAAACTACATTACTTCGCGATTCGTTTTTGTCTAACCGAGTAATAAAACGACGTATTAGATCATGGCTGCACGGCAAATTCATGCAAGTTTATTTGCATTGTGCATTTGTTACGCTAAAATATGCAGTTTTGGACGTAACGCGAATCGTTGATCTTATGCGCCGGAGCTGCTGAAAAAATACATACCTATCAGTTTAATTTTATGACTCGACTGGGGGTAAATTGACGCTTTTTTGTTATTTCTCCAGTGGTGGAAATAGTACATTACACAACTAGGGTGGTAAAACAAAGAAAGGTCGAGATCGCAGATGTTTGCGGCCCGAGCTGCAAGTGAGGAATGAAAATATGCAATCGAGGGCTTTCTTTATTACCTCCCGTGTTGTGTATGTACATCATTTTATGCTTACACTTGGGCAGAACGCGGCTTTTTCCCTACGCATAGCGTGCGGTAAAAGCCACTGTATGGCCAGGTGTGGTATAAACGATATTTTTGTTCAATGATAAGTGCCATTTCCGATCTCCATGAAATTTGGTACGAGTATAATTGAGGCCAATACAATTTTTAGTTCAAACACGGGCAGAATCGGTTGAGGAAATATGGAGGAAACCGCAAGATCTACGTTCGAGGCGAACTACTAAGTACTTATTGTTGTAAAATAAGAGGCAATTGCAAGGCCCTTGCAGTCGTTACGAAACAAAATAATAACCCCAAAATTATGAGATTTCCCATTAAGATTCCGTAAATGCTAAAACAAAGATACACTCGTAACGGTTGTAAAACATTTCTAATAACAGCCCTTGTTAGTTACAAAACATTTGTAATTCGCAAGTACGTCCGAAATCCGAACCAAGCGGCCTAGAACATTTTAAATGTTTTCAGTCCAAATGATGACCCAAGTGTTAAAAATTTCTGCCAACTGATTAAAGTAACTATATTAAGTTTTGTATTAGGTTAAAGAATAACGCAGCTAATATGTGATCTACACTACATGTAATAGAGTATAAGTGAAAAAACTCGATTTAAGCTTGAATTATGACAATTTAAATTGAAGTAATGTTTGATCTTAGAGAGCAACATCGACTTCATACTTCTACCAACCTACGCGTGCGTACGTTGTGCTGATCCCCCCGTAAAAAATGGCAAACTGTGTATCGACTTTCCCTGTGTCGCTTTAAGTATGTGACACAATATTCCTCTATGACAAATAAACAAAATTCATATCCCAAGGATCTTGAAATCAATAGCCGGACGGAGCCTCACCAACAGAGAACTGAAGCCATTTCTAGTAAGCCGGCTGCTTGTACTTACGAGCCGCACACACCAACTAGTTTTTTCCTATTGCGAGCAGCGCGCACACATAGTTAACCGGCGGACTAGACGTGCTTCAGTTCTTTGCTAGCGCGGCTCCGTCCGGTTCTTTATTTTAAGGTCCTTGCGGTATCCGGTGATTTAGTGGCATTGATTTCGGTGGCATCATCAATGATCTGCATACTTTCGACTATTTTGCAGACAACTACGTCATTTACCAGATATGTGAAAATACTCGTATCATGCAAATCTCCAAACGCTTCAACATTATAAGATTAAATCCGCAACGCAGGCTTCGTCAGGTGGGTACAACTTCAAATCGGCAACAGGCTTCGTCACACTTACCAACAAAAGTAATCCGCAACAGGCTTCGTCACTTCAGCTTACGTTAAAAAAGCATCGCCCCGAACAAAATGCCAATATCAACTGCATATAATTAAAACACAATAGTTTTGAACAACGGTGACGTTGAAAAAACACCAAGACTCCTCTTAAGACTTAAATCATAGGGAAAATAGATTGAATAGAAGAGCTTTATACAACCATCTAAGGCCCCTCAAAATCTCTGATCTAAACATCAAGCGTGGTTAATCGCATTAATAGGTGTAACTAATTTAACCAATTCTGCCACGCGGATCTAATCTTTATTGCGATGTGGATAATGCTGGTTTTGGTTTGAATTTGTTTTGCGAAAGAGTTTTTTAACAAGATCGCCTGGAGGACGTCACGGGCCGTGACGGGTTGCGACAGCGAGATGTGTTGCATAATGAGGTAAACAAAAACATTGTCAACGCGCTGGTTTTAATTTAGGGTGTATATACCTTTTTTTTTTTTTTTTGACGGTGCCTAGGGAGGCCCGATGTTGGTTGGGGGGGTTATGTGGGACTCACTAGGGTGTATATACCTAACAATCTCGTGGGTGTATAACACTGTGTGTAACAAAAATATTCTGACGTTACAAATACGATGATATGTTGGTATCAAGGACCATTAAAACAAGAGGCCTGTCAATCTCCATACTTTGGATCGTACCCCAACCGCAACGGGATTTCCAGGCAAAAACTAGATGGCGCTATAAAACTAAACATTTAACGATGTTATAATAGAACGAAGAAACATAGTACAATAACAATCAGTTCGTAAACAGCTAATAATAAATAAATTCTAACATTTCAATACTGTGTCACGCTTGCAAAGTTGAATAATGTAAATAATATAATTCTTATACCAAGCTTTTACATAGATGGCGTTGTAAATTCGGGGAACAGCTTTTTGTACGAAGAATGACAGTCCTCTTGTTTTAATGGTCCTTAGTTGGTATGTAGATACAGTCAGCCAAGAGAGTTTTACGGGACAACAACATTGAAAATACGGGACAGGCCGTTTTTTTATTAAAAATCATCGTCATTTTTTTATTACCTAATAAATTTGGCATAAGTAATCAATTAAATAACCTATACAATTGCTAAATTTTTTAATAAAATACTTTAAAAAACAATATTAAATATTTAAATGAAATACCCTTAATCCTATAATTAATATTTAAAAATAATGAGGAAAAATCAACAAAATAACGAAAGAAAATAAAATAAATATTTTAAAATACAACAATAGGCTACTTGATGACAGTTCAAATCAGCTTCTTTTTATGAAGTGTCAAAACGCTCCGAAAGTATGCAGTTTAGTATGAAATACTATCTTGTGACGTCATGCTCAACATGGTGCCTTATTTTTAGTTTTCGTCATTGTAAAATCATTGATGGCACGAAAATAAGTTTGAATGATTTTATCCGGGCTGTTTTGGAAGCGTAATTTGCTGGTTAGAGTTAATGAATTTATTTTGATTGTTGTCAAATACCCTATTTGAATCATAAAATTACGGGACAATGTACTGTCCCGTATTGATTTCGCCAAATTACGGGACAGTGAAAAATTCGTGCCTGAATTCGGGATAACCCGTAAAATACGGGACAGCTGGTCACCCTAGTGTTCTTTCTACCTTTGAACACTAATACCAAAGTATAAAGACGAACAAGTAGTCCAACTTCGCAACGCGTGAAAGCACGTCTGTGTGAGTGCGATCCATACTGAAAGATTCTTACGCATGTGCGTTCGTACACGGCCCGCAAACATTCAAGCGTGCGATGTATCTTTTGTAGCAAGAAACATTACTGCTATCATACAGTGCCAATATCAGGTATTAAAGTCGAAAAACGATAGACCACTTTCTTTACTCATAGGTCACGGCACATGGTCATCTTCTGATCCGTGCTATTCTAGAGAAAGGGAACGTGCACAACGAAGGTGCTGCCAACTGGTGTCGCCAATCTAAATCATATACCCTCTCATGCTGGGGCCACATTGACGAAAACGCCGTTAATAACGTTAATTTATCGCGTTGAAGGAGGATTAACGTCAGTGTAGCTACGACTTACTATATTTGACATTGACACTTACATATTATCATTGACATTGACAGCTCGATTTGACAGGGGCGTTAGTTTCCTTTATGGTCTGCCCGTGTCTCTTTTGTCGTTTAGTACTGCCACCTATAGTTCGTGCACGTTCCCTATATGTTAAAACAAAATATTCCAATGCCGGAGGCCGGAGGCCAGCATCTAATTATTAAGGATGTGCAGACGGAAAACCAACTTCGACATCCTCCTCTGATTGGCGACTATCAGGACAGCATAATGGACGTTGCAGCGTTCGTTTCCGCCGTTGGTTCTTATGATGTTGTATATCCTGTTTATTTATGTTGAAATCAAGAAATCTAACGTCAGAAGTGATGAGGATGCTGAAACATAAGAAACGTTTAAGTCCCTGACATTGTCTCAGGATCCATTTTTTTTCCAATAGTTTGACCAATGTTACATAATAGATGAGATTCGTAGACAAACCAAGGTCACCGACATAGCAAACTGGGTAAGCAAACTGGAGTGGCAATGGGCAGGGCACAAGGGCACATAGGTCGAAGAACCAATGGCCGTTGGGGCAGAAAGGAACTCGAGTGAAGCCCACGTACTGGCAAGCGGGACGGCCACCTGGAAGGTGGTCGGATGACCTGGTTAGGGTTGCGGGGACTCGCTGGATGCGGGTCGCTTCTATCCGGCCCATGTTGAAATCTATTGAGGAGGCCTGTGTCCAGCAGTGGACGTCCTATGGCTAAAATGATGATGAAGATGACATAATGAAAATCTTGATGTTAGAAAGTATCCGGAGATACAGATCTAGCTTGCATGGCAGTATTGGCAGTGAACAAGTACCATATACGAGTAAAAAAGTCTATATCGACATTTTAAAAATTGAGAATGAATGAAATTCCGACTTTAATTATAATTCCCAAGCCAATAGTGCTATTAGCTATTACAAGCCATCATATTAAAGCTAATTTGATGGGTGTGTAAAGCTAACATTGACCGTGCGGCATTGGGGATGAAATACGGGGAAATTACGCAATTTTAGCTACGTAGTTTTTGCCCTTGACTGAAACAACATGTCACCTTCGCGTGGAATGTCCGTGTAAATACAACCAAGTGGTTCGTGTAATATTACACTTGGCGCTGGCTAGCCAGTTTTGCTTGAACTTGGCTTGACATGCTGCCGCGTGTCTAGATACGTAAATACAACATTAAAATTAGGCGAGTATGATCGCGTTTACACACTTTACAACCAAGTTTAAAAGTAGGTAATCCAAGATTTTTTCAGACTATTGTACTGAACTGAAAGGTTGAGGCTAAACTTTCAAAATCCCTCAATTTTTAAATTTTCCTGGCTTCTTTCATTGTAATTAAGTAGTAAACAGTGACGTGGCGTAAAATATATCATCCTTGGGCAAGCCGGTGCAGATTTGGTTGGCGTACATTTTCCTTAAGAGCTATAGAATAAGGTGCTCAAATGCCATATATTAGGCAAGCCGGTAGGAATCGAGTTCTTTGGACGCCACGCTACTGGTAGTAAATAAATTTTTTATAACCTCTCTGAAGGTAAAAACCGTGACTCGTGACAATGTCAGGAATATTGTATCACCTTTTCCTCTGAATTTTCCAATTTTTCGTCTGGTAACGGTGTAAATCAGTATTTTTCAACGTGTGGGTCGCGGGGGGTCGCGAGGCTTCATTAGGGGGGTCACAAGAGGTCGAGAGGACTACTTCAGTAAAAAAAAACGATAAAGTTTAAAAAGATAGATTTCATGTATGTCATACATGATCAAAAAGCGAAGGGGCGGGGGGTCGCGAAATATTTTTTCTTACCAGGGAGGTCGTGTCATGAAAAAGGTTGAAAACTACTGGTGTAAATGATACACGGGACCTTATTATTATTAACCGCGTTGTAAGCAACGTGCGAAAACACGGCTTCAGTAAACCCTCAACTGCTGCAAATGGGATTACGTCCGAAATGCTAATTAGGCGGACAAGTGACGGTCCAAGGGTTTCTTTGGGCAATCGACTTGCATGGTAATCGTGTTACAATATCCTACTGTCCTACAATATATATGACGACATGTTAAGGGCATCACATTTGCGATTTGCAGGCGAGCTGCGTGCGAGTTTCCATACAAAACCACTTCTCAAGTAGCAGACAGGCTGTAAAACAGCTTATACAGCTCTTATAGCGCTTAAACTGGAGGTATAATAGCTGTATAAGCTTTTATACAGCTTGTGTGCTACTTGTGTCCACGAGCAACACTTGTATGGAACTTCGCTTCTAACTCGGCCGCACTCGCTCGCAAATCGCAAGTGTGATAAGGCTCTTAGCTTAGTGGGAGTGACACAGCCTACGAAGCTAGTGGTCCCGGGTTCAAATCCTGGTAAGGGCAAATATTTGTGAGATGAGCACGAGTATTTGTTCCCGAGTCATACTAGCCCGATTCTATCGAGGTGGACCGGGACAAGGCGACCTAGATCGACCCTAGGCACCCCCGGCACCCACCCAGTTCGACCCAATTCGTGGGTGGTCCGGCTAGCGACCTGGTTCGACCCCAGGGAACGCCACGGCCGACCACCTGGTTCGACAATGCCCGGGTATGGGTTGCGAATTTGTCAGATTCTAAAAAAAAATCCTGAGTCATGGATGTTTTCTATCTATTTAAGAATGTATTTGTCTATACATATAAGTATGTATATCGTCGTCTATAGTACCCATAGTACAAGCATTGCTTAGTTTGGGACTAGCTCGATTTGTGTAAGATTGTCCCTCAATATTTATTTATCCTACTAATATTATAAATGTAAATCATATTTCGGACTCGTTGACGGCAAGGTTGGCCTACACAGTTTTTGGTCAATTCGAATTTTTGTACCTGGGAATGGAATAATCTTAAATAGATAGGTACTACGCTTGCACTGCAGCACATGATAGTCCGAATGGGAGTTGACGAAAGTTATATATACTTGCAGTGAGCAAGCACTTACTCCAAAACTAATGTTATTGTTTAAACATATTGGTTCACTCAAAATTATTATTACGAGTTTGAAGCCGTAATAAACTATTGTTTCGCAATTATTAATGTAACCGCACTAACCTTGTTAATGATACTTCGGATCCGAAATGCCCAACAATGGCATGACCCTGGGTCGGTCCGCGCGATATGGACCGAGGTTCACGATGGTAATCACATTCGAGCTTTTTTGTCGCTAGGGCCAAGGATAGCGTATTGTTTTAGTGTTAAAGTGGATAAAGGAGGTAATTAGGACCTTATTGTGTCTGTGCCTTTGTTTAAATCTAGGATAATAGTCCATTAAACTCAGTAAGTTAAACTGGAATGAGGTTCGATAAGCAGGCCAGACTGTTTTGAACACTGGGCCATTTTCGGTAATTTCAATTTCAGAATGATGCATTTTTTTATTACCTTAGACTGGCAGACGGCCCAGCAGGTAGGCGGCTTTTTTACGGGAAAACGTTCATCATTACACACAAAATGGCTGTTTAGGTAAACAACGAAATATCTGAGCACATCAATCAATAATTTTGTTTCAAATTACTACCATTGAACATCGGAAGAGTGATGAAAAAAAAAAAAATGGGATTTTATAGAATAACACCAATTTGAGAGTAGCATTGATTAAGCCAACATTCACAATCATTCTACGGTGTCTAAGTGCTTGAAAGTGTTCCAGTAGTCACCATCTTGCATGTTAAGTCATTAGCAATAGACCTGACATCAGGGTGTCAACTATTGGGCATAAACATGTCAAACACTAGGACGTTTACGTGTGCGCTTATTCTATATATCATGTTATCTATTTTTACGTCGGTGGCATATGGTGTGCTTTTTATAAACGTATCACGTCATATTTTAGTGATAGCATTAAAACGTTGCCAATCTCCTATTTCTAGGCAACCTTGACTTTGAAATAGATAATCTGAACCCATTAAGTAATTTAATCGCTATTCAAATGTAGCATTAGCCATTCTTTTAGGAAGTCGATAGAAAGTTCAAGGCTTGGCAAAGCTAAATATATTCGCATAAATGAAAGCGAAATGAGACAAGGTGTTAGGAATAGGAAGGAAATAATTATAAGGCATTATTATAACTATGATTATCTGGCACTTTGAATCGTAGGTACAGACTATTTAAGGGGTACACGGAAAGAACATGTCTAGTCACCTTTTTTTTGAAAATGAGATTTTAATCTCAAAATGTAGAGCTCACAATGAACTATAACTTACCTCTTGATTACAGGTAAATATCTTACAAAAAAATATGTATGTATATGTATTCATTCACTTTTAAAGAGATGGTTACCATAGTAATTGTTCCCGATAACAAACTTGCAAACCACTATAACTCAAAAAGTTACTTAGGTGACTAGACATCAGTGGCGTGGCGTCCCAAGAACTCGATTCCTACCGGTTTGCCTCATATTAGGCATTTGACCACCTTATTCAACAGCTCTTAAGGAAAATGTACGCCAAATCCGCACCGGCTTGCCCAAGGATATCTTTTACGCCACGCTACTGCTAGACATGTTCTTTCCGTGTACCCTTCATTTGATGCTAACTGTAAAGTCAGCGTCAAATAGTCTGTAGCATCTAAAAGCTATATTTATATCGTAACGTCTTTAACACTACAGGCACAAGGGCGTGTTACGATATATATGGCGTTTCGGATGCTACAGCCTATTAGACGTTGACTGTACCGCGGCTGATTGTCCCGATTTGTTCTCTACATATTTATCATCCGACGAAATAGTTACTGTTAATCGGATTCATAATTCTAATCCTATCTCTTTCCAACAGCGCGATGAAGAGAAAGCCAGCCTGATAGCGGAGCTGACGGCGCAGAACTCGCGGCTGACCGCGCAGCTGAAGGAGTCCTCGGCCACGGAGGCGCAGCTGATGGCTCAGCTGGAAGGGCTCAAGGACCAGTGCTCCATGAGGAAGACCAGTCTACAGGTAAGCCTATAGAATCAACATAGGCTAGGTCAGACGTCCATAGAAGCTATAGACCAAGCTTTCTACCGGGTTGCCTATTTTAAGGTACTCGAGCATCTTTTGGTTACTGTACTCGGAGAAGTATGAAACATTTCAACCGAGTTGACCGCGGAAAAAATTTAATGAAATGAAATAAAATGAAATAATTTATTTGCTTTAGATATGGTTACAAAAGGTGGTAAGAAATGGGTTAGCGTCAAGTCATATCTAACCAATAATTTGGCATGCAAAACTCAAAGATAATGTTAGCTGACACTGGTAGAGATATTTTTACAATACAATTTCAATTTAGGTGTAGATTAACTAAATATTACAAAGTTATTATTATGTTATATAGGAGCATACAATTTTGAACAGTGAATCGATATAAAATTGTTAAAATTTAAATGACATCAAATAAACATATTGCGCACTAGCGCCACCTGTTGTGAGAATATAGTTAAGTAAGACTTAATTATGCTATCTGTGGTTTTGTACCTTTTTAAAAAATAAACTTCTTCCTTTGTCAGCATTCAAACTGAAACGTTGTTTTATTAGGTTATGGCCCAGTTATGCCTTTTAGTTAAAGTTACAAGTAGTAAAAGTCAGTGTTTTTTACTAATTAGCTTAGGCTGTGCTGTTCAGTTTGTGACTGTTTAATGGTTGAGACAAATCAACAGAAATGGCGTCAAATTCCTTTCTAACTAATGTCCCTAAGTTGAAAGGGCGGGAAAATTACCCAGAATGGGCTTTTGCGGTGGAGAACCTGCTAGTTTTAGAAGGCATGGAGAATTGCATCAAGCAGGAAACAATGGCCACAGCAGATACGGCCGCGGCGGCGGCGTACGACGCGAAAGCCAAAGCCAAGTTGATTCTAACCATTGATCCATCATTATATGTTCACATTAAAGAGGCTACATCGACTAAGGATTTGTGGCAGAAATTAAAAACCATGTTCGACGATTCCGGCTACTCGAGAAGAATAACATTGTTGAGAAATTTAATTTCAATACGACTCGACAATTGCGACTCCATGACGAGCTATGTTACTCAGATTATCGAGACAGCGCAAAAATTAGCAGGAACGGGTTTCGCGGTGAACGATGAGTGGATTGGAAGTTTATTATTGGCAGGATTACCGGAAAAATATTTGCCGATGATCATGGCCATAGAACATTCCGGAATCGCCATTACAGCTGACGTTGTAAAATCGAAGCTCATTGATTTGGCAGGTAACGATTGTGAATCCGGAAGTGCGTTTATCGGCAAAGGACAGAATTGGCGACAAAATCAGGCTGGCCACACTAAGTATGACGGCGCTAAACAATATGGCGTCGGATCTCATAATAGTGTCAAATCTGTCACTGTCAATAACAAAACGAAAATAAAGTGCTACCGGTGTAAAGAATTTGGACATTACAAAAACCAGTGTAAATTAAACAATCAACAGCCCGATAAAATCAAGAAAACAAACGCGTTTTCCGCAGTTTTTCTCAACGGAAACTTTAGTAAACAAGATTATTTTCTGGATAGTGGAGCAAGTTTTCACATGACAATGGATGAAAATATGATCCAGAATGCATCACATACGCCGATTGCTAAGGAGATAATAGCAGCTAATAATTGTGCTATGCCAGTGTCATGCTCGGGTGATGTGGACATTATTACGGTAACTCCTGAATGCAAGTACGAAGTAACGATGAAAAATGTTGTTTGTGTTCCTAACCTCTCCACGAACTTAATATCTGTTAGTCAACTGATAAAAAACAATAACAGAGTGGAATTCAAGAAGGATTGTTGCCATATCTACAACAGACAGAATGAGTTGGTGGCTGTGGCTAATTTGGTTGATGGCGTCTATAAATTAGTCATTGAGCAGAAACAGTGTTTGTTTACACCCTCATCAGCAAGCAGCGAATTGTGGCACAGAAGGTTAGGCCACTTAAATATGAACGACATGAACAAGATGAAGAATGGTGCAGTGACAGGGGTGTCTTACAGTGACAAGACAGTGATTGACAAGAATACATGTACAGTGTGCTGCGAGGGCAAGCAGTCGCGTTTGCCATTTGGCCATGCAGGAACCAGGAGCACTGAAGCGCTGCAAGTTGTCCATGGCGATGTTTGTGGACCGATGGAGGTGACGTCTATTGGAAAAGCAAGCAAACAGAAGAGTCTGAAAGGAACTTGGCCGTTGAACCAGTAGCTGAGGCCGTCGTCGAGCCAGTTACTGAAACAGTTGCCGAGTCAGTCACTGATCCAGTACAGCCACCTCCACAGCCAGTAACAAACCAGAAACGAATCAGGAAGCCGCCTCAAAGGTATGGTTTTTCTAATCTCTGTGAAGCATCACCTACATCTTATCCTGAAAACCTGAAAGATCCGTCTAGCGTCCGTGAAGCTCTGGATAGTCCAGATAAAGAAAAATGGATTGAAGCAATGCAGGACGAGTTGCAAGCGTTTGAGGACAATAATGCTTGGTCCCCGGTGGATCAATTGCCCTCAGATAAAACATTAGTGCAGTGTAAGTGGGTTTTCAAAAGAAAAGTGAATAGTGATGGTAGTGTACGTCATAGAGCGCGTTTGGTTGCCAAAGGCTACACGCAACGGCCTGGTATAGACTTTGATGAGACTTTCTCGCCGGTTGTCAGATTTTCAACACTTAGAATGTTATTTGCATTGTCAGTGCAATTAAACTTAGATGTAACTCATTTAGACGTTAAGACGGCCTTCTTAAACGGTCTCTTGAAAGAGGATATTTACATGATTCAGCCAAATATTTCAGATGTAAAGACAAAAACAATTGTTAAGCTGAATAAAGCCATTTATGGCCTAAAACAGTCCTCTAGGTCGTGGTATGAGCGTGTAGAGCAATGTTTGTGTGATTTGGGGTTCAAAAAGAGTCGTATAGAGCCATGTATATTCACAAAAATGAATGATAATGTAAAAATCATTATAGCTCTATATGTAGATGATTTCTTTGTTTATTCAAACAATGCATCAGAAACTGAGAAAATCATTTCTGTGTTGAGTTCTAATTTTAAAATCAAAAATTTAGGACAGGTTCAGCAATGTTTGGGTATGCGTGTTAAAATTGATAAAAAATGTAACACTGTAACTCTAGATCAAGAACAGTATGTAGAGCAATTATTGGATAGATTCAATATGTCTAATTGTAAAGTTGCTAGTACTCCAATGGAATGTAAATTGGAAATAAGTAATAGTGAGACTTCAAACACTGAGATTCCTTACCAACAGTTGATTGGGAGCCTTATGTACTTGTCAGTACTTACAAGGCCAGATATAGCATTTAGTGTTAGTTTTCTGAGCCAGTTTAATAAATGTCACAATAATGAGCATTGGAATTATGCAAAAAGGATTCTCAGATATTTGAAGAGTACCAAAAATTACTGTCTAAAATATGTAAAACAAGAACCTGAGTTAATGGGATATGTAGATGCTGATTGGGGCAGCAATTATGTTGATCGAAAATCCTACACAGGTTATTGTTATTTAATGTCTGGTTCGGCTATATCCTGGGAGAGTAAGAAACAGCGAACTGTAGCATTGTCAAGTATGGAAGCCGAATATATGGCGATATCTGAGGCATGTAAAGAGGCCATATATTTAAGGGCATTACGGTTTGAACTAACTGGTAATTTATGTTCTGTGACTTTGTACAATGATAGTCAAAGCGCACAAAAGTTAGTGGCAAATCATGTATGTCATAGAAAAAGTAAGCATATTGATATCAGATATCATTTTGTGAAAGATGCAGTTAATGATAAGATTATCGACATTCAATATTTGCCAACTGCTTCTATGTCAGCCGATGTTTTGACAAAAGCCCTAAGTCCTATGAAACATAATAATTGCATTATGGGTTTAGGAATTAGTCTAGTTAACAGTTAAAATAAAATTGTTGTTGATACGAGTCATGTATGTTTATTTGTTGTAGTGGGGGTGTTAAAATTTAAATGACATCAAATAAACATATTGCGCACTAGCGCCACCTGTTGTGAGAATATAGTTAAGTAAGACTTAATTATGCTATCTGTGGTTTTGTACCTTTTTAAAAAATAAACTTCTTCCTTTGTCAGCATTCAAACTGAAACGTTGTTTTATTAAAAATGAAATGAAATGTCAACATTAATCGTTAAAATAATCCTTACGCCACACTACTGCAAGCAGAGGGGTGGGGAGGGGAGCTAAAATCTTGGGGGTGGATGGATTCGGATCTAGGCTATATAAATGAAAATGAAATCTATATAAATGAAAGATCCTACCAAGATAATACAGAAATAAAAAACAGGCTCTCTTTTACCGATTTGCTTTTGTAAAGCTTAGACCAAATTCTCTTTAGGTCTCTCTCACTATTGATCAACATGCATTCTGTGGGTAATATACTGCCGCTATAACGCAAAAGGGCACATGTAACATTTTTTTTTCGACACTGAGTTCTATACATATTTGGAATCAGTAAATTTCACTGATTCTGAATATGTATACAACTCAGTGTCGAAAAAAAATTTTAGTTGTGCCCTTTTGCGTTATAGCGGCAGTATATCACATTAAATATTTAATGTTTCTTCCTGAGAAGTCCAGCTTCACTTCGGTATCACAATTTAAATCTATACATTTATATTTCAAAACTCTTTGCCCAACAGGACCATGTACACAGCCTATCGTCTCTTAAAGCAGAGCTGGCTCTGGTTAGTGACAAGAAGGCAGACTTAGAGAGGAGGCTGACGGGATCCCTGCAGGACAAAGAGAACCTCGCGCAGCAGTTAGAAGAGGCCAACGACAGGATCGTGGCCATCGAGAGGCAACTCAAAGAACAGGTTAGTATTGGCCCTCTTTTCTTTTTCTTACTTTTCTGTTGTTCCCTCATCAATGAGGATCGTGACCAACGGTAATTTCCCTCCACTTAATGCGGCCCTCTTTTACGTAACTGCAAAAGGAAGTATTGACTTAAATGACAGTTGTGATGACAATTAGGTAACACATAGGTACGTGTTCCACGAGAATGATATTCCCCAGACAGGTGTTACGCCGTTACGTGCTGGTTACGCCAAGTACATTGTGAGATTGTCAGAATTATATCATGAATTGCATTCTATATCTGTCAGAATTAGCTGCCCCTTCGTTCCACATCAGAATTTTGTTTTTAGATGTTTTAATAGAATTATTCTGTTATTCGGGGCAGAAACAAGTTCATAAAATCAAAGATCATTAAAATCTGTCCACCCGTTCTCGAGTTATAAATGGTGTAACTAATAACCCGACTTTATAGTTGAGTTTTCACGTATGCTTAACTGTACTAGTATTGGTTTTATGCAGATAGTGTCGTGCATTTTTCCAGAAATATGTCTGCGACTCATTCTTGTCTCCATACATTTAGTATGAAAAGGGCCAGATGAATGAGGTGACCGCAGACATATTTCTGAAGAAATGCCCTGTCAGTATTTAGCGCGAAGTTGCAGTAAAAATTAAGGCTTTTAAGGAAGGTTAAATTCACCCTATCAATTTAATAGAATCCAGAAGCAAAAGTGTGTACTTTTTATTCTTAGGCCCCATTCAGACGGGGCGAGAACTCATATGCGAGTTTGATTACATTGCGGGCTACCTAGGTACGATGAGTACAGTTGATCGATTAATCGCCGCAATTAAATGAAAATCGCATACGAGTTCTCGCTCCGTCTAAATGGAGCCTTACACTGGTCAACAAACGAACACTTTTTGTATTGAAAATTAGTAACCGCTTTAGTTTTTACAAAATTTTGTGGACCAGTATTTGATCTCAATCGTATTTCATGTGTAGAATACATCATTTAATCTTTCTAGTGACAGTGTATCTAAAAGTGCCCACTACTTTTCATGCATCTAGAACACCACACGTTGCAAATTCGAGACATTTGTATAGCGTATGATCTGATAACGTTACGTTTATCTCTGATCTCGCTGGACAGCCCGCTGTCAGCTCGACATGATAAGATACTGTTTCTCAGCTATTATGAAATCAATAAGTAAAGTATTTGTTACGTGACTCTTCCCAATGGGTTCTTGAGGAAAGGGATCTGTTAATATGCATATCTTCTTAACGTAGGTAGGTACCTAACTTTTGCGATAGGGAGAGACCCACCGAATAATTTTTGATATTCTGGAATTTATAAGTATTTTCGCTAATGCTCGCTTCGCTAACATGTGTAACATGTAGGTAATTGACGTCAATGTCTATTATTGCGTTTTTGCATAGGTGTGTAGCCACTGGAATGTTTTCCTTAGTAACTTTTAATACGAATTTAGAGTTAGTCTGGTTTTAGTCTCGTGACCACTCTGTTCATTTGTGAATTCCCAGGAATAAACTTTTTTTAAAAAGACTCCTAAGACCCACCCCAAGATTTTCGTTCGAAAATCAAAAAGGTTTGATCGTAGATTTACACTTATCTACTCGAGTCGTGGTCTCCTATAATTGGATATCCATTCTGTGTGGCATGTCTAAAATCATGTTATATGTATGCTTTATCTGTTGGTACTTAATACTAAATCTACATACATAAAACAAAGTCTTGTTAGTTACACCATTTATAACTTGAGAACGGGTGGACCGATTTTTATGATCTTTCTTTTGTTGGGTTTATCTCCACCCCGAATAACTATTAAAACATCTAAAAAAATAATTTTCTGGGGCGGAACGAAGTTTGCCGGGACAGCTAGTAAATAAACAAAAAAGAAAGAGTAGTTAACATCTTTGAAAATAACAGCATTGTACTGGCACTTAGAATCTTTCTAAATAACATTATCTAATTTCCCCCGTTTGAAAATACTCCTTAGGTCTTCTTGATATCAATTCAGTAAATGCTCGTGATGTTTATTTCCAAGATACACTAGCTTAGAGACTGTTACTAATCGTTTCTTCATCTGTTATAACTTCTTCATCTCCAGTAAACTGTTTAATTTTAATTTCATCTTCTTTTATTCCCTTTTGCGAAGTAAAACATAGAATAATTGAAAGCGAGAGCATCTCTTAGTAATTAAAACCTCATCTACATAGTTGCAGTACATTAAGCATGACGTCACAACTCACTAATTGACTGTTTGTTCTAAAACCAGCTTACTTTCCCATTATCACAAGTGACCTAATTTTGCCAATGGAAAAGCAGCAGTATTCTCTATACAGTAAGGTTCTCTGTAAACTAATTGAGAAATGAAGTCTGAAATCATAGTTAATGGTTGTTATGCAGTTTGTTACTGTTATCTGATCGGTAGTGAGCTGAAATGGTAGCGTGATGTTGCCTTGACCGAAATCTAATTTATCATCACTCTACAAATTGCAAGTCAAGATTGCTCCAATCTCAGTTTTATCTTCATTGATTTTTACTTATAGAACATTCTTTAATTTGACGAACAGAAAAGACAGTTATCGATTATAATAAAAACAACTTAAACGGTTTAAATCGCGTATTTTACTTAATTTTTACGTCCCGACGTTTCGTAAACCTTTTCAGTGTCCATGGTCGCGGGTAGACGATAGAAACATAAATTTTCTCTGTTAAAATTACCGTCGTGCAAACCTACCCAGTTTAAAAATTCCAGAATAACTACAATTATTCGGTGGATCTAGTTTCCCTATCGCAAACGTTACGTTAAGAAGGTCAGTCGCACCGTCCACACGGTAATAACACTAATAACCAGAGCCTGTCAAAGCACACCTCGGAAGAAACGAGAAAAAGAGTGAAAGCGATGATGACCATATTATTAGTATGAATCGAATAACATCAAAATATCGGCAGCTTTCGTCTTTTCCTTAGTGTCTTATATCCACTTTACGCAAAATAGGCGCAAATCAGACGTCAAGTTGTGGAAAACTAGCGCGCGTAAATCTTTCTATACCCCCTTCAGCATCCTCAGTAATCGATCTTCTTATCCTCAGGAACATCTCTACCAGAACACATTAAAGGAGCTAGAGCGCCTCCAACGCTCTCACGACACATTGGCCGAGAGGATTGGCACGCCAGAAGCTACCGACGTGGCTGACCCTGCCAGGTCGCTCCACGCCGAGATGGAGACGGAACCAGAGGATGATGATGATGGCTGGCTGAGGAAGGAGGCTGTACAGGTGTATAAACAGCTGAGAGCGCTGTCGCTGCAGCTCAACACTGGCCATGATGATGATTCAGGTAAGACATAATCTACTTCCAATTTCTCTACTCTGGCCAAGATGATTGGCACGCCAGAAGCTGCCGTCGCGGCTGATCCTGCCAGATTGCTCCTTGCGGAAATGGAGACAGAGCCACAACATGATGATGATGGCTGGCTGTGGAAAGAGGCTGTACAGGTGTATAAGCAGCTCAGGGCACTTTCACTTCAGCTCAACACTGGCCATGATGATGATTCAGGTAGGACATACTTTACTTCCAGCTCCACTAATCTGGCTGAGATGATTTAGCACGCCAGAAGCTACCGTCGTGGCTGACCCTGCCAGGTCACTCCACGCCGAAATGGAGATGGAACCAGAGAATGATGAGGAAGGAAGCCGTACAGGTATACAGCCAGCTACGGGCGCTGTCAACACTGGCCAAGATGATGATTCAGGAAAGACAATCTATAAACCGTTTCCAACTCTCCACCACTAATCGGGAGGATTGGCGCTAGACCGATCCCTATCCTCATCCCTCACTTTACTAAACAACGCCAATCTGTGGGTAACCTCTTGCCGGATAGTGTTGTGTAGTTTCGACAAATTAATCTCACAAATTCACACTACATCCAATGATTGATAGGAACTACGTTCAACTGCGCAATCACACTTGCTAAATCAAAACAGCGCACGTAATGCTGCGCGTCAATGTGCACCAACCGATAGCGTGACGCTGATGGACAGACGCACCGTTATGGGGCTGAATTTTAACATTGAGGTCGGCTAGCTTTCCATTTTATTGCGTGCTAATTAAATATAGGAAGAAACTATTTTAAGAATTTCTAATTTTCGCCTTTTACTTCGGCTTAGCCGGTAAAAACTATCATAAGTGGGTATATTTTAACCAAGGCGATAATGTACTGTAACCAAATTTCGTGGAAATGGGACTAGTAGTTTTTACGTGATACGCATATATACAAACAAAAAAATTATTAATATTCGTTTTAATACTTATTTGTAACACGAGGAGTTATTTCTTTTAAGTTTAATGTACAAATACAGCCTTGCTACAGATTAATTCCATGAAAAATACTGATTGTAAAGAAAATGACGGCGCACACAATATCCTCGACGCTTGCAAAATGTTAATTCGGTAGCATTGGCCAATCGGCGGACAATGAAAATCGCAATTGAGGAACCTTGATTATTTTTAAACTCTAATAAATAACTCTATTAATACACCGAGTTAATACAATTACGATAGTTTTAGGTTTTATTGAACTGAGAATTATTACAAAAGAAAGCACAAGTTTTTTTTTATAATTATTATACTTATTTATTTCTGTGCCGAAACGTCGGAAAATAAAGGTATATAACAGTAGTTTATGCAATTAATACGTGATCTCTTCTTCTTCTTAGTCGTTTACTCTTAGTAGACTAATTGTTGGCAATGGGGGTCATAGCACGGCCTTTTTGACTGTCTCCCGCCATTTCTCCCTCACCGACGCATTTCGTACGCGCACATTTAGGGATAATGCCGTTAGGGCTTTGCTTTGATACTTGATGCGAGTTAGGATTGCAATCGTTTATTTTTAACGTGAAAAAAACTGAAGTTTTAATCGATACCGAGTTTTTTTCCATACAAAAAATAACCGAGTTGCATTCCCTAGATGCGAGGTCTTAAAACACGATTGTGGTTTTAGGAAACGAGCGAAGAGAGTTTATGTTTCTAGCTCGAAAACATAAACCTCAGATTAATATTCACAATTTCCGAATAACAGCTTAGACTATCAGGTCTAGCCGAGTCGAAATGGAACAACTTGTCGGCCTCAGTAGTACATAGGTGTCGTTTACTAATGTTCGCGAATCTATCGCCCCGATCCACAAAAACTTTTTCTTCAATTTCTATTTTACATCTTTTCTCCACCCTATATTGTCCCTATTTTACATTGTCTCCATTCAGCCTACTAACATTCCCGAATGTCTACGTGCGTAGTTTCTTTTATCCGTGTCGTTATTTCCCTACGTTTCTGTTGTTTTTCCACTGCACTGTGACGTAGAGGAGTGTGAACAGCTGCTTTATTGTTAGTTCTTTCAAGTACGCATGCTATTGTTTCAACGTCTCACCGTCCAGTTTTAAAAAGTTCCATAAAACAGGAACAGTCTCTGCTTTATGTGATGTTTTGTAGTTGAGAGGTAAAGTTGTTGGCGTTTTGTTTATTCGTGGTGTTACTACTATCACCGCCGCTTTTAATCTATTGTTGCGAATAAAGGTCGAGCTTAACAGCAACGACTGTTAAAGAAACACTAATATAAAGAAATTTTTCATTATTCAGTGCACTGGTATCGGATCTATGATCTGGAACATTGATGCTTCAATTTTGTAATAATTTCCGTGCCTGAGAAGCATAACACTGTGAGTCCTATTGTTTTCCATACTAACTTACAGCGTTATGCTTCTGAGGTACGGATTTAGATACCACCTGGTAGAATGACATATTGATTAGAAAATTCAATACAACGAGAAGAACAATTGCTAGCTTTCAATTTCAGAATTTATCCAGTAAAATATGTTAAACGTCTCTCATACTGACTGAGAGAGAATGTGAGCCGTGGTTACCTATAATTGGAGCATTCTGTGTAACCAATGTGATAATCTAAGATGCTGTTATTTGTATGCTCTATCTGTTGGTAATCCTAAATAAATAAAATAAAATATAGAAAAATTCTGACTAGGTATGACAAAAGTACCGGAGAAGAAATATCGGTAAAGGCTGAACCAATTTTCACGGGACATCAAATTATTTAGGTGTGGCATGCTTACAAAACATACGCGAATAGTTGGCTCCGATCGATTGCCAAAACCAGGTTACAGAGAAAATACCATCAAGTCGACTTCCTCGACATTCCAAACAATAACGAATTTGCGTACCTATTTTCCATGGGCGGGGCACAGCGGAGCCAAAAACGCAGCAGATGGGTAGTCGTACATAGAATTTTACAAAAAAAAGACTAAACAGAGGAAATATGAAATTACTATTCGACAATTTAGGTTACATACTTACATTGATGTTATTCACGGAGTTTTAGTTTAACTAAAATGGGTAACAGTTCAGAATCAAACTATAAAAATACCTTGCTATATTAAGAAAAAAACTTTCATAACTATACCCGACGCAAAATTTACATTGTTAATGTTTTTTGTAGAATAAATCAAACTTGATGCATAAATTAACAACAAAAACGTCTATACTCGTACATCCAATTAGGGCATTAATGTAAGACACGAACCAGGAACTTAGTTGAAGAACGAATTTATGATTTAAACATATTGCGCTGCCCTGAGACAAAGTATACACCGTGAAATTTTAGTGGTTGTTTTCCGTTTAAGGGCATGTTCAGTATCGTGTTCTGATTAAGAAAAAGTAGAAGAATTTTTTTTTAACGCGAAAAAAAAAATTTTTTCTATGGAGCAAGCAGGTCGTTCAAATTAGCCGACCCTACAGTAGACATTTTTTTTTTACGTCAAAGAAATTTTTTTTCTTCTTTATCTTAATCAGAACACGATACTGAACATGCCCTTTAGCGGAAAACAACCACTAAAATTTCAGGGTGTATAGACAGACAAGTAGGTAGTTTCTATTCAGCCGTTAAGGGGCGTGCGATACCTATTCAAGGTCGAGGCGCATACAGTGCGATCTGTACTACAGCATTCTTACGCACGCACACATATAAGCTGCGCGATGTACCTTTTGTAGGAAGAACAATTACACAATGTCTCAGTCGGATCGAAAAGGAACTCAGTATCACTGAAAATTGGGCTCATAGAAATCAAACGACACGGAAATGCGTAGTCTACTAAAGCGATTAGCCTTCTGCAGTGGTGTTCCTTATGGTCGCGTGAGTGTTTGTAGGGCACCCGAAGTTATGACGTGATCCACATAGACTCGACCTTTGCCACACCGATCAAGATAGAGTGCGGCGCGGCACGACAGGTGATCTAATCTTTGTGTAATAAACCGTTTACGAGATTTGGGATTTTTACTTTTTCCTGGTTGTAGTGACCGGTGGAAATGCCCGCTTTGTATATGTATTTTGAGATGAACTTTAGGGCGAATCCTTGTTTCCTGCTTCAATATCAAACAATAGTAATAGCATTTCGTCCCGTCGTTCCTTTCCAAATATTACTTAGTTGAAATGCAGTCGACCAAACCAACGGATTTTTAACATGCGAGAAATCGAATCACAGTTGATGAATTCTGCTCACATTCCATCTAAAAAATTCAGTTAGGCTCAACGACTGTACTGTTAAATTTCATACAGTCAGGATTAATGATACTCAACCTAATAAAACAACAGTACGTAGACCTCAACTTTCTTTGCACGATCGATCAACTCGTTTATTTGTATCCTAGTGCAGTACCTAAATATCGAAGGTTGAAAGGTCAAATCCAAAAAGTGTCCAATGTCTATACATTTACATGATATTTATCGAATTTGGCCGCTCAATCCCTCAATGTGTACTCTCATACGGCTTTGCTGCCTCATTTTGGTGGTTATTGGGAGGTTGGGGTGGAAAATACAAAGAACATGGAAATCCGTCATGCGACGGTGATATCTCAGGCCGGCACCGGGGTAACGACGATACCTTGTTGGTAAACATATTATACGTGGTTTTGGAAGTTTGTTCATGGGCCTAGGAAAGAGTTAGTTATTATATAAAGTGTTTCCAAATTAGATGCCAATACTTTTAGAGCTGATAGTACTTGTCCTTAGAAGTAGACTTAAGCATAAAACTAAGTCAAAGTTTATGTTAGTTTTTGGAGAAAATTAGGAAAGCAACTGTGCCACGTTATAACATCCTGTTAATGAGATAAGCAGAATTCAGCGATTAAGATTTCTTTGGTTATCGTATGAAATCTCTTAATACTAATACATGCTCACTTGACAGAAACTGATAACAGCTACCTAGTCAGTTAAATGCACAGGATGTTTATGTTAGGGCACAATTTTAATTTAATTATTTTGTTCGGAATATGAAAAAAAAAAAAAAATATTTATTTATTATTATTTATTTATTTATTAATACATGTTAACATGACATTACAGTAAAAAAACCAATGCGTCATGAAACGTAGAAATAAAATAACTATTTAGGCGACGAAACGGCGTGGCCCCGTTGCATCGTCGTCTCTGGTGTAGGATTCGGCAGGTTGCCCCGAAACCGTCGAAACACGACACCCAAATATACAAAGAAATACAAAGTTTTTTTAATTCTTATTTAAACTTAATTATTTTGATGTTAGTTAACGTCTCTTAAAGTATTGGCATCTAATTTGGAAACACCTTATACTGGGTGTTGCCTGTAACAGGAGCAAATAATTAAAACGTAGATTCTACTCATCAAACAATAAAACTTTCGTTCAATAATTTTTAAAAATTATGTTATCTTGAGATTTTATCTTTTACATACAAATTAAATAGTATTTTCCATGTACGTTAACATCAGTCTAATTGACGTTGCTTGTCACGCTACAAACATAAAATATCGCAATACATTGCGGTTCCAAATAAACTTTAAAGTAAAAATTAAAACATAAGTAATTTTTAGATGTCGCTGAACAAATGTTGTTCAGTTTGAGAAGTACCATCTACGTTTTAAGAGGAAACAGGAGGGCAGTTTTTCCATACAAACGTAGTCCCCTGTTTCCTCCCTGGATAATGCCAGTAGAGCAATCATTTTTTGTCCAAAAATCTATGGCTACTATTGATATGTTCCTATGTTTTCCTTTTTACGATAAATTGATTCTCAAAAGAGATATTAAACTTCAAAAACCTAAAAAAAATGCCAGATTTTTCGCTGTGTTCACACATCCAGAAAACAAATTTGACTATATTATTAAAAAAAAAGAAAACAGGAACACGGCCAAAGCCTTTCTTTAATGTTTAATGAAAAAATTAATTAAGTAGGTTAAGTTTTGGGGAAGAAATCAGGGGACTACGAAACGTTGTTTTCATGAAATTTTAAAAGGTATTTTCGGTCCAAGCTGCAGTTGTCTCTATCGCGCTCTGCGGGTGAGAGGCGGGCAGTGCGGGATAGCGACGCATTTTACAAATACCTAATTTTCAATTCTCTCGACCTTACTGTTTACTCTTAATTATTTGCTCCTAGTACAGGCAACACCTGGTATAGCATTGGCGTAGCGTCAAGGTACCAGATCATTTCATATGTCAAAAATCGTCATTATGTTTCAGTAAAACATCATAATTTTCGGAAATAAATAAAGATGAGAAATTTTGCAATGAACTGTCTGGTAACTAAAAATATTAAATAACAGATGTAACCTACTTTTATATCGAAACCGAAATGTTTGCTTATAATCAGTAAAAGGAGGTTAAGTGCGTCCTCGTAAGGAGTTTATTGTTTGTTGATTGTCAATGTTGCCCTACATTTGGATATTGTATTTTTATGGTACCTTGTTTGGGGTGAAAGGTTATTAGAGACAGAGAGCGTTGTAAAAGTTTTCAAGCACACTTGAGCATTTTTTACGTATGGACACGTTTGTCACAAAAGTCGTTAACTTTCCTATTTTGCTACCAATTTGAAAAATAAACAATACTATTATTTATTATACGTATTGGTAACAAAATAGAAATCAATCAAGGATTCGTTAATTGATGTACTAACTTTTTAGGATTTGCATTTAAGTTTCTCAAAGCCACATTACTTAGGACCAGAGATGGGTATTATTCGAATATTTCTTTATTTGAATGATTATTCGAATAAAAAATAATTCACGATATTTTTATTCGCGGATGATTTATATAAATCATTCCACAACTTTTCAAATGACGAATGATTTATTCGTTACTTTATTCGAATAAATTCCAGAAAAATATTTAAGGTGCAACACGAATAATGACTTGTTTTTACTGTAATTATATTGCTTCTAACTCATAATGTGTTCCTAAAGGCTCGGGCTTCCTAAAGGCAGTTTAAATAATAGAAGTATGTTTTATATACGTAAGGCAAAAGTCTTAGTTCGTTCCGTTAGTACAAACAACAGTCTTTCAGTTCTGTTTAGGTATTATTTTTTCGAGAAAAGTTAATATGGTATTCCAGTAAATAATTATTCGTGGCAATTCAGTCGCGAATAAATCATCCGCGAATAAATGATTCCACGAATAATTTATTCGAATAAGAATAATCATCCGCCAATTTTATTCGTCATTCGCGAATAATTTGGTTATTCTTATTCGTTATTCGTCATTCGAATAAATTTTGCCCATCTCTGCTTAGGACTCGCCATAAAATAAAAGTGTAATGTCTAACCGTTTAACAGTGCACTGAACTGTGAACGTGTTAACGACGTGTATTTCCGTCTAACCCGTCATAAGTCATGTTAACCGCACAATGCCTGCACCGTGTTGCATAACGCCGTCCAGTGTCGCAACTATAGTGAGCGAGTGATGAGCGAGTTGGCTGCGCAAGTGGCATTAACCTGACCAATTGCAAACAGATGTCAAATATACATCATCATCAGCCCGTATTGCTGGACATAGGTCTCTCCCATGTCACACAAAACTATACATTCCTAATTAAATCATAAAAAATATAGTCTCTATTTAAAGAATTTGTGCGGAACCCTCGGTGGGCGAATCCAACTCGCACTTGTCCGTTATTTTTATTATTGGTTTGCTGCCCTTTACCTAGTCTCTTAGCTGATGGAAATTAGAGACAAACTCTAAAATGGTGCCTTACTTATAATCCGACTATGGCACTTGTGATCCTAGTATTTCATTCATCCTACAGCATTATGATATTACGGCAGCATCATTGATCAACAACCGTTACAAAGAAACCCCACACGCATCCTCGAGATGAAACCAAACCTCGACCGCAAGGGCAGTTACACAATGCGGTTTCTTTCACGTATCGGATAGTGTAACTACCGGGAGTAGTGATGCAATCGTGGCCACCCTTTTTAATAACCACATTTTTATTAAAAAAAACCCGACTGCGGTAAAAAATCGCGCAATAAAGTGCATAAATCCGCCATTTTGATTTTTGACCATTTTTTTGTACCCATTTATCAAAATCGGGTGTGTCGTTGAGTAGATACAAGCGGACTTAGGAACGGACATACATACATACCTACATACAATACAGGTCAAACATATAACCCTCCCTGTGGGCTTCGCCGCAGTCGGGTCAAAAGCATAGAAAGTTAGGTTAGCTTAGGTAGTTTTTATTCAATATGTGTTTTACCCTAACTTCTTCAAGATCCTTATGTGTTCCAAGATCAGCCAGGCTTAGGTACAACTGGCCGAGACTTTGCTTGTCGCGTTACAGGGTTGAACTTAAACGAATCCGATAGGATATGTCACTCGCGAACGGAAAAAGGGACAAGGGTTCGTAAAGATGTGGTTGGAAGTGATGAGAGTCAACTGGACTGCCCTGGGCTGGTGGTCGGTGTGCAGGCTCGCAGGTAAGAGCGTAGCAACGTAAAGCGGCGCCCAGGGTACGCATCCAAACTGCGCCCCTTGCGCTGGAGAAGGGAGAGGGGGGGTTGCCTGCACCACCCTCGCTAAATTCGCCAGAGTGATGGGACTATATTCGCGTCACAGTTGTGCTTGACTTAGTAGGTACATTTATTAGTATAGCGAACTTTTTACGAAGTGGCAGAATTGTCTAAAATCTGTAATATTAAGTCGTGAAATTGGCGTCGAAATGGTATTAAAAGTAGGTATCAAAGTAAAGCCACGTTACCCCACACACATGAAAATATACTTATGCATCCGTGATAAATATTGAGAAATACTCATTTGTCAAGACACTTGCTACAAATTGTAATCACGGCGTTCCCACAGTCGCACAGCTCATATCCCATGTGTATGGGTATGTAGCAACCCAACCGTATGGTCGAATAATGGGCAATCGCTTGTATGGCCAACTTTACGACCTATTGTTTGATAACAGTTCGTCTATGATTCCTTTGCCAGGTTTTCGGTTGATAAATTGATGATGTTGGGCGATTCTCCGAGCGAAAATCATTGCTCTCCGACGACTAACGGAAGGACAAATCGTGACAATTTTGATAAAACTGGACTAAGCCTCGGGACTGTCTCGGTTTCATAAAAAGTAAGCCCTTGAATGTTTTGACTTTTACTATACTTTTAAATCTCCACCAAGGACCATTAAAACAAGAACTGTCATTCTTCATACAAAAAGCTGTTCCCCGATATTTACAACGCCATCTATGTAGGTATAAGCTTGGTATAAGAATTATATTATTTACAATTATTCAACTTTGCAAGCGTGACACAGTATTTAAATGTTAGAATTTATTTATTATTAGCTGTTTACGAACTAATTGTTACTGTACTATGTTTCTTTGTTCAATTATAACATCGTTAAGGGCGTATCGCACGGTGACCCGGGGCAGAATTGCTCAGAGATGGCGCTGTCTTGGTCACGTGACCAAATGTTCAAGACTATAATTATGATATCTGCTTATTTTACCAGCATGAGAATCAATTGGCCCAATATTTTGAGTCTCTTTCGATGATTTCTAATTCATAATAATTTATGTACGTGCTTACCAAGCGCAGGAATGTGTATGAAACTCGAGTAGTACTTTGACAGGTAAATATACACGCACACTAAAGCAAAATCATTGATAAAAGTGACATCTATTGACAGAGATTCTAACTTGTAAGTTCGCCTATTGTGCTCCGGCGCTCCGGCTATTGTGTAAACCCGTATAAGCAGAAACTCGGGTAATAGTCATGAAAATTCGAAGGTAAAATAAAGAAAAGTGTAGGTACTCGAGCAACAATATTCTCGAGTTACCATCGAACAAACGAACGCCGATTTTCCCCCTTGTCTACCCCACATTTTTTTTGATCGGTCAAAAAATAACTTTGTAATTACCACCTAGTTTCATACCCACATGGGTATTGCTCAATTTTATTTTACCCACTGGGTAATATAATAAATTTGTGAAACAAACGCAACCGTTTATTTCACGATAAATGTACAGCTCTTTTTTGTATGGGAATATATTGAATGGAATAAGACGTAGGTATAACTGAGTAAAATAGTTTTATTCATAATATATTTATTCTCAAATTTGGCGAAGCCGATCTCCATATTTTATAGATTCTTAGGGCCGTAAGTTTACGGACCAATAACGTATTATAAGTTGTATAAACATTGAACAGGCAGACTCAGACTCACTCAATGTGTTATTGAGAGAACTCTTGATTTTCTAGATTTAGTCGTCGTCTTCATTGCTGAAGGTCGTGTCTAGTTTGAAATTTGCTGCACCAAGCTTTTCCAAGCGTCTCTGTCCTCGGCGGTCTTCATGGCTTTAGGTATTGGCAGGCCAGTGAGCTTCTTGATTAGGTCTGACCAACGGGTAGGTGATCGACCGCGTGGTCTTTTTAAGTCTACCTGCCCAACTACCATCAGCTTCTCCAAGTTGTCTGGGTTCCTGCGAGCAACATGTCCGAAGTAGTTTAGTATCCGCTGGGAGCAGATAGTGGACAGCCTTGTTGTTATTCCGAGCTCCTTGAGAATGGACACGTTGGTGCGGCGTGCGGTCCAAGGAATTCGCAACATACGCCGCCAAACATGATTTTCTAGGCTTACAAGTAAACTGGCATTGAGCACATTACTTGAAGTTTGTCAAGGGACGCCAAATTTCTCGAATACAGAGATTGATGCGAGTTGACTCTGTCAGTCGTTCTGTAATAAATAAAGTACCATGTTACTATAAGTCAATAAAACTAGCATTGCAAAACACTAGTAATTCAGTCTAATATTAAATTAACTGACTACCTTTTATATGTGTGCATCTCAGGTCTAGGAACTTAGGATTTTGTTCTACGATTCGCGTCACGATTTCAGGTACCTAAATCATATTTTTTAAAGAACAAATCAATTCTGGCATCCTCTCTACGATAAATGCATCTTCCCTTCACCAATTGGAAAATTTAGAAACAAAACGAATGACAGCATTATTGGTGACAGCGTAATGTTCTGAAACCTTCTTCATTTTGTGGAATCCTAAATATGGAATGTCAAATATTAATTTTGTACTCGTATAGTAGATTTGTGTTTTCACATCACTTGTATTTATTAGGAAACAATAAGATGGGTAAAGTTATAAGGTGATGGTACAATATAAATTTTCTCGAAAAGTATTTGAACGTCCCTGACTACTAGACTCTCGTATTTTAGTTTGCGCGAATCAAAAAATTGCCCAGAGTTGCAACGTTGCGTTGCCACCGTGACATGCGACGTTGCCATCTGTCACCGTTTGTCAGACATCTATGAATGCCTAACGATCGACGACACTTTTGGCTTAGCGGGAGTGACACCGCCTACTAAGCTAGAGGTCCCGGGTTCAAATCCTGGTAATTTTTTACCCTAATAAGGATTGCTTAGATTGTTTTTTGTAAAATTTACCTCCGTATTATTATTATTTCTCTTTATTTAAGTATCCTGATTTAAAAAGTAAAACAAAACAATATTTAGTAGGTACATATATATATTTCAGAATATTAGTCAAAATATTTAGTAATTTGGCATAAACAGGCTAAATTACAAAATTAATTACAGCGTGTAGTATTCGATAAAAACGAAAAAAAAAGAAAAAATAAAATTATTTCGGGATTAGAACCCACAACCAAACGTATCCATAAGTGAAGGCTTTAGACCACTCGGCTACGGATGCACACTGAAAAGGTGCGTAAATTAAGATCCGTTTTGAAATATCAATAGATAAGTCACACACACGCCCATACACCATTTGCCTGTGTTTGCGTGAGTTGTGTTACCCACCTGTAGGTGATTCGCACACAGTGATAGAATATCCAAGTTTTTCATCGGTGAAATATGGTATTTAGCGTGAAAATATACCATTTTTTATGCATTTGCCCAAAATAAAACGTAAATTAATTGATATTTGTCAAATTAGTTTCTTGATATACCCTGCCGTTAGCCCGTGAAGGTGCACCAACTTTTGTATGGGAACGCAACCACCTTAAATGTTTAGTTTTTTAGCGCCATCTAGTTTTTGCCTGGATATCCCCTTGCGGTCGGGGTACGATCCAAAGTATGGAGAATGACAGTCCTCTTGTTTTAATGGTCATTATCTCCACTTATCCCACCAAGCCCCACAAAGTATCGATCCCGTAAAACACCATAACCTCGTTAGCACAAGTCGGTCAAGCTTGAGCGCTAATTGTTCATTGTTTCGACACGGCATTCCCATGCTTATAGCTAATCACTATGGCGAAATGAGTGGAATCAACGCTGACGTTGCAATTATTAAGAGAGATCAACTGGAAAGAACGGGTCATAACAACCGTTTAATGAATCTCAATAACATTATAGGGCATAGGAATCGTTGAAGAAAAAAGCACGCCGTATCGTTTATTAAAGCATACCTGTTCATCTGGATAGAGGCTCCGCGAAACGGAGCTAGGTCGATCTTATCTCACAGTTAAAGTAAATTTAGTATAGCTAATTATATAATTCGCATAGGTATTTTGCCTTTTTTTAAGTGCAGCTGTCAGACAGAGGAACTGTCTACAAGTTTAGCATTGAACTCTAACGCAAAGCAAGATATGTTCAAAGTTTGAAGCTTATCTGTTCTTCTCTCTTTCTCCCTAACTTATGTAAGAGATCCTACGACATATTTACCCTTTCACCAGAAGTAGAAGTCATGCTTTCCGAAACGTCGGAACTGTCGTTTTAGTGTGACTTAAATTCCTATTTGCAATACATATTTGATATTCTATCTCTTTCTCCCGCAGGTCTTCACTCGGACCTCTCCATCTCCTCCCTGGACGGCGACGAGGCGGAGACGCTGCGACGCGGGGCTCTGCTCGCGGCCTGCGCGGACGCAGTGGCCGCGTACGCCACGCTCGAGGGCTCGCGCGTGCGTGACTCCATAGCCGCGCACGCGCGCAGAGCGCTGGAGAGGGAGCGGCAGATCGATGAGAAGAACGAGGTTATTGCGGATCTGTCATCTAAGGTGAGTTTTTAATGATGATGCTATGTGTCGTGGCTCGTGGCTAAAAAAGTCAAGCCAGTGGAAATCGGATAGATGAACTTCTCAACGTATTTTTTTCTGGTTCGCTGGATCAAGAAGTTGATATCTTAAGACGTGTCTTAAGACACATTTCGCCGCTATACTTACTCAACCACGTATCTACTCCAATAGTTTCATAGGAAAATCGCACTTTTCTACTCGTAACACAGGTGCGTTTTCTATCAAACTATTCGAGTAGATACGTGGTTGAGTAAGCATAGCGACGATTTGTGCTGACGCAGATTTTATAATGCACACTTGCACAGTACATACACACATACTGTACACAGTATATAACTGATGATGTCTAAGTAACCTTAAGTATATGCCATATACATATCTAAGTTTGTCATAGCGCTCCGGTGGCAAACAAGTAAACTGTCTAACTTGGATGGTAACCGACGTTAGTTGCCTGTCGATGCGTGATGTACCCAATTTTTAGGAACAAGAAAACTCAGGAATCTTGTAACTTTGGAAAACGTATGAAAAATCATATTGAGACTATTTCCATGTAAACGACGTGGTCACTGTTAAGACACGCTGAATCAAAGACTCACTCGTGTTAGTAGTTTCGCAAATTATTAATTATAATCAGCAATCAATTGCGGTATCCAGTCTCGTCGTACAAAACTCTGATGTCAAGATCGTCCGACCACCGTGTGAAAATTAACAAGACTCGGTCGTCTACCGACTCGGTGGCGAATCAATTGCTACGCCTGACGCAAACGGGATTTCATTTCATTGCCGTGCGGAAACCGAAGCTAACTTCACGATATTTGATTCTTAATGCTTTTCGATTTTTATTTGTCAGCGATCATGCAGTAACTGCTGGTGACTTAACCACTTGATTCATTCGAACTATGGTAGAACAAGCCAGTGTTTACTTAAGGTAAACATACTAGTATCTGACACGTTATTGCCTAATCGTTAATACCTTGCGGTCACCCTTATAACGAATGGCGTAGTGCCGTAGCCAGACAATTCGTATTGAAATATATGACAGCGAACTCACTTGACGACGTTTAGCTACCATGTTTTTGTACGGGATAGGGGTAGCCAGCGACGTCGCCATGACGTCTTAGTGGGGCAGGGCTCTAACATTCAACATGTCAGCTACTAGCAGTATCAAGGCACTCGGACGTTATAAGACCTTAGACGCAAGAAGGGTTACATAAGATACCCCACTGAGTCAAAGTGTGTCCGGATTCAATATAACCAAGATAAGAAACCACGATACGGAATTACTAAAAGAGTTAGTTAGCTCTGCCTCACCTGGACGCCATGGCGACGTCGCCAACTGTCATAGCCAGATAATTCGTATATTGAAATGTATGACAACGCACTCACTTGGCGACGTTTGGCTACTATATTTTTGTATGGGATACGTAGCCAGTGACGTCGCCATGGCGTCCTAGTGGGACAGAGCTCTTACAGCAGTGGTTCCGAACCTGGGGGTAATTACCCCTTTAGGGGTAAAATTAAGTTTTCTCAGGTGTAATACTCATATTAAATCGTTTTTCTTTGAGTACTTTCATATACTTGTCTGTATTACCTATTTTTTGGAGGGGTAACGATACAAATCTAGAGGGGGCCGGAGGGTGATGTGGTAATAAAGGTTAGGAACCACTGTCTTACAGTGACAAAGAACGAACTTTGTACAATATGACACATGTTTGATTTGTTGTAATACTTAATTTGCACGGCAGTCCAATCATCAATCCTTGTCGACAGTACGCAACAATAATATCTTACTTTAGCCATCTATTAGTAAATTCTTACAGCGTAAACTCAACTACGACTTTGGACTTTAATACCAACGAAACAAAGTACTTTTCCCAACAACACACTGTAAAACGAGTCGAAAATTCTCGTCAAATTCGGCCTGCAAGGTGAACGAGCAAATTCGCAAAACGTGAGCCAGAACTTAACGAGATTACGCAGTCAATCTTTGTTAATCTGGCTGTCCGGGTAATCCGAATTAAGGGTCGTTGTGTCACATGCAGCGACATGTGAATAACTTTGAGGATAATGGAGGAAGACACAACAATAGTGGAACATGTTAAAATCAATTAGGGAATGCGTCAACTCATCTCTAAAGCAAAATGTTGAAAAGGTTTTGACTGTACGAATATGGTAATTAATATGCATGATGTGCCTGTTACACAGACTCTCTTAGTCTTCAAACTAACACAACAGTGTCGTCTAACAGCAGAAATAAGTAACAGAATGGTACCCAAGTGCCCGGCGGTAAAGATCTTCCATCGAGTTGTTGTCTGATTTTGTGTCATTTCACGTTACAATGCTAATTCCCTACCAAAAGATTCTATCTGTATTATCTTAGCTCTCAAACACGTAGATCGATTTTAATGTGTTTTTTATGAGAAAGTCTTTTACTCGTATGTGGCGGTTCTTAACTATGGTGGAAAAAGAGCGGGCCTGTCAATTAGATATTATCGGATTCTTTTTTCAATTTTAAATCGACCTCTTCGTTTGTGTAGGTTATTCATATATTCTACTCTAATGACTACCTAAGTACTTCAGAGGTTAGAGTCTGGCTAATGAAAGATGAGACTGAGATTTATTCAAAACTTTTTAAATGGCGACATTATACAAACGTCAAATGTGGCTAATGGTGGTGATTTTGATACTCAATATGGAACATAAGAAAGTAACAGATTCCGAAAACACTTACTGAATTGTTTTTGCTTTTCTTTCCGTGGCTAATGTGGGGAGTGAATATATCATAAATAAACACTAACACTTTAATAAACACTATGTACCTACTTACCAATTTTCACTAAAATCGGAAGAGTTAAAAAAGTGACAACAAAACAAAAATCGACCCAAGTATCATTACAGTTTTTGTCACCCTATAAACAGTGTTGCAACCCGTTGTTTTTTTAAATTTGCCGCTGTTTTTAAACGGTTTTATTTAGCTTACCGTGTTTGTGTCAGGTTTTTTAGTCTCATCTTTCATTAGCCAGACTCTACACAATACTGCAATATATGTTACAAACATGCAGACACGAAGCCATGGGGTGCGCTAAGCGATATAATTTCATGGTTATAAACCAAATTGCTGATGGTATCAGCTAGACGCAACTTTTAGCTATTTTCTGCCGAAACTAAATGGAGAGTTTGCTATTTTGTGTTCATAAAACTTCATAACATTGCGATCGAATGACTATTTGGGTCATTGTAAGGAATCACTTACGTAACGTATTGCTTGATTTAATAAACTTCAAGAATTAAGCTACCAAACCTTCATATAAGTACCGAAGTAAGTTTAGGTAGGTTAAGGTAACTTATTACGAGTTTTCGCATTTCTATAGGACAAATGATGATACGTATCAAAATCGCCTAACTCCCTGAAATTTGCTATTGAAATCTGAAGTGTATTCCTTTTATTACAAAAACACAACTCCACTATGACAGAAATAAAATAATAGACTTTCGAAAATCAGATAAGCGTACAAGCAAATATAGAAAAAAATAACCTAAAAATGTGGTGTATAATTTACTTACATTAAAAACAAAATAAAGAAACATCATGTTTTTTTCATATAGTAAAAATAGCGTACAAGGATCAAACAGAAACAATAAATAACCTACTAACATGCCCTGTTGACATAAGGCTGTTTTGGTCAAACGAGGCATGAGTCAGCCCACCTACGCCGCCTCCGTGTCCTGGTCATCATGACCCACGACTGCCGCCATATTTGACCATTGTCTATGGAGCGCACCATAAACAAAGGATTGTAAGAGTCGCGCGGCTCGGCATCGGTTAATTTGAAGCAAAGGGAACTGTTTTTTTTCTTTTCGATAAATTGGAGTGGTTATCCAGCAAAGCCGTTCGTTACTTATCATTAGAAAAAAAATTGCGACTTTATATTTTGCTTCATCAAGCCGTCACTCAGCTTTTTCTTCCAACCCACGAAATAATTAGGTGAAATTATAGTTTTCCCGTTAAAGAGTGTAAAAACTAACACGATATCTATAGACTTACCGTAACCACGGTATGGTTGTCGGTCAGAGAAGCATTATCAACACAAAAATGAATAATGTATACGAAGAAAGAGAGAATTTCGGTTGGATTGCAGGATTTATTTACTCTCCTTAAAAAAACTTATGATTAGATATAAGTAGAATGACTTTGTGTTTGTGATTGGTCTTAAAGTCGAAGGTTTATGAACATTAGAAGTAAAAATAGTGTGAAATATTCTAAACCTTATAAATTAGATATTCCATTGCGTGGATTCAAACCTCCGACTCAGCTTGCATGACCCGCGTGACGTCACGCGGTCACTACACCCTCAAGATTAATGACCTGGACTGTACCGGCTTAGTATTCGCTCTGTGGATTCAGTACAGTCAACTATTAAGCAGTATTACTGGTTTTAATATAAGAAGTGTAAGTATGTAAACTCACGGACAATAAATTCGGGTCATTTTCTATGAACAATTATGTAGAAAATGACCCGAATTCATTGTCCGTGAGTGTATATGTGAAATGTACTAAAATAGACATACCTACATACTAAGGGAAAGATACATCTATTTAAATAACCAGATTTAAACTGAATTACTGTAGGCTTGACTATAACTAGTAACATAGTAAATCGTGATCTAATTTATAAAGTATATGGTAAGGTGTATGCAGTGTTGGGCACTCATGACTAATATCGTCAATCAGAATAAAAAACCGTGAGAATAAATCATTTCAGTTTCAATCAGAATAAATTTGAAATGATTAAATCACTTCAGTTTCAATCAGATTAAATTTGAAATGATTAAATCACTTAAGATTTATTCTCACTCAAAAATTTGAGTAAAACTAATTTAATCACCAATCAAATAAATTCAATCATGATTTTTTTAGTTAAAATGAATTCCTCTGATTGATTTATTTATCGAAATTGAAATTGTTATCCCGTCTATAGGCTTAGTAAGTAATGTAGTAGCAATATCTTGTATTTCGTGTTCCACTATTCACTCACTCCTGCACACAGGCATCACATCAGCAAGCTGAACTGAACTGATGATGGAACATGGAAGTGGGCTCGTTTTAATGAGTTCTATGCATTTTTAACCGACTTTCAAATGAAGGACGGTTCTCTATTCGTCTATATGTTTTTATTTTTATTTTATTTTTTATATTTGTTACGCGATTACTCGCAGACGGCTGGACCGATGTGGAAAATTCTTTTTTTGTTTGAAAGGGTATACTTCCGAGGTGGTCCCATTGCAACCAAATCAGGATCTGATGATGAGATCTTGGAGAAACCGAGGGAACTCTTAAAATATTAGAGGCACACATATAGCGATCTTGGTATTTTTCTTAATTTCTCGTGCATTTCTTATTAGAAATAAGTTTCCAGTCTTAACCGACTTCAAAACAAAGAGCAATTTTTATGTAGGTTTGTTCCCCGATTAATTTAAAACAGCTAGACCGATTTGGAAAAATGTTACCTCCTTCATAATTGTAAGAAAAACTACTTTATTTCTTCTCTAAAAACTAAGTTGTACACAGAGATGGGCAAAATGTAATCGACTAACGATTAACGATTGAGATTAACAGAATTAATTGCGACGGACGATTGAAAACGACGACTGATCAATCTTAGTTGTATAGAGTGCAACTAGTTTAGTTGCAACTAAATTAGCTGCCGATTGATTTCGGTCAACTAAACTTTTTAATCGACTTATTAGTTAGACTATTTTTCCGCAAATAATGTTAGAAGCAAATTGAACGGAAAACAACATGCAGATGTTTCATTCAATAGAAGTAGAACGTGTTATTTTTAGAAGATTCGTCGGCACTTCTGCCGCCATAACGCAAAAGGGCACATCTAACATTTTTTTTGACACTGAGTTCTATACATATTCGGAATCAGTAAATTTCACTGATTCCGAATATGTATACAACTCAGTGTCAAAAAAAAATGTTAGTTGTGCCCTTTTGCGTTATGGCGGCAGACTTGCACCAAAATGCAACAAACAACTTCCAGGTAAGTAGGATTATCCCATTGTTTTGTCGCCGCGTGACACTAAAAAGAGATTTACTAATGACAGAGACAACAAAATATTGATAATATCTATATCTAAGATTTACTCAGTATCGTATAGAACTAGTACTGAAAGTATCAAAATAATTATGAATAGAGCACCTACCTACCTATTTACCTACTATTGTTTGCGACTTGTAAACATCGTGCATTGCAGTTTTTCGTTATTTATCGTAATATTAAGGCCCATTATATTGCATTTTCATTCAAGCGTTTCAAATTAAACTTGTATACATAATTTTAGCTCAATCGGTTGAAGATATCTGCTTCAATATAAGTTGCAAGATTCCACCCAAACCAACATAGTTACAACGTACGCATACGAGTACCTACAATGTACATACCTACTCGTCGTAGTTACATATTGCAAGTTATCTATATTGCAAGTTAAATAAAAAATGCAAAAACGAGCGACTACGTAGTTTTATTTAATATAGATTTAACCGTGAAATTTAGTCGATTGAAACTAAAACTAATTTAATTGTTAGTCGACCATTCTCACAACTAATTTAATCGCAACTAAATTAATCGCCATTAAAAAATGACGATTGATATTTTGAATCGATCTTTGGTTGTACAACCAATATTTTTTAGTGTTGTACTAAATAATAAAGACATTTTAAAATATACACGTCACGCTTGTTAAAATCACGAAAAGTTAAGGCCTGTTTATAACAAATCAAATGAGCCCAAACTCGCGGGGCTTACTAAAACCAACTAAAACCCTTCAAAGAGTACCATTACCCAGCACCTGGCTCCATCGTCAGACCACCACCATAGAGTATAATGCATACGAGTATAACTCTTTACAACAAATAAAATGAGCCCAAACTTGACAGATTTACTAAAATTACCACTGCCCACGTCCTGGATCCATCACTAGACCATCACCACAGGATTGAATGCATAGGACTCTTTACAACAAATCAAATAAGCCCAAACTCGAGGGGTTTACTAAAACTCTACGAAGGGTTCCACTACCCACCTCCTGGCTGGCTGACCATCGCCGTATAGTGTAATGTATACTATACTATGTATAGAACCCTTTACCACAAGCGAAATGAATCCATACTTGAATTGAAGGTCTTACCAATAGCCATTGAAGAGTTCCACTACCTACCTCCTGGTTCCATTCATCATCAGATAATCTCGAAGCTACCTAATTACTATGCCATAGGTTGTGTGTCATATTTATTCATGGTTAAAAAAAACTGAACATTAAAAGTATGAGAAATAGTTCAAATTACAAGTGCAATCAGTGAACTAAATGTATAAGAAGAATAAAATCAATCTTATTCTAAATATGAATAAGTCAACTAAAACGTTACTTTAACTAATAGTCTGTCGGAATAAATTAATCAAAATTTGATTTGTCATTTAGAATAAAAATGAAATGATTTAATCATTTTAAATCAAATCAGAATAAAAATGAAATGATTTAATCATTTTAAATCAAATCAGAATAACTTGCTCATGATTTTCAATCTTACTCAAATATTTTGATTGAGAATAAAATTTGGAATTTTATTCTTATTCTTAGTCAACTAAATTTTTGCCCAACTCTGGGTGTATGGTACTCGTAGGTGTTATAATTCAAGTGTAACGATTACACAAACTCAAACGGTGCTCGACTTCTTTACGACCTCTACACAATATAATAACTAATTTTTTTATAAAACAAGAAACAAACACAAAGAAAGTAGTAATATAAGTAAGAAACAAAAGCCGTCCCCAATGACATAATCCTGAGGTCACCCATCCGCTTTCACCCTGAATACTAAGCGACCCGTGAGGTTACCAACCAGAGCGAAAATTCGATCCATCCGTGTAAATCGATAATGGAATTAATCGATAACCGTACGCCGTCTCTAGCCCACGTAAACAAACAATAACAATAATTGTCTATAGATAGCTAAATGAGAAAAAAATGCAGTTTGGGCAGAATGCGCTCAATTTCCTTTGCCTAAACAGAAGAAAACAAACAAGATAAATGTAGTGCATAAAATATGCAACTGATATTCATAGTTCATTCATTGATTACGGCAGGAAATCTGGTTTTCGGAATTAATTAATAATAATAAGAAATGTTTATATTACCTAATCGTAATTTCAAAATTATATAGCAAACATCGCGGCCCTATGATCAACGTCAATTTTCCCGCCATTTTTTACTTTTTCTAATCATCTTATAATCGTCCAGCATTTGCGTGAAAGTTACAACCTTGTAATTTGGTAGTTTAACTTTGTGTCGCCAACCAAGGCTAATCGCCTGGCTTCTCAACTTCGTATATTTTTTCACGTGTTTCTTTAAAAACACCTTGTTTCGTTGTATTAAAGGCGAAAATTGCAAATTAAATTCTAAGATTATACGAGTTTGCGAAGGTTACTGCTCGTAATGGATGTCTCATGAATGGCAAATTTAAAAAGGTACCTAACCTCCAAAGAAGCGAGGACAACCTTTTCACGTTTAAGGTTTCGCCCTTGGCGGTACTGTTCTATTGTATTTATAGCTAGTCCAATAATACTTAGTGGTCGTGGAGAAAAATCCTATTTACGTAACTGGCGTCAAGGGTTCTCACGACTTAAATCACAGACCGCGAAGCCAATCATAGCATATCGAACGGTTATGCTTATGGTAGGCATAACATACTCGTAATTTGCTCATAATCTAATTGCCCTTATCCCATCGGCACAACATGTTTTTCCTTCCATTCTCCTCTATCATGCGTCATCTCAGCATTCACTCCTTTCTTTCTCATGTCTTCCTTCACACAATCTACCCATAGGACGGGAAATATAGAAACCGTATAAGTCCAGAACCGGTCTACGACGAGCTTCGTAGTTACAGGATGGTTACAATGTAAATTATACAGCTAGTATGAAATTAATCCTGTGAGTACCCACTGGTTAGCAAATGATTACATAGGTTAGGCTAGTCAAAAATTCAATTGTATGTTATGGTTCATAGGTTTTTAGCAATATGGCCACTTATTTCTGATTGCTATGCTAACTACTTGGATTGCAACAAGCTGAATTTCTAGTTAGTATTAATTGTGAACCTCAGATTCATAAACAAGCTAAATGCACGTGTTTCATTACAGATTACAACCAGATATGTTGATACATTCGTAGTTTTTATGTAAAATGCGATGCAGAAATCTTAATGAACTGCTTACAGAGAAACACAAGAAATAAATAAATGGAAAATTTTTACAAGTAAGGATATAGAAGTAAACTATAATGTTCTTCATTCTCTTCCCTTACTAATAAACAATTTTACTATTTTTCAATATTTTGACTCTCCATAGACGTAGGTACCTACTCCATAGTAGTGGCTTCTAATACCTGTTAATACAAGTAATATCAGCTATACAATTAATACAATGTATACTTAGCCAATATCAAGATCCTAAAAAAATACCTACCGGGGTTATAAGCATAAACTTATGTACAAAAATGAAAGGTGAAACAACAATGTCTGTGAATCGTAGGTTACTCTACACGCCAGTAAAATGTTTGACGTCATTTGAATGAAGAAATAACGGCAGCTATAAAGGAAGCATTTAAATTTGTTACGAACGGTTTGCCGGGCTATAGCCGAGGTATAACTGACGTTTGCTTCCTTTATGACTTATATTGTTAGAGTAAGAGAAAATGTCTGCAGACTGTAATAGAGCCAATGTGGACAGGTAGCCCTCGTATTTTTAATTAGAGACAGTAATCCAACATTCACAACAACTCGCCGTGGCATCGCCCCTGTGTGGTTCCACGGGAAGACCAGCGCCGGTTCTAGAGTTGGCGTTATGCTGAGGTGGGACCTCTTTATGGCTGTGAGATTTCTTCGTGTTTCGTCGTCTCCATAAGCTCGCTAAGGCTGGTCCCACCGCCGGTGAGTAAGCCAGTAAAGTTGGGCGAGTAGAATTACATTGCGGATCTGGAAAGGTCGATCGATCCCACTGTGCCTGGTCAACCCGCAATGAACTGTTACTCGCCCAACTTTACTCGCTTACTCGCCAGCGGTGAGACCAGTGCCTAAAATTGTCATATTCAGAATTTTCTCTTCGGTTCCCGCGTTTATCATTCATTGTAATAAAACAGTTTAAATGGATTGAATCGCGTATATTACTTGATTTTCCATCCCGCCCGACGACGCGACGTTTCGTAACCCTTTAAATTAAAGTGTTCGTAGTCGCGGGTATCATCCATAGTTACTATTAGTTACCACATGTAAATATGTATTATGCCAAATGTGCAATCATTTGAAGTGGTGGAACGTATTTATTGTAAGCTTATTTGTTCACACTGAGATAACGATATGATATGAAGTCAAGAGCGTCTCTGAGCTCTCTAGCATGTCACTAAACACTAACAACCGCTCAACAAATAGCTGCAAAAAATTCCATTGAACTGGCGACGTCTCACGCGAAAAGAAATTGAATGAAAACCAATCTAGTCGTTCGTGGAAGCCCAGGCATTCCGCATACTGGTGATTCTTGTGACCCAATTACCATTCTAAGGCGGCTCCCATATTTTCTACTGTCTCATGCGATTGTCTCAACATCTAAGATATCTTTGGATTTGGAATGGTGTGGCGAGGCGGAGTTTAGGGAAGAAATAAGTCAGTCTCTAGTCTAGTGGCATGGTAACCAACTAATCTGGTGGAAATTTTATTTTCTTTTTCTTTCAGAAATGAGATGTCGTAAAATGCGCAAAAGGGTGAGAATTAGGCTCTAAAGTGTCACTATTAAAAAATGGTAAAAATGAGGGCAATATCCAGGTGAAAGAACCTAACCACATGGGACAGTTTATTATATGGATAATAACTGATTTGAGAACTAAATGTAATGAGATTTAATTATAATTTAAGGACGTTAGTTGCACCGCCTACAAGGTATTCACAAGGCTTTGCCCTAAGATTAACTAGTAGAGAATGCCTGACGACATTAAGTTCGCCTTTTGTACGATACATTTTGTTTTGTGCAATAAAGATTAAATACATAAATGACTATGTATTTTAAGGTTGTTCCAGTCGATCCAATTTCGTCAGCCAAAGGCAGTTGGCCATATTGGACGGAAGCCAATCTTGGCAGATTGCGTCCCAAACGGTGTTATGAATTCATATTCATAATCCGATATCACACAAATATGATTAATAATGGTTTTAATTTTAATGCTCACTTAAGTTGCAAAAAGCAACAATTAAAAAAAACTGGCCAAGAGCCATGTCGGACCATGCTCAGTGTAGGGTTCCACAGCCGTAACTATAAGGTAAAAAATACGATGTAAAAAAAGTACAACAACAAAAGAGCGTATCTTCATAGCAATTACGTCCTTTTGTTGAGAAGCGCAGTTTATCGGCAATAACTCAAAAACGGTTAATTTGATCTTGTTGAAAATAATTTTCGTTGAAAGTATTAATTAAGCGTTACCTTCGTGATTTTTTTCATATTTTTCGGACGCACGGTTTAGAAAATAGAGGGGGGGGGACACAATTTACACAACTTTCGGAGCGATTATTTCCAAATACATTCACTTAATCAAAAACATTACTTAGGAACCTTATAGTGTTTTTTAAAGAGCTGTCGAACTATGTACCACACGTTGATATTTGCTGAAAAAAATTTTTTTTACTGTCTTTAACATGTATGGAGTGCCCCCCCTAAAAATATTTATTTTAATTATTTATATAACAAACTAAGTAGCGGCTCATAAAAGACACCTATATTCCAAATTTCATCAATATCCATCATGTAGTTTTTGAGTAAAATGCCTGTGACATACGGACAGACAGACAGACAGACAGACGGACGGACATGACGAAACTATAAGGGTTCCGTTTTTGCCATTTTGGCTACGGAACCCTAAAAAGCAATGTTCACATACTGGTAATGCGGCCTTATTAGACGTAAGACAATGTTCGCTATACTTTCCTTTCCTCTGTAATCTGCGGAAGTAGAGATCGTGAGAAGTAAAATATTATTCTTATTGTCGATTAATACTTAAGTAGTTTATGGCTGTTTGTCGCGTGCGAGATCCGCCTTTGATATTGTTTTAATTTTAATGTTGCCAGTTGCTATTGTTTTTTGGCGACGCAAAATTAAAACCATAATTGTTTTTTAGGTTACTTTATGCTTTGATAATGTAATGCATTAACAAGTTTAATTCCCTGGGTGGTAAAGTTATACCCTATTAGGTTATTTAAGTTTTTAAGGCCATGTTTTACTTTACATTAACAGCATGTACAAATAGAGTAAACCATTATGGAAATGATAATATCCATTAAGGCTAGAATTTGTCTGTGGTCTAACCCTAGGTCAACCGTCAAAAATCCTCCAATCATTCTTTTTCGTCACGCAAACCTAATGACCTTTCACATGTTGCAATCTAGACAGATCGTTGCCCACAATCTCGAAAAGAAAAAGAAAGTAGAGCGTTGCGTGCTCTATGCCCGTTCAGAGCACTGTAAACGGCTAATGTGAGAACTCTGTGCGCGATTAAAATAAAAAATGAACCAATTTTTTATGTTTATGTAGTGTTTTATGAGGTTTCAAAGCAGCGGGGTTACTATGAAGTTCGTGTAATGGCGTCCCTCTTGTTATCCTATTTGATTTGCCTGGGGTCAGCACGATACAAATTTTGAATTTCGAACTTCAAGAATTCTAGTCCAACCTTAGGCACTAGTCCCACCGCCGGTGAGTAAGCGAGTAAAGTTGTGTTCAATCGACCTTTCCAGATCCACAGTGTAATGCTACTCGCTTACTCGCCGGCGGTGGAACCAGTGCCTTAATAACTTAGTTAATTTGTACTTATTATATTATGTGCCATGAAAATGAACGGGAAGATTTCCTATTTGCGCTTTTTTTTCAGAAGTCACACTTTTCCCAAAGCTAGCACCACATTTGTAATAAACAATGAATTTCAACATTGATTCCACTCAAACTGCTAAAACGTAGTAGTAAGATTATTAGACTAACTAGCAACTCTCTTTATTTCAGCTATCCGTCGCCGAGGTGGAACTCCGCGCAGCGGCTGAAGAGAGAGACAAACTGCTCAACGACGCCAACTACAGCAGCCTGCAGAACGACGAGGCGGTAACGCAGGCGCGGCGGGAGCGGGACGAGGCGATAGAGAGGAAGAAGACGATTGAGGTAAGATCATTGTTAGAGAGTCGTTGAAGAGGCGAGCAGCTCACGATAACTACAATAGCCTCCAGACCGGAGCGGAGACACGAGCGCGACGGGAGTACGACGAGGCGATAGACAGGAAGAAGACGGCTGAGGTAATATCATTGCTAAGAACCGCTGAGGAGACCAAGCTGCTTAACACCAACTATAGCGGTCTGCAAAACAAAGCGGTGATCCAGGCGCGTGGGAGCGAGGCGAGGCGACAGAGACGAGGAAGGCAGCTGAGGTAAGATCATTCTTGGAAAGTCGTTGAAGAGACAAGCTGCTTAACGAGAACTACAGCTGTCTGTAGTACGAGGGGACGACCCAGGCGCACGGGAGCAGGACAGGCGATAGAGACGAGGAAGACAGCTGAGGTAAGATCATTCTGGTGATGATTTGTTGAAAAGACCAGCAGCTCAGACCGAAACGGTGACACGAGCTCTATGGGAGCGGGACGAAGTGATAGACAGGAAAGAAGACTGCTGACGTAAGATCATTGATAAGAGCTACTGAAAAGACAAGCGCTTTAACACCAATTATAGCAGCCTGCAGAACGAGGCGATGATCCGGGCGCAGTGGGAGCGATAGAGGAAGGAAGAAGAAGAAGGCAGAGTTACATAAATAAATAAATCATTTATTTCGAGTAACTGGACCCATATTATTTGTTAGTAACAACTTATTTCTAATGTTAGTATACACATGAAACACAAAAAAGAGAGAAACAAAACAATTACACAACATATGCACTGCAGGAAACATGCAACTCGCTGCAGTGCCTCATATACGGACAGTCAAACCTGTCCGCTATCGAGCGCAGGATACATACATAGCTGTTAGAAATTGTGCTAGGAAGAAACGAGGAAGAAGTAAATAGGAGGTTGGGTTGGATGATGACCCTAATGCTGTTCAGTATATTCTCAAGATTTCTACTCTAGATGAAAACGTCAATTAGCAAGAAAGAAGCCGAGAAATTGCTGATCAGTTAAAATAAAATTAATAATATAAATGTCCAGTAAAGAGTTACAGAATACAATATCAACGAGTGAAAGGCTATTGAGTGCCAATGGATCCCGCAGTCCACAGGTTCTTAATACAATTATCCTATCGCTCGTCGATAATGTTACAGCTAAAACTGATGAGGTACATATAATTGCAGGTGTCGCTGGCCAAGACTCGGGTGGAGCTGATGCAGGCCAACAGCCAGCTGTACGAGGCAGTGCGCCAGAAAGTGGACCTTGGGCAACAGCTGGAACAGTGGCAGGTCAGTACAGTTACCCTACACATATCAAAATCCAAAGCAATAATTATGAATCCCAAAGAACTATGTCTGTTACCTTTGACTGCTCGGAATCGATAATTTTTCAAATAAGGCAAAGCGTAGCTCGACGGTAAAAACCTACCTGAGACGATTAAATATCTTCCAGATTAGCGCCCATAATATTTACGCTGCAAAGAATTCTTATGGAAATTTAGAATCTAACCAATACAGAATCAAATAAGCCGTACTTTCGAGATTGTATGGCTTCGCTGGTGGTAGTATAGCATACTGGCGTAGTTATCTTCTTCCCCACCAGATTTGATTATTCCACCACCTACTCATTTACTTTTGTCAACTTTGCATAGACTCCGCCACCCAAAGGTTGTCTGGAAGAGATCGCTCTTTAGCGATAAGACCGCCTATTGTTTACCACTATTTTTATATAAGTTTGCAATGTAATTTTCTTTTGGTGTGCAATAAAGTATGATTGTATTGTATTATTTAGAGTGTTTAGAAATCACCGTAAATCATCATAAATGGCATCAGTGTGGCGAAATCTTGAGATTTGATTAGTAGTTTTTGACACCAGCTATAAAAAGATCTCTCACCGCACTGCCGCTGGTGGTGGACATATGATTTTTGAACACCCTCATTAGAAAAAAAAAAGTCTAATAAATACGTATAAATCCTCAGATGGACATGCAAGAGCTGATCGACGAACAAATGAAGCACAAGCTGACGTCAGAGAAGCGCCGCAAACTGCCCGAGCCTCCCGCGCCGACCCGCGCCTCACGCCTCCTTGGATTTTTTCAACGGTGATCTGTTGCACGCTCTTGGTGCCCCTTAAAGCCATAGACAAGACTACCATATCAACTATCACATTGTTAATCGTTATAAAACAATACGACCCGATAACCTTTATAGCCGCGTTCGGCCTAACCGTTTTGGCAGAAAGAAAATTGCTATCAGCTGTCATTCTGACCGCCATTTTGTTTAAGGATGCGTTCGCCATTTTGAAATTGTTAGGGTGCGTTCTCATTTTGTTTTTTAAACCGTGTGATGTGTACACCATGGCAGTGATAGTTAGTGTCTTAATTAGGTTTTTAATAGTAACTGTACACGTTATTTTTAAATTACTGAGTATAGAATATGATGGTTAGAGTTGCACATTAATGCAATGATTTTATTTATAAACGACATGATGTATTTTATAGTGAATTGGGAGTAAGTTTTGGAATGGTTAAGGCGGTTTCGGTACAACAGATTACTCAATACGGACTGAACCAAGAGACCTGACATCTTAGTGTCCGTAATACATACACAAATAGCATAAATGTAACATAATAACAATGTTTAATAAGTTAGTTCTGTAATATTCATTTAATAACAACGAGTAATGCTTGGTTATTAACATACAGTTTGCATAGCGATGACGTCATATTTCCCTTTCCTAGGTTGTCCTTAGACGACAATCTTAAGTAAGAAAATCGTCATTAAATCCAATGCATTCAAAAAGTACCTTTTTCATTTAATTGACAACATGACAAAATTTATTAACCTCTTGAGTTGCAATATTTTGTATTATTTATACCTTAATTCGCGATCCATTCCTTAACTAACATTTCCTTTTAAGTTTTAATGTGTGTATATAACTGAAATTAAAATACGTTTAGTTTACTAATTGTATTTATATATATTTTTCAGGCGATCTCTTTTGACGAAAACGTTTCAATGTTACAAGTTTTACAAACATTGTAAAAACAATACTAAAAAAGTACCTCGACAAAAAAATTACGAAAAACGAACATGTAGGTATCTTTTTCTGTCTAAAAATAATCAGTCTCAAGTTTTTTCGATGTACTTAAGTACTTAGGTCCAATAAAGATGATCGTCTCTAAAATATCTAATATTTTATCCCTTTGAGATTGTACGTAATATACCTACGTATAGTTGTAACATTTCACTCTAAGTGAAAACTGGTGCACCCGTAGAAGTAGTGAAATATTTAGAATAAAATAATAATGTGAAACAGGAGGGGCGGCCAACAATATTTTAAATTAACCTTTTTAATTCTACATCGTTTTCGTCTTTTGTTTTAATAAGACTTCTTTTAGAACTGCATAGTTTTAAATCGTCCAAATATCAGAGCTGTAGAACTTAGGATTTTTTAAATTCAAATACACTGCCCATTTATAAAGCAATTTTATTTAGATTTTATTTTCAAACATTTTTTAAATGCCGCCCTAACCGAACCGAACTATTATCGAATAGCCATATTATTATTTACAGAAACAATACAGAATACGAATTACATGATCTGCTGCAATTTTAGAATAACATAAATTAATCAATAATTATTAATGATAAATGAATAATAATAATATGTATTAATTTTATAATTTGATATTTTCACGAGTAATTTTAATAGTGTACCCGTAAGTGCTACATTATGAAATCGTTTTGCAATACAGAGATGTATGTACCTAATTACCTATATTCAGTACTGTGCCTTATTAAATAACTGGCCTTTTGGAAGTGCCTTTTGATTCATGATTATAAAAAAAATGAAAGACCTATTGAAGAACTAAATAGTGAGATCATAAACCGCAGAAGTTTTCAAGAATCATCATTTATAATTGTATTCATCAAAATCATACAGAGGTTTAATCCTTGAATAGGTTAGGTTAAACCCGAGTAGACTATACTTATGTTAAAAAATGTCTTAAAGCCGTTATTTAAATATTTAATCCAAAAATGTCAGCTTAATAAATATATATTACTATATTTTAAATTGAACTAATAATTACTTTTTCAAATGTTTCACTTCTTTTTAAACGGTGGCCCTACTGTAATGGTCAATTTAATTTCTCATAAATTGTGGCGCCGCCTACAAGAGAGCAGGAACGACGATGTTTCAATATATTAACATGTTTAGAGTCCCAATTTAAATTGTAAGTCTTACGGCTAATAAGGCTTGTTGTGACCCATATGTGGGTCACGGGACAGGGAATGTGTTAAACGGTTGTTTTGATCTCCAATCTTGCCATTATTGGTAGTTGGATTCTAGAAATAATTGTTTGCGGGACAAGAAATTTTAATGTTTATTACCATTACAGCTCTTTACAGTTTACCTCGTCTTGCCTTTACCGGTCAGTTCGCTTAAGTCAGTGGTGGGCAAATTCGGTTCACGGATGGGTCATTCCACGTAAATGTAACGTGAGTCACGATTTCATTGCGTGTTTTTTTTCATTAAAAATACAAATTGTAGTGGTAATATATGTAGGGATGATAAGTAAGTTCTTTAGAGATATATTAACACTTTAATTTGCATCATGATGTTTTTAAACTTAATGAAAATTATCACGCACGTTACCTCTTACCGTGGAATGACCCGGATGGGTTTAATTAGGCTCGCCGACGGCCGTTCAAAATAAGTAGTATATGGCCCGTAAAAATATAGTACATTACACAACTAGGGTGGTAAAACAAAGAAAGGCCGAGATCGCAGATGTTTGCGGCCCGAGCTGCAAGCCACAGACGTACTTAAATAGGCGATCGAGGACTTTCTTTATTAGGTATGTACCTCCCGTGTTGTGTAGATCATTTTATGTCTACACTTGGCCAGAAATCGGCTTTCCGTACGCATAGCGTGCGGTATAAGCCACTTTATGGTCAGGTGGCATAAATAAGATTATTTTTGCTATAATTCTGGTCCTTCTCTGAGATTTCTTAAATGTTCTGACCCGCCACGGAAAAAGTTTCCCCACCATTGATTTAACTCGTTCTATTATTTTATGCCACACTTGGCCATAAAGTGCCTTTTTCTGCACGCTACGCGTACGGAAAAAGCTGCTTTCTGGCCAAATGTAGACATAAAATGCTGTACACAACACGGGAGGTAATAAAGAAAGCCCTCGATCGCATATTTACGTCCCTCGCCTACGGCTCGGGCCACAAACATCTGCGACCTGGGCCTTTCTTTGTATTACCACCCTAGTTGTGTAATATACTATTTAAACTTGTGTGGGATAACGCAAAATTGGTAAACTTTTAATTACCTAAACGAATTATTAACTATGATATAAATCGAAACAAGTATGAATTATCAGAAATGTGGAAATAAATAAATTACAGTCATGAATCATAAACGTACCTTATAGGTTTTTTGAGATTAATGAAAACAAAACGGCACAGTCAATTATGGGAAAATATTTAGTTTTAGTACATTATAATATTATAATTAGATGAAAAAGACATTTCGAAATATAATTTTTATTAATTTATTGTTAAGACTGAAATGTAAAATATAAAATAAAATGCGCTTTTCTTAACATTTTACTTTGTAAGGAGTCTCTTGTTCGATTTCAAATTTAGTGGTAAAATGGCTGATTATACTTGCTGACATAAACTTAAAGGGTCCTCATTCTTCGTCATTTATGACATTGTGAGATAACAATTTTACATTAAGTATGTATGTTCTTTAACAAAATGCGACCTATAACAGATTGTCACAAGAGAGCAAAATTATGTATACTGCGAGGGTATATATTGAATCCAGAGCAAAGCGAAGGATTCTAGTAATTTAAGAGCTAACGCCCGAGATAAAAATAATTTTGCGACCATATGACACATACTGCCTTTCACATACGAAGGTGTGAAAACTTATTTTGTGTGTATTTTTTAGTTAGAACTTATATTTTCATGACTAGTATTACTATAGGTGCAAATAGAAAATACCACCGACTGCAAAAGTCATATACCTATTACTTATCTAGGTACTTTTTAAGTCGTCAATTTTATTTTAACGTTTGTTAATCGTAGTCGCATTTAATATTATCATAAGACATCTTTCATCGATTGACAATTTAGTTAAATTTATTCAAATAATATCTAAAATAAATAAATTACATTGCGATAAACCCCAAATAAAAGAGTTAATTTTTTAATACAGTGAAAATTTCAGCATTGCCCATTCGTTCTAGTTTTGCCTCATTAAGTTTTACCTAGGTACTCATTGACTTTTTTATTAACTTTTCAAAAATAAATACTTAATAATCCAATATAATCACTTACAGCAAAATATCTAGGTACACAGATAATAATGTAAATCTTCGATTTTGAACTGACATTTCAGTTAAGTATAATTGTAGATTGTAGATACATATTTTTGATTAATGATAAGTTAATATGTCCTTGGGCAAAGTGAAAAGCAAATTAGCACATTTTTAGAGTATTTAATAAGATTATAAGCTCCAACAAACCTAATGCAAATAAAATTTGAATAGAACAACAGACTCCCTTAGGTACTTCGAGAGATTTTAATATCTATATGTTTGCAAAACTACCGTGAATTTTAACAATAGTTTTATATTTAATTTCTTAAGCACAAACGTATTTTCTATGGCGAGTATAACTTCATAGTCATTCCATTTTATAAAATCATGAAATTATGTCGTTATGGGTCATATTTATTGAAACGATACAAGTTAAAATTTAATAAAAGCAAAGGAACAAAAACACGCACGGCCTAAAATTAAATCGAGAGTTAATAGATAATAATTAGAATGCGTTTTATTAATTTGTTAGTTCTGTTTGATATTTAATCGAACAATTAATAGTAGGTAACAATTTAATTTACAGTATCAATTAGATTCAGACTTTCTTTAGAATGTCATTCAGGTTTCAGGTTTATCGTACACCGAAGTGGAAAACCGGGACTCTTGAAAAACGACGTACCTACCCATGTGGAGACCGTCTCGTTTCAACTATTTATTGTCCTGTTCAATCACATGCCTTGAAACGAAATTTAGTGCTCTAAATAAAGTTGCTAGCCTACCACGTCGCCTTGAGGTACTCCTTAACATACCAAATCAAAGGCCTATCACTGTTCGCTTATACTTGCAAACGCCATCAATACACATGTTTCTTTCACACTTAATTACTAATTAGAGACTGATGGATTATCTGTGACCAATATAATATGACCCAAAACGACTTATTTTCGGAAATAGTATTAGTGTTCACAGATCATCTGAATCAGTGCAAACGTACTTAATGTCACTACATCGTAACTTAAGGTCTAAATCATGAGTACTTACATAATCTACCTTCATTTGTTTGTGAAATTTAAATAAAGCATGAAATTTTACATATGTTTTGTTTTTCTGATGTTCCTTTACATTTTTGACACAGCTGTCAGTGTTAAATATACGAGTAATATCGCTGGCTCAATATTACAGGCCTATGTTACCTCAAATTTCGGGGTAGTTAAAATTAAGCTTTTATAAATAGCACAAAATGCTTTATATCTTTCAAACCGATGCTTAAAATACGCAGCGTTCACGTACTATCCATGCGTTTGAGCACCGGTTTTTACGGCACGCGTCCATCACGCGTCAAAAACGTGACGCATGTGTCACGTCAATGCGTTTACGGTAAAGGTGTGTCAACGTCTTTTGAGCAGCAATTTGGTTGCAGCTAAATAGGGAACGTGCACGACGAAGGTGCTGCCTCAAATCTAAATCAAGTACCCTCTCATGCTGGGGCAACATTGACGGAAACGCCGTAATTTATTGCGATGAAGGACGATTAACGTCAGTGTAGCTACGACTTACTATATTTGACATTGACACTTACATATTCTCAATGACAATGACAATTTGTCATTGACATTGACAGCTTAATTTGACAGGGGTGATAGTTTCCTTTTTTGTCCACCCGTGTCTCTTTTGTCGTTTAGTGCTGCCACCTAGCTATAGTTCGTGCACGTTCCCTATACATACCATAGGTCCGTAGCATTTTAAACATCTAAAGCCCCTTAATAAAAAAAAAGACCAACAAAGTTTTTTTATAGTTAATAATATTTTATGCAACAGTTGTATAAGTGGGTTCAAAAAATGCGAATTGCGTGAGTTGCGATACGAGCCGCGAATGCGGCGAGTATCGCAAATAGAGACGCAATGAGCGTTTTTTGACTTAATTATACAACGTTGCATACAATACTTTTTCTACGACTAGGTTTTAAATTATAAAATACATAATTAATCGTAACCTGGAAACAAGGCAAATATGACGTTTGACTGACAGTATGTGTCTATGGTAAACTTTTTTTTTTAATTTAAAATATACTTAAATTAAAAATACTTTTTTTATGTTGGCATCAATGAATTTAGTTCGGAAAGTTTTGTTTTTCTTAAAAACCGTAGGAATTTAATTGTTTGTGAAGTTGGTAGTTGTGCATTTTAACCGTAAAATTAAAATTGAGCGCTTAATCCTTGACCTAAGTTTAACCTAGATTTAGAAGTCTGTGGCTGCTAGCAATAACGTAAAGTGATTATAACGACACTAGTGCTGTTATGGGGAATAGAGTATAGACTTCTCTGAACTCATGTATGTTCTTATATTATGTGTTCGTGTCCAAGTAAAAGACAGATAACAGTACAGGAGTAGAAAAACTTTATTACCGTAAGGTCGGGGTACTTTGGCCAAATATAGGGTAACTTTGCCCACCTTACAACTTACATATCTCAGATCTATAACGTCTGATAATAAACATAAAAACATGAACGGTCAGCTAAAACCAACCACATGGCAATGTGCCGTAATTTAAATGCAATAATAAAACCTGAATTGAGTTAATCCCTATTGGTCAAAGTTACCCCCCAGGGCGAAAGTAACCCGACCTTACGGTATGTAGTTTACCTACCGACATCTTTGACATATGTAAAAAAAAACACCGTCATTCAAACGGAGTAAAAACTACATTCTTCTGTCAGCTTTGTTTACGCTCTATCGGGCAGATTTTTTAGACGAATTTCTAGTTATTTTGAGAAAAGTATTTTAGCAAGATGCCGCAGCAAGTAGAACAGAAAACTGTGGATCCAGAAGGGGAACTCAGCAATGTACAACGAATGGTAAGCATATTTTTTATCTATTTAAATTGTAGTGGTATTGACTTATACAGTATAAGGACCGGGTTCTTTTTAGGGTTCCGGACCTCAAAAGGAAAAAAACGGAACCCTTAGAAAATCACTTTGTTGTCCGTCTGTCAAGCAAGACTATTATCTCGGGAACACGTGGAGGTATCGAGTTGAAACTAAAACTATATACCTACTCAGGTATATAGTCCCTTGAACCTGTAAAAAAAACAATTTTCTAAGTTAACGTAAAAAGAGGTATGGCCATTTATGCCACAAAAACGTATATTTCGACACTCAAGAAAACCAAAATTTATATGGCACTATCCGGTTGACCTAGAACTATGAAACTTGGCAAGTAATACTGGCTTATACTACATGTATAGGGAAAAATCTGAAAAACTATACATTACTAATTAAATCATACAAGATACACTTTTTACTTTAAATTTTTAAGGAAAACTGTACTTGCAAGGAATAAATCAATATGAATATAGTCTTTATTTAAAGTACATGTACGTACCCGAAATTTAAAGGGTACTCTCCGTTGACCTAGAACTGTGAAATTGGGTAAGTACCTAATTACCGTCTTTATTTAAAGATAATATTTTTAAATTTAAGTATTTTTACAGAACCCTCGGCGAGCGAGTTCGACTCGCTCTGGTCCGGTTTTTTTTTTTTATAAATTACCGTCTTAGCTTAGCCCCTTTGTCAATGGTCACCAATAAGACCAGTGCCGGTTTGAGCACTACCAGCGCCCTGGGCGAGATTTCTACGGCGCTCCCTAACTGCAATTCAAACCTATACGAAAAAAGGCCTGCGGCGCCCCTTTATATCCAGCGCACTGGCCGGTCGCCCCACCGCGCCCTGGACGGTCGCCCCACCGCGCGCTGGCAAGTAAGCGAGTAAAATAACTAAATATTTTTACTGAAAAAACCCGACCGCGGTGCACTTTAAAAGTGCATAAAATCCGCCATTTTGTTTATTTTAGCGAACTTCATACCCAGTGACACTCGCGCCATCAAGACGAATCCAATGATGTATCATTTATCAAAATCGGTTGTGCCGTTGAGTAGTTACGAGCGGACACAGGAACGGACATACATACATACATACATACAGGTCAAACACATTACCCTCCTTTGGGCTTCGCCGCAGTCGGGTAATTAGGCAAGTAACAGTTCATTGCAGACTGACGAGGTGCAGTGTGATCGGTCGACCTTTCCAGATCCGCAATGTAATGCTACTCGCCCAATTTTACTCGCTTACTCACCGGCGGTGGGACAAAGTGACTGATGGAGATTGGGCCTCCGTTTACATAACCTTTGTATCATATTTTTTGCCTAACAAGGTTTTAAGGTGGTCAAACGAACGATTAGCCTCCACACGCAACATCCGTATCGCATAATAAGGTGAGCAAACGAATGATGAGGACGTCTAAAAGATTTTGGTATTTTTCCCAGTATAAGAAGTTGGCGCCAATGTGCAGCGCGGAGAAGCGAGCTGGTGGCGAGCCGCAACTGGCTCCGCAGGAGAAACAGCTTGGGATCCTGGCGCATGAGCTCAAAGAGACACTACTTTGTATCAACGTGAGTAGTCCAGCGTCTGCTCTTATCTTAGCAACTACGTGTAATAAAGCGAGCTGGTGGCGAGCCTCAACTGGCTCCACAGGAGAAACAGCTTGGGATTCTGGCGCATGAGCTCAAAGAGACACTACTTTGTATGAACGTGAGTAGTCCAGCGTCTGCTCTTAGCAACTACGTGTAATGAAGCGAGCTGGTGGCAAGCCTCAACTGGCTCCACAGGAGAAACAGCTTGGGATCCTGGCGCATGAGCTCAAAGAGACCCTGCTGTGTATCAACGTGAGTAGCCCAAACGAAATTATTAAAGTCGAACATTTCTTAACACAAACTAAGGCTTCTAATCCCAGGATTTTTTGTATTTCTAATAGCGGGATCCCGGTGTTGTGTGTTTGTCTAAGACAAATTACAATCCCGGAATTAGCAGCCTTAATTAAAATAGAGTCTAGACCACGCGATGAGCTCTTAAGAGTTAGTATAATTTTAAATTCGTAAGAAGAAACCGTATACGATGTAACAAAATCCCTCTTCCCTTCCAGCTGGCCAAGAAAGGCCAACACGCCCTCCGAGACAAGATGACCAAGCGGAGCACCCGCTCCTCCATCCTAGAGTACGACCAGCTCGAGCTGGAGGTGCGCGACGAGAGGCGGCAGCAGGCCGAGCTCGACTGCCTCAACTACCTCGCCGCCAAGCAGATGAGGGAGCTGATCAAGAAAGTCCCCACGGAGGCTGATGTGAGTACTGACCAGTTGTTAAGCCACGTTCATTTTCAACTGGCTACCCCCTACTGCGGTCATCATTCACAACACACACACTCACAATAAGGAAAGGTTAAACCGCTTCAATAAATCTGGCTAGTCCGGTGAGCCCTCAGCGAAAAGCAAACCTGCTTTTAAGATTGTAAGCCGCCCACTAAATTAGGGCAGCTACGTAAGCCGAGACCAGGTGCCTTTTTTTTAGAACCCGTAAAATTTTAACCGTGTTGGAAGCCATTAAAACTTCTGTCTCGACTTACACTTCCATCTTCTTTCTTCATGCCTAAATCTTAGTAATCAATTGATACATCCATCCATCTTTATGATCAAGTCCTTAATCCCAACCATGCCCTATCTATTCAGGAGCTGGCGATGATCGAAGACGCGGCCAACCGGCTCCGGCGCATGGAAAACCGGCTGGATCTCGCCACCAAGCGGTTCTGTGTCGTCAATACTGACAACAAGCACGTGCGCGAGGAGATCCACCGCTTGATGGTCGAAAGGTATTCCAACTGTGGAGTTTCTCCGCAAAAGGGTGCACTTACGTCTTTCATCAAACTACTCCGAATACTTGCTTAGACTTGGTGATCAATGGAAAGAATAAAATTGACGTGCTGATGACAAGCTATAAAAATTACGGAACATTCCATTTCAAAAATCTCGGTCCCAAATTCCAAAATTGAAACTTTTTTCTTTTCCGCGAACCGTTCCAACTTTTTAGAATCTTTCTGCAACTTGCACATCTGTAGTTTAACTTTGCGTGATTTGTCTTTACAGTGTCGGACTTGTCATATTCCTATTCGATGTGCATGTGACAATACCCTAACCTACGCGGGCCACCTAGCCTTCTTACCCTATCGACTTATCTACCCTTATCTCAGGCTTACGAGCCCTTGAATCATAATGCCACCCGAGTCCTTCAAACCCAGACCCTGACCTTACGTTCTGCCCAAGGGCTTTTCAAAAACGATCACTCTTCTCAAAACCACACAAACCCCACAACTATCAAGTATTTTTCCAGGAACAGCTTCAACATCCAATGGAACCGCACCATCGGCAAGCTGGTGAAGGGCAAGGAGTACCTGATGGACATCTTCGAGATCGCCGCCCTCGCCTTCGGGGACCGGGACGAGTGCATCAAGAAGCTGGACGCCCTGAAGTGGAAGGGGCTGTACCAGATGAATAAGGATATCTCGGTTGGAACTGACTTCTTTGCTAAGAATATCCGGTACTTTAAGATCCCGCTAGGTTGGAATCGGAGTAGGTAGTTATATCTTTTCAGATATACTACCACTATCGACGAAAGGACAAGGGATGTCGTCGATGATATATCACTATCGATACATATCAATAGGTGGGTAGTTCTAACGTTTCAATCGACTTTACCACCCTGCTTGCATATTTGATTATTTTCTTATAGACTATGATAACAATTTTCGGTTTATACTTTGTAGAATGCCAGCAGAAAATAACAGGAAATGGTGGTCTGAGTGGTATAAGGAAATATTCAAAATTGCGACCAGGAAAGTGAGAGCGTTTGAAATGCTATAGTCTATTTTTAGGGTTCCGTACCAAAATGGTAAAAAAGGAACCCTTATGGTGCGACTCTGTCTGTCTGTCCGTCTGTCACAGCAAGATATCTCAGGATCTACTGATGCAATCGACTTGAAATTTGGAATAGTGTTAAAAACCGCTAATTCGAGCCTATGGAACTGAAAAAAAATCCCTTACCTTTTTTACTTTTTTTTTAAAGGGGACCGAAATGGGATGTCGAAAATCAAAAGTTGAGCTAATATATCGAGTGGGATATCAAATGAAAGGACTTAATATGAAGATTTCAAAACCGTTATAATTTTTTTTCTTAGACGTGTAGTTTTTGAGTAAAGACCAAAAACGTTTAAAAAAATACCATTCCCCCCCTATTATCTCCGAAGTTACTGAACAGAAAAATTTGTAATAATTACCGATTATTAATATTATCCTAAATATTACAGGAAAAATAAAACGGTTTTCCTAACTTACAGCGTTTTTTAGAAATTCGCAAAAGTCGTAAGACAACCTTATTTGCTCCTACTAAACTAACCGCGGCATATGTCGATGTATGGGGACAACAGTTTTACAAGAGCAAAGTTAAGTTTGTCCCACCATACAATTTTTCTTGAATTATTCACGTATCTACTGATGGTTTTGTACGGAACCCTCGGTGCGCGAGTCCGACTCGCACTTGACCGGTTTTTTATCTAGTACCTACTAAAGCTGAATACGACACGCTCATTGGTTCATTCAAATTAAGAACGTTAAGGCGGCTTTCAAGTCGTGGAAGATAATATATGAACGCCGGCTTGTAACCACTAAGAAGTGAGATCGTCATCCCAGAACTTTATAATTAAAAAAATAGACTACTCAGTACTCAGGTGTGAAAACGCTCCAAGGGGCTCAAGTAAATCAGTCATCAAACAGTGTTTCGTCTTTTTAAGTGTTTACCTTGAATTCTCTAAGCGGAGTCAAGGCTTAGGTACCCAAACCAAATCTGAATCCGTTACCACAGATTATATAATAGTTCTTCGAACAGATACGACACTCTCCCGCAAAACAATAGAAAAGAACATTCTGGAATCATAACGTCCGAAGTGCGGTCGCCGACCCCGCGCGCCGTAAAATAAGTGCTAGGGCTGTCGACCGCTGTTGTTTTTTGTTCGTGAACAGGCTTAAGGAGCTGTCAAAACTATCGGACTTACTTCGTAGCGGTAGGCGGCACGCATGCGAGCGCGTGGCAACCAACTGAGTTTTGTACCGCCGGCGGTAAGTGACGTCACTCAAGGTCGCGCTCGGCGAAAAACGAGTGTCGGACCCCTGCCGTTACCGTTGACACGGTTTGAAACTGTTTCCAGGAAATGCAATCGTACGAGGGCGAGCTGAACCACCTGGCCAAGCTGGAGGAGTTCCTGCGGGTGAAGGGCTCTCGGAGGATCTGCGAGGCCGACGAGAAGGAAGAGATCAAACGGCAGGAGGAGATCCAGCGCTGCGAGATGGAGATCGCCCGGCACGACGCTCTGCTTGACGAGATATTTGTAATTTATTTGCGTCCACGCATATTCATCCGTTCTTAATTTGACGGTACCGTATACTCGGGTTTTTATGGTCCAATACACTCAAATATGGTCCAAATTATGGAGTATACAGTGGCGTAGCGTAGTGGGGGCGAGGGGGGCGGCCCGCCCCGGGCGGCACTTTTAGGGGGCGGCAAAATTTCAGAATAAATAACAATAATATCGTATAAATATTTGAACTATTTCAGTCGCACTTACAATTTGGACCGAAGGAGCCCAAAATTTTTCATAACTTATTCTGTGACCAAACCGGTGAATCCCCTTTACGTAAAAAATAATATGTTAACTACCCCAAAGATATGGATAAACAACGATTCATATATACATATACAGACATTTATAGTTTTTAACCTGTTATTTTAGAAGTTGGTGCCTGCCACGTAAAGCTGGCTGTGTTGAGCTCCTTAGCTGGCACCGACTTCAAAAATAACAGGTTAAAAACTATAAATATCTGTATATGTATATGTGAATCGTTGTTTATCCATTTCTTTGGGGTAATTATCATATCATTTTTTTGTTTTTAGTCTAAGTTTTTGGAAGTCGGTTTTTATTTTTTGTTTTAAAAATTTACTTTATTTTAAAATTTTTAGTGGCGCTGGATAAATATTGTTTTAACCAAATAGACTTAAGTCTATTTAGTTAAAAGAAAAAAATACCAAATCGGTCTATACGTTTTCAAGTAACCGAGGAACAAACCTACATAAAAATTGCTCTTTGTTTTGAAGTTGGTTAAGACTGGAAACTTATTTCTAATAAGAAATGCACGAGAAAGTAAGGAAAATACCAAAATCGCTATATGTGTGCCTATGATATTTGAAGTTTGAAGAGTTCCCTCGATTTCTCCATGATCCCATCATTAGATCCTGATTTGGTTGCAATGGGTCCACCTCGGAGGTATATATATATATACCCTTTAAAACAAAAAAAGAATTTTCCAAATACATAGGTTCAGCCGTCTTCAAGTAATCGGGGAAGAAACCTAGATACAACTCTTTGTTTTGAAGTCGGTTAACACTAGAAACTTGTTGCTAATAAGAGATGGACGAGAAATTACGAAAAATACCGAAATCGCTATACAGGGTGGAAAGTTTTGATGGGCCCTGGAGGCTTTAGTTAGCTCATTTACGGAAAGGAAACATTCCTTTATTTTTGAAATTAAACAAATCTGCATTTAAAGATTTTCTAAAATTTGCTTGTATACCCAGAAATCGTACCAGCCAAAAATTAAAAAAATAAGCACTCACTATTTTATTTTACTAATCGATAGGACTATTAGTCAGAATAAAATCTATCTAATAAACATTTGGTCTTACAAGTAAAAAAGATCGTAGAATCTATCATTAATTTTATCTTACCATAAATTCCAATACAAAAGTCAAGAAAATTAAAAAGAAATCTTTGAATGCAGTTTTGTTTCATTTAAAAAATAAAGGTATGTTTCCTTTCAGTAAAGCTAATTATAGGATTAAATGTAGTTCCCCTCCAGGGCCCATCATAACTTTCCACCCTGTATGTGTGCCTATAATATTTGAAGAGTTCCCTCGATTTCTCCAAGATTCCATCATCAGATCCTGATTTGGTTGCAATGGGACCACCTCGGAAGTATACGCTTTCAAACAAAAAAGGAATTTTCCAAATCGGTCCAGCCGATTTCAAGTAATCGGTGAACAAACACACAAAAAAAATAATAATAAAAAATAAAAAAAATACAGACGAATTGAGAACCGTCCTTCTTTTGGAAGTCGGTTAAAAATGTATCAAGTTTTATTTTTATCCCAAAATAAGCACAATACACATGACTACTTGCGGAAAAAAATCTTTAAAATTTCTCTTTATATTGAAGTACGTAAGCAATGGGGCGGCAAAATTTTCATCCGCCCCGGGCGGCCGAGAACCACGCTACGCTACTGGGAGTATACCTAGTTATATGTAGGTACATGCCGCGCTAATTTAGGCTTTAGACGTGTGAATTATGAGCGGTGGTTGAATATACACCGTGGGCCCGTATAAACCGACCAACTTTAACCATAGATTCTAACAACTATTAGAAGTAAAAAAAGTTATGTGACGTATAGTCGATTAACGCTTACTTTCCGAGATATTCATAATTTTTAAAATAAAAACTCCCAAGTGTGTAACAAGCCCTAATAAATGTGACTAAGATACTTTTATTGATTTTTTAAAATCCTTTAATTAAACAGCAATTAACCTTCGCAGTATCAGATGGTAAGCGATTACAAAGCCAAAATATTGACCTTTCGTTTCCATTTAAGCTATTTTTTTCCTTTTTAATAACTTTTCCTCCAGTAAGGACATGTTTATAACGAGTGACTGAATTTATTGATTTGTTTTGTTCCATAAGACTATTAATGTAAAATGACAAAATTCGACCTATGTTGATATAACGTTATTTACTTGTAATACCATCAGGAATACGTGGTTAAAGTTGGTCGGGTTGTACGGGCCCACGGTGTATAGGTGCATCAGATAACTATAGTTCAAATCAAAATAGTGTGCAATTTTCTACACGAGAGCGCATAATAGTTTCGTCCATAAGCTTTGTGCACTGGACTATAGAAACCCGAGTATACCGTTGGTCATTTTACTATCCCTATGACCTATGAGAGAAATGTGAACATTAGCAGAATTGTATCAAAGGTTACTCTGTCCTTGATGCCTCTGCCCATCTTCGAACTTCAAAGTTCTGTTGTCTTCTACTACCCTCGAACCAAAATTCGGGATGATCGTATACTCGAGTTGTCGGACTAATAAACATACACACAGTGCTGGTCTAGAGAGACTAGGGCGCTCAAGCATCCAAGACCTATCGACACGAACCTTGATAAAACTTACCCTTAGTGTGGTCAAACCCCTCCCAAACCAACATTCTAAATCCACAGCTGCATACACACATAGTTGGCCCATGACGCTCGGTCAATGACGGTTCACGGTGGTCACACAGTAATTACTCTCTCCAGAAATACGCGGAAACGTCGCGTGTGTCCAGCATAATAAAGAACTTCCAAGCGGGGGAGATCCAGAACTTCTCTTGCTTCGTGCTGCTGTGCGAGGTGCTCCAGGAGTCCGTGTTCTTGAGGGCCGAGCTGAACAAGGCCAGGCAGTTGATACGTAAGCCTAGAGAGGCGGCTTTAGCCCATGTAGCGCCAGTGTTCAATTAATATCCTGGCGTCCTCTAGTAGGCGAAAGTGTCGTCCGTGGCACCTTGCTTCGCTACGGCCATAAAACGGACGCATGGTAAGTATGGTTTATAAGAGCGCCGACGCCGCAAGCTACGCATAATCGTTGGAGGTGTTGCGAGCGGCCCTCAGCGCCCCCTAAGGCGAAGAACACACTGAAATCGCCCGTCGCCGCGATTTTTTCCGTGTAGCTGCGCATAGTAGTTGCGAGTCGCCGCGATTTACGCGCCAGTGTGCGCCACCCCGCGATTTTTCTACATACAAAGTTGAATATCGCTGAGTCGCGTGTCGCCGCGATTTTCGCTGCAGTGTGAGATCCGCCTAAGACCCTGCGCCCGTGTGCGCTGCACACCCTGCACTAAAGGTAAAGCCGACACTGAGCCTAGTTTACCTATTATCTAGCTATTTCCCGAGACTACGTAGACGAGATGTTGGAATGGAGGCTTTTGTAAAAAGGAATGGATGAAATGATCACACGGAAGTACGGCAAGATCTTCGAACTTCCTTCCCATACATTCAAGCACCGACAAACTGATAATACGGTTCTTGTGAGTGCGTGCGGAGCTCGTAGTATTTGCTAATGACGACCTAGATAGATACCATAAACCCATAAAAAAGTACATAGGCCTTTTACCTACGCCCTTAAATAAGGTGGCATAATGACCCAAACTAATTTATTCTCCACCACAAGAGCCAATTTGGCCTAGCACAATTGAGACTATGCGTTACGCGATAATTTGGTACCTATCCCTTTTTATTTAATACTAAGTTCAAAAGAGACATTGCAGCTCTGTGACAACTGACAAGCGAACTCGCAACCAGTTGTTGTATCCTGGCTGGTCAGCCTCGCTCCAGCATTCTCTGAACTCTCTCCCAAACTTGAATTTGTACAAAAATACTATACTGGAGACATGTTCTGTTACAGTGGACCAGCGAGACATCAACGAGGCACGCGAAGAGATGCAGACCAAGCGTCTCGTCAGCATGAGACTGGCGTTGGACCAGCAGAGGACCAAGGTGCAAGCAAAACGTGACCTGGAAGCTGCCGCTGACCAAACCATCGCAAAAGTGCTGCGGGGCATCGATGAGCTAGTCAGGTCAGTTGAAGGTTATAGCCACGTCTCGTCAGCATGAGGCTTCTGGAGTAACGAACCAGGTCCAATACAAAACGAGAGCAGAACTAAGCCGACCACGTCATCGCAAAAATCGGTTAGTTTTGCCTTTGCGAGAATAAGAACTTCAATATTGGCTCTCGCCGCTCTGTTATAGAAATACTCGTACGCGGTATGATATGTCAATGTGTAGTCTCATACCCTGAGCATCTTATTAATCCCCTACAACAGCGGTCGACAACCGCTTAGCAGCCAAGGGCCACATAGTAGCTAAGGAAATTGATGCGGGCCGCACTTCACTTTGTTAATAATTTGTGATTTTATACAATAGGCTACTTTCCTGACAGATCAAATCAGTTACTTTTTATGAAGTGTCAAAACGCTCAGATAGTATGAAGTTTGTATGGAATAAAAGTGAAATGACGTCATTTTACTCATACATCAAATCATCGTCTTATTTACAGGTTTTGATCTTTTAAAAATCGTTTAAAACGCTAAATAGGTGATAGTTCATTTTTGCAAATTTTCGAAAGCTGATTTAATGGCTAGCGTGTAGTAATTTATATTGACTACAGGCAAATACCCTGTTCGGAATATAGCGACCGCAATACAGACCGGAATATACGGCCCCGTGCCGCCCGCGGGCCCTACAAGATTATTTTCGTCTGGTTACAGACTGGCTAGATGCGACATCACGCCCCTTCTATCGCTGCTGGGCAACCACAGAGAAGCCACTAAGTGGAACGTGACCAAGTTCCTCAGGATTCTGGAGGCTGAAGTCAAGAGCCTGATTGAAGTCTGCTACGGTGCCGTCAAGGTATGAGGATTTACGATGATCACTTGAATTCCCATTGGAGCACTTGAACCAGGAAACTCCGAAGTCCCAAACCAGTAAAATGCCGAAGATAGGAAAAGATTAAGTACCTACATCATAATATTAACTGCGTAGATGAGGAAAACTCAACTTCGTTACAAATTTTAAGGAGGTAAAATCTTATCATTCCAAAATACAACTCCTATTGGAAAGTGAACAACGCCGACTTCCTGACGGTTCACGGACGAAGTTGCGAGTGTTTTGTAAACAATATAGTTGTTTTTGTAGACATCCCTTCATATATATATTTTTACTCAGCCCCCAGCGCCGACTCCCAAAGGCCGCAAAGCGGAGGCGGCTCCAGTCAAGCTGGTAGCGGATCCCTACGTGGTAGCACTGCGCCCCAACAGGATCGAATCACTAGTGCCATACCTGCCATGCGCTTAGTGAGTATACAGAGTTCATCATTCGTCACCATCATTTCAACCTTGAGATGTCCACTGCTGAACATAGGTCCCCAGACTCCCACAATGGTCGGACGCACGCTTTTTGCATCCTGGGGCGGTCCCGCCCCGGGCCCCCGTCTATTGATATTTGTTGTCATATTTGTATACTGCGCTTTTTTTGGCAGCCAATTCAATTAAGCCGTTTTTGCGATTTTCAAGGCGCTGTTAGTTCCTTTAAAATAAAAATATCCAAAAAAGCAAAACATAGCGGCATAGATATTGATCTTATTTGAAAAATTCATTGCTCTATGTTTTAAAAACCAGAGAGGAAACAGTCGAGAGCGTTTGTATGGGAAAATCGCAGGTAGGCATTCCTCTTAAGAGCTGTAGAATAATGCAAGCAAGCAATATTGGACGCTACTGCTAAGTTAGCGAACCGACGACTAAAACTCCTATATCAATACCCTAGTTCACAGTTCACACTAGCAGGTACTAATTACGAGAAAAAAAGTTCCGTAATTTGCGCGTTAGTAGGTACACAAATTTTAAAGTTGCAGTTTCATTGGTTTCTGGTGTTGCAGATATCCATGGGCGACGTTGACTGCTTTCCATCAGGCAGCTCGTCTGCTCGTTTGCCACTTATAACATAAAAAAATTATGTAATTAGCACGAGCGTGAACTAGGGTATCGATATACTGGATCAGACTCTAAGGAAAGGTTGATCTCATTTATCCATATCGTTTGTACCCAGCTGCGTGGAAGACTACATAATGAACCTGATCTTCGAGACTCTGGCCGTGCCGGCTGACCGAGCGTACGTCGAGGGCATATTCCACCTGGAGGCGATCAACACCAAATTCGGGATATACACGCTTACCAACCCCGCGTAAGTCACTCCATCTATTTATTTTTGATTTGACACGTTTAGCATAGTGAGAATGACACCGCCTACGAAGTCGAAGTCCGTAAGGTCAAATATTTGTATGATGAGCACGAGTTATTTGTTCCTGAGTCATGAATGGAGTAAAGTATGTATTTATCTATTTAAGTATGTATATCGTCACCTAGTGCCAATAGTACAAGCATTGCTTCGTTTGGGAGTAGCTCGATTTTGTGTAAGATTGTCCCCCGATATTTATTTTTTCTTCGTCGGTATCACTGTTGACAATGGTCGTAGTCGTAATTTCAGGTATTGGTTATAGTAAGAATTATCTAAGGTGTCCGAATGTTTGTTCATTCTCTTTACGAACATTCGAACAGCTTAGATAATTCTTACTATAGCACGTTTTACGATGCATCACCATTTCTCCATCATATATTAGAAAGAGACATAAAATTGTCAGAGCTTAAGCTAAAGTAAGACTAACTTCTTTTTCTTAAAGATGAGAAAGAATAAGATGCTCGAAAGCCTTAAAATAGGCAAGCCGGTGGCAATCGAGTTCATCATTATCTAAGCAAAGATTGGACCAAAAATATCTGAACAAGACCCTATTGTCAGAAGCATAAGAACTAGATCTCATATTTTTGATCCGTTCTTTGCTCAGATAATGATGAACTCGACTGTACTAACAAAATAGTGAAACAATGATTTTTAATTTGTTTTTTTTTTCCTTTCAGAAAACGCCACCCGTACCGAGAAAGGAAGTAGTGGTCTACGATTTCTACGAACTTATTAGGCTATAAAAGTTAGGCTCTAACATTGGTCAGGTCGTTTTAAAAATCAGTATTATTATTTATTATACATATGTAATTAGATTTCAAAAAAATTATGAGGCGGTTCCACATAATTGGATTTTTCTGGAATATCAGGCTGGTAAACCACCGCGGACGAAGCGACTAGCTATCGACCATTTTATCGCTTGAAACGTACCTACAAATAAACATAGATGCCAAATTCATCCAATGGGCCCTCCCTTCCTCAAACCTCAACAGCTCCTATCCTGCGAACCTTATACGGTGGGGCCCTTCTGATAAGGGAAGGGCCTTTTGCCCACATTGCTACCTGTAACGCCACTGTGAGAAGCACAAATATATCGTGATAGGAGTGTGTGTACCTCGCGTGCTAAATAGAAGAGCCGGGGACCTTTGCTCGTTGTCAACATCAGCCGTTACATTACATTATTATTAGATTTGAAAAATCTGATAATAATGGTATAATTAATTGTTCAAATACCACCAAATGAAACGGAAAATGTATGTTTTCTATCACCAAATTACATTTTTGGCGTCAAACACCAACCGTCAAACGTTACACGCTTGGTTCCCATACAAATCGACGAACTATCTCGAAATATTTCTGTGGTGAGAAGGTAATTTAGGCATCTGCTGCTAAGTTAATCATCTAATATTATCTTTTATAGTATCTTTTTCATTTGATCTGCATTTGTATTGTATTTTGGTAACATAGTTTCATATAGCAATATAATCATTGATTGCCATTTTAAATAATTTTGTGATAGATTAATATTAGCAGAACGATTCGTCTTTGATATTAGGCAATTTGTATTGTATCACCAGTATATTGTGTTATGTTATGAATCTTAATTAAAACGTGAATATACAAATTACAAAAACCTTTAATTTTTTCACTTAATAGGTACTATCACTACTTTTACACAACTGTTGGTTCCTTTCAGATGAAATGTGTTCATTTCAAAGCCGGGTCATACAGATTTTGTAGTATGAGTTAAGTGTTCGTCTTTCCTATGGACATCACAAAATTAGGGGGAAGCCTAATTTTCTAGCTGGACCGCCATAGGCAAATAACCACATTTTTACTAAAAAAAACCCGACCGCGGTGCACTTTGAAACTGCATAAAATCCGCCATTTTGTTTATTTTAACGAACTTGATTTGACACCCAGTGACACTCGCACCATCAAGACGAATCTAATGATGTATCATTTATCAAAATCGGATGTGCCGTTGAGTAGTTACGAGCGGACACAGGAACGGACATACATACATACAGGTCAAACACATAACCCTCCTTTGGGCTTCGCCGCAGTCGGGTAAAAATAACCCTACTCTTCTACTTCTAGGCCTATATGAAAAAAAAACAGTGAGTAGTGATATGTACTCGGGTCGTTAACTATCATTGTTTTAGTTCACACGGAAAGACGTTTTTTCGAAATCTGTATGGCCCAGCCATATGAAATATCCACCAACAAGAAACTGGAAGTGGATATCAATCATATACAACGTCCGAACAGCCACGACCACAGAAATATATCGTGCTAAAAAGAAGTGGCGGCGACGAACTTTGCACGCCGTTTACTGCAATTAGCCTGTTGACTCGATTTTTTTCTGTCCTAAATCGATTCTACTATTTCTGAGGAACAAATATCTATATGACACCTAATACATTGGTATAAGTATAACAGCCACAAATTGTAATCAAAAGTAGCAGATCGGACTGAGCATTGAAAACGCTCTATACAAAACGGTAGGAATTTATGACGTCATCCGTTGCATCGCTGTACTAAGTCTGTATGAAAAAAATTGCATTTTGCCATTTTGAGCACGAAGAAGTGCGTTTAAGCACATAGTTGTCATACATTTATTTTTTCAGTGTTATTTAAGCATTCCGAAATTGACTTTAATTTTTCTTAAGACGATAAAAAAATATCGTTTTTTTTAAACTTTGTGGTCTCATAACTTTATATTTTTTATACATTTTTTGTTTATTTCTTTTGTGTTATGATAATTTAGTATTTTGCAATCCATGTGACTATATTATGTTGTAACATTCAACATTATTCAACATCCCAATTGCTGTCAATATTATCAGATTTGAAAATCTAATAATAATGGTATAATTAATTGCTCAAATTGAAAATGTATGTTTTCCATCACTAAATTACACTTTTGGCGAAACACCAAGCGTGAAACGTTACACGCTTGGTTCCCATACAAATCGACGAACGAACGATTTACTTATATCTCGATATATTTCTGTGTGGACGACCAAGAAGGGAGTCAAAAACACCTTTCAGCTGGTGGATTTATGATTTCTGGCAAACCTCATTGATAACCAGGTATCAACACTATTGTTGCAAAACTTCAACAAAACTTGCCAAGCGGACATAATAGAGTGCTTACTGCCATGAAAATATTAACATCTTTTTACTCAAGTATTGGAAATCCGAGATTTCAATATAGACATTACAAGTTTTGCAACGATAGTGCCGATCACTGTAGATATAGGTTGTTTCACGACAATTGAGGCCACGCACACAACAACACTGTCGTGTAATGACAGCAGGATTTTAAAATTACTGTTCTTTTTTCGTACCGATAGCAGGTTCAACAGTGAATTGCAAGATAGACCAAAAAGTTTGTTTAGACTATAGCCTCAGGGCCGGATTTGGAGCAGGACAAGCGGGACTACTGCCCCGGGCCTCCACACGACTTCCCTAATAAGTAGGGGCATCCACTAGTCCGTTACGGGCCTCCGCTCCTTCGTTGCCCCAGGGCCTTCACACCTCCGAATCCGGCCCTGTATAGCCTTGTGTTTATGTACTCACTCACTCATTTCATTAATTCACTTTTTTTTGCAATGAGTACTTCATGTAGCTGTGTGTGTAATCATTCACCTCAACTCTCGTGAAACTACCTATAACTCCTGAATACCCCCCCATTCCCCCCCCCCCCCATTACCCCTACATTCTATACTAAGGCAATTGAGATTCAGTCAAAACTAAATAACCGCTTATTCTTCATGTGGACTCAGGGGCCTTCATGTGTTGTTTGAAGTTAGCAGCATTTCTGGTATCCAAGCCGGGAGTGCAGTCAGCTTGAAGTTTTCAACCTGAAATGAGATACAAAATAACTTTAACCACAGTTTCACATTAGCAATAAATTCAATTAATAAATTCATGAAAGTCAAAATACTAATACGTACCAATAAATCTGCAATTATCTCAAATACATCTTGATATAGCATCTGCAGTTTATTTTAAACAGGATAGCTCTGCATATCAGCAAATTCAAAATTTGGCTTGATTTTCATATTAATCCATTTTTTTAAACACACGTTTGTATTTTACTTGTCTGTGCTATTTATTATGTTATTGTCTCTCTTATACTCTTATTGTAGGGCTTTCCTGCTGTCTCACTCTAATATTCAGATGTTATCGACTGCGTGCGCAGTATTTTTTTCTTCGCCTACATCATACCTGGGTTATTCTTCAGAAATATGCCTGCAACTTATTCCTGTCTCCATACATTTAGTATGAAAAACGGCCAGAGGAATAAGGTGACCGCAGACATATTTCTGAAGAATAACCCACCCATCGTCACTACTTTGAAAAAAACTCGTATCTAAAAACGTCGTAGAGAAAAGCGTCATAAGTTACATACGAACGTCACTTACTGCGTTTTTTTACCTAGAGCCAGTGTCAGATATTTGTTTTTTTTTAAGTAATGACGATATGTAACATAGGGTTGTTGCAACATGAAAATAAGAATAACTACTCAATTAAAACAGCGGTCGGCAACCTGCGGCCCGCGGGCCGCATGTGACATCAATTTATTTTTTGTCTTGTTTGGACGCATAGAGAGACACTTTTTACATCTCTATAAATGTAGTTTTAAGTTTAATGTAATGTATTAATGAAATCTTATATTAACGCCATATTGTTGTGATACTTTTTGGTTAAAAAGAGAAACTGGTGAGTTTCTTCCGGCGCTTCTTCTCACCAGAAGGTCAGTACCCGAAGCGCCAAAAGAAATAATACATATTTAGAATCAGACTTGTAAAAGAGCCCTACAGCCCTAGCCTACTTACAGAAAAAAAATTATTTTATTTTTATTTTGTGGTCCGTGAACCGCTCAGTTGCGACCCGCGAGCCTCCCTGGTTATTTTGTATATAAAGGTCGCTACATTCAGAATTGTATAAAATCACAAATTATTAACAAAGTGCGGCCCGCGTCGAATTCGTTAGCTGCTATATGGCTCTTGGCTGCTAAAAGATTGCCGACCGCTGAATTAAAAGATGAAGCATTGCTTGGCATCTTCACAAAATATTTCAGGAGATTTGTTTTTACTGTCTATGAAACTGTGTTCAACTTTAATGAGTGAACTTCTTTAAAACTTTTAGTTACCGCAACTTAATGCAACTGTCTTTTATTAAACCCAATGACATACATTTGTATAATATCACAACTTACAAATTAAATTAAAAACTAAATACAAAACAAGTAGGAACAATATACATCTAAAACAAAAGCATAAAGTAAAAATTAAAATATACCTACCTAAAACTAAAATGTATCTAAACCTAAAAACTTGAATAGTAATAATAACAAATGAGGTACAAAATATAGTATCCTAGGAATAATTAATGTTATTCAAGTACATATTCTGAGTCTATAAAAACGTTTGCGGACATTTCACTGTCATTGTCACTTTCGCTGGAAGAAATCACTACTTGAAGCATCTCAACTGTTTCACTGTGGCTTACAGGCGGACTTTCGCACTCTTTTGGCCTTTTTGACGACTCAGATACAGACGTTCCATTCTCTTTATTGGTTAATAGCTTCGAGAAAACTGATCTACATATACCAGTAGCCTTCAAGACACGATCTTCAACATTATCGAAGTAACCATTTTCAACTGCTTTAAACTTGTCGGCTTCCCTTGACATGTACAGGAACACATTGCTTATTAGTTCGCGCAACTGTGCTTCACAAAGTTTCCTTCTCGCAACATTGCGTTTCGATCTGCCTTTTTGCAATGTCTCAGAGTCGAACATATGTTGTTCACTGAGCAATCTATTTAGGGTAGACTTACCAATACCAATGGCGTCAACAACACGTCTTTGCACGCTATTAAAGTGTCCACCATGAGATCGTTTGAATTTTAGAGCTTCACTTACAAAGTAACGGTGCACATTGTATATTATTTCACGAGATTTTCTACTCAGATTCACTCCAGATGCTATTCGTGTCGCCATCCTGAAAATAATTGGAATTATTAGTTTAACAGAAGGTTAGGTTAGTTGATTTCACAAGGAATACAGAATTGAATCATCTTGCTTCTAGCTAGCAATTTGTCTGTTTCCTGGATTTGTCCTAGTATCGAGGCTGTCCGGGGGAGGTTTGACCATCCTGGGGTTTTTAAAATTATCCTGGTAAAACCCAGATTTGATACTTATTTTGAAAGAATTTGATAAGCCTCTGCCAACTTTATTAAACTATACTATCAACCACCACGAATAACAAATATATTGATTGTTATTATTCTCAAATATTTTTATAGCATGTCCAGGACAGAATGCAATTTAGCCTAAATATATATTTATATAATATCGGTTTATCAAATTTTTGCGTAAACAAAATTATCAAAATGGCAAACCAGTCCTAAGTAGCAAATGAGTTTCTTTTCTACCCTCACAAATTGCATCTTTATTGTACTCTAAGTCTAAAATTAGCAGTGATATTGAGTTGCTGTATTTATCAAGATGCCGCCGTTGTAGGAAAAATATCTCATTTCATTTCATTGGGAAAAATAATTCACTTAGAACTACGTACTAGATTTACGTATTATATTGTTCAACAGCTAAGCATATCGGATGGTTACTTAGAGCAACACGGACACTTCGACGGTTACACAAAATTATTGAGGTTTTTTTTACTGTCCCTTAAACTGTCACTCAACTCGAACGGCTGAAACTAAATAATTATAACAATCGTTTTTGTGAGTGAGATGTGTTAGATTTAAATAAATGAAATGCACATTACTTACATACCCTATTGAAGTATAATTGTGTAAAGTCAGAATCACTCCATGCATCCGTAAATAAATAACACGCTTGACATTGACACTTGATAAACAAGATGCCGCTGTATATTTGTATTCCACAGGTCTACACATTCACGTTAACAGATATCTTGAAATTTTATTGAATAATGCCGTACGTTGAAGCACGAGGTTTTAAGTATCGTATAACAATAATATAATAATGAATAAGCGACCGACACCGACAAAACCTAACAAAACAAATGTTAAATAAAACCTGACAGTGCTGCGCGCCGCGCGCTGACAGCACTGACTGTGTTTCCAGGCTTAAATTTAAAAACATGCTGACATGTAGTATTAGGCGACCTACACATATACAATATCATTGCGCAATCATATGCCGATCACATTCCATTCTGTTGCGGGCCAATATTCAGCGTTTTTACGGCGTTTTATTTTCGTCATTCTTGTCTCAGTAAATATTGTTCAAATTAACGATACCCAGAGTTAACTTTTTATGAACCCGAAAAACAATCCCGAGTTTAAGTCTAGTTTTATCTAAATTGTCACGATTTGTCCTTTCGTTTTAGTAAATAATCGTCGGACAATAATGATTGTCAAACCGCGCGGTCAAAACGCTCGGAGAATCGCCCGCCTTTTCACACGTCCGGCAACCGGGACGTGTAAAAAGGCACTTAGGCTGTGACGTAGCAGGAAGTACAATTTTTCCTCTGTTGTAATCTGTTCTGTATTTTTTAACTTCCTTAATATTTAGGATTTTCGTAAAAAAGACCAATGATTTCAAAACAAATAAATATATATCTTTTTTGTAGCAACAACACTGCTCTACAATAATTATGTACGGTGGCAGCACGGGCCACATTATAGTGTTACCACCTTTTTCATTTTACCCTCATGTAGGGTACAAATTTTACACAATAAAATATTAATGTCGCGTCGTGCTAATACTGCAATAATAAATCACGCAATTCAGTTTATTTTAACATGATTTCACTTTAGTTTATTTATCAGTTTTAAATTGAGAGTTATTATTGCAATAAAACGACCAAAACCTCAATACGACATGTTCCAATTCACAAAAAAGTACTCTTTTTCAGCATTTTTCATTCCTAAGCTACGAAAAATGTTTTACTATTCCTTATTTTTGCTCTGAATAATTAATTTCTTATTATTTATTTTATTCTCGGTAGTTGACAATTTTGGTCCTGGGAACACTGATGATGTGTTTCTTTTGTTTGAGTGTGTGTGTGATGTCTCCGCCATCGGAACTCATTTAAGCCGAGAACTGAAATAGGTTGTACCTTTCGTAAATCGGCAAAAATCTTCATAATCTTCCTTTCTTTACTTGTAATATTTAGTCATATTCCGTGCACAAACATTTTATCCAATGGCAGACAGAGACACAGATGAGTTAAACATCGATAATGTTATAAAAAAATTACTTAAAGGTAATGTTGATATACCAGGAAATAAAAGAAACCGTCTAGTGTTGTTCGTAAATATTAGTGATAAACAAATGATGTATTTGTTTGACGGATTGTGTGTGAAAGTTCAGTGTATTAAGTGTTATTTGGTTAATATGGTCCGGTGTTTATATTTCGTAATTGTTTTCAGTGCGGGGCGAGAAGCCTGGCATGAATGTACAGTTAACGGAAATCGAGATCAAAGGGCTATGCTTAAAATCGCGGGAAATATTCTTGTCACAGCCCATATTACTTGAACTGGAAGCCCCTCTGAAAATATGCGGTAAGTAATTTCTTTATTTCATGAACAAAACTAAGTATATTTTAACAGTCAAGTAACTTTCAAAAAGCTTAAGCGTACTTTCCCAATGGCAGTTTATGCCTGTACAAAATTCCGTGGATACCGATGTAGTTTTATGGTACCCTCAGCATTTCCAATTCTTAAAAAGATGTCAGTTACAGGATGTAGATAGATTTGAATTTAAAATGAGACTGGTGAAAGCACATTTCGCGTCATTTAAACTATTCAGCTGAAATAGTTATGCTGATAACCTTATATATTATAATTTTTATCCATGTAGTTAATTGTTTAAATGTATTAAACATTTGTGTATTATGAACACAAACAAAAAAGTTCTTGGGTACCTACTATTTATCACATAAGCTAACAAGGAATACTATAGTTTTCTATAAAAAATTATGTGCAGGTGCATTTTAATAAGATAGGTATTTATATCACACTTAGTCATTGTATTTTATGCAGATTTTTCCTGTACTGTTTTTTAGTTATTTACAGTAAACACTTCAATGTAGTGAAAATCCCATTTCATTGAAGAAATAATTATAAAGTAGGTATTTTCATAAATATTAAGAGACAAGGAACATTCCCTCCGAACATTCTCCTTGCGTGTCTGATTCCAAATGTCAACATTGGCAAATAAACTGCACACCCAGGGCGTGTGCGACCTAGACAAAAAAAAGAAAGAATCATTACTAATAATCAAAGAAAATAAGTAAATATTACCTGTGTTGATTTGCAAGGCATAATGGATAAACTGATCCACAGTAGTATTTTTTAAATTATTTATCAAACCTTATTGTAAACCTTCAGACTTCATAAACATGTATGATTTCCTATATTACTTACTATCACGTGTCACGGTTTTTTTTCTGTAAAATTGTAATTAAATTATGAAAACAATTTTTCACAATAACACTACAGAGAAACAAAGTGTTTTGATAACGAAATAATAGGAGTATAAATATAAAATTAATAAGTTATGATGTAAAATCAAATCATCTTTGGGAGACAATTCCATTGTAGGTAAAAAAGAGGAACGTCCCATTTACATGGTACTGGTTATTCTAAATCCAAACTATCTCCATCAGGTGACATTCACGGGCAGTACTATGACTTACTCCGACTGTTTGAGTACGGAGGCTTCCCGCCGGAGTCCAACTACCTGTTCCTGGGGGACTATGTGGACCGCGGCAAGCAATCACTGGAGACTATCTGCCTCCTGCTAGCATACAAGATCAAATACCCTGAGAACTTCTTCTTATTACGAGGGAACCATGAGTGTGCTAGCATTAATAGGATTTATGGGTAAGTGTTATTTTATTTAACTGCTTTACCCTGGAATTGTCTACAAACATTTCATCGAAAGTTAATTTTCTCTGAAACCATATTTTTCTAGAAATTAATATAAAACGAACCTAACCTAACCTCCTGTGATTCTTTAAAAAATCCAGAAAAGTTAACGCTTTCGGAGAAAAAAGTTGTTGACGAAATGATAATTCAATGAAATGAAACATTTGTTGGCGATTCAAGGGGACACCTATTTTACTACTTAACCTGCTATGCAGAACCTAATATATAGTAAGTTGATATTATGTTTCTCTTATACCCTATTGTCAGAAGGATAAAAACTAAATCAGATATTTTTGATCTGTTCTTTGCTCAGATAATGATGAACTCGACTGTACCTCTAAGATATAAATCATAAATGTATTAAAGTTTAATTTGCTTATTGATCTGATTATATTAGTATGAATTAATAAAAGTGATGAAAATGCACAAATTAAAAAAATTCATGAAACAAAGAGAAAGTTGATAAAGCTACAACATTTATCTGTTACTTTTAATTGCTTTCATGATATATGGCAACAGCTGACAATAAAAAGTTATTGACTGATCCATATCATGCTACCAGTGAATGAAAACCCGCACCATCTTGCTAAAGATTTGACTAATTAGTTTTTTGTAAAGCAAATAACTTGGTGTGAACTAAGTGAAAGTGAAATTCTTCTGCTAATGATAAACATTGAAGAGCTGTAGGTACTTGTGTTTGGTTGTGAGCCGAGTAAAGAAGCAAGTCATAAAGGAAAAGATGCATATGCTAAATTCCTTTGTTTATATCGACATTGAATGTCAAGTAGCAGGTGTGATTACACCTTAATCCTCAGAGTACCTCCAGACTACTCTCTCTCTCTCTACAAATATTACACCGAACGCTGGGCACCGTAAAAATTGCCACCGCATTACCCATATTCTAATGATTGATAAAAAAAACCTCAAAACCCTGATTTTTCCGCCTTAGGCACTAGTTCTAATGCCCCTAATGTAAATCCAGCGCCGCTTTTTGGCATGAAAAAACGTATTTTCAATGTCAAGAACATCACTAGTTACCAAATAAGTGTAACAAATGACATGCGTAAAACTTCATGGGAACCGAACACAAAACCGCCGTCCTTTGGTCACGCGTCACTGACTGTGAAATGGAAGCTATGGAACCCATGCTCTGCTCATGCGTGCTGACCTTGAATTATTGTTTAGAAATGTTTCGTACGCACATTTTTAGACTTAAATTATTAATATGTGGATAATAATGATTGCGTAAATTATATAACAAATATTCAAGCATCAACATATATATGTACATGGATGAAAATGGATGATCGTTGTTCGTCAGTGGCATTTTTGTGTCCGTCAAGATAGCGTACACCGTAAAGAAATTCAGAATCTGATGCTGCCAATAAATCGTACCCAAATAGTACCGACGAAACACCTAAGTGAAAAAAATAGTACCAATAAACTTTTAAAATTTAATGCCTGTTCAGCTAGAGAAATGAAATTTTATGGCCCTAGGGTACTATTTTTATGAGATATAAAACGTTTCCGAAAATAAAACCGTTGCAGAGATACAAACGGTTTACGCCAGCTTGACGCTCGGTAGCGTATACCGTGAACAGGCCTTCTATTTCGAAAAGTTCAAGGGTACTATATTTTTCCCTAGGTATTTCGTCCGGTACTATTTGGGTACTAGGTATTTATTGGCAGCATCGGATTATGGATATCTTTACGGTGTACGCAATCATTGACGGTCACCTTAAAGGTACGAGGTCTTCAAACCGACTTACCAAACTTTGAGCACAGAAAATGACTAGTGTTTAATCATATTTTATTTTAACTTATAATCTCTTATAAGTGTTAAACAGATATATTGTATATCGCATGGGAACGCAACAGTCTTATTTCAGAAGTTACACGTCTATAAAAATACGTATAGTTGTCCATATCGTCAATTCATCGCATATGCTTTTCCCTATTTAATGTTGAAATAAATCATGTTTGATACATTATCTGGAAACCGTTACATATAAGCCCCATATAAGCCCTTTAATGCCCACTTGCCCAGCATGGAGTTCAATCACCAACATTGCCCCAACACTAAATATGGAATGTCCAAAGCTTCAAAACAATCATACCTATAAAGGCTGGTTCACAATCAACCGATTACAAGGAAACGCAGAAGTGCGTGAGTCATTGTACTGAATCACGAGCGAGGCCGCGGCTTCAAGTTCGCATCTCGGTTGCGTCATCTCGTTAGAATATGCGTTTTTATCATTATCACGTCTGATTGATGATTACAGAATTTTAGTCTAAACCTAGGCGGTTACAACGCCCGATAGCAGTTTAGGCTGTCCTAATTTGGGTGAATCAACTTTGCTTTATGCAAAGATTGCCCTTTCTCCTTATTTGTTCACCTTTTGCATGTTTTAACATGATTGAAATGGAACAAGATCTTACATCTAGATGTTTTATAGATTAAGGTAAAAATAAAACTCGTTTTTAATAAATAAATAGGGCGACCCAGCGGACGAACCCTTATTTTCATACAAAAGCCCCAGCTATTTCCCCTGGGTCACTGCTTATAAACAAGTTATAATAAACAAATTATAATAAAAAATATTTGCATTACGCAGCTTTATTACCTGTCTTTTAAATGAGCATACACTTTATGCAAAAAATATCTGAATAAAGATTTCCTTTCAATTATAGTCGGAGAAGGTAAAATTTTGTTGACAAAGATAAGTTGATTCACCCACTTGCATTTCAAATCAATAAATATATCGTTAGGTTATATTCAGAACTGTAATTAATATCCACAATGCGAGGCGAACTAATCAATTTTAACCCATGTTTCGATGGGCTATGGCTATGCCTTTTACATAGACAATGAAAAGTCAACATTGTTCTTCGATTGTCTTGTAAATTCATAATAGAAAGCCATATTTGCGTAATCTGTGTATCGTACAAAATATCCAATGAATGAAACAAACTACATACTATATTGGCAAAAAAAAAAACGATAACTTGGAATTTGCTGGACTGGTCTTCACTATATCTAGCTCAGCGTTATTCAAAGTGTGGGTCGCGATCTAGATCTAGAAGGGGGTCGCGAGGATCGAGGAACCTCAGACAAAAAGAAAAAAAAAAGAAAAAAGTGTAACGGAATAAAATTCAGGTTAGAAATCGTGGAGGATAGGGGGTCGCGTAATATTTTCGCATACAAAGGGGGTCGTGCCATGAAATAGTTTGAAAACACTGATCTAGCTGAATAAAAATATTAGGGATGTAACGATACCGATACCGATACCGATATATCGGCCGATATATCGGTATCGCCGATATTATACAACCGATATTTGAAGAATTTGCTGTATGAAAAAAAATCTGCAAAAAATAATTTCAATTTCTGACTTAATTTATGTACTGGTCTATTCTATTACCTTGTGCAATGATAATTACTATGTTAATTAAATCTTTGGTTCTTAATAAAAAAAAAAGGGTATCATTTAATCGATCAGCAAAATATTCATATTTTGGTCAGCAGAAATATGTATTTGGTCAGCCAAAATAGCTAGTTGGCAAGCAACTTATGGTAAGCAAACATTTATAAATCAGGCTGCAATTAATGATATACTGATCTGCTCTAAATTATTTTGGTCAGCAAATTAAATATTTGAGCTGCATTAAGCGATCTACGGTAAATCAAATTTTGGTAAGCAATCAGTAGGTAAGCAAAATATTTCATTTTGTTCATCAAAAAAAAGGGGGCAATAAAACCTAACTGGGCGCAACTATTCTGCCGCCAATCGTGTGCGCATTTTGTCATTCGGTAATTGTCAGCTGTCAAGTAGCAGGTGTCACTGTGATATATACAGGGTGTCACTGTGATATATACAGGGTGTCACTGTGATATATACAGGGTGTCACGTTGTTTATACAGGGTGTAACTGTGATAGATACAGGATGTAACTGTGATATATACAGGGTGTCACTGTGATAGATACAGGACAGGATGTCACTGTGATATATACAGGGTGTCACTGTGATATATACATAGTGTCACTGTGTTATATACAGGGTGTCACTGTAATGTATACAGGGTGTCACTGTGATGGGCTCATATAAAATTGGTATTTCGATTTTTTATACATCTCATAATGTTTAGAAGTTATATTATTTATTCACAACGTGTATCGTTTCGTTTTTAGGGTCAGCAAAAAAAATAACCCTAACCTACCTATTTTTGAGAGCCGTTTCGTTTTTAGGGTCATCAAAAAGAAAATAACCCTAACCTACCTATTTTTGGGAGCCGTTTCGTTTTTAGGGTCATCAAAAAAATAACCCTAACCTACCTATTTTTGGGAGCCGTTTCGTTTTAGGGTCATCAAAAAAAAAATAACCCTAACCTACCTATTTTTGGGAGCTGTTTCGTTTTTAGAGTGACACCCTGTATACATTACAGTGACACCCTGTATATAACACAGTGACACCCTGTATATATCACAGTGACATCCTGTATCTATTACAGTGACACCCTGTATATAACATAGTGACACGCTGTATATATCACAGTGACACCCTGTATATTTCAATTAAACTGCTTACAGACATGTTTTCTGTGCTGACAGTGACATCCTGTATCTATCATAGTGACACCCTGTATATAACACAATGGCACCCTGTATATATCACAATGACATTCTGTATATATCACAGTAACATCCTGTATACATTACAGTGACACCCTGTATACATATAACACAGTGACACCCTGTATATATCACAGTGACATCCTGTATCTATCACAGTGACACCCTGTATACATTACAGTGACACCCTGTATATAGCACAGTGACACCCTGTATATATCACAGTGACATCCTGTATCTATCACAGTGACACCCTGTATATAACACAGTGACACCCTGTATATATCACAGTGATACCCAGTATATATCACAGTGACACCCTGTATATCTCAATTAAACTCTCTGCTGACCAATTGTAAAATCTTGCTACCCAAGTAATTATTTTGCAGCTCGACTGTTTATTAGGCAGCCAAATGATAAAAAAAGCAGATTAATATTGGTTAAAATGTTAACCGTTTTTAAACTGTTTGCTGAACAAGAGTTGCCGCCCGATTTTATTTATTGCCAGCCAAATCTTTGTATGCTGCCCAAATGATTTAACTGCTTATTTTGTTTTGCGGATCAATTTTAATAACGGCTGACCAAAAATTTACTTTCCAAAAAAAAATGAATTTTGAGTTAACAATTTATTATTTTTACTTTACACTTTCAAGGTTGACTCTCTGGTAAATATAGCCAGTAGTCATTGCCATTAGTTATAATAAGGACAAAAAAATATCTGAAGTTCATACTTCATTATTAAGCTAAGATATCGGTATCGGTATCGGTATCGCCGATATTAACTACTATATATCGGTATCGGTATCGTATCGGCAAAACTGTGTATCGTTACATCCCTAAAAAATATCGTTTTTATAACGGCCTATAAGTTTGAATGTAAGATTCCACCCGCACAAGAACTTCAAACTTATAACATCCCTTTTTTGCGTCAGTGGTTATAAACGCTTGAATTTATAACGCTAAGAGCAAATTGAATCCATTCTGTCATTGTCATTAATATTCTCGCTCGGCATCGCTTAAGTAAAAACAATTTTGCTCCAATATTGTTGATTTATGTCTCGCAAATCCTTGATTCCCGATTATTCATTCCAGGCACGTTCCGAAACGGGGACACCTGAACGTTCTGAAGTAACCTTTGGTTGTTTTCTTAACCTCTTATCTTACTGAGCGAGGACCACATTTTGCCACCAGGACGGCGGTACTAGAACTCGGGGTTATCATAGATCAGTGGTGGGCAAACTGTTTTTATGGCAGGCCAGAAAAATTAAGAAATTTCCGAGGAGGGACAGATTTGTAGGGCATTTCTCCAGAAATATGTCTGCGACTCATTCATCTATCTCCATACATTTAGTATGAAAAAGGGCCAGATGAATGAGGTGACCGCAGACATATTTCTGGAGAAATGCCCTGTAGCAAAAGTTAGACTAGTCTAGCTGGCTGTTTCACCACTACTTTACATTTATTGCTCTAGCAAGGCTTTAATACAGCCCACCGATGGTCCTTGAAAATAAGTAGTATATGACACTGGTCCCACCGGCCGCGAGTAAGCGAGTAAAGTTGGGCGAGTAGTATTACATTGCGGGTCTGGAAAGGACGATTTATCCCCTGCTGTGCCTGGTCAGCCCGCAATGAACTGTTACTCGCCCAACTTTACTCGGTGGGACCAGTGCCATATACTACTTATTTTGAAGGACCATTAGTGGGCCGTACTTTGCTGTCATAGATAGTTGTTAGAAAAGACTAACAATTTCACATATAAATAAAATTCCCGATCGAGTAATAACTGTTGAACTTGGTTGAACTAGAATTTTGTTTACCTTCATTGTGTTTTTACAAAAGTAATCGTACATATCATAGCTACATCTGATTCTAAAGACAGTATAAGTGGATACCAATTCTGGGATTTTTTGTGTGGCCGATAGGTACGGTAGACTGGGGTTACTCTGATTCACGGAGTAACATTGATATTCGATTTTTCAAGTTTAAGAAATTGGTTTTTGAATGCATTCAGAACAATTTATTATTAAGGTAGGCTACCTCAGTAAAAATACTTAATAAACGTGTCCAAAATCAACGGTATTTGGTTTTAAAAATCGATGGTCAATGTTACCCCGTGAATCAGAGTAACCCCAGTCCACGGTACCTGAATCTCGGTATTAGCCATACTAAAAAACCCGGGGTTGGTTGGAAGCAGTGTCCTACTATCTTATCCTTATCTTACCCTTATACATGTAAGTATATAAGAGTTTGTTAAGGTGTTTGGATGTTTGTTGCTAAAACATCGTGGTATAACAACTGAATGGATTGAGATGTTTGGCATGGGGCCATGCATAAATTACGTCATCGATTTTTGCCGATTTTGGACCCCCCCCCCCCCCCCTCTACAATCGTCCTATTACCATCATTCGCTGACCTAATTTCAAATAACGTAATTTCTGGATGGCCCCAATCTAAGTAGACCAAGTCCTAGATTAAAACAAAGGACCTTATATTCCGTAAAGAATTACCTTAGGATAGTAATGGGAATCACGCAGGCGAAACCGCGGGTAAATGCTAGTTGAATACCGTATCAAATACAGAAATTATGTGATCTTTTTCGAACAAAATATCGTCCATTAAATTCGCTCGTGTTGGCGATAAGAATTTAGATAAAATGACATCATGGCTTAATCTTGCGATAAACTTTTCATTTTTTATCATTTTGGCGCGTTATTGCGAGTTTTTATTGACGTTACTCATTGTCGTATTTGTCACTGTATCGATAAACTGCCACAAGGAAAACATGATGTGATATGTGTCCTATAACAGACATTGTAGGTTTGTTTATTTGTAAACATTGATTATGGTTTCCACCTCTTCCGACTAGACTGCTAAAGACGGTCAAAAAAATCTCTGTCACGCAAAATAAGCGAACCCAATGTAGTTCGGCATGTCTTTGTGTCGAGAGTTAAATACTGAACATATATGTAATATGTTATTTATATTTTGTGTTCTTGTTTTTCATGACTTAGCCGTTCCTAATTCGATTAAAGTTCGTTGTCCGTCGCAGTCGTAACTTGGAATAACTTCTTACGCAATAAACTTGAATGATTGACTATAGAATTGATACGTTTTGAAGTTTAAACAAAGGAACGTATTCCTTTCAAACAGTTATTTAGATTAAGAAAATTATAGTTGAAGTTTGAATACAAGACTTCTAATTTAAACGTACAACATAACACTGAGATTATGAATATAGGAGTTGCAATCAACTAATTGTTGTTTAACTCTAAACTTGCTCTATTTGACCAATCGTTCTAACCTCTAAACACGCATATTTCCTCTAAAAGAGATATTTCTTGAAAATGAAGCAATCTATGATATCATTTTGGGCATCGTTTTGACGATTTTACGTCCTGAATAAAAAGCAGTGTTGGTGAACAGCGATCGCAAATACTTATGCATGGATAATAGCACCAAGTATAGAAGAGCGTAATTTGCGGTTAAAGTATAAAGACAAACAAGTATGTATGTAGTTAAAAAAACAATAAATCAATTATTTACAAACAAGCTGTCCAACTTCGGCCGTTTAGGACCGCGCGACTCGTATTTACACAGACGCACGATCGCGAGTGCGATCATTCTTACGCGTTCTTAAGGCGAGGTGAGACCAGAATCGGGCACGGAAGCCTAGTTTCCAAATCATTTTTAGAGCACTTATTTGACTCTTAGGTCACTGTAAAACATATATAATAATATTCAGAACTGTATCTAGGGCTTCCTCTCACTTAGAACACGATAGCGAACACTTCGCTCGATAGAAAAGTAGCGCGAAAACACTATAAAATAAAGTATTCTTTTCATTTTGTTCATCACCAGTTACCTTTTCTGACAAAATTAATACCTGACAATCATGATTTCACAGTCATGTAGGGCATCCTCTCATGTTTGGGTTGATAACGTATACTTTTATGTTAGAAATCGAAGATAATCTGCAATAATCTGCATTCCGCCCGACCCTAGTTTGTATGTGAAATGCGAGCCAGGTCCTACCGCGCCTTAAATCTTTGCTTGTAGTGCGTTCGTACACGGCGCGCACACATTCAAGCGCGTGATGTACCTTTTGCAGGAAGAAAAATTACTGAATTATACTGACTGCCACAGTCCAGTTCAATATAACCTTTTATGCCACACTTGGCCATAAAGTGCCTTTTTCCGCACGCTACGCGCACGGAAAAAGCCGCTTTCTGGCCAAATGTAGACATAAAATGCTGTACACAACACGGGAGGTAATAAAGAAAGCCCTCGATCGCATATTTACGTCCCTCGCCTACGGCTCGGGCCGCAAACATCTGCGATCTCGGCCTTTGTATTACCACCCTAGTTGTGTAATATACTATAATATCGTCAATAACTCGATAATTTTGTTCTCTTTATTTAATAATCTACACTATTTACAGAATCGAAATATCCTGAATATTGGTAAATTGTGGTACATTGGTACCTCCGGTAAACTTTGTGTTTGTACTCGAGGAAGGAAAATAATTGTTGTTATTGTAAGGCTTTAATTACCTATTGTTTACTCTGGGAACGCATTGACCTATTTACTTGGGTAAATTTGTTTTTGTTTATTTGTAGCTTTTTAATTAATGAATCAATTTCTTCTCGTATTGCGCGACTAAGTTATAGGATCGTTTTTAAAAAAAGATATCACGTAGTTAAGGGTCAATTGAACAAGATTAACTTTTTGGTGAATTAATCTAAGGACATATTTTTTTGAAATTGACCCAATAGATTCGAAAACAGTTAAGTGTCCACAACTTTATTTAGGTGAAGGATATATCGTAAATAACATTTATGCCACACTTGGCCATAAAGTGGCTTTTTCCGCACGCTGCGCGTACGGAAAAGGCCGCTTTCTGGCCAAGTGTAGACATAAAATGATGTAAACAACACGGGAGGTAATAAAGAAAGCCCTCGATCGCATATTTATGTTCCTCGCTTGCAGCTAGGGCTGCAAACGTCTGTAATGTACTAATGTACTATCATGACTTTAAACAAATTATCCATGGTTATAAGCCCACTGTCCGAGAGGAGGCAGGGGTATTCAGGTTTTTATGCCACGCCTGGCAATAAAGTGACTTTCCGCACGCTGCGCGTACGAAAAAAGCCGCTTTCTGGCCAAGTGTAGACATAAAATGATGTACACAACACGGGAGGTAATAATCGCTCGCTTGCAGCTCGGGCCGCAAACTTCTGCGATCTCGGCCTTTCTTTGTATTACCACCCTAGTTATGTAATGTACTATTTTTTGCCGAGTCCTGTGTCCAGCAGTAGTGTCTTTCAGCGAATGATAGAAATGCAACACTTATGGATACAAGTGCATAGCACAATAAAACCAAAATATACAATAGAAACATCCCTCGGCTCCCTTTTAATGTAATCCTATCCTTCGAAAGGTATCCTATAGAAAGATCCGTACAGCAAAGTCACTTCACTCGATTTAGGCCTCCCGCGCGGTGGGCGTAGCCGATCCGGTCGCCGGCTACCAAAACGTTACAGTTTCACAATATAATTATCTTGACAATACGCAAACGCCGTTGATGCCGGCCGAACGCCGCTAGCGAAAACTATACGAGAACGTATTGTACTGTGCGAAGTTTAGTTAAGTTAGCTGTGGCGGTGGGAATTCCCACGCTCGCGTCGAAACAATAGGCTTCGACACGAGCATGGGAATTCTTTGATTTTTGTATGGAAACGCGAGACACAGAAATATCTGTTATATTCTCTTATCTGTGGTTAAATGCCGCTTATTTTTATTTACCTAAATAGGTACTTATTCCATTAGCTGACCTTCAGTGATATCCCCAGACCAAGTTAATATGTTTCACGTTAGGTCGTTGCAGACTCAACTGGCTCATTACTCTCGGGGTTAAAAGCGGGTTTTTTTTTGTTTTTACTAGCATTGAGCGCATTAACATCAATTGCGTCTAGACGCAGCCATTACCGAACATTAGCTCTAAAATAAGAGCCTGCAAGAGATTTTTGTAATGCCTAAAGTAAAACACATATCTAACCACAGATGTTACTTATGATGAGATGTTTTTTAAATAAAAACGTTTACAAAGCGAGGGAATGTTAATGTAAGCTCTTTATTCTTCAATTTGGTCGTATAATGCAGCTGGAAAAGTGGCAGTTAGTAAGCAAATGCAAAGGTTTTTGACAGAGTTTTGTAAAGTCGTTATCATACATTTTTACCTATTTAAATGCGGGAGGCAACTCAAAAGTATATTAGAACAGTTTGATAGAATAAATATTACACTGGTACGTCTAAGAAACAAAACTTGACCGGCCTAGGCCGATAAAGTTAGGGTCGCTATCGTGAATTTTACTTTTAATAGTAAATTCTGGATACAAAAACGTTTTTATCAAGGAATTCGTCAACAAAACTATACCTGTGACAATTTTCTACCGTTTCAAAATACTGCAAAATGTCAACGACCCATAATAATTGGAAGTACGGTAACCCGCAATAACAGTAATGGCCGACGCACTGTTTGATGTTCGGTAATTGAAGTGAACGCGCAAAAGCTTTTTATTATAGTAAACTTATTTAATGCCCATATAAAGCCGTGAACTGACGTAATGCGCCGTATCGGTGGCAATTTTACAAGGGATTTGCCTTTTCTTTGTTTGACGAAAGAGTTTGTTGCAATCTGTCAAGCTATTCCGAAGTTTGATATTTTATGCCACACCTGGCCATAAAGTGGCTTTTTCCGCACGCTGCGCGTACGGAAAAAACCGCTTTCTGGCCAATTGTAGACATAAAATGATGTACACAACACGGGAGGTAATAAAGAAAGCCCTCGATCGCATATTTACGTCCCTCGCTTGCAGCTCGGGCCGCAAACTTCTGCGATCTCGGCCTTTCTTTGTATTACCACCCTAGTTATGTAATGTACTATTTCTCAAGATCTGAAAAATAATATTGACTCCACGGGACGAAATACGAATTTCCAACTTCAAAGTTCCAGTCTTGATCACTCATTCTGTGACTGACTTTTTAAAGGCGATTCGCTTTAAAAAAATGTTTTACGTCTAAGTAGTATATTACCGTGCTAGAGATAGTGGCCCTTTTATTAGCTATGTGCGATTGCAGTTGTATCTAAAGACAAAGCTACACCACATTTAGCTTCCGCTTTGAGAAGTGAACAATCTTTTCCAGTCCATTATTACGTTGAGAGAAGTAATGACACCAGGTCTCGACTTCTCTCATCACGGCATCTTCCTCTCTCGCACAGTATTCACTAGAAAGGGAAAGACAATATTTATATTCTAGTTGACCCGGAAACGTCCGCACATCTTGCATAAAAGATGCACGTTTCCGTTATCACTCCACGTACACATATTATCATTATCGTGCTTATTATCACGCATTTTATACAATAATACCCGTGTTTGTCCTTCCCTCGTGAGAGCAGTTTTACGATTTCCTACGTTTCGAGTCATTATCTCCACTGATGTACTGTTTAAATTGTGGGTTCTTTGTTTACTAATATACGAGATGTGAAGATGTATATTGTATATATTATGATATAAAAGCGGTCACCCTCGATGATATCAGCAGCTATCGGATAACTCACAGGTAAATGGTGACCTAAACCACAGTGTGCCTACCATGAGTTGAGCGTACGATCGGCGCTAGCGAGTTTAACGTATCGAGAGTCAGTGCGCCTCTCTCGCACGCGCTGATAGTACGATAGAGATAGACTGTCATCGAGCGCTCGATACTCGCTAGCGCCGATCGAAAAGTCAACTCATGGTAGGCACACAGTAGAATGCAGTAATTTTTCTTCATACAAAAGGTACATTGCGCACCTGAATGTGTGCGCGCCGTGTACGAACGCACTACAAGCAAAGATTTAAGAATGCTCCAGTATGGATCGCACTCACAAAGACGCGCGATCGTGCGCTGTGTGAATACGTGTCGCGCGCTCCTAATCGACCGAAGTTGGACTTCTTGTTTGTCTTTATAATTTGCCTAAACACAAGACCGCCGCGATATGTGCTCGACATGTAAAGGTGGGTTTAGACCAAACGAATTCTAACACATTCTAACCCCACTCTACCAAATTCTTTGTGTACATACAAAGAAATTGGTAGAGTGGGGTTAGAATGTGTTAGAATTCGTTTGGTCTAAACCCACCTTAACAGCCAATAAGAATGCACATACATTGCGCTGCATTCCAGATACACGTTCCCATTGGACGATCCATGTCGCGGCGCGCGTAGGGCATGCAATACCGGTTTTATAAAAAGTGTTTGTTTACGATTATTATTTTTAATGAATTTAATAATATTTCTATATGTAATATTGACGTATATGAGATATTTGTATGGATAATACCGGTTTTTCGGTATTGGCTTATACAAGTAATACCGGTATAACATGCCCTAGGCGCGCGTGAGGCATTGCTGCCGTCTTCTGCTGGCCACGCTGGGATGATCCTACACCTTCTACGTACAATCGAATTTTTAAAAAAATCAAGAAAATTTGATAATGAAACGAACTAAAATAAAAATACGTACAGGTTCTTAAGATTGTAATATACGAGTAAGTGTATGTATGTGACGTAGGTAGGCAAAACTAAGACAAGCTCTTTGATGCTCTCTAACATTTCTAGTCGTTAGACTAATGAGAACTTTATTCTTTTGTGCCCTTCAAAAACATGTAAAGAATTATGTACTTACTTTTTTGCTAAAATATCTAAGTTTACCCGATAGAAATCAATAAATGGCTAATTGGGTTATACAAAATATTTTGTTACACATTTTCGCAAGAAAATCAACTAGTATTGACACAGAGTTGTTACTAATTAGGTGTTTATAAACGTGTAAACATTATTCGCACTTGACCCGATTCTTACATCCAAGTAAACATTCTTGAACTAAATACATAGCGGTTTAACACGCGGACTGATTACAAGTAATACTGACTAATCAAGGTCTTCAAATATTTTAGGAAAGCTTCGTTTTTTTTCGACATCTATTCAATTTCGATTTGATGGACGTACTATGTTTGTTAGAACCTGACATGTCAATTCTACAATTCGCTTCTGTCATGTAATTTTCACGTTTTTTGACTCATTCGCCGCATTTGATGCACTTGTTTTACAGCGACATGTTTTAATAATAATTTATGCCACACCTGGCCATAAAGTCGCTTTTACCGCACGCTACGCGTAGGCGACATAAAATTATGTACACAACTCGCTTGCAGCTCGGGCCGCAAACATTGCGATCTCGGCCTTTCTTTGTTTTACCACCCTAGTTGTGTAATGTACTATTCCGTTACAGTAGTCCATCCTACGTCAGTTTGTCAACAGTAGCTCTTGCCGCGTGACTATTTTTCATCAGCTTAACTTTTTTATGCAAAAACTGACAATAGATGTTGATAGACACGTTTAGTCTAGCCCATCCTTCTGATCTTCCTTTCCAATAGGCTACTTGACAGTGTGAAAAATAATAGAAGAATTATGGATATATGTATTAATTATAAGTATTAAAACCAATTTACGTCAATATTACTAAAAATAAATGCATAATTTATTTATAAAACTCGGATGAAAATTGGTTATTTTTTATCTGTCGCCATTTTATCGAAAACGGTTTGGATTGGCCGATGACGTCACACCATAGTAAACAGCATCTGTCAATCCTATTTTTGAAGGTAGAACGTTATGCGATCCTCGTTGACATTTGTCGGTTTACTATCATGTGTCGTCATAGACGCCATATTGTCCGAGAAACCGTTTTGGCGGCTAATTTTAAAAGTGCATTTTTATTTGCTTTTTTCGGAAAAAATACACAAAAGAATTAAAAATTACTACTTTCTGAGTGCTCAATAGACATCATTAAACAATCGGATTGACTTTTCAGAAACCTGTCAAGTAGCCTATACTGGTATCCTATATTGTCAATCAACCCTGAGAATCGTTAATTAGTACTACTTTTAACTAATATGCAAATTACATATATGTATAGATAAAAGAAATCAAAGTACATGGAAAAATTAAATGGTACTCACCTGTGGTCCAGACCGGGAATCTGGTTATATTCCCGGTCTGGACCACACAGGTGAGTACCATTAAATTTTTCTATGTACTTTGATTTCTTGTATCTATACATGGTGAAATATTTTACGTGATACAAGATAATTAAACCTAAATCTATCCATGATTTTGAACAACTTTTAGTATGAATGAGGTCAACTTTGTAAATGCAAAAAAAATACAACGCTCTCGTACATTTTGGTCTCCCTATTCATGACCTTTTCTATGAAATAGTAATTTTTTCTTTTGCATTTACAAAGTTGACCCCATAGTAAAAGTTGTTCAAAATCATGGATAGATTGAAGTTTAATTATCTTGTATCACGTAAAAGATTTCACCTTGTATATGTAACTTAAAATGTGGTGTAATTTACCCGCATTAAAAACAAATAAAGAAACATCGTGTTTCTTTCACATGTAGTATAAATATGCAAATTGTTATTTGCAATTTATTGTCGATATCTTAAATGCTTCCTTCAGTTTCGTTGTCCACATTAACGCTACTCGGAGCTCTTGCACATCGTGTTTCGTACTTCCATCAACATACCGCGCCATATCTACCACCGCTATATTTTCACTTCATATCAGAAATATGTACCTATATATCGTCTGCTGACAAGCAAGTCACTAAAACTTCTGTCACTGTTCTTCAAAAGGTCGTATCTAGTTAGTAAATCAATAGTGAGATACGAGCTTTGCTTTACGTAGGTATTTGTTACTTAGTGACTTTTGCTTGTCAGCAGACGCTACTTCGGAAGTGATGTCACAGAATAAGAATTACTACTAGGTACAGAAGCCTCTCTCGCTAACAAAACTGCCGTTCGCGTCGGATGAGCGGGCGGAGTTGACCCGCATCCGACCGTCTCTCTCTCGCAATAGAGAGAAGAAAGAGAGTTATGCGAATAACGCGTGCTCATTCTTCCGCTTCCAATTGGCAAGATTTACCGCGCAACCGAATCGCGGAGTGAGTCAGTCCTGGTAATGTCTACAACAGTGTTTTTCAAAGTGTGGGTCGCGACCCCCTGGGGGGTCGCAGAGCCTCTAGAAAGGGGTCGCGAACGCCGAGAAACACTGGTCTACAATATCGGATTGGAAAGGCGCGTCTAAACGGGCAACATATTTCTACAATTTGTTGCCCGGCAACCATGCGCTTCTTGCTTTAGTAGACGTAGGTAGAGAAAGATAGCAAGACTTGCCGGCCTCAAATTGCAGAAAAATATTGCCCGTTTAGACACGTAGGAAGAGATATCGTACCTTCTAATAAATGTACAAATCAGTGCCTCTAGTAAGAAAGGGAATAAGTCGGATATGAGCCGAAAACAAAGAGGTGTGAGTCCTTCTATGAGACTTGCGCTTTTTACCCGACTGCGGCGAAGCCCAAAGGAGGGTTATGTGTTTGACCTGTATGTATGTATGCATGTCCGTTCCTATGTCCGCTCGTAACTACTCAACGGCACAACCGATTTTGATAAATGATAATTCGTCTTGATGGCGCGAGTGTCACTGGGTATGAAGTTCGTTAAAATAAAGTGGCGGATTTTATCCATTTTTAAAGTGCACCGCGGTCGGGTTTTTTTAGTAAAAATATTTCAGATTTTTTTGGTACTTATTCCCTTTCTTACTGCACTGAAATTATCATCAGTCAGTTCCTTCATGTTCAGGGACAACGACAAGACTCGCTACAGGCGTGTTTTCGCAAGTCAGCCGTGTTTACACCATCCATCAGAGTCTTGTTATCACACCGATGTGCACTGGCTTTATTATGCCTTCTGTTTACATTGCGGATATTTTTCGTAAGATCTATTTACGCCCCCGCCCGACAACCGAGTCAAACATGTATTGGTCGAATTTTGAGCATCTATACAAAAGGGTAATTTTGATAGTTTTTTTTTTTTTTTTTTTTTTATGAAATAGGGGGCAAACGAGCAGACGGGTCGCCTGATGGTAAGCAATCACCGTCGCCCATAGACACCTGAAACACCAAAAGAGTCACAGGTACGTTGCCGGCCTTTCAGGTGGGAGTACGCTCTTTTCTTGAAGGTTTGAAGGTCGAATCGGTCCGGAAACACTGCAGGCGACAATTTATTCCACAGTTCAGTCGTGCGAGGCAGGAAGTTTCTAGCAAAACGCACAGTTGTGGACTGCCAACCATCTAAGTGGTGAGGATGGTAATATTGTCGCGTAGAACGATGGCGGAAAGATGCAGCAGGGATTAATCCGAACAATTCCTCGGAGCATTCCCCGTTATATAGACGATAGAAGATGCAGAGCGAGGCTACATCTCTACGCAGTGCCAAGGAGTCGAGCCGATCTGAAATAACTTGGCAGCCGACGATACGAGTCGCTCTCCGTTGAATGCGGTCTAGAGGGAGAAGCTGGTACTGGGGGGCCCCAGCCCACAGATGAGAACAGTATTCCATATGTGGACGGACCTGCGCCTTATACAGCTGAAGGCGGTGGGCCGGAGTGAAATACTGTCTCGATCTATTGAGCACACCAAGCTTCTTAGAGGCTAATTTAGCCTTACCCTCTAAATGGCCGCGGAACTGGACTTCACTCGATATGTCGACGCCAAGAATTCCGATAGTGGCTGTGGCAGTAAGGGGGATGCTCTCAAAACGAGGTGATGCGACAAACGCGAGCTTTTTGGCGGTGAAGGCGCAAACCTGTGTCTTCGTAGGGTTGAAACGGACTAGATTAAGTCGACCCCATTCTGAAACTTCTTTTAGGGAAGTTTCAATTTCAGACACAAGTCTGTTACGGCTCTCGATGACGCTATCCCGAGAAATATTGGCGCGGCCGGTGTAGGAGGCATCACCCGTGCTATCATCTGCATAACAGTGAATGCCACAGATTTGCAGCATGTCGTTGATATGCAGAAGGAACAACGTAGGCGATAGCACACAGCCTTGCGGGACACCAGCATTCACAGTCATGAATTCAGAGCACTCACCGTCAACTACGACCTTTATGCATCTGCCTGCCAGAAAGCTACTGACCCATTCGCATAACTTCTCGGGAAGCCCATAAGATGGAAGCTTCGAAAGAAGTGCTTTGTGCCAAACCCGATCAAAGGCCTTCGCCATGTCCAAACTAACGGCCAATGCTTCACCCTTAGTCTCGATCGCCTGTGCCCAACGATGTGTTAGGTAGACCAGAAGATCACCAGCTGAGCGGCCTTTACGGAAACCGTATTGGTGGTCACTAAGCAGCTGGTGATCCTCTAGGTACCGAAGGAGCTGGCAGTTGATAATGGACTCCATTATCTTCGAGAACAGAGAGGTTATAGCTATCGGCCTGTAGTTGGTTGGGTTTGAGCGGTCGCCTTTTTTAGGGATCGGGTGCACCAAAGCTGACTTCCATGAGATCGGGACTACGCCAGATGAGTAAGAGAGCCGAAAAAGACGCGTTAAAACCGGTGCCAACTCTGGAGCGCACATCTTCAACACAATAGGAGAGATTCCATCGGGCCCACACGACTTGTGAATGTCGAGGGAAAGAAGTGCTTTACGCACTGAACTTTGGTGGAACCGGACATCCGGCATATAGTTTCCGCACCGCGGTATGGTTGGCGGCACGTGTCCCCCGTCATCCAGAGTCGAGTTGGACGCAAAGAGTTTGCCCAAAAGATCGGCTTTTTCCTTAGCGTCATGGGCCAACGAATCATTTCCCATTTGTAGAGGTGGAAAAGACGGCTTGCAGAAATTTCCCTGGATAGCTTTGGCAAGAGACCAGAACGCACGAGTTCCCGAAGGAAGGCGCTCTAGTTTCTCGCCAATTCTACCAATGTGCAAAGATTTCGCCCTGGCAATATCCCTTTTGAAGGACTTAGTTTGTAACGCTCTCACTTTCCTGGTCGAATTATTAACAATTTCCCTGAAGGTTCGGATTCCTATTTAATGTTGTTTTGTAGAATGAATTAGACCTACCCAAAATTACTGAAAATTTGCTCGAAGATCCAAATAAAACCTGTATCTGAATGCTATTTAGTTTGTTTCTATAGGGGTTTACGCTATTATACCGGATGTGGCTTGTAATACGAGCAAAAAATTAAACCGTAGATTCTACTCCTCAAATAATAAAACATTTGTTCAACCACTTTTTAAAAATATGTAGTCCTTAGATTGTCTCTTTTTCATACAAAGTACCTAATTAGTATTTTCAATGTACATCAAAATCCGTCGAATTGACATTGCTTGTCAATCTTGTCACCCTACAGACGTAATCAATTTCGCAATACATTGCGTGTTCGGGTAAACTTTAAAGTGTGCTAAAAATCAAACCACAAGTTATTTCTACAAGTCGCTGAATGAAAGTTGTCTAGTTTGAGGAGTAGAACCTACGTTTAACTTTTTTGCTCATATTACAGGCCACAGGCTGTATATTCCTTTTACAGCCACATATAAATTGTATATGTTAAAAGAAAAATTCAATTAATTAAAGTTTCATTATAAAGACGAAATATATTGGAGTATTTGCTCAGATTGTGGTGGGATAATCAGAGTATTGCCCAGAATTTATAGACTATATTAAAACCACAACTCGGCGGTAAAATTATTCATCATTCTACAGCAAATACGTGCTTGTTAATGCTGTCATTTGGTTCGTCAGTGTTTTTACAATACTAACAAATTGCTAAATAATACAGCTCTTCAATCAGTTATATAACTCATTTTATTTTCGGTTGTTTTTAAAAACAGACTCTGATTTCGAACTAGTAACAGTTTAGAAATAATTTTTTGAATCAAAGTCTCTTAAAATTACACCATCCGTCCTCGTTTTTATCCAACTACGTTGAAGCCAAGGAAAGATGATTTATTCATATAGTCAGAGCAGAGTTTTCTCACCAACATAGGTATTGTACAAAGTAATTTACTTCAAATGCCTAAGAAAATACCACTTCAGACAACCCGACCCGATTGAAGCAATTTGCATTACTTGAGTTCAGTTCTCTGGGCGTAATGAAAGAAGCCCTATGTCATGGCAATTTTAAACCGTCTACAACCAAGAACTAAACTTTTATGTTATCAGTTCATCATACCTTTTATTTTACTTGTTCACTTAGACACGTTTCAAACTTCTCGCTCTAAGCCATACCGTATGAGCAAGAGGTAAATATACTTTTGTTGTCAAATCTCGTTCCGATAGGTACCTTGCGATCCATATTTTCGACATTCAAAAGCTTCGTTCTTCGCACTTTTACTTATCTAAGTTTACTAGCACTTCGGAAAATGTGACATCATTAGGCTTATGATGCTACGCTTTGTCGCGCGACAAATAAATGATAAAGCATCCGTCACGTTCTGACGAATAGTGTGCGAAAGTGACGGATGCTTTATCATTTATTTACCGCGCGACAAAGCGTAGCATCATAAGCCTACATAATTAAGTGCCTAGCGAAAAAGTACTCTCAATATCGCATTGAGTAAAAGTGACGTTACCAGGCAAAATGTATCACACTGCTTGTCAATAGATAGATAGATCATTTAAATCATGAGAACAAGTATAATTTGTAGTACGAAGTTATAAGTATTCAATAAGGAAGATTTGTATCTTCATTGCTGTATTTTTTTATTAGATCCTTATTGACAACTAGGTATATGGTACCTTTTACTCGACAACGATTTACATTATTTCGTATAGTGAGGGAAAACATCGTGACTCCGAGTTGTGCATGTATAGATGTCGTCGCCCGATCGTATAATTCGCCAAAACGTGATATTCCTAGGCATATCATGAAATGCCGCCATTTCATGATATGACTAAGATTTGGCCAGGCATATCACGATGTGCCTAATAATTACGGCAGATCGATGAGAGCAACGTATTCGTCGATATTCCACAACTATGACGACGACAAATACCTGTCCCTTTCCATTCAATATAACGTGACAGTGACAGGTTATGCTCTCTCGCGCGACAAGCGAAGTCGCGGCATATTGAAAGTGCTTGTTTGGTGGGTTGTATTCGTTGCTAATTATATAAATTTCCTTGCCCACAGATTCTACGATGAGTGCAAACGGAGGTATAACATCAAGTTATGGAAAACATTCACAGACTGCTTCAACTGCTTACCCGTAGCGGCGATAGGTATGTACCTTATCATATGCTTATTACAGATTATGCTAGAAATTTCTGGCGGCTTATTCTAAGTACTTGAGGTGTAGAAACTACGATAGAGTCTGTGAAAGTTGCTATCTGGCCCGCTGAAGCAGTGAACTAGCTACTTAAAAGGTCATCCCGAGGTCCTAATGTTTTAAATATAGAATATAACGTATTGTCATTATCAACACAAGTTGTGATGATGCTGACAATACGTATTGTCAGAAAGACTACACGTTATACTAAAAAGTCTATAGTAAGGGAAACTTGACATTTATCCAAGCTATGAAACGTCAGCTGTTGACGCAGTTTTTACTGATTAGGTAGTTCTATTTTAGTTGACATAATTACGCTTAACTTGGTCATGTCACAGTAGTTAATGCGACGATTAAATCTGACACCAGTGTCACGTGGGTTACAGATCGACCAAGATAATTTCATAATTGATATCATAATGTTAAACGGTTTTACTTCTCGGATTTAATAAGCGTGCGATCACGTGCCATTAAACAAACGTTCACAAGGAAAAACGCGTGGCATGCAAAAATATTGCGTCGTAATTTTACGACACCTCTAAAGAGTTAAAGGAAAAATAACCTGTATCAATATTTAGAAAACTACCGTCAGTCTCAAACATACTTATTGAATTAAATACCGATCACTCAGTTGTGTAAAACTCATGTTTTGGGAGCATTCGGCATTCCCTTAATCATGAATGATCATGACATGATAATGATGGTGTGTGGAGTGGATGTCTCGTCTTTTGCACGTGAGTGATCCATTTTGAAATATTGTAATTTATGTGGAGAGATTAGCGCGTGTATGTAACATTAGATTAGTGTGTGTACATAGAGGCGTGTCAGTTTCGATCGCTACCTTTAAATTCATGTGACGTACGTGAGCTCTTATTTTTATTGCAGTAAGATTTCGTATAATTAGGTTATACGAAACGAGGTAGGTTAGGTTATGTAATGTACCCTTGTAATATGTTTTTCTGGTGTGCAATAAATAATATTTGTATTGTATTGTATTTACATAATGAAGCGTGTCCAGTGCTTCTCTGCATCACTGTAAAAAAATATTGGATCAAAAATTAAGTACATTCAATGACAGAAATATGTTTACACTTTTCGACTTTATTTCCTTGAAATCACCGAGTCGTCGTCGACTGTATGTTAGTTAAACTTCACATACTCTCATTATGTCATTCAAGTCGACAAACATTTGAATTAGTTTTGTATGACTCATAAGCTATAAGTTCTTAGAAATCGCCATTAATTGCGTTTGCTTATTCTTCTCAGCGTTTTTCTCAAGAATATATGTATTTACTGTTATTTTATTATCCATAACTTTTTATTTACCTATCAAAGGAAAGCTTTTATTTCGGCTGAACCAGTTCACATTTTATGGAAATTATATCTGTTTTGTGTTCAACTTTTTATTTTGCATTCTTCTTAGGATTTGTAAGTTATATAATCACTTACATTTTACCGTTTTTGTAAGTTCCTCATAAGGGTATGCCGCTCGATGCAAGCTCTTTATAAATAATTGATTATACTGTATACTGCAACCATGAGTCACTAAGCCCCTCAAACCTTGAATACTCAATGAGTCACATTCTGGCAAAAAACTTAGGGGAAGGGTCAAGATTTATGTGGTTTTGTCGAAACAAGACATTCTTCTTTACTTATACTTATACATACTCACAGGAAAGGTGAAATAAGGGCTATATTGATCCGAAACCTGACTTTAAATTAATTAATATGAGGGGACAATCTTATCGACCAAGGCCCAAAATAAGCTACTGTACTAGTTTCGGACATGAGAACCGCTTTAAACATACAGGCCGATTCACAAGCGCTGCCTGGCGCGGATTTTATATGCAGCCAGTGCTTATTTCATATTAAATCTGCGCCACGCCAGCACTTATGAATAGACCTGTACATGTTTAGAACTGTTTCGTACACGTAAATAATAATATTTGCTCTCATATATATGAAAACGTCTCTTTACCTAGCCAGCTAATCCCCATTATACAGTAACTAGGTTTCATTCATTGGAAGACTATTTCAGCTTACTTAACAAAATGTTGCATTCGACACGTCAAAGCCCACTATATCTCATCTGGCAATATTAGTTACAAATCCTTACCTATTCCTTCTTTTTATCTAGCTTACCTATTACATAAGCAATGCCAGTCTCGATCTAACGATCATACCTCGATAAGGGCACGGTTAGGACTAGACAATACCAGACTGGTTATTCTCGTGTATTCAAGTCTAGATAGCAATATTTTCACATCCGCAAGACCTAGATAGATGCGGCTAAACAAGGCAACGTGGAGAAAGTCTAGGGCCCTTAGACTAGTTGCTGTGCTTGAAACGTTTTTAAAGCTACGAGAACACTCGCAACAAAACTCGTATGTAGTCCGTGTTTTTATTTGAAAGCGCTTTCATTCGAATATGTTTGCAGGCTTCGTACGCTATATTTATCAAGATTTTGTTTTAAGAAATAGTAATAAGAAATTAGAATTAACTTTTTTACTTAGGAAAGTCATAATAAAAATCGCCTTTTAGACTAGCACGGTAGTAATAGTACCTAATCGACATGAGACAATTCTGACCAAATATGAGACATAAAAGAAAGAAAATAAATGTTAAAATAGGTTCAGTGAATATATCGTGCAAAACCAAATGAAAATAAATGGTCTGGAAACTATTTTCTTGACGGCGATTAAAAACGAATCTATTAATCTAACGAAATAATAGTCTTATCTTTGTAAGTATTGAGGTTTGAAAGAAAAATATGACAAGTCTTTAATGTACCCTGTCAGAAATAAACTCGTTCCCAACTTCCCAAGAAGAAAGTGAAATATTTCTGACAGCCGAGAGCTTTCATTGTCATGTAACGAAAACTTGAAGTGAGCTTTTGACGAAAAAAATACCGAGCGAGTTTTTGAAAGAGATAGGCGAGCACTAGACAACATTTTCGACCTTTCAACGTAATTCAGTATTACATAATTCGTACTTGTGATAATACTATTACCTTACATCATATCATAATACCGAGTTATTTTAGTTAAGTTGTTCGGGTTATATTAAGAAAAATATAAATACGTATTCATGTTTGTAACGAATAGCTTGTCTACTAAGATTATCTTATTAATATACAGTCTTAGAGTATTCTCTTCGGGGAACAAGAGGACAGGAATATCGCTTTCTACATCATCATCATCATTAGATGAAAAATTCGATGGCTGTGTCTTCAAAAAACGCTACCCTATCCTATCTAGATGACTGTAATCTTCCCCAGTATCTAGGCACTGTAGGGAGCTTAGTCGCGCTGCGTCTTCCTACCCGTGGTTCCCACTCAAGAAGAATCGTCAGTAATGCGAACAATAACGCCTTAACTTGCCCATTGTCACTTAAGTTTTGTAATAGGCTACTTGATGACAGTTCAAATCAGCTTCTTTTTATGAAGTGTCAAAACGCTCCGAAAGTATGCAGTTTAGTATGAAATACTATCTTGTGACGTGCTTGTGACGTCATGCTCAACATGGTGCCTCATTTTTAGTTTTCGTCAATGTAAAATCGTTGATGGCACGAAAATAAGTTTCAATGATTTTATCCGGGCTGTTTTGGAAGCGTAATTTGCTGGTTAGAGTTAATGAATTTATTTTGATTGTTGTCAAATACCCTATTCTTCTAGCTATGTTGATTACTCTGATTCTTCTATAGATCTCTTCTTTCCTACGTAGCTAGCACAAAGGAACAGCGACATATCTCGCGCACGACACAGTATGTAACACCCAATCTCGTGTTGCATGATGAATGTAATAATCATTCACGGTTAGTTCTCATTAATTTGTGTATCCAAACAGTAACAATCACAAGTTTATACCCCATTCAATGGTCCGGTGTAATCTGATCGGGTCCGTTTGAAAAACATTTTTGCCGGCCGTACCTTGTTAGGGCACTGCTCAGTGGTTCGTTTGATTAGCCACTCGCCCAGCTGAACTGGAGCACAGTACTAATTTACTAAGCTGACCATTAGGCGTAAGTGTTCTATGTTCATCATCGTGTAGCGGACGTATTCCTTAATAAGACGTCCTTTGAACATTTAAAGAGCTCATGGCTTAGGCTGTGACTCCACTGAGGCGGAGAAGAGCGAAGCGAAGAGGAGAAGTGTAGGCATCGACCAATAAAAACGAATAACTCAAAAAAACTTAAGTTTAACGGTTTTATTTGAAATCATCTGATTCATCTGATGTTCCACCTTTGACTCCATCTTTGACTCTCGTTACCAAGTTGAAAGTATCATAATGTTGTTGTTAATGTCACGGGAACTCGATGTCTGTATGAAGTTTTGATGAGAATCGTTGTAGTAGAACTAGTTGAAAACCTACCGCAAGATTGGATACAAATAAACAAACAAACATCAGTATGTTTGTTTGACCCAGTGGTCAAGCAAAATAATACCGTTAAAAATTATTTCGACACCTGGTTTTAAAAAAAAAGACTCGCTAAAACGGCCTCAACTGGTGACAATGATAACTAAAAATCCTTATTGAAAATCGCAAGATAGGTATTTTAAAAATGGCTTTTTCAACATCTAAAAATATGAGGATATTATTCTTCGTATAATTTAACTTATTGATGAAACCTTTCGAGCCAATCTCGAAGAATTTCATTTCATTTCAAATTTAATATCACGTCTTCGATGTCCTAAAACGGTTTCTTTTAATATTTCGCTTCAGTAGTTTTGAGAGGTCATTTTTATATAGAATCGTATAAATAAAACGCGAACAAGGTACTTGATACTTCTGTACCAAGTTCACGCTTACCGCAATGTGAAGGTCGTTAAATGCATATAAAATTAATAGTAAACAGATACGTACATATTGTATTTAGCTAAATATAGAGTAGTAAAAAAAAGACTTGATAACATTGCGGATGGATGTTAAAATGACCGAACACATTTTAACATTTTTAACCGTTTTAATTTTAAGGCTAGCAGCTAGCTAAAAATTATAAACATATTTATCCAACTACATTACAAGCAAAACACCTTTGTCTGATTCCATCGGAAGACCAACGCTGGCTCTAGAGTCGTGACCGCCAAGATAGCGTACACCGTAAAGATATCCAGAATCTGATACTGCCAATAAATAGTACCCAAATAGTATCGACGAAACACCTAAGTGAAAAAAATAGTACCCTTACACTTTTTGAAATATAAGGCCTGTTCACGGTGTAGGCTACCGGGCGTCAAGCTGGAGTACACCGTTTGTATCTCTGGAACGGCTTTGTTTTTGGAAACGCTTTATATCTCAAAAAATAGTACCCAAATAGTACCCTAGGGCCCTAAAATTTCATTTCTCTAGCTATCGTAGAAGCCGAGATATTCCATGACTTAACGGTGTACAAAATTTCACACCGTCAAGCTGGCGTACCCGGGAATTTCTTATAGAAAGAGCTCACTATATCTCGGCTTCTACGATAGCTAGAGAAATGAAATTGTAGGGCCCTAGGGTACTATTTGGGTACTATTTTATGAGATATAAAGCGTTTCCAAAAACAAAGCCGTACCAGAGATACCAGCGGTGTACGCCAGCTTGACGCGGTGACGCGGTAGCGTACACCGTACAGGCCTTATATTTCGAAAAGTTCAAGGGTACTATTTTTTTCACCTAGGTATTTCGTCGGTACTATTTATTGGCAGCATCAGATTCTGGATATCTTTATGGTGTACGCCATCTTGACGGTCACTTAGAGTCGGCATTATGCTGAGGTGGGATAATTTTATGGTAGCGAGCTTTATTTTTACTTTTCACTGTCTTTTGTGTCATAAATAACTGTACCTTCTTTCTTTCAAAAACCTAAATCACGGATAAATTCTATTACGAGTATCATACATCTGTTATCGGATGACTCTGTATAGGTCAATCTTGCGACGGAATGGCCGATTACGTGACGCGAATCTTGACGAACACCAGTTTAAACAATCCAACAGCTGATGACCCTTTCTTCGTTAGCTGATAAGCAACGCTCTAGTGTAACACTATAAGCTACCTTTGTACGAGGAAGAAATTATTTGCGTGCTTACGGTAAACTTGGCTTCAACTTTACAGCACGGCAGTCGTATAAACCTTACAGTAGGTACCTTTTCTTTTAGTCGACGAGTCATGCTCATACTGTAAGAAAAAGTATTTTGGTCCTTGGATTGTGACCACGTAACTTTTCCATTAACATATTGTGCTGCGCTTTCTTCTTTTCCATCTAGTTTGTCATTTGCTACAAAAATATTCCCTGCAGATTTAATTAAACACCGGATTCGTAGTTTACTAGGACTAGAAATTACCATATTGACAAGATATCTGGTATTTTGCTAATCGTTAACTGCTAAAATGTAACGTAACGATACTCCTAGCACAAAAAAGAATATTGTTCCCTTTCTGACCAAAAATTAACCGATGCGTTATCTTTTTATTATAGCATGATTTACACGGCCATCATACGCTTCTATCACGTCAGTGACAAACTTCTCCGACGTTTACAGTCGAGTGGTCATTCATCTGGCGTCACAAGCACATCATTCTTACGCAATTAAATCCCCAAAAGTGTTTTAACTCCGTTAATTTGAAGTTGAATTTAAGTTAACTTAGCCAGTATATCACGTCGCAAAGTCGGCCGCTTTACACAAATTAAAGTGAATTCTCTCTCACCCCTATTCGACCTCGCTGCCCTCTGGGAGACCGGGTGCGAAGTAATTGTGTTTATATGCTGGTTATACGAGATATTAGGAGATAAATTGTAGTAATTTGAAAGATAATATAAGGAATACTTTGGAGTGCTTTTTTTCGACTTTGTATTTATTGTTTCAAGTTCTTGTCACTTGAAAAATTAACACCATTGGTCGCGCCGTCGCCGCATCCGTTACTTTTTCTTGGCGTTTGGGTTTCAAATTTCTCGCTATGTGTAACCTTAATCTGTCAGTACCTTACACAGGGTCTTGTTCTGAAACAAATAAATATATAAATAAAGGAGACATATTATAACTGCCACCGCAAACTAGACCTCTTGCATATGATTCCTTTACATTTCTCTATATGCGACTATGGATTTAATGCGTTCTGTCGATTCACTCGGAAATCAACCGATCCCTTGCCTCCCACGCTCCCATGCACCAGGCGCTCCATCACCGGATGCGAATACAAGTTTCCTAAGCCGGGCTTAACCTCTTGACTATTATTTAATCGGCACCACGGATAAAATATTCGTGTTTGTAGAGTGAAAGTGAATGAATTCGCATATTCTTACGTAACCTGCCCGAAGTTAAGTCACGATCTTCCGCTTGCATTTAGGTACATCTTGCAGCAGTCTCATTCTTTAAACCCTATTTGTACGTTTATAACAGCTATTTTCCTTTATACTAATAGTGTTCTTAATGTAGTGTGTAATAGGAGTGATATTTGCGTGATTTCTTCCATAGCGTGATGTTGGCAAGGCTCGGAACATGCGACCGCGTGTTAAATTTGTAAAGTTTAATTAACTTTTCACCTCCGTGGCTTACATATGCTAACGCCATAGTAATCCGCTTAGTACACCATTTGTTTTGTTACAAAGGCCTTCCGATTCCTATGAGTTATTACTTATTTCATTAATTATATATTAACCACATACGAACATAGTAACTTCCACTTCTTTAATATGTACGTTAAACAAATAATATTTTGTGGATTAAGCGTAGAGGGTCAATAAAAGGGTCGATATTTTCACTTATAATCTGTTTTATAATTATTCTAAAACGTTGTTTTATCAGTATCCTCTTATTCATTACTCAAACAGTCAAAATTATCATAAACCTTTATTACAACTTATTCAAATCCAACAATTTTATACACGGGTTTGTGAAATTCGACGAAACCATTACAAACCCTTCTCGCTTTTGTAATATTAGTTTATGTAATTATGAGTAATGCGTTTTTGATATCCACAGGGATTAAGAAATAATAGGCCTTATCGTGATATCCAATTCCATCCAAAATGAGCTTATTCTTGATATACTATGATCGATTTTCTATGTTCTTACATTTGATTATGTTGCGGTTTATTTAAACACTTATCACAACTAAAACCTTTTTAGAAATTTTCTCTAACCGTCTGTCCTGTTTTTTTTTTACCCGACTGCGGCGAAGCCCAAAGGAGGGTTATGTGTTTGACCTGTATGTAAGTATATATGTATGTCCGTTCCTATGTCCGCTCGTAACTACTCAACGGCACATACGATTTTGATAAATGATACATCATTAGATTCGTATTGATGGTGCGAGTGTTACTGGGTATGAAGTTCGTTAAAATAAACGAAATGGCAGATTTTATGCAGTATCAAAGTGTACCGCGGTCGGTTTTTTTTTTAATAAAAATGTGGTTATTAATGTTATAAGTGGCAAACGTTTGCCTATACGTTGCCGACGTTTGCGGATCCTGTGTACTCGCTCTTTGAAGATTCCGTTTGCAAATACTCCGGGTTTTCGTGAACTGACTAAGCAATGGACGCCGTCTTTGTCCTCTGAGACTGTTGACACTGCTGACGCTTCTGTGATAGGTAGCCTGCTAGTAGTACAATATGAAGTAGCAATCCATATCTAGAACAAGATAGGCACCTTTAATATGTATTCTTCGCGGGTCGTTACTAGGGCTCCCGCTATCCGTGTTACACGTTGAAACGGATATCCGTGTTCTTAAGACCGGCGGTACTAAGAACCCGGATTACACGAACCCGCCGGGTACCGGAAACGTTTCTCAGAAACGTTTCTTCGTGTTCACGGGTTGTCCGTGTCCGACGGGTACACGTGTATTTAAAACCGGCCCGAACGGGTACGAACCGAAACAGTTGGACTCAAGGCACCATGATCTACTATTTAATGCTGACTTCAAGTTCAGATGAACTCTTTTGGCGTACGAATGTTTAATAATATGTAGTTTGTAACTGTGTTGGAAAATCATATTTAGCAAACTACTCAAAATATGTTTTTTATAATTATGAATCGAAGTAGGCATCGCTATTCTACATTGTCTGCTGTTTTTTATTCTAAATCTGCTCGTACCTAGTTTAGAAACTTTATTCTGATGTTCTAGTTTTGATTTTATAAAATTAAAAACTATTGCCTATCCTAAGTCTATTAATTAAAAACAACATTTTATTTATAATGATATATCAGATATGTGACGAATATGGTTTGCAGATATACTAAAATATCAATTAAAAATAACAGTTTAGAATATAATTATGAATTACTTCGCAAAAACAACAAACATCTGCCAATGGCGCAAAAAGATAAACGTAAGCGTCATTATCAAGTGATCGTTCACAACTGGATTTCACCCGAGAACCACAAAAGTCCATGTTACCTTACTTAACTTGCGATAACATTGCTAATTTCTTTAACAAAGATCCTAAAATTGCTAATCATTCAAGTTTACTTGAGTGGCTTTCACAATAGCGTTCAGGTAATAAAAGTGAACGCCAAACGCCCTTTTGTTCGCGCGTAACAAAGAAAACCATCATCACAAGTATGACTACCAATTATAAGCTTTATGTCGTAGCAATAAGGTTAAAACGTATGCACAAAAAATTGCAACAAATAAATAATATAAGTAAATGTTCTCTATTTATTTCGAGCCGCTACGCACTAACTCTGGCAACTGTTATTGATTATTTCACATTTTAAGGACATTTGTTGATGTCACTTGTTAATCACATATTAACATTGATTTTTTGATTTTAAATTGTGTTAGGATTGATTAAAGCCTTTTACATAACAAGTAACATAATAAACAAAAACCCGGTCAAGTGCGAGTCGAACGCGCGCACAAAGGGTTCCGTACCATTTCAGTTTTTGTTGTTATAGCGGCAATAGAAATACATCGTCTGTTAAAATTTTAACTGTCTAGCTATCACGGTTCAGGAGATACAGCCTAGGGACAGACAGACAGACAGTGTACTCTTAGTATAAAATTAAATTATAATAGGGTCTCGTTTTTACCCTAAAAAGTGCTAGTATTTGAACTTTGAAGTCTTATATAAAAATGTCTACCTACTCGCCCCCCGCCTTCTATGCAAAAACTACCTGCTCTTAAAAGGCCGAATCCTTAGCCCAATAAATTGTTTATTAACTTTCGGCTTTACATATATACTTACACCACGGAATAAGATATGCTCGAAACTTATAAATATTGTGTCTATTAATTTTTAGCTCGTACCACGATTCGTACCTTCGCTACTCGTCAAGGACGGATCCGGAGACACGGGTAAATAAGATCCGTTTCTACGGGTACCCGTGTACCCGTGGAAACGGATCTTAATTACACGGTTCCTAATTACCCGTGCGGAACGGGCCAGAAAACCGTGTCCGTGTTACTCAGAAACGGGTAATAGAAACGTTTACACGAAACCCGGACACGAGCGCGAGCCCTAGTCGTTACGTAAGCAAATATCCTCTACGTTTTCATTTACTATACGATTCTTCAGGGGAAAGTAGGTACAGTCAGCATCAAAAGTAGCTGACAATTTTAGTACAGGCACATGTCAAATTGCATACTAAAATTGTCAGCTACTTTTGATGCTGACTGTACACATCAGAATTTAATGTGTCCGTGTAACATCCATCACAATTGCGTCATTACCCATTAAAATCGCCTTATTCCAATCCAATTAGTAATGGATATTGTGGCTTTTCAAAAAAGGAATAAACTTCAAATTGACATACCAAATTTCGAGAACAGATTAGGATTTTAAATTGTATCGACACATTAGTCGTACATTGTTCCGCCATATTTTCATACTTATTGTCAAACATCGTAAATTTGGTAGCATTTCCAGTGCAGGCATGGTAGAGTAAACATTTTCTATTTAAACGATTTATTACAGTTAATATTCTTGATATCAACTCCAATTAACCGTTTTGATTGTAATCTAATCTCGGTCCTACGGCACTCTTTCGTCATAATGCCTGTACTGATAATGCTACCAAATTTACGATGTTTACTTATTATCGTGTTTGTGATGTCTACCGTGTTTGATTATCTACCATCAGTATTGATAAACTACACACTTATGACAAAGAATACCCCCGTAAACGACACATAAACATCTTTGCGTCGTTCAAACGAAGACACAGTTAAGTGACCATCGCTAGACCTTAATACATTGTAATAAGGGTGACAAGTGGTCAGTTAGCAGTGTCTTCGATTGTATTCATAACCGAGGACATTGACAGTTGAAGATAAATCAACCGTCTAATTAGCTACCGTCATTGCCCCAGTTTTGTAGAAATCGGGCAATAATCGGGCCCGCTCTGATCACCAACCCGTATGAATATGCATATGTTTTCTCTTCATTTGCAACACGCCGTGCATAACGTATATGCATGTGCCGCATTGGGGTTTATGGTTTCGTTGTTTGTAATAAGCGGAGCGGGTACGAGCCGCTTATGATTTCTGGTCTAGTATTCCTATCTCCAGTTGCGTCAAGTTTATGTTATTATTGACCTAAAAGAGTTCCAACAACTCTAAATAAAAGTAGCAGAGCCTTCTTGGTTTTTTCTGCTACCATTCACAACATCCAAGTTTAAAAAGTGTCATGATAATGAGTATGTTAACTGTACTGAATTATAAAGTTGTATTTTAAAAACCAATGAGCTAAATGGAATCTGAACTGTCGTTTCTCTCCAGTTCTTTTTAATGCGCAATAAACTGATTTAAGCCGAATTTTATGGAAAAACTCGCAATAAGACCAGGGCAAGTGCAAATTTAATCCATGAAATGAGATCTGAAGAATGTAGATTGTAGGCAGTCTTTGTTGGTCAGGCTTTTCTTTGGTCGTTCTAAAAACTCTGTAAGCGTTATGGTTACTTCATATTAAAATTCAGTGTTATGTATTATGTCGTGCCAAAATCCTGTTGATTTGCTATCTCAGCATTGCGCTTTAATTTTGCGGTTTTAATTAAAAGAAAATGGAGGATTTAGGAAGCAGCAATGTTGTTTTAGCTGCACATATTGCCCGATTCATCTCTTGCCAGAATAAACAAGGCTATCCGTTTTGTGTACACAATAAATCCAAAAAACACATCTGGAAAGTATGATATAGAGCAATATTGCAGGCATTCGTCCGCCTTCGTATAAAAAGCAAAGTTAGGAAAAGACATGATTTATGTTGCTGATAAGCGGTAGCGTGTCAGATCCACTACTGTGTAGGTATATGCAATGTATACTCACCATTAACGTAGTCATAGCAACGCGCGTACGTATGCAAAAGCACTGCAGTAGTTGGCAGTTACCTTAGCCACCTATTTAGCCGATGTTACTCGCGGTCGACGACCTCCTTTCCCAATGCTGTCATCAGCTGAAATAATATATTAAACGAATTAATTTCAAGTCAAGAACACGCGTAATTAGCGGCTTGTTACTCGTTAACAGCTGAATAAACATGTGATAGAATCTTAGTAGGCTTTAAGAGATTATGGACACCATATCTTTGAGAACGAGAGCTATTGGTGCTGCTACTGGATTGCCGTGCCATAGCAAAAAACTGTGACTGTATGATTTTCTATACCAGATACAGTATTTTGTCATGGCACGAAGTGGAAATGTAACCTTTTATATGACACTAAAATGGTTTTAGACTTACGGCTGTTCTGAGCAGACCGCATCCACTGGCTCCCCGCTATCTTCACGAGGTCATCTGTTCACCGAATCGGGGGGTCCCCGCGTTGGGCTCTGTCTACCCTAGATACACCATTCCTTTAGAGTCGTTCCCTCAAGACTGAGGTTCGTAATTCGTATCATAGGCCACCATCGGATGATATATATTTGGAGTGATCAATTTATTTCTATTTGATACACAACTACATTTTATATCCGTCTTAACCAATTGAAAATTCTATGACCAGCAATTACATTTTCCAAAAGATCACAGCGACAGTACTAACGACATTTACAATCTCTAGTAGAATCTAAATTTTGGAAAAAAGGCAAATACAGACTATAAATTCTTACAGTAAAGGCAATTCTCAAAAATAATCAGGCACCTGGGTCCAGGCGAATCTGAAATAAACGAACCATAACTAAGGATACCTAAAAAGTTCCCTCTTAGCCCAGACGAAAATACGAGAATTTCGTCCGAATTAGGTGCCGAAACTCAATGTTATTCTTGTATCAGCGAATTATTGCCTTATTTTTCGTGTTCCCTCTCATTCGTACATAATTGATGAGGCGAATTTCGTTCTTTACTCGAGTTTTCTTGTGAAACCTCGTTATGTGAACTTCTGACGGTGAAATACTTACAGAAATTTTTCAACAATTGAAAATAAGTGGCTATCAGAAAACGACGCATTATTTCTGACAAAGTTAAAACGATTTTTTATTTCTATACCACGGCGGACCGATACTTCGTTCTACTAAATTGAAGCTAGTATAATTTGAATTTGACATTGGTTGTTATTTTAAAACCATACATGTGAAAGCGCTGAATAACAAAGAATCTAATTCCAAGAGTGGATTCCGCAACTATTATTCAGCATCTGTGATATCGGCTCCATGTGATACGCGAAAAACTGAAGTGCCTCTCAAATAAGAAAGAATTTTAAAGCGAGTTAAGTCATAGTCCGATATGCCGGACGAAAATAAACATCTTCCAATCGCTTTCCGTTCTCGATAAACGCACAAGGCATGCGTCGCTCTGTTGCGATTGCGTGAGCACCGATACCTCCGTCACAATAGTCTCGGGTACAAAATCCGACACGATCCCAATTAAAACGGCTAGAATTCAATCTCACTATCCATTAATGTTGGGGTTTGGACCCGTGTCGCATTCAGTAATAACTGTCTTAACATTTGAATTGCTCGTACATGCTCTTTAATCACGACTACACGTCACTGCAATGTCGACGAACATCAACTCGAGCACCCTTGCTACTAAAGCGTGCAGAACCGGGAAGTTTTAGTATGGGAGAACGGGAATTCCCGGTACTGCCATACTCAATTTTCTTGGTTCTGCATGCCCTACTTGCTACGCTTTAATTGAGTTAATGGAGCAATGTGTTTGACATAACATGTTCAGTTAGCCGTAGCTCTCATAGCCACGTCTTGATACTGTTATATCGCTCGTTCATTTGTCATCTCTTGATGAGAAGTGACATTGTTTAAAACTCGGATTTTGATGTACCTACATGTACCCATATGTACCGTCTTGAATCATAATCAGTTTTTGCTCAATCCTTGAATGAACCCTAATAGCGTATGTAAATAAATATTAGTGTAAGTTTGGATGCAAGCACGTAGATACAGATATATAAGGTCTTCATAGCACAACCAGACGAAAACGCAAGCGCAGCGAGTGCGAAACAAAGAATTTAAATAGTCATCGAGACCTAGGGGTGGGGTTTGAACCCCTAACCCCAAATACATATCTTATTCCCATGTTTCCCTTATTTTCATGTTTGAATGAGAGTACTCAATTCGATGTCTTCTTCTTTCCTACTTTCTGCTTACCGTCTGCTGCCTTGAATCGTCTTTCTCCATTTGTTTCGGTCTTGGGCAGCTTGTAATATATCCTCCCATATCGCCAAAAATTACAGATATGTAAGTTTAGCATGGTGGCGACGATATCATCCTATGGTGCCCATCTCTTACTCTTCTGATCTTATTCCATGTCTTAGATACCATTTAATATTCGCGATGCTCCTGTTCAACATGTTGGGTCAATGGCGGCTCTTGATTAAAACTCAATTTATTAAATTGAGATATTAGAGAGATTTCACGGAGTAACAGAGGGTTTTCTTTGTCAACATAGCGTCCCCGGATCGATCGACTGTCAGCCACACTCGAGCATACTCCTAAATTGTCAATAGGCCTCTGCATAATCTCTCAAACTTAAAGGTCTAGGGTATTGTAAATTGCTCCGGGCCGATGTCCCATCCCAATTAGTACCCTTCATTTCGGGCTCACAACTTTTATATCCTTTGGAAATTCATGAGCGAACCAGTAATTTTTACTTAATTACTTTAATGGCGACGCAGTCAAATCATAATGGATGACTTTAATTTGTAGTGTATAGTGTTTTTGGGACTGCGGATTTAGAACTTCTTCACTCTATAAAGTCAAGTAAAGTATAACGTGTTTGTTGCGCCTTATTTTTAATTCAGACGGAATATCGCTATGAAAGGAACGTGGTTAATGTCTGTAAACTCATTTACCTCCATCTATATTCGATTATCGCGCGCCTACGTGCCAGCGGCACGCGTGGAATAGCCGATAAATAGCTTCCTAATGTACTGCAATACTTTCAACTTGCGCCTCGCTCCATACACTTTATGTGGATGTAAAAGCTTAAGGTTGACATAGGCGTGTTTACGATCGCGGTTCAAGGGCAACTGTCACGGGTAGTTTCACCGTCTGTGTGTCCGCGACGTTTTCACTTCAGAAATCAACGATTATTCTTAAGCTTATACGCGAAAGAGCTATAATTCTTCGTTTTTCGGAATCATATCGCAACAACCATTGGTACAGATATTGGGCAAAAAGTTACCGAGTAATTGAAATTTATTAATAGTATTACCTAGTTTATGAACTTATAATTCGACGGGTTGGATTATGTACTGCACTAGCAAAATAAAAATTATTTTTTCGCAATAAAACTCTTGATTTGTGTTGATTGCCTATATGTACAAGCGATCTCAATATTATTACAAGCCGACGATGTATTTGAAGAGTTTGAACGAGTGACAACTGCTCGACCGGTTTTGCCAGTTTTCTCAGCAAGGTGCGAATTTCTCGAGACCTTGCAGGTGCAACTATGCGTTCAATCCATTCCATTCTGTATTCGTAACCAGAGAGAATACTAACTCAGATCCCTAGCAGCCTCGTCTAAATGTTACAGCAACGAAGCTGAATTAGGTCAATTGCACATAATATTCCCTTCGCTGTATTATCTTTATTACTTCGTATTCTGTTACCCTTTATTGTATAACTGGGCAGCTAATGCTCACCGCACCTGCTCGTAAATGGGCCTGGTATTACGTCCGCGACCGTGATGGGTTAGTTTATTGTTGCAAGTTTATGCTGACGCATGCCGGGTAAGGGTTACATAATAGGAAAAACCGAAAACTTAGGCAATATCAAATGTCATGAACATGAAGCATGAAAAGGGAAATATCACCACGATTCGGATATAAAGAAACCCTAACAAATTGCGGTCGGCGCCGAGAAACGTGCAGCATTCAAACTGCGTCCAAAATTGTCGCTGTAACCCTCAGAATTAATGAGAGTATCCAAGGAAAGTTATGAGGATTCCTCGCCTATAGCGGCCATCTCTAAAACGGTTCAAGGCCCACGAAGGTTAGCGGCAAGCTTCTATTTCGAGACGACACGTGCGCACCCGAGTGGGTCTCGCGCAGCTGCCCGTGCAATGATCTACAAACTTACGAAGACGTTTGGTAATGATTTAATCTCACCAATCACGTTAGCAAACATTTAACTGTAGAAAATATTAGACAGAACAGCGCAGTTGTACGCTAAGTCTTCTTTTTGGATTTTTAAACAATACGGTATGGCAGTGACAATGACTGAAAAGTCTGTTACAAATTTTACAGAACTTGGTCCTACCTATCAATAGCATGTTCCTACCATGCTCAATGGGAAAAAAGGAGAGGCATTTACGCAGTAGGACGTATCATACTAAAAACAAATTTGAACTCGGTCCGTTTGATCCCGTATAATGATACCTCTAAAAAAATACACTTTCATGGTTTTATAGGTTTTCTGCAACTCGACACCATACAAACCCCTATATTGCGAGACTTTATCAAAACTTGGTACCACACAGCTAACTTTGCTCATTAAATACGAAACTATAAGGAAAATTCATCTCCCGATATTGTTTATAAACAACAAATCACGTTTAAGTCGCACACGTGACGCTTGAAGGAAAATTAAAACACCGGAATACACTATCTGAGAATTTTAAGCGCCTGAACAGGAAAGCGATCAATCAATGCCTGATCTTGATTTAGTGTTCGCAGTCGCACCCAGCCTTTGTTAACACGCGTCACCCCTAGACTTATGTCAAGGCCTTTAATAAAAACGATAGCCTTGTAATAATGAGGTTTCTTGTGCTTGTCGCAAACAAATAAGAAGCGGGTTACTTTGCGTATCTTTTGTAAAGATTTTTCTTAACGAAGATAAACTCCGTCATTAATCTTTTAAGCCGAATTATGTACGTTCCTTTCAAACTCGGGTAATCCAATGTCGGTGGCCTCATTATGACTTGTAAGGTTTCTGGAGGACAAATTATCAGTCTCGCTACATTTAATAAGATATTAAAAGTTTTTGATTTGAAAATGTTGAAACCATACAAACAGGTGACAGGTGGGAAACGTAAACAGCTACACTCTTCGTCTGTTTCTGTCGACATCCAGTGGATGAACGGTCCTTTCACTGATAGCTTAATATAAGCCACATCAGACCTACACATATGCGTACTGCCAGTGCCAAACGTTTCAATAGTATTGAGTGTCATTGTCTGGTAATCTTGTACCGACATAACATGTATCCGATAAATTAATAATGCAGGGAGAATCCCTCACTATGGGCAAACGAATCTGGCTGTCGGCCAAACATGTTACTTAATAATAGTTTACTATGCAGGTGTCGTGCGTGTTTTCACTATCGTGCGTCATTCGGTTCATCGTGCCAGTCGATGTCTAGTTGATGATCACAAATTTGCGTATTATCACGTATACGTAGGGCAAGGAACCTACGTACACATAAGAAACGCGTTGCATATCTTTCAACGCTTTGGTAAATTTGCTTTGCATGTCATTCAATTCAATTTCAACGCACAGTTGTAATAGAGTTAGGTCCCTCGTTCACACCCAGCAATATGAGATACAGGAGCGGCTGCTGTAAAACCGATTCTCTAATTCACGGAAATAATGTGATTGGTGAATTTCAGTCAGGGTGCTGTCTTGCCTGAACGAACGACAGACACATTGATAACTGATTTATCCGTCCAATAATTACATGATCTTTTAACTAATAGTAGTGAATGAATAACAACTTAAAAACTGTCATGCATGAAAGACAGGTCTTTAGATAATGGCGCGGTAGATGAAAATATGCCTAAGGACTGAAAATTGATGATGCAAATTTCCTTGCCCATTCACACTAACAACTAAGGAAATCGAGACTGAAACTTCCGATAGCTGTAGTAGTTATGACTACGTCCATAAAAGACACCGCGTTTGACTGCACCAGTCGTAATTTCGTCGCTCAGTGCCACAGGAAACGTCTGGCACTTGGCTACCATTACCGGAATCGTTATCGGCACTGTCTGCCGAAATTAATATTTTGCCTCATCCTTTTCATGGTCGGAGTTTTGTGTATGGAAACTATGTAAAGAAGCTATCTTTTTTCTTTAATTACGGCACTATTTAATATATCCAACGCACTATCGAGCGGTTTGGATTGCTTTCAATCACTTTCACTTCATTCATATCAGCATGCGATTGTATGGAAATCTCACAAAGGATCACGCATCTCATTGTCTATCAAAGACCCCTGTGACCTCCAGTTTGAAGTGTGACCTTAGGATGAACGGTGGATTATGCCGAATATCTAACGAGCTTATCCTCGCTTCGTGAGGAAAACGCGTATAGTAATTTTATCCCGTTCGGCAAATTACATGAGATAAAATTTACGGGCTCCATCAATTTCAATCTTTACTGAAAATGATCTGGAATTTCTCCACTAAATTGGTTTCTTACGTTATCCTACGATTATCTGCTATATCAGCGGTCGGCAACCTTTTAGCAGCCAAGGGCCACATATTAGCTAACGAAATTGACATGGGTCGCACTTTGTTAATAATTTGTGATTTTATACGATTCTGAATATCGATATACCCTATATACAAAATAGCCAGGGAGGCTCGCGGGCCGCAAGTGAGCAGTCCGCGGGCCGCAGGTTGCCGACCACTGTGCTACATTAACTCGGTTGTTTATAGTACTTAGCCAGTTGACCTGCATAAATATAACAATTCTGTAACAGTTGTTGCGGTGCTATTATGTTTATCCGATGAACTGTGACCATTGGACGACAACTATTGTGCCGTTCAGTAAATTACGCCAGACTACGTTAACTGTCTCGTATAATACACCGATTCAATGCACATACAATTCCGACACTATACTGTATACCTGCGGTATATTATTCCAATCGTTTGTAATTTCGTAACGTATTGGAGCAATCTTGTCAAAGATAAAGAATGTTGTCACATAGTGCGTAAAAACATTACCCATGCATTCAGCTATACTTATTGAAGTACTAGGAACAAAGTTGCATTGCAGATTCATTTGCCTTGTCACGGTATTCTTATTCGGTTTTTTTGAGACTATCAACAAATTATGTCATTGTGGCTAGCCAAAACAACTCAGTAGAGTAACCTCAGCAGTTACAAACGGGCAATAAACATGGATTGAGGCCAAAAATATACAGGAATGGTCGTATGTGATGCGAGATACCCCCAGGGAACGCGTGGGTAGATGATTGGTTAGTCGGTCCCAACTTGCAAAATTACCTTTTAAATACTTTAAACGTTTCTCTCCCAATGTAAACAAAGCTATAAATAGATACCGTCCTCTGTAAATGTGAAATTCCCTAAGCTCAACGAGATATCATGGTGCCAGACAGTTATTTATAGCTCTAACTAACTTTAATACTAAACTACCAAGTCTGCTTGAAATTTAATAAGCTTCACATTCTGAGAACCATTATTAAACTGTTTAGTACAGTCTAGATATAATAGAATTAGAATCTAAAAGAGTTTGAACTCATAAATTATGAGTATTTTGGCCGGAGTACAGACGTGGCTATCGAGGTCGATATTTGATATTTAGAAATCTACGGAAAAATAGAGACGATAGACTGTGAATATCAGTACGAATTACTTGTTATACGTCGTTATCTTTGATGATTAAAATCCTCGATGGTTAAAATCCGAGGTTTTTATGATTCACGCATAGTCGTGACGTTCAGATTGATCAGTATTAGCAAATGGCCTTAGTAATATATTACCTACTACATATTTGCCTTTAGCTTAAGCGCTAAATCAGTGCTGGGCAAAGTTTTTTCATGGCGGGCCAGAAAATATAAGAAATTTCAGAGGAGGGCCAGAACTATAGCAAAAATTTTGTTTTATCAGGGGCCATATAAGTACTGCTATAATTCGAAGAACCCCCGGCGGGCCGGATTAAACCCTCCCGCGGGCCGGAGATGGCCCGCGGGCCGTACTTTGCCCACCACTGCGCTAAATGATACGTTAGACACAAAAACATCGTTGCTATCCGTATCCCTGATGATTTGTTCATGGGAACCTATTGGATCGCATAAATTTAAAAGGCATAATTCATTATTTCGCATAATTCATCAATGCTTTTTTTTCTTCTGTAGAATTTTCAGGACTCTTTATGGCCTCATCCTGTTAAATAGGTTAGGTTAGGTTTGCGTTATAATAATCCTGAAAAGTTTACGTGTTCAGAAAAAAAAAGCATTATGCCAAATGATGAATTATGCGAAATGATGAATGATGTTTTAAATTTATGCGATCCAATAGTAAACCTTTGTTCAACGATTGCTCCAAACAGCTTAACCGTGATTTCGCTAAACTCTCGACTAAAGCATATCTCTCTTTCTATTTACTAAGTCCAAAACAGACCTAAGCTATGTGTCTCACTATAGGAGAGATAGCGACCTGTGCCAAGCCAAGCCCTCTGAGGCAATGAAGTACCAAAAATACACATACCTTTAATTAGAAACGATGTGTCTACAACATATTGTGCGATCTCTAAGGACTAGATACGCCTAACCTAGAACAAAGTAACCTTGGCTTGTAAAGGTCACCTTCTACAACTACTCGTACAGCTGTCAGTTTTCATCCGCCGATAAAAAATATCTTGGAACGATCCGGAAAGCTTAATATCAACCTGCCAGGTAGTTGAGAACTTGAGATCTTCGCTCCGAAGAAAGTGCTTCTTTGTGTCTCTGTAACTTCGTCTTTCTCTTTTACCTTTTTACGCTTCGTGGATACGAAAATAGTGGATTGTTATACGAGAAATTCAGCTTACTTTTACAGTACAGTCTTTTATTCGTCGACTTGTACCCGCAGGCTCCCCGTTTCTTTCAATTGATTTCGCTCCATTTAAGTGTTTACTTAGGTCTCGCAATAAAGATGTACTTTGAACCCAAAGGCTCATAGTTACTTAATTATTTTTTTTGTAACTTACGCAATAAATCTAGTCTGCCGAGTCATGATAGGATTTTGTTTCGCATTGCAACCTACATCCAAGCGATGCCATATCATTTGGTCAATTGGTCAATTTAAAAGTCTGCGAACGTTTAATTACTTCCTCGACCTTTGATGATCCATTCGTGTACAGGACTAATCTTAATTATCGTAAGCAATCTTATTGGACGTATTTAGACAATTGTTGCTATTTATAGACTTCTTTTATTGTCCGCTTACGGTGTTGCGAATTTAGATCCATTGAGACGATTCGCTTGCCTAACCTATACAAACTGTTTTAATCAGAGCCAAGGCAGACAATATTAACTCATAACTTCTACACATTTTGGGCATTACGCAAATTAGATATGGAATTGCAAGATTTCAAAGATAATCATGTCGTATTATTTTGATTGTGAAATTATTGCGAAATCACATTTCACGACCTTGTGCTGAAATCATTAGTCAATATCCCATACGAAGTTCTTTCTATTTAAATAATTTCCCTGCCTCAACCATAAAACTGTTATAATTAAAGAAAAGTTACCAACTTTTTTTCTCATTTCGGCATTTCGCACAATAAAGAATTGCGGTCTTCTGAGACTTAAATAGAAGGAGCCCAATACTAAATGGGTCACGTGTTGTGTTGTCAACCAAACATGTACTGTTTTGACGCAAGTTTCCGTTGAGGGTGGCTGTGGGGGCGCCCACGTTGTTCTGGATATATCATTAGGGTTATGCAAGTCCCACTCGGACTATTGTGAGTAGTTCAGCTGAACTGAAACTAGTTAGCTCCATAATTGAACGCAACCTTGTTAGTTAAACGAGTTTTTTTCTATCAAGCGTAAAAAATTTAGAAATCGTTTTCACGGCTTCAAAGCCGGTGGATTGGAAAAACATTTCACCTATTTTTAGCTCTGAAAACCGAGCTAGAATTTACGGCGTTCCAAAAGAAAAATTTGTTAATAATTTGAAGCCGTGAAAAGTATATTGGATGGAAAGTTGAATTAAACTTTCTTGTTTCGTTACGGCAAAATGGTTATATTTAGCATTTCACTCTCCTAATAAACTACACGTAACGCGGTGACGTCAAAGGATGTTTGTTTAAGTTATTTCGGCGGGCTTAATGTTTGACCGGCGTTTGTCTGGCACTACGCTCCCTATGTTGGCTTTCTTTGTCTTACTTGTACACATTATTACAGAGTTACGTTTCATCTTTTAGTTCATTTTCATTCATCATTTATTCATTTTTCATCAGCCTGTTTCGAGTGATTGCCATCAAATCAACAAACAGCAGTATTTTGTTGATATCGCTCGAAACAATCCTTCACTTATATCATCCAATTTCCAATTGTGAATATTCACAACGGCACCTTAGTGCCTTGGAAATGGCATCCCCTTGTCGCTTCGGCGCGATCGTATTTTCAGTCCGTCGTTTGACTGTCATTTATAAAAGCCTCTTAGGTCAAGGGCGTCGCAGAATCTAGGACTATGCTTTTATTTATTGCTGTATTCGTTTTTCACCTCGCTTTATCTATTGATCGTAGAGTACCTTGGCAAATAGTTTTTTATCATATTTGATTAGAAATTTCTGAATCGTTCGTATGAACACGATAACATTATTTATATTCGCTATCTGTCGTAGGTGGCAGATAAAACTAAATGTCACTTGTGCCAGGGCTATTGTATTCTCCCCTTGAATTTCCTTTTTCCAAGGTCAGAAAAAAGAGGTCGACGCCGCTTTTAAATACAGTATAATTTACAACTGTTTACTGTAGAGTCAACTTCGCCGACCTAAATAACATTAACACCGGAAGTACTTCCATTTGCTTAAGGTTTAGCACTTTCACGCTTCGTTTCCTCTATTTAAGCGTAAATGTTTACATTAAAGGGGTTGGTAATGTTTTTAATTATACTGGAATCTTCATTTATATCAGCTTTACGGTCAGTTTTCTTGAATACAATAAGTATTGTGTTTTTATGCTCTAATTAAAGCTTACAAAGACTTTCTTTGAAAACTTAAGGATTGTCTGCAATCTGAGAAATAATTGAATTGCTTGTACCTTCGAATTCACTGCCAGTTTCATTATAGCGTGCTACGCTACATTTTTTTTAAATCAACCCTTTTATGATTAACTACGTCAACGTTTCTTTTTAAGCATCACCAACTTCATTACACGATATCTTAATATCCAAGATTTAATCGCAACGTTAGCTTTAGGTACTTTCACATTTACCACTCTGTATAAACAATATTTGAATTGGCTACTTGACAACTTTTATCTGTGATATGTTATAGGAACACCTCTCAATAACAGAAATTAGTGAATAAAACCACTTCAGTGTCATAAAAATTCACCGAGATACTACAATGTTAAAATCACATTTTTAGACTTTCCCAAATACGTGCCGAAACGCTCCCTACTGAAGCCTGTTATACAGTGACGTCACTACGCATACGTTGTTTGGGGAAATCAATAACTTTGTTCTGCAACTATGTTATAACTTGCGTAGAACGTCCTTCTGTTATTACCTTGCTTAAATTACCTTAAAAGCAAAATATAAATAACTCTGGCAAAGTTTAGATAAATCTTCATTGTAATGCAATCTAAACAAACCGGCTCAGCCGATAAACAAAACACAACCTAGATCCGCCACTGTCCCCGCAACTCATTGTCATAAGAGGAGACAAGTGCCGGCTTGGCGACACCCTTCACAGGCCTACATAAACTTAGGCCGTCCGTTAGCACACGGAGAGAGACACGAAGATACTCTCCCTATACGCACGTCCCTTTCTTCCCTGAGGAATGGAGGTATAGGCGTCACAGGTGCAAACAGGTCGATCTGTGTGCAAACAACTTGAGGCTTAGACTTAGATCTGACAGGCATTAAATCCTAAGCGAATGAACGGCTGTTTACTAACAACATTTCATCAAAAAGCCTAATCAACTGCCATGAAAACGTTCGTAATGGAAAGAAAAATAAAGCTAAACTCAACAATTTAAATACACTAATCTCCGAATGTTCTACTTAAAACTGTTTCATAACAAAAACAATGTAATCAACTCATCAATGTCAAAAGTTGAACAAAAACGCAAATACGGTTAGAACAAAGTTTCTGAATGTTCAGATTTAAATTTGTTTGACACGTACAATATTTACAAAGGTTTTTACTTTTTAGTATCCAAGTTAGCGAGCGAATCTACGACCCGTGAACGTTTAAATTACAAACAATCTAAAGTACTACTTTACGAGTCAGACAGCTTCGGAGCTCTACTATCTTGTCCATAATATTGATTAAAATAAACGATTCAGCTCTTAAGTCTGACTCGATATTGTGTGAACTCTTCTTTAATATTATCTTTCTTAGCAGAAATAATAAGAAAAATGATAACGTAACGTAAAATTGATACTTAGCACAAAATATATTCATATATTTATAGAAACAAAAATGAAACATACAGAGAAGATTCGGTCGGTCAAATTTCATTGCAGCACCCCGGATTACCAGCAGGGACCGCGATCGATTCTAATTGAATTTATCTTTGGGTCAGTGCTACAATAACAATTACTTTTCCAACATTAAACATTAATTCCACCACATCTTCATCACAAATGTAAGTGAGCTGAGTTGTACATTTTGCCTATATTCTTGAATGTAGGAGCGATCAGTGAAAGCTAGTACTAAAATATCCAAAAGGCCTGCTACCTGAGAGTTTTCACTCGGCTTAGTTTTCTCTAGCTGTAGGGTACGTTCCCTTATATCATTAAGCAGCTACGTTTTTGTATTTAGGACGATCTGTCTAAGCTAAGAAATGTATCATCTTCGCATTCGTGTATTTATTCAGTTTGCCCTTTTTGTCTTTGTCCAATTTCTCGCTTCACGTCACGAGCAATCTCGCCGACTGTAAGCAAGCACGTGAATTTATTTTTGTTTTTCAATCTTTGATGTCCCGTCGTCGGTGAGTTATTAAAACAACGATGGGTTTATTTATAAAATAAGAGACACGATTGGTTGGGATTTTCCTGAAGCAATTGTGTCTAATTAACATTTCTACTTGAGTCTGAAATACGAGTTTGTGGACGTTTTAATGAAGGATATTTAGAATCGTGTGTCAATTAGCATCAATTGTAACTCAGGAAAGTCGATAAATTCGACAATCGCTATTGACGTTAATTCGTCTGCTTCTGTAGTTTATTTTTTTCGTAATTTGTTACTCTCATCTTTCTGGAGAATTGTTTCCGGAAGTAGGTAATTGAAACTGCGATTCTTGGAAACATTGTAAACAAATTGCAAAAACCAACATTGCTTTAAACTGTTGTTAATAACTATCAAGCATGGCTGGGGCTCATTATGATAGATCGTTAAACAGTTCTCACCATTTACGGTGCCCATTAGGGCGTTTAATCGCATGTACCCAACTCGAGCGCACGTGGAGCGCTCACGTGGCATCACCACATGCAACTCTAATCCCAGATAAGCACCAAAAATACCATCAACGAATATTCTTCTCCAAATTATTGGCAGTCTTACCGGAATATTTGACGCCATTTTTCACAACCCAACACCACCACCTCTCTAAGAAATACTTCTTTCTACACTTGCGCCGGTGAAGTAACGGTCAGGGACAACAGGCGTAGAATCGTTCGACATGTCAACTACTCTGTGAAGAGTATCCTCAAAATACGAAGAAGAATCGAATCATATTTGGTTGCCTTTTTCAAAAATTTTAATGAATTCTACAAAGTTTTCGAGATTTCTAGGAGATAGCTTCTGAAATATTTACATCTCTTAGAAATCCTTTTTCCAAGGTATATGAGCCGTGAGACAAAAGACAGCGTCGCTGATTCAGATAAAAGTTCTATCCATCGTTGTCGCCTTTTTGTACAGGAATTAAAAATCAAGCCTGTCATTCCAGGGTTCTTTTCACAATTGTATATTACGAATTATGAAAGCGTACCTACTTCCGCTGATAGCTGTTATCATAACGCCTCAAAATAGACAATATTTACTCAGTAGCGGGCAAAGTTTATTAAGTATATTTATTTGAGATAATTAATTCTATTTACTTCCCGGCGGAGGAAACGGCGAAAGTACGTAATCCTCTGACATTTTGCGCCGCTCGAGAATTCATTACAACTCAGTTGAAAGCTAAAACCCTATTAGGCTTTCCTTTTATCCTATTTCCCTTATATCTTCCTAACGATCAGCTAACATTGTAGGCATTTACATTAAATGTTACAAATACTTCGTCACTTCAGCTTAAAACTTACCGTGCTTGTTGTTCTCAACGGACTTTAACTCTGTATTAATTCAGTTTGTTCACGACACTTTGTACGACGTACAAAGTGTCGTGAACGTACAATGTACGTGTTTCTCGGAGTAATCAAACTTAAGTGACAATCGTCAATTTGTTTTTGCTAGGGAATCGGGAATTAATTTTAGCACAGTACACAGGGTATAGATCTGAAAGTTTAATTCAAAACAAAAGGCCCAGTACCAAACGGAACTTGGCAAACAACAGAGTTTTGTCGTTACATTAAAGGTAAGGCTGATCTAATCACTTGGTGGTATAATTTACACATCCCATATACGCAGCGGATACCTGCTAATGCAATATGCACTCCCTAATAAGTTAACTCGCAGCACGTTGATGGTTAAATCATCGTTATCATCGCAAACAATTGGCTCACGTCCAGGCTGACATCGTCATAATCACCATCTGTTATTTCTGGAGCGATTATTAATCTCACTCTTTCCTTTTATTGTTTGTTTTCGTCAAACCTCGCCGCGCTTATAGAAGATTCTGTTTCACGAACACTTAGATCCGTTGACACGATATTTGTCGAAAGGTAACCATTAAATATGTTTTGTAGGTTTGTTTTTACCAGCGTCTTTCCTGTTGACGCGTTGTAAGGTCTTAAAAAACATTACACCACCAGGATTGTTTGGAAGCTTTCCGTTCCGTTCCAACTTTGTTGGAACCTTGTTTTTCACGACTCCGTAAAAATATTATTCTTCAACTTTTAAAGCTATCTCAACTTCCACTACTTTGATGTTGACTTTGCAGAATTCCTTGCAGAGTCCACAACCTAGTTGTAACTTTAATTAATTCTGGAACGTTGGCAGTTTGAAAATTCTACGGGATGTTTTGCGGTTTGCCGGTTTGATCAAGTGGCTCCAGCCGTATATTTTATGCCCGTTATTGCAATAAAATGTAACAGTATCATGAAATTATAAGTAGATCGCGTATGAATCTTCCCAATTCTGATACAGAGCCAGCTCGCAAATGTTCAAGTAGGTAATACTCGTTGTAGCATTTTCGGAGTAGGTTCTTTAAGCCAAACACGATTTTATAAGCCACTCTCTATGAATGTAGATATTACGCCTTCTATCGCGACTATTATATTTTATTGACAATATTCATCATAATTGCGTGTTTACATAAAGCATCGAAACATTGACTCCCAAGTTCGAAATTCCCAGAAACAATTCTGAGACAGCGAACAATCCTAGTCGATTTCCCGTTGTAAACAACATCCAGGCTGCCGATAATCAAGTTACTACTTACTGATTGCCCGAGTTGCTCCGACAGTATAAGTATAGATCTACGCGAGCTGATATTCCAATTGCAACTCGATTTCTTATACTGCACCTATTTTGCGTGACGAGTTGAAGGCAGAGGCACTACTATTGCCAACCGAACTACCGGAAAACCTAGCTAACCCTTGATTTGCAGGCGACTTCTGGACGCGAACGGAAGAGACTTCAACTGTTATAAAATTATGAAGGCTCAAGTCCTAATACACAAGAGTGTATGCGCCACTGCATTGCGATGCGAACTTTACACTTTCTTCACTTTTATACGTGATCTTTGCTTAGAAATGGTTTGCCTTCGTAAATAGAAAATACAGCGCTCTTTATTTTACAAACCTAGGATTGTAGGTAAAATGACTCGACGCTTTTTTAAGAACTAGGCAATATCAACTGAAAACGTCTTATAGATAAATTACATTATAATATAAACAGATGTCTTCTATTCTATACCCCACTCGCACCACCCTTAGTATTTCTCGAGGGAAAACATTATCGGCGACTGCTTATGTTACTATTACTAGTTCTAATGCATTTTGCATCCGCCTTGCATTTCATTCCAGAAATTTCTCCAACTCCCATTTCTCCAACATGTCATGAGCATAATCAACGCCGACCATTGACACGACTCCCAGATACCTGGGGTTATCAACGCGGGTGAGTGAGTCATCCCAGCGTGCGTAGTGGAAATTTACCGTGCTAATTGATTTAGGCGCCAGTAGTGCTCGAATCTGTGACGTCTACACTACAACCACAGAAATATATCGAGGTAGAAGGACATAGTTCGTCGAATTTATGGAAACTGTGCGTAAAGTGTAATTTATTGATGGAAAACATAATTTTTCCATTTCATTTGGTTAGTATTTGAAGAATTATTTATTTTTTTATTTTGTTCGGGAAGCTTAGTACTCGAGTATGCCAAAATAAGCACTTAACATCAAAAAACAAGATGTTGGTTTTTCAGGCTTCCATTGTAAGCATACTCTTGTACGGAGCTGAAACCTGGACGACGTACGCAAAAGTAGAGCGTCGACTTAACTCCTTTTACATGCGGTGCCTGCGAAAAATCTTGGGGATATCATGGCAAGACAGGGTGACAAACGAAAGGGTTCTTGAAATTGCACAGCTGCCTAGCCTGACCGCGTTTCTTAAACAGAGGCGGCTGCGTTGTCTAGGGCATGTGCACAGAATGAACCCTTCTCGTCTACCACGACGTGTTCTTCTTGGTGCGGTTGCGAATGCAAAAAGAGACGTTTGGAGGCCATTGCTTCGCTTTAAAGACTGCGCCAAAAGGGACATGATCGCCTTTAAAATTGACCACCAGAACTGGAAGACGCTTGCGGAGAAACGAACGGAGTGGCGGAAGCGCGTGGTGAAGGGTCGCAAGTTAAGCGATGAGACCTGGTTCGCTGCACTCACTGACAAGAGACAAAGACGACACCAAAGCGACTCAGCACCATAATGTTACAAACTTCTCTTGTCAGGCCTGTGGTAGGATATGTCGCTCTCGCATCGGTTTATTTAGCCACCAAAAGCGATGTCTCTCTAACATTGCACCATGAATCGTCTGTAATAGACGCAAAGGCCTATGATGATGATGATGATTTATACCATTGACGGCGTGCAAAGTAGGTCGTTGCCACTTCTTTTTAGCACGCGAGGTATATACACTTTTTCCTTCTACCTCAATATATTTCTGTGTCTACAATCAATACAAATTGTGTTTTTTAGAGAGGCACAATTTCATGGTAATTTCGTTACTATGGCGGCGAAGATGATTGACTGTATCGGATAGTTATCGAATGAGTCGAGCATCAAGACTTGATCACACTAATTTAGTGTGGTCAGTGCTACTTGATTTAAACCTATTTTATTACCAAACACCGAACATGCCGCCATGAACCGTGAGAACTAAAACTAAAAGGCATCCCAAAACAAAATACAATCAATAATTTTTCAAGTAAGGGATAAACAACGCGATGGGATTAATAGCTAGTCACAAATAAAACACAAAGGGATATAAGATCTAGCCTTAGTATCCAATCCAATAGAAAAACACTCTTCTAATCTTAGCGGCTTAGGTACAAGAGTTTTGGCGCCGTTGTAATTACAAGTAGTATATCTTGTAATATAAATGATAACAGGGACGGGACGGAAAGTTGTTAAGGAAGTTCTACGGCACACGAAGAAGATAATTAAAAGCAATTTTCGATGATAAATACAGTAATTTATTACAGCCTCGCGTACTATTTGAATATGCTAATAAACAAATTTATACTATCATGTTTAATAACACGTTCCAAGTATGCCATGGAATCCTATTTAGATAAATTTACAGCAAGTTCCTATGTGAACATAAGCTCCCATAGAGTCCCTTCTTAAAATAAACTAAAAAAACATGCGAAAATGGCTCCGATACTGGGTATCATTTTACCTAACTTCTAAGAAAGGAAGACGAGTTGGTTTCTAAGGAAAATGATTGCCATCATTTTCCTTAGAGACCAACTCGTCTTACACGACTTTATTAAATTTGATAAAAAATTCAAATGAATGTCAATGTTTACGAATAAAAGAGACTCGGCGTTTTTAATTCGAACTCAAGTAGAATTATATTATAAATGCAATACTTACAATTTGTACTTAGACTACTTAGTTTCGTCTTATCGGTGTGGTGTACGGTATAATGAAGCGTGCATCATCATCAGCAGGCATCGGAAATTCGGGTGCTTATATACCTAAACTTTGGCGTCGGTGTTGATTAGTGTGGAGGCGGACTCAATTTAATTTTATTATTAAAATACTAGGTAGTATGCAATTGTATTTTTTTATTTGAGTATTTAAATGAACTACTTATTTGAAGTTATTTTCCATGTACTCGTTTTTTGAAGTCTGGCTAAAATAGCCAAAACCTACACATATTGGTGAGGTACTAATTATCGTGACGGTTTGTACCATCGCGGAATTCCGGAATCTACATTCCATATTTGCTTAACTTTTTCCGATATTTTTCCAACTTTAAGTATAAAAACATCTGAATTTCCGATGCCTGATCATCAGCCTTAGGTCCGTCCTAGCGTCACCTTCTCGGTTTACCTCTTCGACATTGCGCAAGTATTGCTAAACTCCCTGATTACATCTCAATAGCATGAGATTTTTGGTTATTGGTTAGAACTTGGCACGTGTTAAACAATTACCAAAAATAATAATAATAATATAATTCGCTGTTATTTCTGGACAGGAAGCGCATCCTCAAAGAATTACCCATACCTTCTCTTTTATTTGTTACGTGTCTTAGCCTTAATTTTCCCTTCCTCATTTGCCTTCGATCTTTCCTTTAATAATGTTATTTATACAACCTCATTTAATACCAGCTTTACTTGTATCAGCGTAAAGTCAGTACACATCCCGACGGGATCTGTTGCAAAGTGGATTTGAATACATGCACTATGCAGTACATCGCACCGAGTGTTGTGAAATAGTGCATCTTTGACGGTGAAAATTCTTCGCTAAGATACTCACCCTCCTGGGGAATCAGGTCATGCAGGATTTTACTATCTGTGCTTGGGAGGATATTTTAACGCTTGCCAGGGCACTCCAATATCTAAGAAGGCCTCTTGGTATGAAGCTTGGCTAAACTAACTGAAAAAACCAATTGCATTGCATGCAAAATTGTAACGGAATCTACGTTTTTTCCAAACGCAATAAAGTTTAAATTGAGTTACTTAATTTAAAGGATGTACGCTTTCACAGGTTTACGTGAAGCTTAGATGCTGATTAAAAGTTGTGCACAGTGAAAATACCTAGCTTATAGGACTATGTCGTGCCGAGAACTTAAACTCGTTAGTGGACTGAATCAGAAAAAGCTGAAAGAAAAATGTGCCGCTTTAATTTATAAAGAGAGAAAATATTGCAAATAAAAGACCCTACTTCATCCGTCAGCTAAGAGTCGTAAATAAGTACTATTTCAAAATGAAATATGCTATTTTAACTTTATGGCGATTTGCTGAATGCATTGATATTTCTTTGAAACAATTAACTCGACCTGCTGGTTTAGCACAATTGGCCGCGAGTTCCCTTGTCGGGCGACAGAATATAACCTGTAAATTTCACACTATATACTATATTACTCGGGTCGTTCAGCCAATCAAAGCACCGTTTTGTATCTGTGGCACAATACCATTGGCTGAACGACCCGAGTCACGTGGTTTTTTGTGTACTTTTTAAATACCTAAAAGTACAGACTATAGTACCGAATCTATATATGTATCTATATATGTATAGTACCGAATTTTGAACTTCCGGAGGGGCTTAGTCAGCGACCAGAGAGAGCACGCGTTATGCGATGGAGACGGTCGGATCTGGTGCGGTCCATTCCGTGGTTGGACCCGAACGTCATTTTTGTTAGGAAGAGAAACTTCTGTACGTAGTTACTATAACTTATTCTGTGGTAATAAGTATGTAGTTCTAGCCGCGTACTACAGTTATGCTAGTTATGCTGGTAAACAGTCGATGAGCCTGAGATTTTTCGTTCATCTCAAATCTTCTGTTGTTAAATACAAGGTGATTTATGGGTCGTGGAGCAAGAAAATAAGGCACAATACATTATTCATAGATCAACCGAATGATGTTAATTACTAATTTCTTATCACCAATATTTGTAATTATTTTTGAGATTATAAGTAGAAAAAACATTTTTGCATAAAATTTGGTCAAATTGGGGTCAGTCTTGCCCGCCGAGTAAAGTACCTAGGTACGGTACAGATGATGTGTGATGTATATATGTACAGTTTGGTAAAGACACAGAGCAAACCCCCCCCAACCCCCCCCCCCCCCCCCAGGACGAAGAATTATAAGGTAACTCCCTCTGGGAAATAAGTTTTGGAGACCCCTGGTTTGCATCATCAACAACAATCTGAGCGTCAATAAAACTGATTGCTATCGCAGACGAAAGTGTTAACGATTAGTCTCCTAACAATACCACTCGATAGATTCATACCGGCGCGATTGATAGGTATATATTATGTTTGCGGCCAAGCTATCAATAACTTAGCATCTCAGTGTTCTCAGTTTGGGTTTCACGTCTCGAATATCGTGTGTCAATAGATACTATTAATAATCGGCTAACAGGCTGTGGTTAAATTTATACAAGTATTTTGTGTTCTCAATGTGGTTAGATAGATAGATCATTTATTTCACGACAAAATAACAGTATAAATTTGTACAGACAAAATTATAAGTATTCACGCCATAATCGTTAAAAACAAAATAAGGATAAATATAACAATGTCAAAAGATTAAAAAAATTGAAGTAATAATTAATAATCAAATTATGTCTCCCAATAAGGATCGATTATTGATTCTCTTTGAACTGTAGAGAACACAGGTCTGGCCTCAAAATAGTTACTATTATTGCTTTTGTTGGTTTGATGTAAGATTTTATTTTAGACACGTATTGTACTATAAACTCCACTATAGAAAGAAAATACAAACTTGATTTACTTATAATCCCAGCCTTCTCGACATACATTTTTCTCCACTGTTCACCTGAAGTATCTAAACCTTGTTTCTTTTTACCCGACTGCGGCGAAGCCCAAAGGAGGGTTATGTGTTTGACCTGTATGTATGTATGTATGTCCGTTTCTGTGTCCGCTCATAACTACTCAACGGCACATCCGATTTTGATAAATGATACATCAATAGATTCGTCTTGATGGTGCGAGTGTCACTGGGTATGACGTTCGTTAAAATAAACAAAGTGCACCGCGGTCGGGTTTTTTTTAGTAAAAATGTGGTTATTACATTCCTTCGTTTCCTTAGGCTATCAGAGTTATATTGTACTAAAATCACTTATTTCAGTACTTTATCACGATTTAAAGATAGCACTACTCATATTTTGGTTTAAATATTATTTTCGTACGATGTTCCTAATCTATAATGGACCGAGGTAATACAGAATGTTTTCGGCAGTGTATTATTAATGTTCATCCAACATCCCTTGCTCGGAGCCTGCGCCAAAGTATAAAGACAACCGTGCCTGCGTGGGTTAATCCACTGAACGCTTCTGGGGCAAGCGTAGGGGTTTTATTCAGGGCAAGCTTTATTATTACACCCTGAATACTAATGTGGTTAAGGACGGTCTTGCGTATCTAGATAACGCTAATGAGCGATAGGATTACGGTAATTGAGGAAATTGAAGTCGACGCACGATTATTTTTAACAGATAAAGATCTTTTGTAGTTTTCAATTAAAAACATTGACGACACAAAATCAATCGTTTAGATTTTATTTTACACCAAAAAAAATCTTTCGTCATAACAGACCTGCGCAGCGTATGTTTAGAACTTGGGGTCCGGATAAATGTCCAGATTGGAGCTCTAAGTTGGATAAGGAAGATATAAAGGGAACATATTTTATCGGTCAATATTGCCTTTTACTTAAGCTCAACATTATTTCAATGCGTAGACGTCCAGACGTGTTTCTACAGAGAACGGTGGAGACGCCTTCTGATTTTACCGGCCTTTGGGCAAGTTAACCACAAAATAAAAATCTACTAATATAATCTTTATAAAACACTATAGTTTTGTAGCCTGATCCTTATCTTTAGTTAAAGCCAAACTAACCTAGTTTGACTTTACGGTCATTCTTGAAAATAATAATTCCCATGTGCACACATATTGGCGAATATTCAGAAGATCCCGCGTCTTTAGAATGGCATTTATTGTTATCATGTAGTTCCGGCCAAGCTCTACAACAAATTGACCAGAAATGTAATTCTAATGAGGTGGCTTCTAATTATTTGTGGCCAAGGGAATGAGGTCATGGTCAGGTGAGGGGATTTATGACAGCAAAAAGTTACAAAGTAGAAAAAAAAATGAAAATCTCGCTGCCACAAAAGGTCCCACCTCAGCATAATGCCAACTTTAGAGTCGGCCCTGGTCTTCCGGTGGAACCATACAGAGGCGACGTCACGGCGATTTATTCATTCGACCGTTCCAGAATGTGAGATACGGTAAGGTCGGGGTACTTTCGCCCTGGCGGGCAACTTTGGTCATAGGGATTTGATTCAGATTTTATTATTGCATTTAAATTACGGCACATTGCCATGTGGTTGGTTTTAACTGACCATTCATATTTTCATGTTTTTTATCAGACCTTATAGATTTGAGCCACATACCCTACATTTGGCCAAAGTACCCCGACCTTACGGTATTACACTATTATTTTGATGCTCTGGTTTAATCAGAAGAATCACCCTTTAACTAAAGCAAAGTTTAAAGTTCGCCATTGTTAAACCGTCTTGTTCTATTCCAGTTGACGAGAAGATCTTCTGCTGCCACGGCGGGCTCTCGCCCGACCTGCAGGCCATGGAGCAGATCCGGCGGATCATGCGGCCCACCGACGTGCCCGACCAGGGGCTGCTCTGCGACCTGCTGTGGTCCGACCCCGACAAGGACACCACCGGCTGGGGCGAGAACGACCGCGGCGTCAGCTTTACATTCGGCACAGAGGTAACATCGATACTACATGTTGGACCGATTCTACGAAGCCAGACGTGTCTCCTAGCAGAAATTCTTGCTTTCCAGCTCATTATTATGCCATGTCATTATCTGTGGACGTGCTACGCTGCCATACACGAAAAACCACCATAATATTTATGGATTTCTATAGAGAATACTTCGATTTTAGTTATGGATGACGTCCTGAATAACACCCTACTGTATGATTGCAACGGAGCCAGATTCCGGTCATTCACGATGGGTAAGCGGTCAACAAGTGAGATATAAAACCAACTAGATCGTGCTTAGATGAGGGCATCCTAAACCGTATGTACGGTTTAGGATGACGCGTTAATATGTGACGCCTTAACCCCTCGTCTGCTTAGACACGGATCCGTGCCAAGCGTTGAACCTTTTGTTTTAAGCTCAATGTCTATTTTTTAACGGGCTTATAAAAGAAGGACTCGGACAGTTTTCCATGTAAACAAAAAGAGAGTCATCGCTCGATTCCATCAATTATATTTGAATTGTGTTTTATTTTATACCTTGATACTTACATTCTGTTTACACGAATGAGAACTCGCAAAAGCCAGACTGTGACACTCTTAACCGATCCATTGCGTCACGCATGTTCGTAAACTTCTAGCTGTGGCGGCGAACAAATATTTCATGACACGCCTCTCGTGTCATACGCCACACGTTAAAAACCTTCATGACACGCCTGTCGTGCCCAGGGCTGTCTTTAACCTATTGGAGGCCCTAGGCATATTAGGATAATGGGGCCCCTATGACTTTGACATAACACTATTTTGTTAGATCCCTACCCCTATCGATCGCGGGGCCCTGGGCACTTCCAAAGTGCCCACTAGGAAAGACGGATCTGGTCGTGCCATCCGCAACGAGTCGGTTAAGCGAAATTGTACTCGAGTAGAGAAGGATACCATATAACGCAAGGACCTTAAAAATAAATGGACGTAGCGTCGCGAACAGATAAGTGAAGCACTCATGATGCGCCGGCATTGCCGGCGCTTTGTACGCACGCACGCACACATCAACCAGCATAATGGGCCGGTCGGCTGCCATTGGGCCGTCAACGCACACATGCTCACTTCGGCGGCCATTGCTTGGCTTCACCCGCGTCTTAGACCGCGCGGTATCCTTCTATTTTATACATCCATGATATAAGGTATGTAATGTATCGTTGCAGGTGGTGGGCAAGTTCCTGTCGAAGCACGAGTTCGACCTGATCTGCCGCGCGCACCAGGTGGTGGAGGACGGCTACGAGTTCTTCGCCAAGCGGCAGCTCGTCACGCTCTTCTCCGCGCCCAACTACTGCGGCGAGTTCGACAACGCCGGTAACTATGCCATATCTATCTACTGTTAGCCACATTTCCGAACGCGGCCTAAGTTGTAGAGGGCGCTGCCAACCCAGCGCACTGTCAAGCCTCCTAGCGTCGGTTCGCGCCGGAATGGCGTCTCGATAGGATAATCAATTACTGGATCGATTGTGTTTTATTATAAATATATGGTTTCCAAGTAACTAGTGCTTTTACTGTTAATACTACTTTATCTACTAGTATCAGCCACGGACGTCCACTGCTGGACATAGGCCCATTGATCGCCCGCCACAGAGTGCGGACCGCGTCGAACGAGTCACGGTGGGACGAAATCGATAGATCTATCCGTCACGATAAAAAAAAACGTGAAAATCGAATATCATTTTTTCCGATCCGTTTATCTCGCAGAGTTGCACCTCTGTGCATATGTTTCAAATTGTTAAATATATTAGAGAAGATAAGGAATGAGAAAAATTAGGTTTAACGCCGAGACCTGTCATAAAATAGAAGAAATTTACATTTTTATGATGCACAAATTATAAGGTTAATGAAAAAATTATGTAAAAAATTACTTGTTGTGCTTAATTAGGTCTATCAAGTTACAATTTTACAAGTCTAAACCTGTAATTTGCAGAATAAATATTTAATTTTTTTTAAATAGTTATTTAAAGGGTGATAATAACAATAAGTATTGACATTAACATTACAGGCGCGCTAATGTCGGTGGACGAGACGCTGATGTGCTCGTTCCAGATCCTGAAGCCCGCCGACAAGCGCAAGCTCTACTCCGGCCTCAACATGGGCCGCCCCAACACCCCGCCGCGCGCACAGCCCAAAAACAAGAAGAAGTGAGTACACACACACGCACACACACACACACACCACACACACACACACACACACCACACACACACACACCACACACTCACACACACACCACACACACACCACCCACACCACACACATTCATTATAATATAGGGAACGTGCACGAACCATAGGTGGCAGCACTAAACGACAAAAGAGACACGGGCGGACAATAAAGGAAACTATCGCCCCTGTCAAATCAAGCTGTCAATGATAATATGTAAGTGTCAATGTCAAATACAATCAGTTGCACAAAAGAAAATTACATTGCAAACTTGTATAAAAATAGTGGTAGGTAATATAGTAAGTCGACTGACGTTAATCGTCCTTCAACGCGATAAATTAACGTTATTAACGGCGTTTTCGTCAATGTGGCCCCAGCATGAGAGGGTTTATGATTTAGATTGGCGGCACCAGATGGCAGCACCTTCGTCCTGCACGTTCCCTATAGAATTTGTCGCGTCTATTTTCATTTGTGGCTGTTTCCCTTAGAACGTCATTGTATTAACATCTTTTTTATTTTATTTAAAGGGTGTTTATTTAATTTAACACTCCAAATTGCAATTTGAGAGATAAAGCGACCATATTTCATCGCTGTTTGCATTTGGCCAAATATTCTAATTTTTTAAATTTTTACACGATTTATAGTATGAAAAAGACTTGAAAAAAATGGTTGTGGTCGGCACTATACACCTATAAATTTTATCCCATATTTCATTTCTTTATTTTTTAACTTTTTACTCATACTTTGGACGAATAGACGAAATAATTGATGGACTCAGATTCGAACCTTTCATTGCTCACGTAAAGCAATAATTACAGTTAACAGCTAATTTGAGAAAAGTCACGAACCAGTCAGTCTCTTCACGAACCCTCTTTTTGCTGAAATGCGCCGATTCCTCGTAAATAAAGTAACCCTAGATCAAAAATTAGCAGTGAATCTATAACCTATTTACACTGTCGTCTCGAGTTACTTTATTTATGATGAAATATTCATTTTCAGCGAAAAGAAAGCTTTAGTTATTACTTAACACTTTCACGACCAACCCGCCTAGTAACTTCATCAGATGTCGGCCGGTTTTGCGTTGGGCGTTTTCCAAAATAAATACCGGGGTAACTACTTTCTCAAAATATGGACTTTTGAGGTTTTTCTGGCTTAGACTCGTTAGTACTTTCGAACCTTATACGTTAAAAAAAGTGTCCCAAATTTATTTCCCCATTACTTCACCATTTTGTACTTATGTTTGTATGAACGTGACGTAGTTTTTTTTATTTTTTTTATTGCTATAGACTGGCAAACAGGCAGACGGCCCACCTGATGGAAAGCGGTCACCGCCGCCTATAGACATTTGCAACACTAGATGCATTGCCAATGCACGTAGTGGAGAAAAAAAATCCATACAAATTTTGAGACGCTTTTTTTTACGTATAAGGTTTCTAAAGTACTAACGATTCTAAGCCAGAAAAACCAAAAACAAAGAAAGTAGCTGCCCCGGTATTTATTTTGGAAAACGCCCCGTTACATTATTGGCCTCACAAACCCACCTAGCGGGCTCTGTCGGTTTCTGGGGTATTGTTTAATTTTTTGTCTCGTCGTGAAAGTGTTAAGGCAGTTCTGGAGAATCAGAATATACATGTAGTCTAGGGTGGTCCAAAAAAAACTATTTTTTGTTTAACATTCTCCACAAGGGGCTCCCTTTATTCGATTCTACTTTAAACGTCCCTATGTAAAATTTAAACGAAACTTAACAATATTTACAGGTCGCTCAAATTCGCAAAAAATTGTATGGAATTAATTTTAGTAGTCATCGAATACTTGCTTACAATGGTCAAATTTCAAAAATTATCGCAAACACAATCTAGCCTATTGCTTTATGTTACATTCGTCATTATTATTCGACATACTTTTTTCATAGTTTACTAAAAAACTCTTCAACTTTGAGCGACCCCTAAATATTGTCAGATTTCGATCAAATTTTGCAGAAGAGCGTATTAAGTCGTATCAAAGCCTTGTGGAGAAAGATTTTTTTTTTGGACCACCCTGATGTTGATGTAGTCCAATGATTATTTTCGTATAAACATCATCCTCACTAGGGATGTAACGATACCGATATATCGGTATCGCTGATATACAACCGATATTTGAACAGCGCGAAAAGAATTTGCTGTATGAAAAAAAATGTCCAACAAGTAATTTCAATTACTGACTTAATTTATGTATTGGTCTATCATCTTGTGCAATGATACAATACAATACAAACATTCTTTATTGCACACCAGAAAAACATACTATATGATAATTACTATGTTAATTATATCTTTGGCTCAAAATGTTTTTTTTTTTATTTTGAGTTGACAATTTATTTATTTTTACTTTACACTTTCAAGGTTGACTCTGGTAAATATAGCCAAGTTTTAGGTATAATAAGGACATAGATAGGTCTGAGGTGCATACTTCATTATTTAGCTAAGATAGGCGCTTCTTCTCACCAGAAGGTCAACCCGAAGCGCCTAAAGAAATAATACACATTTAGAATCAGACTTGTAAAAGAGCCCTTGAGGGCCTACTTGCAGAAATAAACTATTTTATTTTTGATATCGGTATCGCCGATTATCCAGGGTGAATTTAAAATCGTGAATTTTTTTTTAGTCTATACATAGTTAACAATAACTTACAATGCTTTTAAACCTAAATTAAGTACGTTTTTATTTTGTCCACTTTTAATTTGATTTATCCTAATTCATGTTTCGTACTTGTCATGAAAATTTCAACATTAGATATCCAATTTCCTAATATTGAAGGTGGCTGGATAGAATTTTGGCACATATTGTCAATAATGTCAACATCGTCGACATTGTCAACATAAGTACCTATTTAAATCATATTTACTCATAAAATAATTCAGTTTTATTAAGATTAATGGTATGAGCGCCTCCACCGTTTTGTTCATAATTAATTAAGCGGGTCTTTAATTGTAATTAACACTAGTGCTCTGTATTAGTCTTAAGTAGCTTTACCGGTAAACGTGGTTACGATTCACGATTTAAAATTCACCCTGTATACTACAATAATCGGTACCGGTATCGTATCGGCAAATGTATCGTTACATCCCTAATACTGACGTTGTTCCCCCGCGCAGCTAACCGTTCCCGGCCGCCGCCCCGCTCCGCTCTATCCTCCGTGTACTGTATTGGCCCGGGACGCGCGCCGACCGAACGCCCACAGCGGGCCACTCGCCCTGGATATTGCTGCGTAACATCTACAATATTACCTCGCGTAGGAACTTTTGCGAATCGCGTTCCCGACCGGAAGATTTGACTTCCCGGCCGGGAAATCGTACTCGGCTCGAGGAAGACGTACGGTTATGAAAACGTTACTCGGACGTTGGTAAGCTTTGTATCCATATTTATTGCTCTCGCTTTCAGCTTTGATTGAACACCCATTATACCGTGCACATAGACCGTGTTTTTTTAGATTTCCGTTAAATTTGATAGGTTGCTTTTGGTTAAATACGACAAAATTTTTTTTTTTACTTTTCATACAAAATAAATTAATATTGAGTTGATAACCATTTTAAAAGACACCTCTGAATTAGTCAAAAATTAACGTCAACTATGACAGTGTTGGGATTATGACAGCTCATTTATACTGGTTGGTGATCAAATTAAGATTATGAGTATTTTAAAAACGGTATGAGTTACAACATTAGTTTCTTGGAGAAATTAACTTTATTTTACCTAAGCAATACTCCCTTAAAATTCATCAAATTAAAAAAACACGCGCCGGTGTCGATCGGGGTTCGAAGGGAACGATGTTTAATTGGTAAAATTTGTGATTTTATGTGGCAATTTCCGGGCTCTTAGAGAGCATTATTCTTAGATGTAACGACCTCGGATGCTCCCATCCGATAGTTTGTAAGCGTTAGGCCTAGCCCTCGGGCCTAAGTTTCTAGCATTGACTGTCTCTCGGCATCGCGTAGTTTAACCATTGTACCGGCGATATCTGTACCAGGGCGTTTTCCAAAATAAATACCGGGGTAGCTACTTTCTCAAAATATGGACTTTTTTTGAGGTTTTTCTGGCTCAGAATCCTTAGTACTTTCAAACCTTATACGTAAAAAAAAGTGTCCCAAAATTTGTATGGATTTTTTTTCCACTACGTCACGTTCATACAAACATAAGTACAAAATGGTGACGTAATGGGAAAATAAATTTGGGACACTTTTTTTACGTATAAGGTTCGAAAGTACTAACGATTCTGAGCCAGGAAAACCTCAAAAGTCCATATTTTGAGAAAGTAGCTACCGCGGTATTTATTTTGGAAAACGCCCACCGTCGTCGATAGAGTGCACCGTTTAATATTTTTACTCGTGGACTTTCCATCTTTTTATTGTTTTAAAAATGAAATTATAGCAATCAAGTCTAATTTACAATCCGCTGCGGTAACATTGTGAAATGTTCTGAAAAGTTTGCAATCGCTCGCATATTGATCAACAATTGCTGGAAAATTGTGTTCAGCGTCAGACATGAGCGAGCGAACTTCACAAATCGTCGGTGTTGCCATCCTTTCTGTATTTATTCAATCCTTGTCTATGACGATTTGCTAATTCTTAACTCTTTGGAAAGAGATTTTTTTTTACAGTAGAGTTGTAATCGGAAATAGCTAACTGCCAGCTGTAGTGATAAATTTATTTAAAGCAGTTGTACCGTTTTAAAAATGTGGAAGGATGTCTCGTGAATGCTGCAAAATGGAAAATGTAATTGTCTGTGCGTATGCGTGACTGCAGTATGTGTGCTTGTGTATTCAATATCCAACAAGTTAATGTAAGATAAGTGTGCGGTCTCAACATTTACACTATGCTACTATAAAACGCTTCGCGGTTATCTAAACACGACTATTGATTGAACAAGATATGACGTCATTCCGGGATGAGAGAGAATATTTCGTCTGCTGACAAGCAAAAGTCACTAAGTAACAAATACCTACTTAAAGCAAAGCTCGTATCTCAGTATTGATTTACTAATTAGATACGACCTTTTCAAGAGCAGTGACAGAAGTCTTAGTGAATTTTGCTTGTCACCAGGCGATTTCGTCTGCTGACAAGCAAAAGTCACTAAAACTTGATTTGCTGTCATGTGCACAGAGAAATTATGTACACATCCCTTATGAGAATAAAACAAGACGATGACGATGACATTACTTACCTACAATCTTAAGTGTCCTGTATTTAATCGCCATAAGTGTATAAACACTTTGAATACAGTTAACTACCGATGTAGGTTATTAAACTCATTACCCGTGTACCATAGATAATGCCGCAGTTTGTCAAAACATGGACAATGACTGTTATGAATATGACGTCATAAATATGTGTCAATGTTGAGATCGCATCGATCGCTGATCTCTAATACTGATCGGATTACCTGTAGCAAACCCAAACTCAAGGAGATTATTAAAATCCACCAGAGTGGATCCCGTCCGATTGTAAAAGAGATCAGAAGAGTTTAAATTAAAATCGATGACAGAAATGTAATGATAATATTGGAAATAATTGATAAAGTATAATAAGTAGTAAGCATAAATAATGTAAACGACGCATAGTTTGTTGAAGGCAGAACAAAAGTAATACCGTCCCCCGTATAGTGGTCGGACTTAGAAACTGATGTAGTGCTTTGGCTGGCACTCTTATACAACCTCCACTCGCTTTGTACTTTCCTAACTAGCTGATATACAAACGTTTTTGCTGCTACATTGTTTATGATCAGAATGAAATGACTGTATCTCGTTTTATTTTGTTATCATGTGATTTTAAGGAAAACCTTCCTGAAACCTGAAAATATGAGTCGTGCTATGTTTAAAACGTAATAAGGTAACGAAATAAATGAACTTAGTACAATATTATCCTCCGATGTCCTAGGGAAACGATGAAACGTAGGTGAGAATAAAATGACCGATGAATTTTTAATTAAAAATGAAACGGGATATAAGGTGGTAGGTTGTGGAGGCGCAGAATAAAAAAAACAACATTGAGGGACAATCTTAAACAGATCGATCTAGTCCCCAAACTGAAATATTAATATTGTGTGTATAATTATCAACTAGCGACTCTTTCTTTCAGTAGTTTCAGGAAGTTTGATTCCTTTTATCTTCAGAAAATCGTTTGTAATCAGTTTCTTCAGCTTGAATGTGTTTAAAACACAGCATTTTTCCAAATCTGCCTATCTTGTTGAAGATAACCTGGCGGCTTATTTTAGTATTATAACATGGCGTATAGCATTTTTTATATTCGGGGCCGAATTGATAATCACCCTTAACAACAGTGCAATACGATTGTCAAAAATCCGACCAAAATCACGAATTTATGGCAAATTTCAACGTTTAAAAACTGCGAAATCAGACCAAATAATAGCTCCCAATCTATTGAGGATATACAATGAATTCGTAATCTTGGTTAACACGTTCACAGCCCCAATTTAAATTGTAAACCTTACAGTTTTGTAATAAGGCTTGCCATAACCCATATGTGGGATCACGGGACAGGGACGTGTTAACACAAGATAACCTTTGTTAACACAAGATAACCTTTGTTAACACAAGTTACCCTTTGTTAACAACATAGACAATAGTTAACTATCATGTCCTTAATACACGTCCACGTCTACAATTGAAGGACGTTAAATATGATTGTAAACTATACATGTCGTTCTCAGGCATTTTGTGACTTACTGTAAAATCGTTGACTTTTAAAAAGGGTTTTTCGAAAATTGTACTGTATTGTTAAGTTTAGTTTCGCCCTGGATCCACCGATCAGGGAGCCATGTTAGGGTTGTATAAGACGCGCTGAAAGCAACTGAATGTCTTTCTTTTATGCGCTACTGAATCCAGTAGGGGCGCCAGCTCGATTCGTGTATGAACAAGAATTGTATATTAATTTCGTAAATAAAAACACTTTCCGAATCTAATTGTTTTATTTTGTCCTGTCTATGGTGCAGTGAGATGCTAGTCGTTGATTTTGTCCAGTAATGTGTAATAGGAGAAAGAAGTTTTGATTATCTGAAAATAAAAACGAAATCAATTAAGATGATTGATATAAAAAAGTCTCGTTCTTTGGTAATCTTTTGCCACCAAGACAGAAATACATCGAGCTAGAAGGAAAGTGTATGTACCTCGCGTGCTAAAAAGATGTGGCGGGGAGTTTTCCAAAAAAACGTGTCCGAAAATTTGTATGGATTTTTTTTCCACTACGTCACGTTCATACAAGTTTGTATGAACGTGACGTAGTGGAAAAAAATCCATACAAATTTTCGGACACGTTTTTTTGGAAAACGCCCGGCGGCGACCTATTTTGCACGCCGTTAACTTCAGTTTCCATCAATATTATTATCAGATTTGACGCTTGGTTCCCATACAGATCGACGAACTATTTCTTCTATCTCAATATATTTCTGTGGCCACCAATCATCGCTTGTCAGTACAAGACGAAATTGTTTTGCAACTACAATGTCAAGTGTATAGGAAGTCGTCGCAACTTTAATCGTCCTTCATCGCGATACTAACGGCGTTTCCCGTTGTAGCCTCAACATGATAGAGTACAAGATTCGGATTGATGGCACCAGTTGGCAGCACCTTCGTTGAGCACGAATCTAAGCTCCACTTTAGTAATGTATGTATTGGCCCAGCTCCGCTCCTCCGCTCCAGTCGACGACTAGCCTAAGGGCACCATACCACTGATGGGTGTTTTCCAAAATAAATACCGGAGTAGCTACTTTCTCAAAATATGGACCTTTGACGTTTTTCTGGCTCAGAATCGTTAGTACTTTCGAACCTTATACGTAAAAAAGTGTCCCAAATTTATTTTCCCATTACGTCACCATTTTGAACTTATGTTTGTATGAACGTGACGTAGTGGAAAAAAATCTATACAAATTTTGGGACACTTTTTACGTATAAGGTTCGAAAGTACTAACGATTCTGAGCCAGAAAAACCCCAAAAGTCCATATTTTGAGAAAGTAGCTACCCCGGGATTTATTTTTGATACTCACCACGACAAAAGTGTGTAAGTCCATGGGAAGGAACCGGCCCGCACGCATGGTGACGGGCCGTTTGTTCGCGAGTAAGATATTGAGCAGTAAGCGTCGCGGGCGAGTGCCCATGGCGTGCCACGCGCTCTGGTAGACGGCTACAGATACGCGACTCGCCTGCAAGAAGATATTACATATATTTGATACTAGCAACGACCATTAAAACAAGAGGACAGTCATTCTCCATACTTTGGATCGTACCCCGACCGCAAGGGGATATCCAGGCAAAAACTAGATGGCGCTAAAAAACTAAACATTTAACGATGGTATAATTGAACAAAGAAACATAGTAAAGTAACAAATAGTTCGTAAACAGCTATTGAATAATTGTAAATAATATAATTCTTATACCAAGCTTATACATGGATGGCGTTGAAATATCGGGGAACAGCTTTTTGTATGGAGAATGACAGTCCTCTTGTTTCAATGGTCCTTGAGAATTGTATGTGAATATTTCGTATTAGATTAGATATACATTCTGATAGTCCAGTCCCTTTTGTCTGAGATACAGGGAATCCTAGTTCAGGCAACTCTAATTGTATAATCGGTATCAGCATAATTCGTCCCATTCGTTTTTCGTTCAATTCGTATTTCGTCTCATTCTATATTCGTCACACATTATGTATAAAGAATAGTCTTAATAAAGAATGTGTGTGTGTGAATAATGAGACGAAATACGAATTGAACGAAAAACGAATGGGACGAATTACGCTGATACCGTATAATCGCTGTCGTTGGTGACTGGTCGTCACAAATTTCAAGCTCTTTTGTGATGTTATTATGAAACTCGTATTTTAATGCCTTTCATTATGTAACAATCACATAAACTACTATTTTATGGATCCGGTTCTACGATAACTTGAATAATGAATAAGTATCGGTTGCAACGGAAAGATCTGACTGTGATGAATCGTTTAAAACATTTACCTGCAGAATAATTTGATTGCCGAAGTAGCAGTACACAAAAATGTCCAAAGCAACAGCGGCCAGGTATTCCACGGTGATCAATTCAAATTTCTGCAACAAAAAACCCCTTCAGCGTAATGGTGCTCCTACACTGGTGTTATAAAGTGTTGTATAACGTTATAAAACATGTGTTCTCTAACGTGTTATACCTACTAACTATTAATTTTATCAAGTGTTAGAGAATGTTTAGTTTAGTTTAGGTATTTATTTCTCGCATTACATGCTTACGGCTAGGTATGTACATATCTAAGACACAAACATGAACCCTGGTAGGGTGTAGCGAAGACACTTAAGTTATGATTTATGATAAAGAAAACAATTTTAAACATTTTTTTTATCGTGATTTATATCGTTATACAACACCTTATAACACCAGTGTAGGAGCACCATAAAGGTAAGTCCGAAATGTTCTGTAGACTGCAGCCGCAAGCGACACTGCGGCTGGCTACTGCGGTTGACCGTTATGCTGCCTGGGGTCGCGGTTGGTTCTGTGGCGACATCGCCACCTAGTGACTTAAGCTGGAAGCGGTAGGCTTCGGCAGGCCCGCACCGACCCTCGGCAGCGCCTGTGTGCAACCCTATGAAGCAACCTCTTTATTGTCGTCGTGTTTCGAATTCTGGCGCACATATTGCCTTGGCGCCTGTGTGCGTTGCACACTTCGCACACAGGGGCGGCGCCGCCCTGGGCTTCGGTCCCCAGGCACAACACCCGCCTGGAGAGAGATCTCTATTGTCCTCTCTTACCACAGTGGCGACCTCCGACAATGGACATTTAAACGCGCAACTCTGACGACTATGACGCAGCTTCACAGCAAGCCTCTCAGAGTGTACCAACTAGCATGTCATCTAATCATGCCCTGGTATAAACAGCTATCTCGCTAACTCATCTATAGGTACACTGGCGCCGAGGGCTGCGCGCCGCGACTGCAGGCCGCAGTGTTGCGCTCGGAATCTATTTAATAAAGATTCATAGAAACCAGTGGTGTCGCTAGCAGTTTGCGTTATGCAGAAGTGTACAAAGTTCCGTAATTTTAGAACTCGGGGCGGGCCTAATGTCTGGTGATTGGTCGGCACAGTCTATCTTTGTCGCACTCACCAGGCTGGCGGCGTACAGAAGCGTGCAGAGATACAGCGTCACCTGCACCACGCGAAGCACCAGCAGCGGCGACACGATGGCTACGAACTTCTCCTTATACTTATACTCGTAAATACGTCGCTGTGACTTGGCACACGCGCGCACTCGAACAGCACAGACTAAAATACATCTGTCTCTGTCACACTCACAACGCTGGTGGCGTACAGAAGTGTGCAGATAATAAAACACAAAGGCTTCGAACTTGTACGTTCCTGGCTGCGACTTGGCTCACGCGCGCACTCGAACAGCACAGACTGAAATACACCTGTCTCTGTCGCACTCACCACGCTGGCGGCGTACAGAAGCGTGCAGAGATACAGTGTCACCTGCACAACGCGGAGCACCAGCAGCGGCGACACGAAGGCTTCGAATTTCTCCTTATACGTGGCTGCAACTTGATAGACGCGCGCGCACTCTCGAAGCGCGTCGATGGTTTCCGCATCGAACGCCGAGTCGTAGATATCTACCGAACAGCAGTCAAAAGGAAAGAAAAGTAGTAACACTCCGGGGCATTTCTCCAGAAATATGTCTGCGGTCACCTCATTCATCTGGCCCTTTTTTATACTAAATGTATGGAGACAGATGAATGAGTCGCAGACATATTTCTGGAGAAATGCCCTCCGGCCCAATAGGAGCGCGCGATAGCTATTCAAGGTGGAGGCGCAGGCACAGTATAATAGCAGTAATTTTTCTTCCGATAAAAGGTACATCGTGCGCTAGTTTGTGTGAGCGCCGTGTACGAACGCAGCACCACAAGCAAATATTTAGCACTGCGTAAGACTCCTCCAGTATGATTCGCCTCGCCAGTATGGATGGAATACGTGTCGCGCGCTCCTAAACAACCGAAGTTAGACTACTTGTTTGTTTTTATACTTTGGCGCAGGGCTGCCGTCGGACAGTTTTTTTCGCATCCGAACGCACTGCAGTAAACTGCAGTAGTTGTGTGTACACAAAGAATTTGGTAGAGTGGGGTTAGAATGTGTTAGAATTCGTTTGGTCTAAACCCACCTTAACACGTCTACGATACGTTCGTGGGAACGACCCCGACTGGCGCATTGCTACGCATTCCTAAAAGTTTGTAGTGCGTTCGTACTTTTTACGCATACCTACGCATTTAAAAGTCCTAAAGCATGTTTGTCCTAATGTTATTATTCCGTATATTAATTGACATAAGAATTATTTTGCTACTATAATGGCTACAATTACAGCACCTACATATTTTATCCCTAAATTTCTAATTTTGTAATTTGAAAGTACTTTATTTTATAACAGCCCATAAAGCGAATCTGCTTGGGTTAATTCTTAGGACATACAAGGAAAGTAGGAGGGGGGGGGGGGGGGGCAGCTCCATAAGCTGGCACAAAAAGAACTGAAAATAAAGGCTCAATTAGATAAAAAAGTTGGTTAGGTTAGGTTTAATTAAACTGCGTCCCCCAACAAAAACGGACTGCTGTCAGAGAAGTAGGTAAAGTTTGCGTCCCCCAACAAAAACGAACTGCTACCAGAAAAGTAGGTTAGGTTTGGTTTAAAGTCGTAGGTAAGTCACATGAAACACAGACGCCAGAAGAGAACTCTAATTAGGTACTAGCGATGCCAACCAGAAAAGATAATAATTCTAGAACTCCTGAATCAGTAAAATGTGCGCTGTTCGTGTTTGGCTAATTGTTTTAACAACTGGAGATATCACAAGCCCGTGAAGTCGTCATACGATGAGCAAGACCACTTACCGAACTGATTTCGCCTATCCACGAAGTAGGAAGCCTAAAACATATGAATAAATTGAAATGCGTACCTACAACACACTCTTTTTTGCACATAAAAAAAAACATTGGTAAACAACAGGCGGTCTAAACAGTAATAGGTAAGCAAACGATCTTTTCCAGGCAACTTAATGGAAGCAGGAGTGACGCACTCCGCGATTTCGTCGCTAGTAGCAAATTTTGCCCCCGCGGAGGGGCTTAGCCTGCGACCAGAAAGAGCACGCGTTACGCGATAGAGAGAGACGGTTGGATCCGGTGCGTTCCGTCCGGTAGTCGGATCCCAACGTCAGGTTTGTTGGACAGAGAGACTTCTGTTCGGTTCGTAGTACCTACTATTACATACTTATTCTGTGATGGAAGTAAGATTAATTTAAACTAGGGCTCGGAACCGGTATTTTGCAAAAATCCCGAAATAGCCCAATATTTTGAATTATTTTATGCTTTTTATGTAGGGCCCAGTCATGTATTTAAGTAATGATTTCGTATTATCGTATTGTCCGATTAAAAATGAAATAATAAACCAAAGAACGGAAAAAATACCGGTAGTTTTATATGGAGAAAATACCGGTATCCGAGCCCCGATTTAAACTTACATCATGCGGTTAGATAAATACATGCTTAAATAGATAGAAAACATCCAAGACTCAGGAAGAAATACACAACATATTTGTCCTGATCAGAATAGGCTACTTGACAGGTTTCTGAAAAGTCAATCCGATTGTTTAATGATGGCTATTCAGCACTCAGAAAGTGGTAATTTTTAATTCTTTTGTGTATTTTTTCCGAAAAAAGCAAATAAAAATGCACTTTTAAAATTAGCCGCCAAAACGATTTCTCGGACAATATGGCGTCTATGACGACACATGATAGTAAACCGACAAATGTCAACGAGGATCGCATAACGTTCTACCTTTAAAAATAGGATTGACAGATGCTGTCGATGCTGTTTACTATGGTGTGACGTCATCGGCCAATCCAAACCGTTTTCGATAAAATGGCGACAGATAAAAAATAATCAAATTTCATCCGAGTTTTATAAATAAATTATCCATTTATTTTTAGTAATGTTGACGTAAATTGGTTTTAATACTTATAATTAATACATATATCCATAATTCTTCCATTATTTTTCACACTGTCAAGTAGCCTATTCCGACTAGGCTTACTTTGTCGTATAATCGTAAATACTAACCACTTTCTTGTCATAATGATACAACGAGTCCTTCATCTCCGTTTTACTATATATGTAGTTATGGCGCTCGTCGTCTGTAATATCTGCGTGTAGCCGCGAGAGGGCGCTGTGCTGCACGCCGTGTTGCAGCAGGCCGGTGTAGCGCGCGTTGCGGACGCTGCAGCAGAGGAGGTCCAGCTGTCCGCAGAGGAGGATGGAGTTGGCTGCGAAGAACACTCCTGTAAACAAGGACCTTAAATAAATAGCCGCGCTTCCATATAGTTTATAAATAAACTACCTATATATGCAGGCGCGGTAATTAAACGCAGACACAAATCCAAAGAATGACCGAATTATTTAGTTTAAATAAGTTCAAAAAATAGTTGTCCGATGGCGAGGCCGACAAAAGCCTACGTGAGACACTTCCGCATAAACGTCAGCATAACGTGAGGTGCCTGAGCAACATCCATGTAGCTACAGTTGTACACCCAGTTCTACGGACTGTGTCCACACGGGGACGACAGAGACTAGGGCTTCCAATACCGATATTACTTGTATGGCCGATACTGGCATTATATATACCAAACAAAAAATTTACCGATATTAAAAGCCATAATGGAGACTAGTTGCCCGACGGCGAGGCTGATGAAGGCCTGTGCGAGACACTTGGAACGTCAACATAACGAAAGGTACGTCAGCAACGTCAATGTGTAGTAGCGTAAAAGATATCTTTAGGGAAGCTGGTGCAGATTTGGCGTAAATTTTCCTTAGAGCTGAGAGAGTGTTCAAACGCCTGATATTAGGCAAGCCGGTAGGAATCGAGTTCTTTGGACGCAACGCCACTGGTGGATACACCCAGGTCTACAGACTGCGTCCACACGAGCGCAAAGACTGTACAAGTTGACCGACAGCGAGGCCGCCGCGCCGAAGGACCCTGCCGCAGGAACGTCAGCATAACGTAAGGCGCCTGAGTAACGTCCATGTACACCCAGGTCTACAGACTGTGTTCACACGGGGGCGGAGACTGACCTAGTTGTACGACGGCGAGGCCGACGAAGGCCTGCGCGAGACACTGCCGCAGGAACGTCAGTATAATGTAAGGTGAGTCAGCAACGTCCATGTACACCCAGGTCCACAGACTGCGTCCACACGGGGGCGGAGACTGACCTAGTTGTCCGACGGCGAGGCCGACGAAGGCCTGCGCGAGGCACTGCCGCAGGAACGTCAGCATAATGTAAGGTGAGTCAGCAACGTCCATGTACACCCAGGTCCACAGACTGCGTCCACACGGGGGCGGAGACTGACCTAGTTGTCCGACGGCGAGGCCGACGAAGGCCTGCGCGAGACACTGCCGCAGGAACGTCAGCATAATGTAAGGTGAGTCAGCAACGTCCATGTTACACCCAGGTCCACAGACTGCGTCCACACGGGGGCGGAGACTGACCTAGTTGTCCGACGGCGAGGCCGACGAAGGCCTGCGCGAGACACTGCCGCAGGAACGTCAGCATAATGTAAGGTGAGTCAGCAACGTCCATGTACACCCAGGTCCACAGACTGCGTCCACACGGGGGCGGAGACTGACCTAGTTGTCCGACGGCGAGGCCGACGAAGGCCTGCGCGAGACACTGCCGCAGGAACGTCAGCATAATGTAAGGTGAGTCAGCAACGTCCATGTACACCCAGGTCCACAGACTGCGTCCACACGGGGGCGGAGACTGACCTAGTTGTCCGACGGCGAGGCCGACGAAGGCCTGCGCGAGGCACTGCCGCAGGAACGTCAGCATAATGTAAGGTGAGTCAGCAACGTCCATGTACACCCAGTTTTGCAGGGGCTGCTTCGTCCACACTGGGAAATAACATAGACAGGTCATATGAAAGAAACATGTTTCTTTATTCTGTTTTTAGGGCATTTCCGCAGAAATATGTCTGTGACTCATTCATCTGTCTACATACATTTAGTATGAAAAAGGGCCAGATGAATGAGGTGACTGCAGACATATTTCTGGAGAAATGCCCTTTAATGTGGGTAAATTTAAACATGCTTTCATGTTATATAGAAGAAATCACGTACTACATAAAATGAACGCCCATATTATCAAGCGATACAACAGCCGATGACGGCAGTGTGCGTTGTGACTCAAGCCCTGAAAGTTTGTCCCGAGTTGGGCCCCATTTAGACGGGGCGAGAACTCGTACCTATGCGATTTCCATTTCATTGCGGCGATTAATCGATCAACTGTACTCATCGTACCTAGGTACCCCGCAATCATAATCAAACATACGCATACGGGTTCTCGCTCCGTCTAGATGGGGCCTTCATATGTATGGCGATGTACTCTCGGACTCGACCCATGCGTGCCTTGCCTGCCAGTAGCGTGGCGTCAAATATATATATTCGTGTCCGTCAAGATAGCGTACACCGTAAAGATATTCAGAATCTGATGCAGCCAATAAATAGTACCCAAATAGTACCGATGAAATACCTAGGTGAAAAAAATAGTACCCTTAAACTTTTCGAAATATAAGGCCTGTTCACGGTGTACGCTACCGGGCGTCAAGCTGGCGTACACCGTTTGTATCTCTGGAACGGCTTTGTTTTTGGAAACGCTTTATATCTCAAAAAATAGTACCCAAATAGTACCCTAGGGCCCTAAAATTTCATTTCTCTAGCTATCGTAGAAGCCGAGATATACAAAATTTCACACCGTCAAGCTGGCGTACCCGGGAATTTCTTATAGAAAGAGCTCACTATATTTCGGCTTCTACGATAGCTAGAGAAATTATTTTTTAGAGCCTTAAGGTACTATTTGGGTACTATTTTTTGAGATATAAAGCGTTTCCAAAAACAAAGCCGTTCCAAAGATACAAACGGTGTACGCCAGCTTGACGCCCGGTAGCGTACACCGTGAACAGGCCTTATATTTCAGAAAGTTTAAGGGTACTATTTTTTTCACCTAGGTACCTATTTCGTCGGTACTATTTGGGTACTATTTATTGGCTGCATCAGATTCTGAATATCTTTACGGTGTACGCTATATTGACGGACACATATATTCTTAGTAAAGCTGGAGCAGATTTGGATTAAATTTCTTCAGGAGTAGTAGATACTCCGGTCATATGCCTTAAAAAATAGACAAGCCGTTGGAAATCGGGTTCTATGGACGCCACTCCACTGTTGCCAACAAATAAATTAAAACAGATACTTACAGTGCATAATCATAGGCAGCGTCACATACATAGTCACGCTGAACAACGTACAGGCCGTATAAACATAGGCGAACTTCTTCGCCGATGCATAACTATCCTCCATCGTCATGTTAGTCAGCCCCCTGGCTGAATGGAACTTGAAATTCTTATTCATAAACCCCACCAAATCATACAACTCTTTCTTATACAGCGCAAAGTATACTACGACTGCAAGAGATACTATTAACGGCAGGCCATCCGCTAGCTTATCCAAGCTTCCCATAATGTCAACCCATTCTGTATACAAATTAACGATTAACGTGATCGGAAAGTTCAAAAGCACAAACAAAACTATAGCCAAATAGACGTTGTTTAAAATTATTTTAAATTCATTGTCGGAGTTCGGGAACCATTCCCAACAACCGACGAATTTTAAGGGTAGTTGAATAAAATGTGTGTAGTCTGATATTTGTTCGTTCGGGCTTGGTTCCGCCATCTTGTTCTAATACTCTGTCGTGAAATGGAAATCGTTGGTAAGTAGGGCCTTTAAATACTCAAGTTCCTAATTCAGATCTATAAAGGAGCTTTCACATAGGAGTTTTATATTGAAGAGAAAACTTATTTCTTAGAATGAAGCAAAGAGCCATCATTAGCTTATATGCCTCCCTCAAAAAACGGCTACGAGCGGTACTGTGTGGCCCGCATTCAACGGACTCCCGCACCCTTCATCAGGGTATAACAAACTTGCGGTCAAAAATTTCGGGTCAGTGAAATACCGCCATATTTCTTAAAATACTCTAGGGTTGTGAAATTATTGAAACCCGTTTTGATCTTTAATAAATTTTAGCAAAAATAACACTGAAAATAATAGCAATTTCAGGTATAGATCGAACTCGTAAAAACGCATGAAAAATAAAGGCGTTGAGAACCGAGTGAAATATCGCAAAAATCACAAGTTTTGGATAAATCACATGTAAATTAAAATAGAAAGCAGGAAAGCGGTAACATGAACCAAGTCTTTATCCAAGCGAGTAATTAACTCTTCTTCAACCCCAACTTCGTCCAACTCATTAGCAAAGACAGTTCTGAATAATAAACTTCTGGACAAGCCAACTTGCTAAACACTAAGTGGCTTGAAAACTGACGTTTTACCAATCATTTTGTGAATAATTATTTGAATTTAAAATTCAAAGTTTCGTGAAAGTTTTCAGGTTTAATTGCCTAATTTTGCCGCCATAAGCAAAAAGGGCATAATATACAGGGTGGCCCATTTCGATCGAAAATCTGAAACTATAAGACATACGAAGATCTGTTCTTAGGAGAAAAATTGCATACATAGATTTGAAAAAAAAAACTTTTACTTTAACCGGTAATCGAACCCGGTCGTTTTGGAAAATAACACCTCCTAAGAACAGATCTTCGTATGTCTTACAGTTTCAGACTTTCCCATACTGACCGATGATCGAAATGGGCCACCCTGTATACGAGTATTATGCCCTTTTTGCTTATGTAGGTAGCCGGCTTATTAGACGGCTTCAGTTCTTTGTTACCGAGGCTCCGTCCGGCTATTTATTTTTAAGGTCCTTGTTGAAAATAATCGTAGCGGTGATATAATAAACCTTATCGTTTTGTCATAAAATAAAACAAATCAATCTGTATTCTGCAATATTTTGATAGTTTCTGAGTAAAACGTAAATAAAGTACAGACAGAAATACCATCTAATTAGTAAGGATAACATACAATTTGGCCATGTTTATTAAATACATACATTAAAATTATACACAGGAATTAAAAAAACAATTTGTCACTAGTTTGCAGACTGGAGTGCAGATTCCGCGTCCCTGCAAAATAATAAGAATAAGAATAAATTTATTACACAACGTATATACATAAATAGATACAAGAAATCAAAGTACATAGAAAAACTAAACGGCACTCGCCTGTGTACAGACCGGGAATCGAACCCGGTACCTCTGGATTTCCGGCCCAGTGACTCAACCATTCGCCGAGCCGGAAATCCAGAGATACCGGGTTCGATTCCCGGTCTGTACACAGGCGAGTGCCGTTTAGTTTTTCTGTGTACTTTGATTTCTTGTATCTATATATGTAACATAAAATGTGGTGTAAATTACCCGCATTAAAAACCAATGAAGAGACAAAAATGTTTCTTTCATATAAAAACGTATATACCTACCTACAGTGATGACAACTAAAGACTATGATATACAATTAGAGAGTTGAAGCTATGCCTGAACTAGGAGTCCCTGTATCTCCGGCAAAAGAGATTACGCCGATTAGGCTACGCCGTTTCGTCGCCTAAATGGATATTTTATTTCTACGTTTCATGACGCATTGGTTTTTTATTGTAATGTCGTGTTAACATGTATTAATAAATTATCAAAATGTATAGTTACTTGTTACTTTAGTTTGGACACCAGGGTCCCGTTTCACGAAGCTACAAGTTATAATTTTACTAGTCTAAATTAGCAACATTGGCCAAATCGACCAATGGCGTTGTATTTGACCAATGTTGCAAGTGTAGACTTGTTAAATTGTAACTTGCAGCTTCGTGAAACGAGGCCCTGGCGGTGGTACGAAGCTTTCTTTCTTAGATAGAGTAAGATTAACTTATTTCGGTCAAGTGAATGAGAAAGTTATCGCCGTGTTGTATCAGAAGACTAATAGCAAGAATGACTCACTCCGCGATTTCGCCGTGCGGCTACTAGTACCGAATTTTGCCCCCGCGGAGGGGTTTAGCCAGCGATCAGAAAGAGTACGCGTTATGCGATAGAAAGAGACGGTCGGATCCGGTGAGCTTCGTCCTGTGGTCGGATCCGAACGTCAGCTTTGTTAGAAAGAGAAACTTCTGTGCATAGCACTATTTTAGCTCACTTAATTTCGAACACTGGTTCGGAATTACGTGAGCTAAAATACATATTCTTCGCAAGAGGACATAATATAGAGTGATTACAACCGGGTAAAAAAATATTTTTTCTTGAATACCGGGTATTCGATATTTATTCGGGTACTTGTCGTAATATTAAACATGACATGTTTTTGTTTAACCGCTCTATATTATGTTCACTCGCGAAGAATTTACCTATTTTAGCTTACCTAATTCCGAACACTGACTATTACTTATTCTGTAGCCCCGTTATACCACTACGTCAAAGTATAAAGACAACCAAGTAGTACGACTATTTACACAGACGCACGACGCGCGCCTGTGTGAGTGAAGGCCATACTGTGGCATGCTCGCGCATGCTCAAATCCTTGCCTGTGGTGCGTCCGAACACGGCGCGCGCACATGCGCGCTCCCGATGTACCTTTTATAGCAAGAAAAATTACCTTATACCGTGACTACGTTCTCTTAAATTGGTGGAGGTGCTGGGATAGGGGTGAGGGCAGTAGGAGCCCGTTGGGAACTCACTTGTCCTTGGAGCGTTTGAGCGCGATGCGGTGGATCCTCTTCAGCTCCAGCAGCGCGCGCATGATCACCACCAGCTGCTGCTCGAAGTCTGTTTGCTTCACCTGCCACATACATATAAACAGTGCCGTGCAGTCCATAAAGATAAAAAGACACTGTCCACCTTAGTGGTTCTTAACCGGTGGTTAGCGGACCACTGGTGGTACCTGGAAGCACCTAAAGTGGTGCGCGAAGCCATCCGAATAAATACTTTCTGAACGAACAGCACCGTAAAGGAATGGAACTCTCTTCCCGCCCATCTTTGATCATCATCATCACCCAGAAAAATATGACTTGGATCTCTTCAAGTTGAGAGTGAATAGATATTCTAGACAAGAATGCTACATCTTAGGCTTCATCGTCACTTAACATCAGGTGCGATCAAGGAGGCTTGTTTATCACACGTAAAAAAAAATACTGTATTACCTCCCAACCTATTTTACTTTCTATTAAATCCAAACAGTTAGTGGTCCGTGGCAAGACACAATATTTTTTCAAATCTTAGGTAGTTCCTCATCACTAAAAGGTTAAATATTGTCTTGTGGTCTTTAAATATTGTTCAATTTCGCTAAAATTTTGCGGAGGGACGTTTAAAGTCAAATCGGAACCATGGAAAGGAACCATGTAGAGAAACAAAAACAAAATAAACTATTTTTGGACCACGCTAGTGCGCAACCATTTCTGTTCCAAGATCTGAAAATAAGGCAAGTACCTCGATGGCCAGTCCCTTGTGTTTGCAGATCTTCACATACAGGCTATATATTGCTGACTTGACGTGGCACAACTCCACGTGGCGCCTCGCAGCCGTCTCCTTCAACCTGTTCAGTGCCAGCTCCCATTTTATGACGCGGTTGCGGACCTGGTCGTACTCCCACTGAAATTCGAGGTAGGTATTAGCCGTCGGAAATTTGAAAATGTTACTTACCACGTTACTAGTTCCCTTAGCAGAATTTATGCCACACCTGGCCATAAAGTGGCTTTTACCGCACGCTACGGGTACGGAAAAAGCCGTTTTCTGGCCAAATGAATGAGGCATGTAGCATTTTCTGCATGTTTATTGGACACCAGGGACCCCAGGACTTGCTATGACTGCAAGGCGCGAATCGTGATGAATATTCTACCTCCACGTACCCTTAAGTTGGCGAGCTTGTTGTTGAGCCCCATGATGAAGAGTTTCTTCTCCTCGGTGAGCGCGGCGATCTCGCGCCGCGCGCTCTCCAGCGTCTCCAGATCCCGCTCCTGCCGCTCTGCTAACGTACTCTTCGCTGCGGCTACAAGATACGACAAAACGTTCTAACTTCTTAACCAGCGGTTTGCGTACTGCGTCCCACCCGCGTCTGGAGGAGGAGAGCTGAAGATCGAGCTCGGTGACGTGCCATGGGAGAGGCCTATGTCCAGCAGTGGACTGATACAGGCTGATGATGATGATGATAATGAGGTCTGCCGCTATAACGCAAAAGGGCACATCTTTTCTTTTCGAAACTGAGTTGTCTATGATATATTTGGAATCAGTGCAATTTACTGATTCCGATTACATATACAACGTTATGGCGGCAGAGGTGGTATTTGAAGGCAGATGCGGTCGTTCCCAAACGCAAGACAGAGCCGGGACTGGGGTGGATAAAGAGTGATCGTGGTTAAAAAAATACTGACAAGAACAAGCTATATATTGTGTTTAGCTGTGCCACTAAGGCACTGGTCCCACCGCCGGCGAGTAAGCGAGTAAAGTTGGGCGAGTAGCATTACATTGCGGATATAGAAAGGTCGATTGATCACACTGTGTCTGGTCAACCCGCAATTAATTGTTACTCGCCCAACTTTACTCGCTTACTTGCCGACGGTGGGACCAGTGCCTAAAGGTGAGAAAACTGAAAATAGCAACCCGAACGTACAGGGAATATTTTACTGTAGGCGGAAAGATGCTACGCTAGGCAGGTACTTACCCAAAGCTTCATACCGGTTAAGGACATCAAGGGGTTGCTTAAATTCCGGATAGTTGTGCACAACTGCCATCAAGTAATCCTGAAAAAAAACCACCGCGCAACCATTATTACACAGAAAACGCCTTTCGGTTCGTGGTCTCCATTCGAGAACCTTTACGCCTCATCCAGCTATCGGTTCTTCGATCTATATGCCGAGCCCATTGCCACCTAGCGTGTTAAGGTCGCTGCCCAGTACACCGTATCATACCAATGACCGTACTATGAACGTTTCGGGCAAAATAAATAATGTCTGTATTGAAAATTTTGAGACTGTGGCGACGCTCCTGTCATCTGTCAATTCTGACATTGTTCTACAACGCGCTATCGAAGTTTTCTAAGTCGGTTGCATAAATAAAACTTCCTACTAGCTCTCATTGGACTTCGGTCCCCAGGCACAACACCCGCCTGGAGAGAGATCTCTCTATTGTCCTCTCTTACCACAAGACTATGTCCACTTCATAGTGAACATATCAGACACGGTATGACAAATGCCGGTTGGTGACGGAACGTGCTAATGCTAATGGACATAGTACGGTAATTGGTATGATACGGTGTAATAGGCAGGGATCTTTAGCAGCTATGTCGGCTACTGGAAGGCAAGTTAAAGCGTGCTTCGCATCTTAGCTGACGTGATCTTGCGCTCGGCGCAGTGCGCGCTCCGAACTCTCTATTAAATTAGTCACTAACCTCGTAGATGCATAGTGTAGTCGTTGACCTGCTTTTCAATCATGAGCCTAACTTCCTCCATTTCCGGTAATGGGCTAGATGACTAAAAAAAACTGTTTAGTCCGTCTGTAATATTGTACACGTATTTTTTGTTTTGTTTGACAAACAAAAACTGACGAGGATAGAGTGCTTAGAAGTTTCGAGTGACGTCACTCTTGAGTACAAATTGTACTCAAGAGTGACGTCACAAGCCCCCACTCCAGAAGTTTGATGATCTATAACTTTGTCGATTTTTAATATTTTGATAAACCAAAAAATACGTGTCCCATATTTTTCCATAATCTAACTGACGGACTAAATAGAATTACATATTTTTAACCCAGTCATCATCCCTATTCCTCCCTATCTCGGTTTTGCCTCGCTCCCATTTCTCACGGTAACCTGAAGCACTAACCTCGTAGATGGTGTAGTCCTTGACCTGTTTCTCCATCATGAGGCGCACGTCCTCCATCTCCTGCACGCGGCGGCGCATGGCGTCCGTCTCCTTCGTCTTGCGCTCCAGCGCCGCCTCGTCGGCCACCATTTTGCGCTCGGCGCGGTCCCGCTTCTCTTGGTTCTCGCGAATGAACTGTCCATATAATGAATACAACATTTTAATCACGCAAAATAGACACATACTTATATTATCAGACGTCGCGTTGCGAACTAGAAACCCAAACCTGTATAGGTATAAAGCTTAAATAAATAACCCAACAGTGTTCCCGCTGCGCTATGACATGGGGTTCTATAAAAAGCGAATATACAGGGCTCTCAAAACTCGGCAACGTATGGGCGGGTACTCTGCACTCTGGTGTTGCATATATCTGTCACCGTAATATTGCGAACAATGTCAGTTTATAATCTATTTCGTCAGCAATGGCGTAGCGTGGGTGTCACCCCGGGGAGGAAGAAAAGTTTGCCGCTCTTTGTTCTCATTCATTGACATTTGGATGAAAAAAAAGCTGATGGCCTGGATTTTACCGCCCTCTTTCGTATGCCACCGGGGCCATATAACGTAATACTTTTCGGTAGTTTATAATGCAATCGAAAACGCCAAAGACGGCGATCACCACATTCCATCAGGTGACTCAGACTCGTCTTCTCGTATGCCACCTCACCTATATCACTTAAAAAACCAACTGTCAAAAAATTACTTTATGAGAGTAAGACAGGACACCTTACCTTATTAAAGCTGATGAAAGACTCCTTAAGCAGCAGCTCCTTGGTCCTCAGCTCCTCCCACTTGACGTCCATGGCGGCACGGTTCCCGGCCTCCTCCTCTCGCTTCTCGGCCAGTTTCTCGTCGGCCTCCATCAGGTCGCGCCGCGCCTGCTCCAGCAGGACTTGCGGTGAGGGGCGCGCCACGTCCCATACCGGATATTTTCTGAAGCAAGCCGTTTTTGGGCGCTTATGGCTAGTATGTTTTTTTTTATTTTAAACATACAAATCATTTAGTTCTTCTAAATAACATAGCATCTTAAATAAAAGAAAGACCATTTCCTAAATATAATAATTAAGTTTCAATAATAACTAATGAAGGTCATGAAGGTCTTCATGTCGGCCGACCAGGGTCCGAAAGTCTCTACAACAAGCGCCGCAAACTCATAGTCCTTTAATAACGCAGAGTATTTGCGCCGGCGTTTTAGGTTTTGGGCCTGATCGGCCGCTGGACCGGCCTGGGTGCGAGTTGCCTGAATATGGGATGCAGCCAACAGCCAACGTGTCCACGCAGGTTGCATCCCACACCAGGGCTCTACCGAGTTTCCATGGTACCAATACTGTGATGTTCGCGCTAAAAAAATCAACAGCCAATGGTTCAGCGCAAGCGTGACTGCCGTCCACGCACAGAATTTGCGTTACCGAACTCAGGTTTCTATGGCCCAACCCAATGCACTCAACCACGGCCCAAACTTTGGAGTATCCCCATGTGTAAGTACATGCCGCGCCAATTTTGGCTTCAGCCGTGTGAGTAATGAGCAACAATTGAATATAATATACTAGATCATATCTACTTATAGTTAAAAATAGTGTGCAAAAAAGTATAAAAACGAACAAGTAGGTAGTCCAACAGCGGCCGTTTAGGAGCGTACGACACGTATTCACACAGACGCTCTATAGCACGTCTGTGTGATCCATACTGGAGCATTCTTACGCATTCTTATTTCTTTACTTTTAGTGCGTTCGTACACGGCGCGCACTCCACACGCGAGCCCTTCATAGTTTGGGCCATAGTTGCGTGCCCTGGACCATAAAAACCTGAGTTCACGGTACTAAAAACGATAACACATGGATACCTAACATATTTACTCACTTAACCATCATAGAACTCTGCATCAGCGAATCGTAGTACTCCTCAGCGGCCTCCACGGGGGGCCCGTGGGGGATGGCCATTGGCGCCAAGTCCTTTGGCTTCATCTTCTTTGTTGTCACAGTATGTGACATGTACATATTCAATGATAATGTAAGGAACGATGTAAACAGCTACCGAAATGTGATGACACTGAGACGGGACAACAAATCGGTTGCTTAGCAACCGGAGATAAGTAAAAGTACAGATAGGGTGACGTCAAGATAGCGTACACCGTAAAGATATTCAGAATCTGATGCAGCCAATAGTACTCAAATAGTACCGACGAAATACCTAGGTGAAAAAAATAGTACCCTTAAACTTTCTGAAATATAAGGCCTGTTCACGGTGTACGCTACCGGGCGTCAAGCTGGCGTACACCGTTTGTATCTCTGGACCGGCTTTTTTTTTAGAAACTGACAAACTCGCAACCCATACACGGGCGTAGCGATTGTCAGACCGTGGCGGCCGTGGCGTTCCCTGGATTCGAACCAGTTCGCTAGCCGGGCCACCCTAAGTTTGGTCGGACTGGGTTGGAACGGCTTTGTTTTTGGAAACGCTTTATATCTCAAAAAATAGTACCCAAATAGTACCCTAGGGCCCTACAATTTCATTTCTCTAGCTATCGTAAAGGCCGAGATATAGTGAGCTCTTTCTATAAGAAATTGTGAAAAGAAAGAAAGTGTGTGTCTTGACGGTGTGAAATTTTGTACACCGTTAAGTCATGGATTATCTCGGCTTCTACGATAGCTAGAGAAATGAATTTTTTTTTTGGCTGCATCAGATTCTGAATATCTTTACGGTGTACGCTATCTTGACGGACACCAGATAGGGGCTCGTCCAGTAATCATGTGATCAAATTTGGCCTATTTTTGACCCCCCCCCCCCCCCTCTCACCAAGATCACGTGTAATTTTTTGTAAGTATTAATATGAGCCAGGTACCATTAGACGTTGATAAATGGTATTTGTGTAAATACCTACGCTTAAAAAATATTATTGAGTAATTTCGTCGTTTTTGGCTTTCCCGTCGTGTAAAAAAATTACACATTGTGATCATTCGCGATATTTTTCTGGACGAGCCCTAGCAAGTGTTATTATTATTTTCTGCCCTCCGGCCGGCAAGCGTCACCTTGCCGATTTCAAGATGCCGCTTTCTGGCTCCGTCGAGCAGAAAAATAGTATACAAACCTTGGCCAGTAAATAAAAAAGCCTCAGATCACATGTTTGTCGATCACATTCCATGAGATCTGAGGCATTTCTTACTCTACTGGCCTCGGTATGTAATGTACTATTATTAGGCATCGCATCGGAAATTCGGATGCTTTTAAGCTTCGGCTCCACTGAGGAGACGTGTAGGGATGAACCAATCATTTGCGTTTCCATTGAAGCAGAGTCGAGACGAGATGTGGATTTCAACTAATGTGATTGATCGATACCTACCTACACGTCACGTCTCCTTTCCGCTCCGTTCGTCTCCGCCTCACTGTAGCCGCAGCCTTATACCTAAAGTTTATAGAATCCCGGAAAAAGTGAAGCAATATGGGATCGACTAGGTACTTATAAAATTGATTTTCATAATGTAGTTCCCGGGATTCCGCGATTGTACAAAACTGTACGATAATGAAGTACCTATCTCGCGAATATGTTTAGATTAGATAGGCCACCACTTCTAGCTACACCACTGTGTAGCGCTCCGACCATTGGCGTATTTAGGGCCATTTGCGTATTTAGGGCCATTGGCGTATTTAGGGCCATTGGCGTATTTAGGGCCATTGGCGTATTTAAGGCCATTGGCGTATTTAGGGCCATTGGCGTATTTAGGGCCATTGGCGTATTCAATTTGGATCCTGAGATGCCACTATTTAGGTGTCCATCCTAGAATTTCGAATCGGTAGCCCAACATCCTGGGGTGGGCATTAGACCATACTGGGATGAGCACGGGCCACCCAACCTCCCCCTGTACAATGTACATATTACGCCTATAACTCTGACAACGTAAAAATTGTCCGTCCTAGAATTTCGAATCCGTAGCCCAATATCCTGGTGTTGGCATTAGACCATACTGCTTTTCCCTATATACAACTATGACTTCGACAAGGTGAAATGTAACATTATACGAAATGAAACAATTTGAAAATAAGAAAACTAGGTATCACATTTTATTATTATATAAAGTGAGCATTAAAAATGCATGCGTTATAGTAGCTTCAAGTGCCCTGTTATTTGGTTAACAACGTCTTGAGGTGCCGGCCCTATACCTAGGACAGTCACTGTATTCGGAGCCACTTGTGTCCTCCCCTCATCACACACCATGGACGTTAACACTCCCATCTGCCTTGCTTTCTCGTCCAACCGCATTATCTCATCTATGGAGTCTGTTTTTAAAGCAATCTTTGTTTGGCCAATGGCCTTCCAGAGTTCGGTACCTTCTGGATCCTTTTTGACGGCTTGTTCAAATGCTATGACTGAGGCGTGTCCGCATTGTGTCGCCACTTTTCCTTTAGTCATCTGTAGATCGGATCTGACCACTAACACTAGTCGGTATTCATTTTTTGTAGAGAACTGGAAGTAAATTAAAAATATGTAAATTCTTGATCTTGAAGCAATTGATAATACAGAATATTAACACATTCACAGTCCCAATTTACATTGTAAACCTTACGGCTTTGTAATAAAGCTTGCCGTGACCCATATGTAGGATAACGGGACAGAAAACGTGTTACAAACACATGGTCACAGGTTGGAATTATGATACTGAATATTTATTGTAAAAGTGCTATAATTTTTAAACTATAGTATAATAATCATACTGAATATGCACCTGTAAGTAAAGGTGTCTATTCAGCTACAATAATTAAAAATTTTACTCTATTTAGAATGATTCTGAGCCCAAACCAAATACAAGTATAAACATTTTAGTACATGTGTGTTTATAGGTACTTTATGTCCAGGAAATAAGGTTCAATTTTATAAACTATCTTCTATGAAAACAAATACAAGGGCTGATGCAATATTGCTAAAGTATGAAAATATACATATACCATTGTGTTTTACAAATTTTACTTACTTATTTATTGGAAACCTATTACTTAATTCACTTAATGAAATAAATAAGGGTCGTTAAAATAACACATACCACATACCTTTTTCGCTGTTGCTGCCGCCTGAAATTTCAAAATTCCTGCTGCTTTAGCAAATTTGCCCACACATTTTTTGAATGCGAATAACGAGACACCTAAACAGACACCGCAACCAAGGCCCGTGAGGAAAGTAATGTTTTGATCCATCTTTCTTCGAATAGAAATGATTCTGGTAATACAGGCATATGCTAAAATAGTCCTTCCTTAACTATCTTAGAAGTTTAAAATTGAAATCATCGAAATGAGTGAAATGAAATGACTATTTTTTGTTTACGAAACTTTTGAGAATCCGTACAAATGTCGTTGTCAGCCCAGGGGCATTTCACTCAGTACTAGATAGTTCAGTACGGAAGAATGGAATGTTACTTATATTAACAACTCAGCTCGACAGATGGAGCTGTTATTAATTTTATCATTATATTGGAAAAAATATTTTTGCATATAAATTATTTATTTTTTGGAAATAAAGATATTTTTGTCATACAGGAAAAATAATAATAAATCATTGAGAATTCTAATCAAATAATAATGTAATTAATTACTACAGGCAACATTGGGCCTTACTGAGTGATGTACTCCATTCCATTCCACTCATTTGTTTATATTAAGTAAGTTGCATTTATTTTAAACATTTACATAATAATATTCATGCAATAATATTTGTAGTTTTTCGGTAACAAAATATTTAAGAAGAAATGAAATTGTGTTTCTTTTCATTTAAAAACATGAAGGTGTTCGCATTAAGAACGCAATATAATTGCGTGCAGAGGAATGTTTTTGTGCGCATTTGGTTTGTTTTTCAATTTCATGCATATTGCCATTGCGGTAATTTTGTATATAGTGTTTGAGAACTGTTCATGGCGTTTTTAAAGATTTGTGATCTTCTCCTACGACCTGGCTGTGTTTTATGGATACTGGTGGATCTGCTATACGTTGTTGACCCTTGCGCTAAATTGGATTTCGACGATCGAGTTTCTTGTGTTTTGACCCCGGCTTCGTCAATTGGACCTCGATTTAAAATCATGGCAGCAGAAAAGACATGTTGCGTGCCAAATTGTGGTAAGCATTTCTACGAATACTATATTCTGTATGTTATTCATGCGGCCTATTACTTATATATCAGGTTCTTAGGCTGCAGACTGGACGCCAGCGTACAGCTAGGCGGCGAGCGAATACAAAAAAAAAACATGACACAGGCCGAAAAAATACATAAATAAGGCCCTTTTTATGTGTTTTAGTAGGTTTTCGCCACCCAGCTGCACGCTGGCTTCCAGTTCGTGGCATTACAATTACATTTATTTTTAAATGGATTGCTATATTTAGATACAGTACTTTTTGTAGGAAACTGAAATTAGAAATATGTACAATTGTTTCTAGGTATGGTGGATGAAATTCTGCATAAATTTCCCAACCCGTGTAAAGACCCTGATCGCTTCCGTACATGGATTTATAATATTGGAGGTGATATTTTGGCACTTGGCAATGACTACATTTACAAGTATTGCAGAGTATGCCATGTGCATTTTGAAACTTCTTTTCGTACCAGAAGCAAAATGCTGAGTGCGAATAACCTACCCTGAATTTGCCAGGTAACTTTCTGAACATTTTCTCAAATAGCTACATAGTTATTCTTTCATGGTCATAAAATAAATTATTTTGGTCTTTAGCTGAATATTAGAAGAAATATGTTTAAAGTGCATCATTAAATTTGATTAAATGATAATGTAATATTTATTTACAGGACCCTTTAAGAGAAAATCATTGCTTGGTGACATTACCAACACTGTTACATCTAAACAAGCTAGAACAAACATTTAAACATTGGGCTGAGCACCGATTGTGACGCATGTGACGCAGTACAAAAACAAGCGATGCAGTACTGCATTAAAAGGAGGAGAAATAAATGATTGAAACAATATATTCTTTATTTAACCTGTCTTCAAAAACTTGCATTTTATTAAGTGTGAGTTCATACATATTCTACTCGCGCAAATAGAAAATGTATGACCGCACACTTGATAAAAAGTTAAATTTAATATTCGGGTTTCAAATAAAAGGCGGCATTACCTGTACGATCATTGTATATAGCGATAGCTATGCATATATACATTGTTCAGATAACTCGAACATTACTCAACAGATGGCGCTAGAACAGAATGATAGCTGATGACTCTATCTCAGTATATATAATTTACTCTATGTGTCAGCCTGACAGTCACAATCAGGGTTGCCAGCCTTTGTTTTTTTTGCTCCACGACTAAAATTCTCGTATTTTCGAACCTCGTACACGTGAAGTGAATCCTGGGGGGGGGGAGGGGTGCTTTTGGAGTGCCAACCAACACCTTATTTACAAAAAGTGGCATACCTCGGCTGAAAACGACACGTATGTAACGAAATTTTGTATGTGGGAATGTAAAAAAAACTTCCAAATCCAAAACCGTACAGTAGACCACAAATCTCGTATTTGTACGAGGAACCTCGTACGTCTGGCCACCCTCACAATCATAACATTGCGTGCTGCTGCTTAAAAATCGTTCTGAATGCATATGAATTCACAATCCATACAACGCTTTATCAAATTCTATAAATAATTTTTAATTTCTTACCTTAATTAACTAATTGTTACCTTTGATTTTAACTTCATTTGAGCCCATAGATATTTTGTAGAATATGCAAGCCGAACGCAAGAACGAAAGACATGAAGATTGTTTAGCACACTAGTAGAGCATTGAGATATACGAACGTTACGTCAACGTCAGTGTCAACTGTCATGTCATGTCGTTTTTCTATTTCTTTCACTGAGTTGAGCCCATGAGCCTTTAAAGTCACGAAATCGTGATTGAAATAGGTTATTTCTATTCAACTAGACTAGCAGAACCGCCGACTGACTGTTACTGTTATTAAAAGCAAAAGAAATTATACCTGAAAAATTTAAACTTCAATCATTTCCAACAAACGCAGAATGGAACTGAATATTTCTTTTCTATCTGGACTCGGTTGCGGTCTTTGTATAGGCCTATCCCTGTTTGCTCTCAGAAGATATCTTGGAATATTTTCCAACCCCGCTAAAGCCGTAGAAACTATCAAAAAAGTATGATAAATTTATACTTAATAATTATACCTTTTCATTGTTATTGACGATTACCATGAGACGTTTTGACTCTTTGCTCCTGCAGCAAATGCTAGCAAATGCTAGCATTTGCTATATCAGGAGCATTTTTTTTAATATGATGTTCTGGGCCTATGTGGTTTATCACTGAGAGGTGCCTTGTGCTTTAAATTAAGTCTACAGTGGGGTTTACCCCTACCCCTTATGGATTGCGCTAGCTACCCCCCAAATGCCATCTTCAGCCCATGAAACATATCCCTGGCTATAATATAATGTGCTGTAAGGATCATAAAAAAGTCCTCTTACTGACCAATTATATTTATTCAAGTCTTTATTTAGTATATGTATATCAGAATAGTAGATATTCATAGCATATATTATTTTTTTAGTGTGCATTTAATGCACACTAAAAAAAAATACATTACATAAGGTAAACAGGCAGTATTATTGCTAAAGACATGTCAGTAATTACTAAATTGTTATTCATTTTATTTCAGTTCAAATCCAGATCAGAATACAAACTAGTTTTAGTGGTAAGAACAGACCTACAGATGTCCAAAGGGAAAATAGCTGCACAGTGTGGTCACGCCTCAGTAGGAGCCTTTGAAAAAGCTCAGCGGAAAGACCCGGAAGGCTTGCAGCAGTGGCAGATGACTGGCCAAGCCAAAATAGCCTTAAAGACTGACTCCGTAGATGAGATAAAAAAACTAGCAGAGAAGGCGAAAAAGATGGGAGTGGTGACTTCTATGATTAGAGATGCCGGGAGGACTCAAATAGCACCTAATTCTATCACTGTTTTAGGAGTAGGTCCTGCCCCTAAGGAAGTTGTGGACGAAATCACGGGACATTTGAAACTGTTGTAAGAATTTTGAAAAAGATTATGAAGCAATCAAATCAATTTTTGAAGGTGATGAAGATGTTGGCCTTTGTCATGTGTCAAGTTGAGCATTTATTTCAAATAATTGCTGATGTATTAATAAAACATGTTTGTTCACATTAAAATGCTGTTATGGCTTTTTTTATTTTTTCATTCATACTATGTAAAACAAGATATACTTATGATATACTATACACATAAACACGATAAGATACAATATATTGCGTCGTGCTACGAGAAAAATTGGGAGTTTGGCACTGAATGCGTAAACTTATGATGTCCTTTCCATGGACACCTGTCATTATTTATTTGCTTGCTGGCAGTCATGCCTGACACATAACCATTGCCTCAAATAACAGTTTCTGGATTTGATCTGATTTTTCTTTCATGTGCCAACCACCCAAATATCCATACTAAATAAACCCGATGCATTCAGTACAAACCACCCAAATTTCTGTCAAAAATAAATCTGATACATTCTGTGCCAAGATTCCAAATTTCCATACAAAATAAACCCGATAGTCAGATTGTTGGCACTGAATGTATTAATAAGAAGAAAAGCGGCATGTGATTAAGAGTAGTATAAATTGAAAAGGAATAATTACAGTCTCTAAGTCTCTAGAAATATTGTGTGAACAAATCAAACTGGCATTGCATCATAGTAATAATGCTAAATCGGGAGATCATGGTCAAAAGCATACTGTAACAGGTAAAAATGTCAATGTCACTCTCATTCAAATTCTGTACCACTCTCCGCACTGCTGGAGTCATCAGAGGAATTTTCTTGACCTTCTCGACTTCCTTCAGAAGTGATCATTGCGTCAATAGCATCATCAAATATCATATCGTGATTACTGTATTCATCCTCAATGTTTTTTATATGATCATAATAACTTTGCCACTTTTCGACCGGATAATTTGAAAATAATAATTCTAATGCAACCTTCTTATCCGGTACTTTGGAGTGGATGTAGCCCAATGCCAATTGTCCTTTAACATCTGCCCATACAATCTGCATGGGATTAAGATCTGAATGGTAAGGGGGCAAACAAATAACAGTGTGACCACTTTCATTAAATAACTTATCAATTTTGTACTGGTCTGATTTGTGTTCGTCGATCAAATCCAGTAGATCATTTTTCCCGGCCCCACCTTGAAACGGAATATTATGTTGTGTTAACCAATGTTGCATTGATAGTTTCGTTGAGCCCATTGTGGGTTTTTTTTCTATTCGGGAAGACTGATAAAATGCGTTATCCATAACAATAACAGAGTTAGTGGGTATGTTGGGCAGTAATTGATGTTTTATCCATTTTTCGAAATCAAGTGCATCCAAATCTTCATGGGAGTCTTTTGCTTTTGACTCGAATATTGCAAGTGCTCCATTAACAAAACCATCACGACCAGCTGCATGTACAATCAAAACTTTAAGTCCTTTATCTGTTTTAAGTCCTTCATTTGTTTGAGGTCCTTCCTTCATATTTGTTGAGGTTCCTCGATCCTTGTCTGGCTGCCAATATTGAAAGGCTGCATGGCTTTGATTAATATACACTTTATCTATAAAATAGATATTCTTGTTTTCAGTGCGATATTTCTTAATAATTCTCAGGTATTGGCATCTTAATTTCATAATATCAGGACTTTCAGTCAGTAGTTGTTTCTTGTTTGATGGGCACGGCGTGTATATGAAGCCAATTTTAAAAAGCAGTTTTCTCAAATATTCCCTTGAACAATGGATTATATTTTGTTCCTTGAACAGATTATTTAATTTTTTTATTGTTGGTAATTCTTTTTTGACTGTGTAAAATTGATTTACTATTCGTCTAATTACTCCAACATCGAAATTATCAACATCTATCTTCTTTTTTCTAACCTGCTTCTTTTGAGTCGATTGGAAAACTATTTCTTTGCCTTGTGTTTTCATGAGGTTTCCTTCTGAAATTATTCTTTTCACGCTACTTCTTGAGAGACCGGTCGCTTCAACCACTTCGTCAACCACTTTTATGTCCGCAAAACAAGGTAAATGCGTCTTCCGTCGCTTAAAATATGAATAAACATTATAAACCAGTAGCTTAGTCTGTGTATCAATAACTTTTCCAAACTGCGATCTCGGACGAGGTTTGTTTGCATTTGACATTGTGTCCGGTACTCTTAATAATCTGGAGAACGAATCTATTTCACGACATAATAATGTAGATTCCTAATCATCGTGAATATAATATTTCATGTTAGGAAAACGACGAACAATAAGTGCAATCACAGAACAAGCCGCTTTGATTTGATCAATAATAATATGTTTATATGTCAACAATCAACATAATTGAAAATTTTCCCTCTTGGAGGCGCCACTTGCCGCCTGTCAGATGTCAGCACATGAAGATTCGTTCGTAATCAATTCGTAATGTGATATTGGAAATATAAATATTGTATGAATGAATAACATTGGTTTAAATTAAATGTTCCAAAATTTAAAACGATTGTATGTCAATTTTAACTTAAATTTATTTTTATTAACTTAATGTTGACGGATCCATTTTTAAATCTAATATAAAATCCATTCTAAATGGCATAGGGCGCTGCATGTGTGTGGTACGGTACGGTGTACGCTGCATAGCGTACACCGTAAAGATATTCAGAATCTGATGCAGGCTACTAATTCTTATTCTGTGACTAGGTAGGCCTACATTATGCCCCTTTGCCCATGGGCTTACCTAGCTTTTTTAAAACTGCTTTTCATTAACAGTTCTTAGCGTCATGTCAGAGAGCAGGGTGGGGAAATGCCCTACTTTGCCCCACCCTGGGTACCCCCATGCCTCTGCCTCCACCGGTCATTCTTATTCGTCATTCAGCTATCAGCGAAAAGTCACTGTGGCGGCGGCTAGCGGACCTGCTTGCATGTTCGCAAGCCCCCACTTGGTCAGATTCCTACCCAAGAGTCAGTAGGACTCGTAGGTCAAGCCTGGTGGACGTCTTCCAAAATAAATCACGGGGTAGCTATTTTCTCAAAATATGGACTTTTGAGGTTTTTCTGGCTCAGAATCGTTAGTCCTTTCGAACCCTGGGCGATTCTCCGAGCGTTTTGACCGCGCGGTTTGACAATCATTATTGTCCGACGATTATTTACTAAAACGAAAGGACAAATCGTGACAATTTAGATAAAACTAGACTTAAACTCGGGATTGTTTTTCGGGTTCATAAAAAGTTAACTCTGGGTATCGTTAATTTGAACAATATTTACTGAGACAAGAATGACGAAAATAAAACGCCGTAAAAACGCTGAATATTGGCCCCCCTATATAAATTATACGTGAAAAAATGTCTCAATTTTTCCATTACGTCACCATTTTGTACCGACTTATGTTTGTATGAAAGTGACGTAGTGGAAAAAAATCTATACAAAATTTGGGACACATTTTTACGTATAAGGTTCGAAAGTACTAACGATTGTGAACCAGAAAAATCTCAAGAGGCCATGTTTTGAGAAAGTAGCTATCCCAGGATTTATTTTGGAAAACGCCCTAGTATTAAAACTGGACATTCTTTTTTCTAGTAATGTTAATATACTTTATGTAAGAACTTACGATATACGAGGATTCGTTGCTGCGTGAAAGAGTGCAAAATCTACAAACACGCTTGTCTACAGGTTAAAATCCTTTAAAATAAATATCGGCATGGTCTCCAAACGTGGTTTTAGTTTTGCAGTTTACGCGTATAGGCAAATTCTGGGTAAGCGTGCAGCATTTTAGACTTTATCTGAACTTTTCATCTCTTACCACTTCTAACAGCAGTCATCTTCATCTGAGAATGGGTAATTTCAGAGAAAATAAAAGATTTTTTTACAATTATCATAAAATTTTAATAACCATTCGGTATAATTTCACTTTAAGGCGGATAGAAGGCATATGTTCGTTTGGTGTACAATATTTCGTTGGTACGGTAGTTTTTCATAATCAAGGAGAACGCCAATCAAAAACAGATACTCGTAATTAAAAACTTGTTCACTATGCCAGCATTTAGCACAACAATATTTAAATCATGATGAAACTTACATCTACAGTAAAATAATAGTATTTTTATTAGTATATATGAAACGACTTCTACGGAACTCGGTTCGTTGTCTTTGGCAGTACACACTTGACGGCGTGTCTGCCTTGCTTTCTTTCGGCGAGTGTGTATTGCGGTTCTTATTGACTATAAACGTGCCACATCATCATAAGTAGTTGGTGATTTATTCTTCTACTTTAATTTAATTAAGTAGCCTTAAATTATAATCTCTAATCGGCGGTTACTAGGTTACTTCTGACACCCAATTCTCAATGATATCGATATTTATCTCTATGAACAAATGTAACACCGGTTTCGTTTACTTCCAATTTCTTTTTTCAAGCCTGTTAACTAATAGGAATGGTGTGTGGACGAATTGCGACCGAGTAGCTCAACAGCACTGAGACTTGGGTGTCCATTATAAGTACAACCATGAAAATTATAGTATAGCAAGTTTTGGTGATGACTATTCCAAAACTCACTAATAACTGAAGTGTTCCAGTGTGGCTGTCAATTTGCATCTCGTTCGAGCTCACGAGTTTGAGCGAGAGGCAAATAGTGTACAGTAATTCAGCGCCTCCAGTAAGGGAACGTGGGCAGATTGGCTGTGCGAAGTGCATGGCGGGTGCAGTAAATAAGGGGGTCATCTATAAAGTACGTCACACTAATTTCGTGATTTTTGTCCCCTCCCCCGTCCTTGTCACACTTGATCACATTTGTGAGACCCTCCCTCTTTAGCGTGATGTCACATATTTTACCATTTTATATTTAGAGATTATTAACAGCAGTTCCAAAATTAGTTTTTTTTATATTCATATAAATATTTTTTTTTAAATAATCAACATCAACGCGCGTGACACTAACCCGTCTTTCCCAGTGGGCACTTGCCCAAAGTGCCCACTGGGAAAGACGGGTCTGGCGATAACGCGAATATTCGTGTTGATGTCTCGTTCTTTTTGTATGGCTGAGAAAGACGCGCAACACGAATCTTCGCATTATCGCGATATGTGTACATAGTAGCCGTAGCATTTAAGTTTAGCCTGTATGTGAGTATACCCTTTTTACTAGATGCACTGAATTTTCTACAATAAGTTAGAGCCCCCGTAGACTACGGACTATTGGGCTATTCTTCAGAAATATGTCTGCGACTCATTCATCTGTCTCCATACATTTAGTATGAAAAAGGGCCAGATGAATGAGGTGACCGCAGACATATTTCTGAAGAAATGCCCTATTATCGTCAGTTTAATCGGGCTGATAATCAGTAAAAGTTAGTCTGCGAGGGCTTGTACAGATTTCAAGACGTAGAATATAGGAGTTAAAATAGGCAAGCTAAAAAAATCGGTAATTTTTACACATTTCTTAATAACATGTGTGAACATTATTGTAATCAAATTAATTTCTAAGATTACCTTAGAAATGGAAGCACAATTTAAAAAATAAAATCGAAATATAGTAAAACAAAAATACTTAGCAATGGAAAAAATGGCCTCAATCGCTCAATTGCACAAACATTAGTTAAGGTTAATATCCCACGAAGACATTTTCTATTGGCTGGCCCATTTTGCATCGGCCCAACTACTTAAATTTACGTTGTGCAACTGAGCAAGTTATCTTCAAAATTATTGTATAATTACCATAATTCTAATCTAAAACTTATAAAAATGCTATAAAATAGAGCTTATAACTTATAACTATAATAAAAAAATCTTAGGTAACAACGTTAGAAAACAACGAAAAATATTATACTCATAATTCCATACGTTAAGAACAATCACACAACAATTGTATGACTAAATAAAACGGACTAGTCTTAATGTTGAGTCGACATAAAAAATACCCTTTATGCCACACCTGGCCATAAAGTGGCTTTTTCCGCACACTGCGCGTACGGAAAAGGCCGCTTTCTGGCCAAGTGTAGACATAAAATGATGTACACAACATGGGAGGTAATAAAGAAAGCCCTCGATCGCATATTTACGTCCCGCGCTTGCAGCTCGGGCCGCAAACTTCTGCGATCTCGGCCTTTCTTTGTATTACCACCCTAGTTGTGTAATGTACTATTTTGCACCTATTCGCACAATTACAATGATAGTGGCCTAATTAAAAAAAATTAACGATTGAGTTAAAACTGTTTTAAGTCGTTTTTTAAGATTGCTAAGTTATCAACATTTTTTAATTAGGCCGCTTTTATTCTAACGGTGCGTTTTCTTAGCAATAAGATGAAAAAAAAAAAGATTTTTGACGCCGAGTGTACATGATAAATAAGAAAAAAAAATACTTAAATTAATTAATTACCATCGTACATTATGACGAATGCCAAATTTAAAGTCACTGGGAATTGCCATTGGCTATAAAATATAATTTTATTTTCGTAAATAATTACTTTTGCACGATTTAGTGTCAAAAACACGAGGTTTTAATATTTTCATACTCTTATTTTCTTAGTTGTCAGTTCTCCGTTCTGCCAACTTTACAAGTTAGTTCCGATCACTGGCTCATCAATGGTATTTTTGGTTAATTTGTAAGCCGGAACTACATTATAACCAAATCTAGAAGTGGGTAAATGTCGTTCTATAAGAATCTTAATCTATATAGTCGCTAAGGTGTGCACAAAGGAATGATCATTTTCAAGAATGACCCTTTATAAAAAGTAGCCGATTCGATCAGTCTTCAAGCCAATTTAACCAACGTTGTATAGATTGTCTCCATGATATTACAAGTGCGGAATACATTATAACCAATTCTAGAAGCGGGTAAATGTCATTCTATAAGAATCTTAATTTATATAGTCGCCAATATGTGTGCACAAGGTGAGGCGAGAACTCGTATGCGATTTTCATTTCATTGCGGTGTTTAATCGACCAACTGCACTCATCGTACCTTGGTAGCCCGCAATGTAATGAAACTCGCATAAGAGTTCTCGCCCCATCTAAATGGAGCCTAATTTTCAGCCCGCAATGTAATCAAACTGGCATAAGAGTTCTCGCCCGTCTAAATGGAGCCTAATTTTCAGCCCGTAATGTAATCAAACTCGCATAAGAGTTCACGCCCCGTCTAAATGAATCCTAATTTTCAGCCCGCAATGTAATCAAACTGGCATAAGAGCTCTCGTTCCGTCTAAATGGGGCCTAATTTTCAAGAATGACCCAAAAAAAAAAATATAAAGTAGCCGATTCGATCAGTCTTCAAGCCTGTTTAACCAATGTTGTTGATTGTCTCCATGATATTACAAGCGTTCGTTGTTTCCTACCGGCTTACTCCTGCGCGTTGCGGAGCTTAGCGACCTCGTCCCGCAGTGCCCGGGTGTGGTACTTGTCGGAACTACATTATAACAAATTCTACAATTTTAATGTATATAGTCGCCAATATAAGGAAATGATAATTTTCAAGAATGAACCTTTATAAAAAGTAGCAGATTCGATCAGTCTTCAAGCCAATTTAACCAATGTTGTATTGTCTCCATGATATTACGAGCGGCTAATCGTTGTTTCCTACCGGCTTACTCCTGGACATTGCGGAGCTCAGCGACCTTGTCTCGGAGCGCCCGGATGGAGGTGTGGTACTTGTCTGCAGCGTCTGGCTCGCACTTGGCCGCTGCGGCCTCCATCACTCAATATAAATACTACATCTTTATCTTTAATATGTAAACGGCTCGTATTTTAGATCAGCGGTCGGCAACCTTTTAGCAGCCAAGGGCCACATAGTAGCTAACGAAATTGACGCGGCCCGCACTAGTCGATTGTGATGAAAATTATAACGTGTCTATAAATGGGTAATATTTTTTCGTCTCAAATGAAGGAACCCTTGTGGAAAAAGATTTTTTTGGACCATTCTGTAATGTAATTTTCTGTAATTTTTTTTTTCAAGATTTACCCTGTGACATTTTATCATAAGAAGCAGATTTGATCAGTCTTCAAGCCTATTTAACCGTTGTATAGATTGTCTCCATGATATTACAGGCTAATCGTTGTTTCCTACCGGCTTATATAGATTTTATCCGCTGAAGTGGGCTAATGCTGTTAAATAATACAATACCATTGAGAGGTTAACCGCAAATTAGGATAACAAGAATATAGTTTCAGAAAAGTATAACTGCCTTGATGAACTTTCAACGGATTATCGATTCTATGACCGTAATGATAAGGCAGTAAATGCTTTAAAACAAAATAATAATAATGCGTTTTGCTTTTACTGACTTAACAGGCAGCCAGGTAGGCCGGCCCGGGTCGTACTCGTGTTGTGTGCGTGCAGTAAAAGCAAAACACATTATTATTATTTTTTCTTTTAAAGGATTTACCACCTTATCATTACGATCATAGAACCGATAATCCGTTGAAAGTTCATAGTATCCCCCAAGTCTTTTCTCTACGGAATACGCACTTGCAGACCGTCGGGCGAATATAAAATGCCAAACAAATTAAGATCGCAGATCTATAAGTGCATTTACACTTTACTGTCTAGTAAATAGAATCTATAATCTAATACCCTACAAAGCATGTCGTACGAAGATACAGAGAAGTTATTATTAGTCATAAAGTGATTCTTGTTTTAATTTTGTAAACTTAGGTACTCGTAACTGTTTTTATTCTTTTTTCTGTAGTCAATAAGCATACCAAAAGCTACTAGTTATTAAACTTCAATTGTGTACATTTAGATTTAGTAATTGTGAATATTTTAATAAATTATTTAGTCGTTTTTTTGCCTGAAACACAGGACCCCCTAGTTCAGGCACGTTTTATGCTTCGTATTTTTGTGTATTAAAGTCATATTTTGTAATTATTCGTGAATAAATTATTATTATATTGTTATTATTGTGTGATAAAAAAAAAATAATAAAAATAATAACTTTCAAGGCAGTTATACTTTTTTGACACTATATTCTCGTTATCCTAACCTGCGGTTAACCTCTCAATGTTGTTGTATTCGTTAACAGCATTAGCTCACTTGAACGGATAAAATCTATACCTGTACACTCTTGAGCTCAGCGACCTTGTCTCGGAGCGCCTGGATGGAGGTTTGGTACTTGTCTGCAGCATCCGGTTCGCACTTGGCCGCTGCCGCCTCCATCACGTTTTGCATCACCTCGAGACCTATGATCACCGCCTTGCGACCCACGATTGGTAGCTGTTGGAGATACGTTATTTAAGAATTTGATCAATTATATAGGTAATTTCACGAAAGACCACGCACACAACAACACTGTCATGTAATGACAGCGGGATTTTGAAATTACTGTTCTTTTTTCGTACCGATAGCAGGTTCAAGAGTGAATAGGGATGATGACTGGGTTAAAAATATGTAATTCTATTTAGTCCGTCAGTTAGATTATGGAAAAATATGGGACACGTATTTTTTGGTTTATCAAAATATTAAAAATCGACAAAGTTATAGATCATCAAACTTCTGGAGTGGGGGCTTGTGACGTCACTCTTGAGTACAATTTGTACTCAAGAGTGACGTCACTCGAAACTTCTAAGCACTCTATTCTCGTCAGTTTTTGTTTGTCAAACAAAACAAAAAATACGTGTACAATATTTTTTCATAATGTAACAGACGGACTAAACAGTTTTTTTTAGTCATCTAGCCTATTGCAAGATAGACCAAAAAGTTTGTTTAAACTATAGCCTTGTGTTTATTACTCACTCATTCATTTCATTCATTCACTTTTTTTGCAATGAGTACTTCATGTAGCTGTGTGTGTAATCATTCACCTCAACTCTCGTGAAATTACCTATAACCGTCTTATGCTTATGACTAAGGAATTATTAGTACATTACAGAATTAGGGTGGTAATACAAAGAAAGGTCGAGATCGCAGATATTTGCAGCCCGAACTGCAAGCGAGGGACGTAAATATGCGATCGAGGGCTTTCTTTATTGCCTCCCGGGTTGTGTACATCATTTTATGTCTACACTTGGCCAGAAAGCGGCTTTTTCCGTACGCTTAGCGTGCGGTTAAAGCCACTTTATGGCCAGGTGTGGCATAAATTACATATACGACATACAGAACCGTACGACTTTTTTAAAATTCATTTAAAATGCACTGCCTCACCTCTAATTTCTACCCTGTAAAGGGTAAAAGGGTAGAAATTAGATGGGTAGGTAGTGTGTTAAGTTAAGATACTATATGTATTTGAAACAATCTACACAGTTTGTTAGAAATAATCTACACAGTTTCCCAACGAATGTTGATAAGCCAAAAGTTACCAGAAACACTGGAAAGCTTAAAGAATCAATTTACAGACTGGCAAATACAAGAAACTCATTCCTGAGAAATTGTGTTAAATTCTATAATAAAATTCCAAAAACAATTACACAGCTCACATACTCTAAATTAAGATCTGTCGTAAAAGAAAAACTAATTGCTCGGGCATACTATAAAATAAAAGACTATGTCATGGACAGGGATATTTGGAGATGATAACGTCCTGCGTGAGTAATCATTAATTTTTAACCTAAAGTGGCTACTGTGCGAAAAAAAACTGTAGTGGTCATTAAGTTATAATATAAGTTAATATTTTTTTCATTTGCAGACGCCGCTTGTAAAGTCGCCGTCAATAGAATTTGCTAACTTTGTAAATAAACCGCCATATTGAAATTGTCTCTGAATGATGAATTTACTAGTGATGGGGAAGACTCTTACTTTACTCTTTTATGTCAAAACATATGGACTATTAAAGTAGCGAACACAAGATACAGGTATTTTTAATTTGCTTAATCAGAAGACGAATCGTTACTTGAAAATGATGTATCCACCAGTATTTATCACAAAGGGTGCCGTTATTTCATCCGTAGCTCTATCGATGATGCCGTCTAAATATTTCATTTTATTTTCTTAGGTACAGAGCGTAAGTTAGGTAGTGTGTAGCAGCTTTACAATATCACCAACTTTAGTCACAACGCTATCATCATAGACAATTTTAGAATTTAAAAGAAACAAAAACGTCATTCCATTATGACATAATAACCTATGTACAAAACCATTTTAAAATTTTAATGAAATATCCAAGATTCAATTATTTATTGTATGGTTTTGTATTTTACGGCAACGACCGTTTAAATAGTGTATGGTTTCAGTGGTGTTTGATGAGGTGTTGTGCAAATTCGAGGAGAAACAGTGACAAAACAAAGTTACGCCTTTTGTTTACATAGTTAGCAAAATCTATTGACGGCGACTTTAGCAGGAGCGGGGCTCCGCCTCATCTTTCAGCTGATTGTTCCCCTCTTGGACCACCTAATCCTATTAAACTGACCGACGCTAACATGAGGACATCATCGTCCGGCTCTATTTTGCCGGAGTGTGGTGGCGGGGGCTGCTGCGTGGGCTGCAGATTCCGCTTGTTGCTAGGGCGGGGCTCCGCCTCATCTTTCAATTCAACTAGTCGTTCCCCTCTTGGACCACCTTATCCCATTATACTGACCGGCGGTAACACGAGGACATCATCGTCCGGCTCTATTTTGCCGGAGTGTGGTGCCGGGGGCAGTGTCGGCGGCAGACGCCGCTTGTAGCAGGAGCGGGACTCCACCTCATCTTTCAGCTGATCGTTCCCCTCTTGGACCACCGGTAACTGACTGACATTATACTGACCGACGGTAACATGACGACATCATCGTCCGGCTCTATCTTGATCTTTTTGCCGGAATGTGGTGGCGGGGGCAGTGTCGGCGGCAGACGCCGCTTGTAGCAGGAGCGGGACTCCACCTCATCTTTCAGCTGATCGCTCCCCTCTTGGACCACCGGTAACTGATTGACATTATACTGACCGACGGTAACATGAGGACATTATCGTCCGGCTCTATCTTGATCTTCTTGCCGGAATGTGGTGGCGGGGGCAGTGTCGGCGGCAGACGCCGCTTGTAGCAGGAGCGGGGCTCCACCTCATCTTTCAGCTGATCGTTCCCCTCTTGGACCACCGGTAACTGACTGACATTATACTGACCGACGGTAACATGAGGACATCATCGTCCGGCTCTATCTTGATCTTCTTGCCGGGATGTGGTGGCGGGGGGTGCGGGGGCTGCTGCGTGGGCTGGCAACGCCGCTTGTTGGTGGGGCGGGGCTCCCCCTCCTCGTCCTTGATTTTGTCGCGGCGCGGGCACGCGCACACTCGGGCTCCGACCGTCTGCCGCCCGTACACTTGGCCCCTGTAATAAGCAACAGTACAGATTTGATAATATGACCAGGTAATTAACCCTTAAATGTAAACCGCATCGTGGATTTTATTTTTGAAATGTCTCATGTGAAAATCAAGTCTACGTCTATTTGAGACTAGCATTTTCCCGCGGCTTCGCCCGCGTTGTTCCCGTTATTGTCCCAAAGGAACTCTTTACCGGGATATAAAGTATCCTATGTTTCAATCCAGGACTTGGTCTACTTGCATGCCAAATTTCAGCTTGATCCATCCAGTTGTTACCCCGTTATAAGGTAAGAAACATCCAAACATCCAAATATCCAAACATCTTCACAAACTTTCACATTTATAATATTAGTGGGATTACGTGACTAGTTTGACAAGGTTTGAAATTTCAGTAGTATCATTTTTGATACCGTATTATTAAAAGTAAAAGCAGTAGTTAGTAGGGTTTGCTCCCGGGAAATACCGGAACCGAAAGTACCGGGATTTCCCGGGATTTTCAGTCGAGCAAAGAACCGGGACGTCAAAATAAAAATCCCGGTACTTTCGGGACTTTCGGGAAACACATTAGAGGAGCATTTTTAATTAATTTTCGCGAACAAAAGACGTATAATTTGAAACGAACAAGAGCGTTGCTCATTTTTAACCAAACACGGCTAGCAGCCGTGGTCACGGCGATCGGCGGCGGCTCACTCACCCCCGCCAGCCCCGCGGGTCCGCAACCCCGTGCCGCGCAGGTAGACCAGGTAGTCATTCAGTCATCGCTTTTCGATCGTCGAAGACCTTGATAGTCATTAACGCTTATCTATCTAAATATATAAAAGAAGAAACTGACTGACTGACTGACATATCAACGCACAGCCCAAACCGCTGGTCCTAGGAATTCCAAATTTAGCATGTAGGTTCCTTATAAGGTCTAGGGGTGCACTAAGAAAGTATTTTTCAAAATTCACCCTCTAAGGGGTTCAAAGTTTATATGGAGAGTCTACGATTTTGGAAGTAAGAGGTTTGAAACCTCATGTTTAGACTCTTTATTAGATTACAAAAAAAGTGATTTCACCGTTTTTCGAAATTCATTCTCTAAGGGGTTTTAATGGGGGTTGAAAGTTTATATATCAACGCACAGGCCAAACCGCTGGTTCTAGAAATTTCAAATCTGGCACGTAGGATCCTAATAAGGTCTAGAGGTGCACTAAGAGAGGATTTTTCAAACTTCACCTCCTAAGGGGTTAAACAGTTGTATGGAGTCTACGATTTTTGAAGTAAGAGGTTTGAAACTTCATGACTCTTCATTAAAATAAATGAAAAGTAATTTCACCTTTTTTTTTTTATTTGGATAAATTAAAAAAAAAGGTGTTTTAAGTAGTTTAAACGGGCGTTGAAAGTTTGTATTGGGACTCTACGATCTTTTTAAGTAAGTGGTTTGAAATATCATGGTTAGACTCTTCATTAGTATACAAGAAAAGCAATTTCAGCGTTTTTCAAAATTAATCCTCTAAGGGGTTTAAATGGGGGTTGAAAATTTGTATCGGGACCCTACGATCTTTTTAAGTAAGATGTTTGAAATATCATGTTTAGACTCTTAATTACAATACCGTCACTGTTTTTATTTCATCCCTAGGCGGGGTTAAGAGACGTGATTGCTTAGGGGGGACTCCCTCGCGCACGGCCACTTTAACGTGCCTTAGGTAACAATGTATAGGCGTACTACTATTAGCCTGCGGTAAAATATGTGCATCTGTAACCACTAACCACTCACATTAGTCACAATCATAAGTTTTACCGCCGTTCCAGGTAACTTCAAATTCGGCACACGATATTCAAATTTAACACGGACGAAGTCGCGAGCAAAAGCTAGTTATATTATTGGACTATGTATTGTGGCTTACTGCTATCGGATTTTTGATTTGCGTGCAACTGGACTATTTTAAAATGCACTATGTCAACTACTGTCCTGGAGAGCGTACTCTATGTATTAAAACCACGTGTTATATTAAATTGTATATTTTAACTTTTAACGTTCGAAAATCTTCACCCTAAATTATACTTAAATGAGAAAGTTTGTGAAGATGTTTAGATGTTTGTTACTAAATAACGGAGTAACAACCGGATGGATCAAGCTGAAATTTGGCATGTAAGTAGAACAAGTCCTGGATTGAAACAAAGGATACTTTTGATTTAGAAATTGAATTATATAGCAAATATATCAATAAAAGTAGTTTAGCTGCGAAGTGTAGTCGTTTTATTAAAAAACGTACTAAAACTCCAACGAAATCTCATCTGACTAAAGCATTGAGTATCGACCGACAAAGTTATAGAAGACCTGTCCCGAAAGTACCGAAAATCCCGGGAAATCCCGGTTCCATTATCGTCCAGTACCGAAAATCCCGGTACTCCGGAATGGTACCGGTACTGCATACCCTAGTAGTTAGTTACTTGAAAACCATATATATTTGTATTAAAAGTATTAAAACACAGTCGATGCAATAATTAATTATACTATTGAGACGCCATTTCGGCGCGAACCGCCGCTAGCAGGCTTGACAGCGCCCTCTACAACTTAGTCCGGTCCGAAATGCGGCTAGGGGCCATTCATTTATTTCGTAAGACGATTTTTGCGAGTTTTTGACCCCCTCCCCCCTTATGTAAGAAAAAATAAGAATCTAAAAGAAAAATGATTTTACGTTTGGGCTGTTTTAATTTTTATTTTTCAAAGAATCATTTTTGTAGGGACGCTTATTTGCAGAATGCACTTTTTAATTTTTTAGTAAAATACCTATACGCAACCGAGCACGCGCCTATTGTCCCCCAATATTTATTTACTTACATATGATCTTCCAGCGTGAAGATGATATCAATGGCCCGCCTATTAATCCCACTGGAGCAGGAATTCTTGCACACAAACTGGTAGGCGTGCGAGTAGGGCTCCTGGGTGCGGCCGTCGAACTTTAAGCGCCCCCGAGACGGTCAAATGGTTTGATTCAAACCTTACGTGTATGATGAAACAGTTTGATATCGGTTTGAACGGTTGTCAAACGGCACTGCGCAGTTTGGTTCGGTACGCCGCCGTGATTAGACTTGTGTCACACTACGAAATCCACCACAAAACTAAGCCGAATTTGTTCAAACGCGTCGGAACACGATCAAACGGCGCGTTAAACACAACAAAAATATGAAATTTCATCAAACGGGCTTCAAACCCGTATATGTTTGACAAACCGTTCCAAACCACCTTTGTAAACGATCAAAATGATTTGAGTCAAACCAAAATCTACGTGTTTGAGTCAAACCGTTTGACCGTCTCGGGGGCGCTTTAGCATCACGGTATACCAAGAGTCCGAGAGGGACGGCTCCCCGCAGTAGAACAGGTCCTTAAGGGGTCATCCACAAAGTACGTTACACGATTTTTCAGACTTTTACACCCTCCCCCCATGTCACACTTTTTCCTAACATATTTGACCTTGTTAGTATACGCTGTCACATTTGGCTAGACCCCCCCCCCATGGGTGTGACGTACTATATGGATGACCACTAATTTGGGACTAGGTCGATTTGTGTACGATTGTCCCCCAATATTTTTTACTTACATATGATCCTCCAGCGTGAAGATGATATCAATGGCCCGCCTATTAATCCCACTGGAGCAGGAATTCTTGCACACGAACTGGTAGGCGTGCGAGTAGGGCTCCTGGGTGCGGCCGTCGAACTTCAGCAGCACGGAATACCAAGAGTCCGGGAGGGAGGGCTCCCCGCAGTAGAACAGGCCCTGCGTGCCCGGCTCCCGGGACGAGTGGAGGACGTTCATCACTATGGCTTGGTTTATACCTGGGGATACGAAATTAAATAAGTTTCTGTCAATAGTACATTCATTACACAACTAGGGTGTACAAAGAAAGGCCCAGATCGCAGACGTTTGCGGCCCGAGCTGCAGGACGTAAATATACGATCGTGGGCTTTCTTTATGGCCAAGTGTAGACATAAAATTATGTATACAACACGGGCGGCAACAAAGAAAGCCTTCGATCGCATATTTACGTCCCTCGCTTACAGCTCGGGCCGCAAACATCTGCGATCTCGGCCTCTCCTTGTATTACCACCCTAGTTGTGTAATATACTATTGTTCAAACATGATCACAAATGAACGAGCGGCCGGTCGCGTAGTGTCGGTAATGGTTGACCGCCAAAGACGTCAAATGACGTCACACATTTTTGGTTAAAAAGGTTTGGTGAGTCGCGAAAAAATACCGGACAACCGCAAAAAGGGGGGAAAAATACATTTTTTTTTTATACTAATACATTGTTCTGTCCGGTATGACCATTTATTTTTTACCGGACAGGCCTCGAAAATAACGGACTGTACGCTTAAATACCGGACATCTGGCCCTACATGCAAACCGGTTAAGGTTTGCACCGGGTTTCCTTGATGTCTCTTACAAATTGTGGGTAAACTTAAAGTCATATACACTTGACAAGAACATACCAGCGTTGGAGCTCTCGTGTGTATGCTGCAGACACCTTTCCACTCGTTTTTCAGCTTGAGATTCGTCGGAGAATACTATTGTGGCCCGGACGAACATGGGGCTGAGCACCCGCTCGAAGTCCCAACGGAACTGCACTGGGAAATTGGTTTTCCTGTCCACGTATATGCGGTTGAGTTGGTGCGAATACTGTGGGGTGGGAAAATCTTTGTTAGGAATCTAGATAAATGCGCTCGTTCTCAAAATGCCGCTTTCCTAAAATACCAGATTCTCGATGTATCATATTCTCTGTATAGGGTCAATCCGCGTAACTCGGACACGACATCGAAAACATAAACTATTGAATTTGGAATGTTGTTGATTGTAAAATAAACAAATAAGGGTAGGAGAAGAAATTTAATAACATTAAGTCAATAACAAGTCAACCGTTGTCATAATTTTCGACATTGTAAGTGCTGTTAACGGAAGGAACTAAAAACGTAAAATGAAATCGGTGTAACGTGAGTTCGTAGTTTTATATTATATTTAAAAAAAATGTGTATCTGTGATCTAATTTGGTTAACAATTAAAGAAGCTAGATTATTTATGTAATTGTTTTGTTATTTTGTTAGAACTAATTCATTCAAAAATCAAAGGGAAATCAATAAACGTAAAAGGCATAAAACTCCATGTCCATTTTATGTAGCGTGAGTCACAGAGTTATTTTCCACTTTTCTCTTATTTTTATGATTTCATGGAGATAAAGTACTTCTATAAATTATTCGCAGTAATGTCCCTTGTGATATTATTATCAAGTTTTCAATATAGATAGATATAGTTTTCAAATATACGACAATATTGTTACTAATAGTGACTATGAAGTAACGTGAGTCACCGTGGATTTACCCTAGACGACATTTCCAAAATAGTACATCCAACAAAATCAATTAGATCCTTGAGTAACCTAATATTTTAGAATCTAGTGTATCGGGAATGTGGTAAGACAGGAATCTGATAAGTGGGTGGTCCGGCTAGCGACCTGATTCGACCCCAGGGAAAGGGAACGCCACGGCCGACCATCCGGTCTGACAATCGCTATGCCCGGGAATGGGTTGCGAGTTTGTCAGTTGCTAAATAAAAAAAAAAGGAATCTGATCAATCTGGTGTTTTGGGTATGCGGTATTTTGGGCATGAGCGGAGCGGATAAATGCAGGGATGTTTACAAAAACAACAACTTACTAGACTGGTTGACATAGAACATTTTTAATGACGGTAGGTGTCAACCAGCGTAGTTATATTTAGGGATGTAACGATACCGATATATCTGTATCGCCGATTATAGATATTTGAAGAGCGCGAAAAGAATTGGCAGTATGAAAAAAAATCAGCAAAAAGTAATTTCAATTACTGACTTAATGTACGTATTGGTCTATTACCTTGCACAATGATAATTATATCTCAAGAACATAAGTAACTTACGAGATACTTCTTCCTGTGGGTGTCAGAGGCGTTGATCTCAACGGAGAAGTTTAGGCCTCCGGCGAACTGCGTCCGGCTGGGCGGGCCTCGGGGGGACGGCTGGAATGTAACACTAAATATAAACAAGGTGTTTTCCAAAATAAATACCGGGGTAGTTGCTTTCTCAAAATATGGACTTGTAAGGTTTTTTTTGGCTCAGAATCGTTAGTACTATCTAAATGTAACCTTATAAAAAGTGTCCCAATTTTTTTCCCCATTACGTCACCATTTTGCATTGTGTTTGTATGAACGTGACGTAGTGGAAAGAAAAAAATTCATACAAATTTTGGGACACTTTTTTTTACGTATAAGGTTCGAATGTACTAACGATTCTGAGCCAGAAAAACCTCAAAAGTCCATATTTTGAGAAAGTAGCCACCCCGGGATTTATTTTGGAAAACGCTCAACAACTATCTTAGTATCTTGTACGAAAGTGACTTCGGATTTATCCTTTTATTCATATTGTCATATACAGGTGAAATTTTATTGACCGTCCAAATTTTTCCTAGGCATTCATTAGCTATCAATAAAAGATGCCATTTCTGAACAAAAAAATGTAGGAAAATGTTCACCAATGTGCTGTTCAAACCAGGGACCGTTTTCGTTACGATATAAGCGGTACGGTACCGCTATAGAATATCGGTACCGTAATGATATAAAGGTAGACTATACCGGTTGAAATATTTTGTTACTGTACCGCTTTATACCGGTACGTACCGCTAATGTTGAAAGCGGTACTTATACCTTTATTATTACGGTACCCAACCTATATTTTTTCAGTACCGAAATTTTTCGCTCGCATATTGTGGCTTTCCATAAGAAAAGGGACCTTATGGCAGTTTCTAGTTACGGAGATATGGACGTTTTTGTGAAATCCTTCAAAATCATCATTTTTTTCTTTTATGCAAAATTGTAAAATATAGGAATAGACGTGTATTTGTAGCTTCGTTTCACTGCTGTACGTTAATTTTTTCTATATAAGAATTGGGTTCAAAGTTTAGGAGAAAAGGGTCCTTATGGCAGACTTCATACAAAAATGATAAATCTACTGATAAAATTGTTTAATAAAATTTACTTGCAACTTTTGCTTATTTGTATTTCTTTTTTATACCACGACGGTGGCAAACAAGCACGCGGCCTGCATAATGGTAAGCAAAATTTTCAAAATTATCCCAGAAAGTTGAAAATTTGGAAGAAAAGGGTTTGGGGGCCACAGATTCGGAATTAAAAAAAATTGAAAATAAAAATAAATACATTTGTATGTCGTTTTTTTAAAGCTTATTTAGGAAAAAGTTTTTAAACATTTTTTAAAAAGTGTTTTTGGCAAATCGTTTAACTTTTTGACCATTTTAGAAAAACCTTGTTTTTTTTTTCAAAAATTACACAAAAAAAAACACTGGCGAATGCCTATCATTTTTGAACATTTTAGAAAAAGTTTTTTATTTTTTTTTTAGTTTTTTTTTGGATGTTTCTACAATTTTAGATCACTTTGTCATGTTTAAAAACCTTTTCAGAAAAAGATTTATAAACATTTTTTTTAAACATGAAAACGTATTTTTGGCGAATCGTAAAACTTTTTGACTATTTTAGAAAAACCTTGATTTTTGTTCACAAATTTTACAAAAATTAAAAAAAAAACACTTTCTGGCGAATGCCTATAATTTTTGACAGTTTTAGAAAAAGTTTTTTAATTTTTTTTTCTAAATACTTACGAAAAAGGTTAGTTTTTTGGCGGTTTCTATAATTTTTGACCACTTAAGAAAAATAATCCTTTTAATTTTTTTTCAAAAGATCAACAAAAACAAAAATTTTTTTTGGCGAATCCTATCCTACCATTATGATTTTTTTTATAAAACTCGGTAATTTTTGGTTTTATAGAAAAGTCGTCCATACAAAACACATTTATTTTAGCGTATTTTATATGATAGCATCACAAAGCATAGGTCATCATAACACCATGGTGTGAATTATTCAACATAGTGTTATAATTATGAGAATAACTCTTAATTGACCAAGATTTGAAGTAAATTTCTAAAAACCTTTTTTCTTCGGTATTCTGTTTTAATACAAGTTTAGTAAATATATAATGTTAATATCGTGCGTGCCATACTGTAATTATCAATAAGTTTTACCTGTGATTGGTCATAAGGTCATAATATCCCATACATTTGGGAAAAGGGACCTTATGACTAATCACTTAAATTCAACAACGTTATTTGAGAATTACTCTTAATTGATCAAGATTTGAAGTAAATTTCTAATAACCTTTTTTCTTTAGTTTTCTGTTTTAATACAAGATTAGTAAATAAATAATTTAAATGTCGTGCCATACTGTAATTATCAATAATTTTTGCTCATGGCTGGTCATAAGGTCCCTTTTCTCAAATGTATGGGAGTAAATTTGTTATTTTTACGTAACTTCAATGGTTTATAAATAAAAAAATAAGACTTGTAGAATAATAATGACACTTTTGTGATACTTGTGTAGACTGATTAAATATGATTTAGAACTCACTATACGAAAATTGTGAATATTATAGGGATCATGAAAAATATAATAAAAATGACATTTTAATAAAAATAAAAATATTTCGTTAACTATGTGATTGTATTTCTATCCCAAAATGTAAATTCAAATATCTTCAACTACATTATATACAATGATTCAGATTACAATATATTAAAGAACAGGCCGATTTTTTTTTTAAATTTCGTTCTCATTAGCGACTTCCTCTAATCAAAGGCTGATTTTTCACGACCTGGAAGTCACATTAAAAAACCATTACTGATTTCCAAAGAAAAACAGCTTGAGATACATAATCAATCGTCATCTTCATAACTTCCATAATTTGTTTTATTTCTGTTTTTTACCTTTTTTGTTTTTAGTTTGTGTTTATTGTTATTTTTCATTTATTTTTTATTTCTTTAATTTTTTTGTTTTTATTTTGTATTATTTACTTTATTTGTTTTTAGTTTGTGTTGATTGTTATTTATTGTTTTTATCTTTAATTTTTTTAGTATATGTTGTTTAGGTATTTTTTAAAAACAAATTAAAGTAAAAAAGCAGAAAATACCTAATCATCACAAACTGAAAACAAATATAAGGTAAAAAAACAAATAAAAGAAAAAATAGCAATCAACGCAAACTTAACTACTAATACAAATACTAATACAAATACGAATAAAAATAAAATAAATAAGCAAACAAACAAAAAATACCTAATCAGCAGAAACTAAAAACAAAACTAAGGTATAAAAAAAAAACAAAACAATACAAAAGAAAACAAATAAAAGGTAAAAAAAAAACAAAAAATAACAATCAACACAAACTAAAAACCAAAAGATAGAAAAAATTTAAAATATAACAAAAAAATTAAAAACACCAAATGAAAGAAAACAGTAACTCAAAATTAAAACAAACAAGGTACAAAAAAAACAAATTTAAGATAATAAATATAAAAAGTACCTAATCAACACAAGCTAAAAACAAAAACAGGTAGAAAATACAAAGTAAATCCAGTACATCTAACATAAAAAAGCATAAAATACCTAATCAACACTAACTAAAAACAAGAATAAGATAAAAAAACAAATAAAAGAAGAAAAAAAACAAAAAATAACAATCAACGCAAACTTACAACAAAAATAGGTAAAAAAAAACAATAAAATACAAAAATAACACAAATTAAAGATAAAAAAGACAAAAACACCTAATCCACACAAACTAAAAACAAAAATAAGGTAAAAAAACAAATAAAAGAAAAAAAAAAGAAAAAATTACAATCAACGCAAACTTTAAACAAAAAATGTAAAAAAACCAAAAAAAATAAAACAAGTTAAAGATAAAAAAACACCTAATCCACACAAAGTAAAAACAAAAAAGGTATAAAATACAAAGTAAAACACATTAAAAAAAAAACATGATACCTAATCAACACAAACTAAAAACAAAAAATAAGGTAAAAAAAAAAACAAATAAAAGAAAAAAAATAGCAACCAACGCAAACTTAAAACAAAAAAGGTAAAAAATACAAAGTAAAACAAACCAAAGATAAAAAACAAACAAGAAATACCTAATCAACTCAAACTAAAAACAAATAAGGTAAAAAATACAAAAATAAAACAAATTAAAGTCTTCGGGGAAGACCTATGTTTAGTAGTGAACGTCTTAACGTTGAAATGATAATGATGCTCAAGGCTAAAGACGACGCGATTGAAACTTGACGACGCGACGACGCTCGGCGCACACACATAAACCTCAAACGGTACCTTTTTAAAACGGTTAAGGTTACCGAAAAAAAATTACGGTACCGTTCAATTTCGATACCGTTTCATTTCGGTTGCGCTACCGAAATCATACCGAAACAAACGGTATGACGTCATACCGCTTTAAAACGCTACCTTCATTTTTCGGTTATGCAGTCCCTGGTTCAAACAAATAATTAGTAACGTGAGGATTACGCGTATCGACGCGTAAGTTGTCTAGGCGACTCAACGCGGGAGCGGGGTAACGGTCGCGGGGAGGGAACCGTTGCCGTCTCCCGCGCAGTGCGCTACCTCGCTATCCATAAACGTATATTTTTAAGACATCTTTCAGCTGCTGTTTCTCAACATTTTAGTACTGAAAGATACTGAAAAAACACGTATTTTCTATTTTTCGCTAAAGAATCCACTGTCGAAATTTGGACGGTGGAAAAAAATTCACTCTGTATTATTCATGTTTCGTTTCCAGGCGAAAAGTACCACAGATCTGCTGTCTCTCGTTTGTCCGGTGTATGTTCCAGTCATAGCCCAAACAACTAACTTCTCACTTAAAATATCTCGTTACATAGTTTTTATTTCATAAAAATATAAATGACAAAATATGAGAATAAGGAAAATTTTATTCATAAAAACTAATCATTTAAATAATAACGCAGTAATCACACGAAGAATGCGCCCAGTACCTCTAGCACAACTGTGACACGCGACTCTTTCTCGCGCGAGATATGCTACCCATCTCTTTCCAATCAATATAGTGTGACAGTGACAGGTGATGCTCTGTCGCGCGAGAAACGAAGTCGCGGCTAGTTATGCTAGACGTACAGGTCAGTTTACTTCGTCTAATTAGAAAATCCTACTTTAGCAAACTGACTTGTAGTGGAGTGGGATTATTTGCAGTGAACGAGACAGATGGAGATAAATCATTTACTCCAAACCTGTATCATCGGATAATGACCACGATCCTGAGGCCGGCCTTAGACAGTCTGAATCCGAATCTGAATTCATACTCTGAATTCAGAGTCTGAATTCCGGAGCCCGGCCTTACACAGTTTGAATCCGAATCTGAATAATCTGAAAAAAATCAGAATGTGTGTGGATAATAGTTAAATTGTATGCAATTCCGTGCGTTCGAATTAATAATATGAATTCAGATTCGGATTCAGACTGTAAGGCCGGCCTCAGTCACGAAGTGCCTAACGACGAGAGAGAGAGAGAGAGAGATAGAGAAAGAGAAACTTGTTTGTGTGTGAGATGTAAACTGGCTGGCTGGCGGCAACTGGAAGAGAATGTCTGAGCACCGTGCTAGTGGCGCACTCTTAGAGAGACCTATGTGAGACAAGTTGATGATGATCTGGGGTAGAATTTGGGTTATTTACACGACGAACGTTATACAGAAACATGGATGTTCCTTGGGATTCTGGAAATGGATATTATTGTGAATGGATTTTTTGTTATATGCATCTATAGTAATAATCCATACCAGGAATCGCATGTTTCTGTATATAGTTAGAAGGCAAGTCATACATCCCAAACTGCACCCAAGTTCCGAATTCTAATGATGATTTACGTGTAGAGGTATCAGTAGCGTGGCGTTCGAAGAACTCGATTCCTACCGGCTTGCCTAATATCAGGCATTCGAGCACCTTACTCTACTGCTGTTATGAAAAATGTTCGCCAAATCTGCACCGGCTTGCCCGAGGACATCTTTTACGCCACGCCACTGAGAGGTATTCCACTAACTTTTTCATACTCAATCTTTCGGCAACTCTGCTGTCCAACAAGGGTTCTCTGGAAGATAATGCCTTTCACACTTTCGCAATCACGTCGGGATAGTACGGCAAGTGCCGTATGTGTGTAGCCCGTACACGCTACGAGCGTAGCGCCCGCGGCGCGGGTTCCCGGTGTTGAAAGTGTTAAGCGATTCGATTGGTCCCTAAAGTAAACTTTTTCTCTGTTTGCTTTTTCTTTCTGTGGTGCACAATAACGAATATATTATTACTTTAATTATCTATTATAGTACAGCACTAGAGTAGCAGGGTGGAGTGACATGGAAACAATTTTCAATTAGACAGACAGAGGCGTAGCGGGGGTGGTGTGGGCAGGGCACAAAAATAAAGTCCCCCCGAATATCATATCCGCTTACCTACTGATGTGCAAGTTGCGGTAACTTTCCAAAAAATGTTTTTAATATAACTTAAAATCATCTGAAAAGTCTTATTAGATTTATTTAAGTTATATCAAAAAAATTTTTTGGTTAGTTTCCGCAACTTGCACATAAGTATACCTATCTGTGTGTGCTGGGGCCCGTTTCACGAAGCTACAAGTTACAAGCGGAAGTCTCTTTCTATCAAAAGGTATTGAAAAGAGACTTCCGCTTGTAATTTGTAACTTGTAGCTTCGTGAAACGGGCCCCTGCTCGCAAAGGAAAAAACTAGTTGATGTGTGCGTGCGGCTCGTACGTACAAGCAGCCGGCGCATTCGAAATGGCTTCAGTTCTCTGTTGGCGAGCCTCCGTCCGGCTATTTATTTTAAGGTCCTTGGTGTCCACTAATACTTATTAGGAGTCATCCACAAAGTACGTCACACCATTTTTTAGACTTTTAGACTCCCCCATGTCACACTTTATCGTAACATATTTGACCTTACATATTTTATTTTATTTTATTTATTTATAGGTTTGCCAACAGATACAACACCAAAATGATTATAGATAGAATGAATACATAGCATGCATGAGTGTTTATCCACTTATAGGCAAACACAGCATGCGATTTTTATAAGCCAGCTATACAAAGTGAGAGACGCACTATATAGTATAATAACACTGATGCGTATAAAACTAATTAAATCTAAATAACTAATTTGTAAAGTCTAAGAAATTGCATTTCTGGAGGAAGTTTCTAAATTTGTACAGAGTCATTGACAAAAGATCCACTCTAGTAGCCTTATATAAATTATTGTGCTGCTTGCAAATTCTTGGAATGACACCGTGCGATCCTAGGTTTGTTCTATAGCTGTTGACTGCAAAAGGACGGAAATTTACTATACGGGAGTAAGGTTTGGGCACTGAGTAACTAACTTTACTTAAGAGCTGCGGAGAATCTATTGAACCATTTAAAATTTTGTAAAGTAAGACTTGATCGGAAATCCATCGACGATTTTCCAAGGATGGTATACGGAAAAAATTTAGTCTCTCCTTATAGGTTGCTAGGGAAGGAAGTTTCTTTTGATGAATGGATAGATAATACAGAAAACGCTTTTGGACCCTTTCAATTCTGTCATGGTGGCATCTATATTGGGGGTTCCAGACATTGGAACAGTATTCTAAGAGACTCCTAACCAAAGAAACATATGCAGTTATCAGAGCTGTTTTGCCTTTGAATACCTTTCCATTACGCCAAACGAAACCTAACAACTTGTATGCCTTTTTAACAATCTCGTCTATGTGAGTAGTAAATGACAGATGGCTGTCGAATAGAACACCAAGATCCCTGATTACGGAAACTTCATCTAAGACCACATTATCAATGCTATATGACGTTGCTAAGGGGTTACGTTTTCTGCAGAATTTAATGTGCTTACATTTGCTAATATTCAAAGGTAGTTTATTCCGATCAGACCATTCATGAATACGAGTCAAATCTTCCTGTAGCTGCAATGAGTCAGATGGAGTATTTATAACTTTGAAGATCTTTAGATCATCCGCAAAAAGAGAACAGTTTGAGTGACGAATTACCTGGGACATGTCATTAATAAAAGCTAGAAATAATGTGGGCCCGATATGAGAGCCCTGCGGTACTCCAGAAGGGGCTTTAAAGCTTCTTGACTCCAGACCGCAAACCACTACATTTTGGGATCTTGAAGTCAAGTAACTTTTAAACCAATCAAGTATTTTACCATGGACCCCGAAGTCATATAGTTTACGAATCAGAATGTTATGATTAACACGATCAAACGCTTTGCCTATATCTGTATAAACAGCATCTACTTGCTGGCCCCTATCCAGCGCTTCAGTCAGCTCTGAGACAAACAATACAAGATTTGAACCTGTTGACTTTTTACCACAAAAACCATGCTGCTCTGGTATAAGAAAGGGTTTCAAGTGACTAATCAAAATAGGATTTATCAACGATTCAAATACCTTACCTAAAATCGATAGGAGGGATATAGGCCTATAATTTTCTATATCATTTGCACTGCCGGTTTTAGGGATGGGTAGGACATTTGCTTTTTTCCAGACTGTAGGGAAAACTCCACTATCAAGTGAGAAGTTATAAATAAAGGAAAGAGGATACGCTAAACTACTAGCACAATTCGCAATGAAAATTGCCGGAATATGATCAGGTCCCGCCCCCTTACGCTTATCCAAAGTTTTAAAGGCGCGCTCAACCATGCTTGGTGTAACTTGTATCCTGCCTAATGTACCATGGAAGACAGAGCTGACAGGCACTGGTGGAAGAGTACTCCCCGAGTCGTTATCTACATAAACCGAAGAAAAGTGGTCAGCAAAAGCGTTACATATTGTAGTAGGCGTTACATATGAAAGAAACATGATGTTTCTTTGTTTGTTTTCAATGCGGGTAAATTACACCACATTTTAAGTACCATATTTGACCTTGTTAGTATAAACAGCAGTAGCGTGGCGTTCAAAGAACTCGATTCCTACCGGCTTGCCTAATATCAGGCATTTGAGCACCTTATTCTACAGCTCTTAAGGAAAATGTACGCCAAATCTGCACCGGCTTGCCCGAGGATATCTTTTACGCCACTGATAGGCTGTCACATTTGGCTAGACCCCCCCCCCCCCCCCCCCATGGGTGTGACGTACTATATGGATGACCCTTTATGTGCTGATGATGTGAAAGTATTGGAATGGAAAGAGCGTACCGGTATAGCAGTGCCCGTGGTGTCCTCTATCGTAGACACGGCGTAGGCGATGTCCAGGGTCTCCTCGGAGACGTCTGGCGGCGAGAGCACCTGGAGGTGGCCCTGGCTGTTGAAGGTGCCGAGGTCCGCGAGGTTGGCCAGGTCGCCGCTGTCGATGCTGTTGGAACAGAAAATAGGTAGTGTATTTTATGTGCAAGATTGAAAGTTGAAGGTTCTCAAAATTTCCCTGCTGTACGATTTTCTGCACTTCTTTGAGCTTCTTTCTTCTCATCATTCATCATCTTTTAGCTTTGAGAGAAAGCCATCTCTGGCCGGGGGTTTGAAACAAAACTAATTTTTACTATAATTCTGACCCTCCTCTAAAATTTCTGGCCTGCCATGAAAAAGTATAAGCCCACCAATGATCATATTCATGGCCTTTGCTTTTCTAATTTAGAATTTCAGATAGAAAAATGACTAAAGAGCTACAGAGCCTGATATAATATAGTAAGTACAGGATTTTTCCCACGGTATCATCATACAACTCAGTATAAAAGAATAAAAATTGTCTCTTGTTGTTGACAGAATAAACCAATGACGGAAATATCTTCCAATAATTTTGATAACTGCTCTGATATAATTTAAGTTATCTTTAATCAACACCGGTTGATAGCTAACAACAGTTAAACATGTGGTATTTTATCTATACATAAATCACTTCTAGTTGTTCCCTTTTAGCGGACCTGTCTCACTCCCCCATTTGGTTGCGCGGTTAAATCTTGCTGCATGGAATGGGAAAAATGAGCATGCATTATGCGATAGAGAGAGACAGTCGAATGCAGGTCAACTCCATCCGTTCATCCGATGCAAACGGCAGTTTAGTTAAGAAGAGAGACTTCTGTACATAGTACATTCAGCATCAAAAGTAGCTAGCTTTTGATATTTTTAAATTTCAAGCTACTTTTGACTGTAGGTACTAATTCTTATTCTGTGCTTTGGTTTGGTTAAAGTATGTCTGGAAGAGATTGCTTATGACAGCAGATAGCAATATGCTGCTATTGTGTTGGTACGCAATAAAGAAGATTGTATGTGTCGGAAATAAACTTTAAAGCCTTAGCACCAATGTTACAGTAGGCTGCCAATATAGGAAACATTTACTCCAACATGAGCAGTATGTTATACAGGGTGGGAGGGACTATACCGACAAACTTTAACTATAGATTCTAACAACTATTAGGAGTAAAAAATGTTTTGTGATGTATAGTCGAAAAACGCTTACTTTCCGAGATATTCATTATTTTGTAAATGAAAACTCCCAAATGTAACAAGCCCTAATAAATTTGACTAAGATACCTTTACTATTTTTTTAAAATCCTTTAACTAAACAGGAATTAACCTTCGCAGTATCTGATGGTAAGCGACTATGAGGCTAAATAATTGACCTTTCGTTTCCATTTTAGCTTTTTTTTTCTTTTTGATAACTTTTCAGCCAGTAAGGACATGTTTATAACGAGGGGCTTAATTTACTGATTTATTTTGTTCCATAAGACTATTAATGTAAAATGACAATATTCGACCCATGTTGATAGAACATTATTTACTCGTCACACCACCAGGAATTCATGGCTAAAGTATGTCAGTATAGTCCCTCCCACCCTGTATTTTTCAAGTATAGTAGAACAGTACTAAAAAGATTTACCCTTAATATGAATTTAGGTGGAGATGTAATTTGGTCCACGGATTTTGTAAAGATATTTGTAAGTTATACAAAGTTGATTTATGCTCAAGTTTGAAAAGATAGTGCCTTTACCTTGTGTTTGAAGAACATATACAAGCCTAGACCTAAGACGATGAATATAACGAAGCAGACCACCAAGAACAGCGGGATGATCTCCCAGTTGTTGATACCGATACATATATCGTCAACTGTAGGCTCAATTAGCGTAAGGGACATTGTTTTGCCTGTCCCTTACCCTAATTGAGCCTACGGTCGACGATATATTGGTGCAAGGATAGGATGAGTGGCAAGAAGTATTGATAAAATCAGTCTTGGTCTCGATACCACTACCACCTTTATTCCTTTAAAAACTCACTCTCATCACTATTCTTTGATAACTACTACCGGTAGTTCCCTGTTGCAGAAACAGATGTGCACTTTCTGGCTTACGAAGGGTGAAGAGCCCGCAAATGTCTATACAAAATAATAAGTTAATCTTGTGATTTGGTTTACCTGTATAATGGGTTTAGGTTGTCTGGCAAATACTCTTCGAATTCGGCCATGTTGCTTGCCTCCTGTTTAAGCATCGTGCCTTTTTGTTTCTAATTTCTATACTTATGTTATACAATAAGCTTCAGTAGATACATAAATGTGATATTAGATGCTTAGAGCGAATATTTTAGAAAATTACAAGACAGGAATTTATGACGAAATCGTGTAATTCGACTTATTCCTTGTACACTGAATAAGGCTCGAGTATGATTTATTAAGCTTAAAATAAAGTTAAAACTAACTACGATGCGTTATTTAACTCGTAATCAACAAATTTAAACAATAATAAACAGTTCACTTCAAAGAAACTTCAAGTACAGCGATGTCAAAGCAACGTGTTCGGCATCGGCAAGCCAAGCCGCAAGCCGCAACACAGGAGGATGGTGAAGTGAAGGAGGGGAGGGGGAGAGGAGAGGAAAGTAAAGTTGATTGAACAAAGAACGAACCGAAAACAGAGTTGTTTTAAGCTTTTACTACACTGTACCACAATTGTGCATAGCTGATTTTTATTGGAAAACTTACGATTTGTATAACGTTAAAATTATGTTTGAAATATTTAATGTAGTATTGAATTGAAATAATAAAAAACATTACTTTATGTTCGGGAAATGGAAGCTAGCTTTACGGCAGCTTTTTAAACGGTACGTGGAACGGTCCACAATTGTTATATCGCCTCTAGAGTCTGGCTAATGAAAGATGAGACTAAAAAATAGCGGCAAATTTAAAAAAACAACGGGTTGCAACACTGTTTATAGGGTGACAAAAACGGTAATGATACTTGAGCCGATTTTTGAGTTGTTGTCACCTTTTTAATTCTTCCGATTTTAGTGAAAATTGGTAAGTACATAGCTTTTATTAGAGTGTTAGTGTTTATTTATGATATATATTTACTCCCCACATTAGCCACGGAAAGAAAAGCAAAAACAATTCAGTAAGTATTTTCGGAAACTGTTACTTTCTTATGTTGCATATTGAGTATCAAAATCACCACAGCATACTATCCTCAGAAATCTAATGACGTTTGACACATTTGACGTTTGTATAATGTCGGCATTTAAAAAGTTTGGAATAAATGTCAGTCTCATCTTTCATTAGCCAGACTCTAGTGACTGCAATACGGCCACATCTCATTTTTTTTTGAGATTATTGTTAATTACTGTCACTTACTTAACTCTCACAACTTTGACACGCGATTTCTCAAAATTTTGGCATTTTGAGATGTGGCTGTATTGCAGTCACTAGACGATATATCGCGGATCGCGCTTGTCAGCTGTCTGTTGCCAATTTAGCAGTTTCAGTGCTAAATTTAGCATAATTTGGACTGGCTTAGCAGATTTTTTTTACATTTAGCAGTTAGCATAATTTTGTAAATAATAGAAATGTTACCTGTTGGTGACAAACACGCAGATAAATGGTAAATTTAGAAACATACAAGTTGGTGATGACATAAGTTTGTAAAATAACCTTCGATTCGATTGCATGGTTGCCAATAATATAACTTTAACTGTCTATGTCGTCATAAACATGTAATGAAAGCTTAATTTTTTTTAAATCCATTTTACTATGATTGTTGTATGCTGCAGTAAAAAAGTTAATTTGATTGTACTATAAAAAAAATGACGATTAACATGACGGCGCATTGCGCCTCTTTGATGCTATTTTGGAACGAGATTGACAAGCTGTCATTCTGGCAAAGCGTCGTATCGTTGGTTTGCTGTTTACGGATGACTTTTTCGTACGTCAACGGAAACGCACCACGAATCCAAGCGACGAATTGCCTCTGTTCCTGTTTCTCGGCTGCCAAATCCTCACGAAGCTATGGCTAACCCTGACATCGGCGGTGATCCGCCTTCATCAGAAGTGGTGAACAAATCTACGCCCCATGAAAATAGTGTCAATATCGTTGTTGATTATCATGGAAACGCAACGCCCGTGCGCTGGTAGCGGCAATACCACCAGCGGCAAGAACTAGCGACCAGTCGTATGCAGCACGGCCACAGACCAGAAGAGCACGGCTATTACAATTACCCCGACGTTGCATTGTTGATTTTATTGCCTAAGAATGTGTCAAAACTCGAAACGAAATAAACCACTTCAGGATGGTCTACGCTTGTGGAATATGATTGCATTTCAGACTAAAAATGCCACAGGAAGTTGTATAGAAGTTCGTTTGTATCAGATTACGATAAAATTACGGGTTGAGGCACCGAGTTCAAACGTGCATGCCAATACTGCGGAAGCTTAGCTGGTTACAACTTCATGTTTCGTTTTTTTTTTCAGATTAGACGCGAGGTGTTTAATCGGAATCTGAAGGCACGGCAGTGCCCCTGCCAAGTCGAGCAATGCACAGCCGTATCATTATTTATTTACAAGCTTTTATTTACTTAGTTTCACCTGTCCCGGTGTCTGTGTATCTGCGTGTCTATGATCAAGTCTCGCAAGTTAAATTTGACCTACTTTGCGGTTTCCGATTGAGCTGAAAATTTGCTAGGATATTTAAATTAGATGACAATACAATATTATTATAACGTGAAGCTGATGTGATGAGGGATTCGTATGGTAGCCGTATACCTAGTAATCTAAATTACACAAGATACATTCAGCGTGTTTGGGTTCATTGGATCGGTTTGGACGTGCAGTTTGGGAGTATACAGGGGGGTACAGTTGGCAGTAAAAGCTTGTTTCAAAAAATTAAACATTTTATGACAGAAATATATTTTCTCAGCTTCAGGCTACTTTCGCACCCTCTGCATCTTTGTTTTTGATAAAAATTAAAATAACTGAATGTTTCAGAAAATCAAGCCGGTTTTAAGCGATCTCAAACGGCAAATGCTAGAATTGCGGGTAAATGTCATTGGTATGGAATTCTCGGACATCGGCTAGCTGAATGAAGAAAGCGGCGCATGATTTCTTCGGCGATGCGTAAACAGTTCCCACACATACTGCAGAGAGGACTTTGACTATTATTTGCTAGATTTGCGGTTATCCAGGAAAGAAAGAGGTGAAACTTTTCGAACAACAATTGTAGAGGTATACCTGGAGAATGTCACCCGGTGAGTCAGTTACTTTTCTACACGATAGGTGGGACATATGATTATTAAAGGAAGCTTTTTTTAGTAAATGCCCAAGTACTGTGCGCAAAACTTCCGTTTATATTGCTTAGTTTCATGTTGTACCGAAATTATGTCATGCTAGCACAGCTTAACTGACCGAGCGAGTGCAGGGCTGTGAGATAAACAGAATTTAGATGGAGTCGTCGGGTAAGGCTTGTTCGAGAGACGGTGTCGTCCGGTCCATGCCTGAAGGGCTGGTCGAAGGGACACACCGTGCAGGTTAGAGTTGTTCGAGAGAGGGTGTCGTCCGGTCCATGCCTGAAGGGCTGGTCGAAGGGACACACCGTGCAGGTTAACTCGACACGAGACAGTATCGTTGGGGACATACTGGTCGAGTTGTGAGTGCTTTGGTTGTCAGACTGTTGGAGAAAGATGCTGTCCAGTCCATGCGTGGTCGGAAGGATGCACGCTTTCTATCGCCTTACAATATTAGTCGTAGCTACACACTACGATCCGAAAGATCACTGTTTTATGTAATACGTGGCAAACGAGCAGCCATCGTCGCCCACAAATATCTGCAACACCAGAAGAGTAGCCTATACGTTGCCAATCTTTAAGTGCCCCGTTTACCCGCTTTTTAAAGTAGCTCATGATATTTTGTGTAAAATTGGGAATTTAAATAGGACTTTACGCATAAATGCTAGCCCTTTTCAACAAGAAAACAATTCGTTGATATTATTTTAACTCGTACGCTATTTTTTTTCAAAATGTCCCTTACTACTAATTTGTGCCGAACAGTAACTTCGCAACTGTAACCTTTCCAGCGATTCTCTCCATGTTTGAACTCGAGAAGTGTTTTATTCTTCGGTCTAATTCTCTGTTAAAATTTCAAGAATATGGAACAGATGCTAGTCAAGGTTTGCCGAACAAGCAAACACAAGTGTTTAAATGTCTGGGTGGTCTGTTTATTAATATTATCGAATGTAATTAAAGCTAAACAGGGATGAGTTCAAGAGTAGGTAATTTTATGATACTGGGTGAATATTTGACAATTATTTATTTTGTTAGAAACGTTCGTGATAACGTCATGCTATTGCAACTCAAGTTCTCGTGTTCTCTAGATTAGAGGTTAATATAACGATTTGCAATAAAGGCACGTGTCATAAAACATGTTTTGTCTAAAAATATAGTTGTAAAAACATGTTAAGAATGATGATAAAGCGTGAGGAGAACGACGATTGCTGAGATTTCGATAACGCTTTGGTGAGAATAACGAGCCTTGACAATTTATGTCATTAACGCAAGAAATAGATAATAGTAAAATCATTTGTCCGTATTGTTTGTCCGTCATTTTAGTTACGATTTTGCCTTAGCTTAAAAAAATACTACTTTATTGGTGATTTTGGTATACTATAAAGGTCATATATAACATGGATAAAGACATTTGGTCGAGCACCCTGTGGCGAACTATCACCGTTTAGGAGGGCCGTTCATCAAATCAAGAATTCACTATTGTGGAAGTTAATTTTTTTTTCTTGGGTTATCGAAGCCGCTCTCTTCACGCCTGCATGCAAACCTCCACTCGTTTTGATGTTTTTCAAGGAGAACAATTCACCGGTTAGAAATTACTTGTTTTTTTTGTCGCAGTCAAAGTTTTTTTGCGCGAAGATTGTTGAATCCCGAGGTACATTCAAGTTAATCTGATTATTTATCACTAAATTTAATCAAAATAAATAAATGACTGCCTCAGGTCAGCCTTTCCGCTTCCACAGGTCGGTTACCAAAAATGCTGTTATTGACAGTATTATTTACATAATTATTGTGATGGAATAGTGTGCCCTATTCTGAATAAAAGTCATTACGCTGGGCAGTGTTGCTAAGGAGAATGATGGTCAGAAAGAAAAAAAAACATGTAATGTGCATGATTGCGCTTAAATAAACTCCGAACTAGAATGTCAGTAAATTGTTACTAATTTATTATAACATGAAACACTTTGGTCATAATTTAAATTAATGTTCATGGAGTAATGATGAAAAATAAGAATTAAGAGAATCGTGATACGTGTGAGGGGTGACGCACAAATGTTGATACATTTTTGAGACAAAAACGTTCTTCTTAGTTGAGCATTCACGAGCGCATAAAGAACGGCGAACGGATAGTCGGGAATAACATTTCTCCTGCCGCTAATAATATTTTCATTTAAAGAAATACGAAATAACCGAAGTTCAGATGAATGATTATTTGGGACAATTGTTTGCTTCATGATTTGAATCAATTAGTGTGTATGTAAGTACTAAAAACTTATTCCTGGTCTGTGAAACCCACGTTTTATAGAATTATTTTAAACACTTCTTTGTTTAGCGAATAATCCCTTAAAATCAAAACCAGCCGTGTTGTGGCATGAGAAATATTGCGATTTTGGGTTGATTTTGTTGTTATTTTTTTAATCGTACAAAATGTTTTTTTTTTTGAGTAAATTCACCCACAAGAACGATCAGTGTTAAATCGAATCACATTAATTGTAACTTTCTGTTATTACTTGATCGCAAAGTAAGCTTTTTCATCGTTTTAAATTTTCAACCTAGTGCAGCATTGTTTAGTCAGATAATAACTGTTACGAGTCGACAAACATGACCGGTTCGTGCCATATCTTGATACACGCACGAGAGAGCCAGGGTTCAGGGTTATGAAGGGCTGGTGGAAATCTCTAAAAAGTTTAATGTAGTGAGTAGAAAACCGTGACGGCGTAGGAAAAAGAAGTTAAAAACACCTTAATACACGAACTAATTGTGATACGTTAACTGTAATTTAGAAGGAGTCATCAGGTTATGCAAAGGTTGTCAAAACGAGAATGTCGTGCCGGGCCATGCTGCCGTGCGCGGCAGCTGGTTGGAAGGGACACATTCGTTTGGAGTGTCCACTGGTCGAAAGGACACACCTGTCCGGTCCAAGCTGATGAGGCCGTATCGTCCGGGCCAGACCCTACGGGGTTGATTGAGGGGACATACGAGTGCTTCCTTGAGATATTGATGATGCAACTGCGGTTGGTGTTACGGTTAGGTTACAATGATAACGACGCTATCACGTCAGCAACAGCTAACACTTTGTCAGGGTGGACGAGCGAGATTTTCAGCAAGTAGGATTGCTGATTCTTGTTCGATTGATTGTGTGATTGTTACAGGTCTGCAATCTAAAGCGCCCGAGGACGGTCGCATGTCAGTCTGGCCGTGACGGCGCATTGCGCCTCTTTGATGCTATTTTGGAACGAGATTGACAAGCTGTCATTCTGGCAAAGCGTCGTATCGTTGGTTTGCTGTTTACGGATGACTTTTTCGTACGTCAACGGAAACGCACCACGAATCCAAGCGACGAATTGCCTCTGTTCCTGTTTCTCGGCTGCCAAATCCTCACGAAGCTATGGCTAACCCTGACATCGGCGGTGATCCGCCTTCACATTTGACATTCTTAATTTTACTACTTATCTTTAGCAATTTTTTTGCTGAAAGTTTAATATGGGCCACAAAAAAGAGTATTGTAAAGCTGTAATAATCACAATACGTTAAATTTGAAAGAAGAATGCTTTTTTTTAGTTAGCTCATTTTTTAACAGAATTTATCAAGTTTTAGCATATTTTTAGTAGATTTTCAGCAAAATTTTAGCATTGAATGAAATTTAGAGTTGGCAACACTTGTCACTGTCAGTGTCAAATATGACGTAGGTAACGTGTGGGTAACGTTAACGTTATAAACAAACACGCGTGTTGTTTTCTTATTTCTCCAAATTTCAATTAAATTTCGTATCAAAACTAATGTCCGATTCCTCCGACGATGAAGACCTATCGAGGTTTCGGGAGGCCGTGGACTCGTCTTTTACTAAACTCATCAATGAATCCCGCGGGGTCACCCAAAAAGGTAGGCTATTTATCTGTAGTGAGCTATCTTTATATAAAATAAAACCGTTTAAAAAAAGGATGAGCGCACCTCGGCCAAAACTCACACTGTGCCCTCGTGTGTAAAAAAATTCTTGGCCAAAAAAATTTTTATTTATTTGAACTTTTATTTGTTTTTTTTCCTTTTTGGCTGAGGCTCGGCATCTCTCGCAAGCCCCTTCTAGAGGCTCTGCGACGTTCCAGGGGATCGCGATTAGAGATGCGACGGATATCTGGTCACTATCCGGTATCCGGCCTATCCGGTCACATTTTACTATCCGGCCGAGTACCGGATAGTTGCGTAGTATCCGGCCGGATACCGGATAGTTATTTAGTACCTAATATAAGAAGAAATTTGAGTAACGCAAATATCAAACTATGAAATACTATGACAATCGTAAAAAAACTACAATGTGCCGCCGTTCAATGCGCACAATGTGAATTAAGTTCATTTTTCTATCAAAAATTGCCTACAATATGCCTACAACTAGAAACACGTTGCAACCTGCATTGTCCATCGCGCCCGCGCAGTTTAATTTACTCCATTTACCTAGGTATTTTAGGTAAAAAAGTTTTGGCTGGTATCCTGTATCCAGCCAAACCACTATCTGTTGCCACGATCCACACTTTGAAAAACACTGTGTTAGAGGATAATGATTTTGGTCTGTTATTTCCAGAGGAAAAAAAGCCTCATTCAGAGAGATATCTGGAGACATCCAGCCATTATAATGATGTGAAAGTGCCAGAGAAAATGCAGAGGCAAATCGGAGTGAAGATTTCCAAAATCATTGAAAAAAATGTTGAATTTGTGGACATGGATGTAAACGCAGTGAAGTAAGTATTTTTAAATGACAAAATTCAATTATTGTAATGGGTTAAATGTCTTTGTTTTTATGGTTAATGACTAGGGTTTGGACCGTCAAATGCCAATGACATAAGGAACAGGACTAATGGAGTAGCAATCAATGTCACATTTTTTTACTGAGTTATTGTTAAGTCAGTTTGAGATACAAAATTATTCCAAAATGATGCTGATGCAAATAATGATGACATGTTTAGTCTAGTGAGTGATACCGCCTACGAAGCTAGAGGTCCCGGGTTCAAATCCTGGTAAGGGCAAATATTTGTGTGGTGAGCATGAGTACTTGTTCCTGAGTCATGGGATTTCTATCTATTTAAGTGTGTATTTATCTATATAAGTATGTATATTGTCGTCTAGTATCCATAATAAAAGCATTGCTTAGTTTGAGACTAGATTTGTGTAAGATGTCCGGAAATATTGATTATTTAATTATTTATTTACATATAATGCTTCCAGAAAACGAAAAATCAAAGGTGGAGTGAGGCTGTTCTCCAACTCTGAGGACTACCTATCCCCCGAGGCTGCGGTGGACACATACGCCGAGACACACAACGCTCAGTACAAGAGAAAACAGAAGCGTAGGCAGGTTGAAGAAGACCAACAAATTGATGAAAATGGTATGATTATTTCAAGCTGTTATTCGCAAAAAAAATAACTTCCCTGATGACTCGTATCAGGCAAAGTCCCAATAGTATACTAAAGGCATTAGCAGAGAGATATGACTGTCATTTGTTTAAATTTTGGGTTGGGCAGATTAAAAGTGTAGCCCAGTATATAATTTAATAAAAAATAAATAGTTTTAATGATTTAGTGCTAAGTTACCTACTAATGTAATTGTAAGACCTACTAACACGTTATGGATATGTAAATTGTCCGAAATAAAGACTAATAATAATAATTTCGCTCATTCCCAAAATACCGCATTCCTAAAATACCAGATTCTCGATATATCACATTTTTCGTATACCAGATTCCCAAAATAATACAACCACCAAAATTATTTAGATCCTTGAGTAACTTACGATTTTATAATCTAGTGTAACGGGAATGTGATAAGATAGGAATCTGATAAATCGAGAATTTGGTATTGTGAAAAATATGGTATTTTCGGAATGCTGTATTTTGGACATGAGCGGCGCTTTCCTATGGCGCACACACCCTGAACGCATATGGATGTGGGTTGTATTTGCCAATGTCCAAGTTTGGAATCAGACTCGCAAGGAGAATGTTTGGTCTAGGAATAATTTTGATTTTTGTGGTACAAAGGGTTAAAAATCCACTTTAACGACCTCTATTTTGGTTGAAATGTTCTAAAACATAGTCTCAAAAGCCACACAGAAAAAGTTGTGTATGTTACGAAAGGACGAAACAATCGTGTTTTCTCTCTCACGTCTCTATGTAGTTAATCCGCCGCTCTATAGGCATCTAGTTTCAGAATATACTGTTTTTAAACATAATAGTAACTAATTTGAAGAAATCAGTGTTTACTGTTTTGTTATTTCTGAGTTGCATCTTTTTCAGAAAAAATCGCATCAGTAGCTGTTAGTGGGGACTATGTGTTATCTAAAGAAGAAACAAAATGCTGGAAGTCCAGGAGAAAAGAGAAACTATTCAAATATAAGTCTCAAAAGAACAGTAAAATTTTAACTGCCATTGAATAAGTTGCTAGAATATACGTGGATAGAAAATAAAACAAACAAATGTAATTATTTTTTTTATTTCTATTTACAATAATACTTATTAATTAACAAATAAATATGTACAAAAGTCAGTATCACAATAGTAACTGCTTCTTTTTTTTACATTAAAATAATTAATGCGAGTTTTCTTTTTTTTAAACTACGAGCTTCAACATTCATATTTGAAATCATTAAACTCGTTCAAAAACTAAACTCTACGACTCTACGTCTTTGTCTATGACTCCTGGAAAATGTGAAACCATAGACAACTTGCAAAGCACGGTGTTCAGCAGCTACCTACATCTATGGCATGATTTCTGGCAAGAGCAGGTTTGTTAAGAGGATTCAGACGTTAGAAATGCTCATTGATCTAGGCTATTATCTCTAAGAGTACGTCGACTGTGAAACGTGACTTCAAATTGCCAAAATTTAAACTAAAATCGGCTTGTTTCTACTTATTTTCCACTACACACAAAAATACCAAATATTAGCTCCGTCAGCGCCTGTAACTCATACAAAACTGTCGTAAACTTTAATCGGTTGGCTTGTGTTACCAATACTTATCTTAAATTCGATTGGAAACATTTAAAATTTTCTAAAGCCTATTAACTATATCATTACTTCACATGACCGGAACAGAACGAACATTTATAAACATTATCCGACGGTTATATTCCTACGTCGCTTTCGTGTTGGTTCACAACAATCTTGATACTTAGATACATTGTCCTATAATGTTGTATGAGATTCAAATTTCTTCCATTTCGCTTTTTCATTCACTCAAATTAATCGACAAAACCAGTCATCATTATCAGCCTCTGAAAACATTCTGAACTGATATATCAAGCAATCACGACTCTTTAACAAATGTAACAAAATTGAACCTTAACACACAGGCACAAGGTTCGTTTTACAATACACTCCATCGAGATACCATAGACAAGACTACAGTCTGCTAGAGTCGTGTGCGTGTGAAGAGCCGTTTCGCGGCAGCTCGTCGTGGCTGTATGCCCTGTTGTCCAAGCCTATGGGTTTGTCCGTTGGCTGTGCGGGCTCGTCGGGTTTCTCCACTGCGCCGTCCATGAAGAACATTGTAAGGAAGAATAGGATGCTGCCTGTGGGACAAAAAACGTTGTTTTAGAATATTGATACATGTCATCAAGTCTCTATTCTAGTCCGACCCACATTCTAAAGGGGATCGGGACTGGCGATCTGGTTCGACCCCAGGCGCCCCCCCCCAAGGTGGCCCGGCCAGCGACCTGGTTCGACCCCAGGGAACGCCACGGCCCTCACCTGGTTCGACTTTTGCCACGCCCAATAAGGGCTGCAAGTTTGTCAGGTTTCAGAAAAAATATCAAGTCTGTTTTTCCATTTACACACTTACGGCACAGAATATAAATAGAGCAGTATGGAAGCTACGCTCCATTAGAGCGTTAGGGTTGTTTAAAATGAAAAGATCGCGGGCTGTCTGGGCGCGCGCACGTAACAAACGCAAAGCGCGACCACTCGCCTCCATGCGTCACTCGCGACTGACGGCACCGCGAGGTTCCCTTAGGGGCCTTGTAAAAGCGCGCGTCTATGTGTGCGTGCGTTTCGATCGTTTTGTTTGTAGCTTCCTTACTGCTTTAGCTTATATGTATTCTGTGCTTACGGGAACAAAAATATCTGATTTACGACCCTATTGTCAGGAGCACAAAAGCGTGTTCAAATATTTTTGTTCTCTTATATGTGTAAGATGTAAATGAACTCGACTGTACTATCAAGGAACCTTTAACTCTTTGTATACCGATCATTATGATAGCCTTGCGTCTAGGGAATGCAAACCGGTTAACCGGTTAACCGAAACACCGGTTAACCGCCTGTATTTGGCAACGGTTAAAAACCGGTTATCGAGCCCAGAAACCGGTTTTTAACCGAAATGTAAAAAACTGTAGTAAATTGACTAAAATTCTGTAATTTTACCTTATTTCTTTCCAATTACTCATTTGTTTTACTCTGCGAGTTCATAAACCTTTAAAAATCAATCACATTGGTACTTTTACTATGTTCCTTTAAGTTTTTCTGCAGATTGAAGCGATTTGAACATTACACACTAATAAAACTACTTTTATTAATTAACAAACTCTCATCATCTCACTTTCTTCCTTTATGTTTTTTCTTCTTGCCTGTAGTTTTTTTTTATTAGTAAGTGGAGTTTTCTTTAGTCAACAGTCAAGTCAACCTGATTAAATCAATTATTTAACGTCTGATTCGTAACGGATTCGCCAAATTAAGAGTTCTTTTATATATTCCCAAACGTACTTTATTTATAAACACCACCATAGGAAACACCAGAGCCACAAAAGTTTTATACCAAAGACTTGATACTTTGTGGCGAAACCTGCGTAAAACTAATTCCCTCCCTACGCAACCTGTTAACCTATATTACTTATACCATTTCTGAAAGAAAATTTCTTCACTTTCTCTATAAAATGATGGGAATGTAGAACTGTCTGCAAATATCTGGTGTAGCAGGTACTTTAGCAAAGTGATGTTCGCAACCGAGTGTTGGTTAGGTACCATTCGATAAAGCAATATTACGTCAATAATACCATACCTACCACTAATATTATTGATGCGCAAGCGTGTGAAAATGTTTGGAGGTTTAGATGTTTGGATGTTTCTTACTTAATAACGCAGTATCAACTGAATGGATTGAGATGAAATCTAGCATGGAAGTAGATTAGTCCTGGATAAGGATACTTTATATCCTGGTAAGAATTTCCCTTGATATAATAACGGGAATAACGCTGGTAAAAGCTAACAAAAAATAGCTCACAGTTTTAGTTAAATAACACGCTTTTAGTAGTAGGGGTTGAGCTGTAAAGTGCAAGAGAAAATTGAACTTAAAGACTTGATCAACGAAGTCTAGCGGTATTGACACTATTGACATATTGAACGGTATTGGGTTCTGTGGCCAAGGGAGTCGCTATCTATGAGAACACGTGTTACACATGAACCCACCTCGATGCAAATACTTTACAGCTTTGACGATCGAGCGAGAATAGATGCTGTTAGGTTAAAAAAACCTATTAAACCAGAATGATCCAAAAGTCAAAGTAGATGGCAAAATTGAAGGCACTTGCTGGGTGCCCTGGTGGTCGAATACCAGAGGCACTGGGTTCGATTCCTGGTCTGGACCATAGGAGAGCGCTATTTAATTTTTCTATGTATTTTGATTTCTTGGATTTTATGTACCTAACACAAAAATGTGGTGTAATTTACACGCATTAAAAAACTAATAAAAAATATGTTCATTTCATACTGTAAATCTAGGCAGTGAATCCGTTTCAAAACAGGGCTTACTTTTTATTTTCCGTCTGGCCAAATTATCAGTACTGTCAGTAAAGTTCCCATTATTATTGTTTGTTTTTTAAGTTGATTTTGTTTAATAATCGACTAAGCAATATTTTAAAGTAGTTCTTATTATCATACACTCACAAAAACGACAACAATGGACGAAAATAAATTAACCGGTTTTTAACGTTGTTTGTTAATAACCGGTTAAAAAATTTGGCCGGTTATTGCATTCCCTACTTGCGTCAACCAGGATGGCCAGGTTGCCGCGTCAACCAAGATAGGTAGATTGTCGCTGAAAAATATCACTTACTAATTCCGTAGAATCCGGCGTAGAATATGGCCTCCCGGTATCTAGTGGCTTTCGCGATAGGATCAAACGGGTTGCTGCTGAAAAATACCACTTACTAATTCCGTAGAACCCGGCGTAGAAGATCACACTGGCCTCCCTGTATCTAGTGGCGCGATAGCATCAAACGGGTTGCCGCTGAAAAATACCACTTACTAATTCCGTAGAACCCGGCGTAGAAGATCATAATGGCCTCCCGGTAGCCAATGGCCTTGGTGATGGGGTCGACCAGGATAGGCAGGTTGCCACGTCAACCAAGATAGAACCAAGAGATTGTCGCTGAAAAATATCACTTACTAATTCCGTAGAATCCGGCGTAGAAGATCATAATGGCCTCCCGGTAGCCAATGGCCTTGGCGACGGGGTCCACCAGGATGGGCAGGTTGCCGCCGACGTTGTTCATCACGAACAGGAACACGCCCACGGTCGTGGAGCGCACGGACAGCGGGACGATCTCCACGAGGATGGCGAATACGATGCCGAACCACATCTCAGCTGGAAGAGATGTTTGTTTGTTAGAAACTGGTCAAATGAGATAGCCGAGAATTCGTTTAATCAACGGACTCGTCTAGAGATCCCGGGAACGGCACATCTCTACTCGTCATATAGGGAACGTGCACGAACTATAGGTGGCAGCACTAAACGACAAAAGAGACACGGACGGACAATAAAGGAAACTATCGGCCCTGTCAAATCAAGCTGTCAATGTCAATGATAATATGTAAGTGTCAATGTCAAATATAGTAAGTATGTATGTATGTATGTAAACACTTTATTGCACATAAAATCATACAGAAGCAGTACAAAAATCAATGGTTATGTACAAAGGCGAGCTTATCCCTGTAAGGGATCTCTTCCAGCTAACCTTTGAGCAGATGAGAAAGAATAACTAATACCACAGAAGATAGACAAACTAACAAACTTGATTCATTTACTTACACAAAGAAAATAGGGCAAGTTTTGAAGTCGTAGCTACACTGACGTTAATCGTCCTTCAACGCGATAAATTAACGTTATTAACGGCGTTTTCGTCAATGTGGCCCCAGCATGAGAGGGTAAATGATTTAGATTGGCGGCACCAGTTGGCAGCACCGTCGTGCCCGTTCCCTATTTAATCTTGTAAAGTCGAGGACGACGCAAGTGACTATATCGATAAGGCACCTTTTACCGCGGAACGTCATATAATTTCGTAAACACGCGTAAGAGGACATCATAAGTATTTGCATGTTCGTGAGTTCAGTAGGTAGGTACCTATAGTTCAGCTACACATATGCATACACATTGGCGTATAGGGAACGTGCACGACGAAGGTGCTGCCAACCGGTCCCGACAATCTAAATCATATACCCTCTCATGCTGGGGCCACATTGACGAAAACGCCGTTAATAACGTTAATTTATCGCGTTGAAGGACGATTTAACGTCAGTGTAGCTACGACTTACTATATTTGACATTGACACTTACATATTATCATTGACATTGACAGCTTGATTTGACAGGGGCGATAGTTTCCTTTATTGTCCGCCCGTGTCTCTTTCGTCGTTTAGTGCTGCCACCTTCGTGCACGTTCCCTATATATGCGAAGACATTTGTGTGTGGGACCAGAGCCTATAACTATAACCTTATTAATTACATACTCTGCCATTATTAACATGAAATACTTATTTCTAGCATTGAGTTACATCACTGCCGACCTATCCGGATACGATGGACGTGTTTAAGTACCTAGCTCACGCTTATTACCACACTACTTCCTCGGAATGTCTAATGCGACGGAATTTTCTACAATACATAGGTCATTAAAGGTTATTAGGCTTATTTTAGATAATTATCTGTAACACGATCGTTTAATCAGACATTGTTACGTTTTTAATTTTACAGTAAGGAAAATGGGTTTCAGCATTAGCCATTTAGCATGCCTTCGTACCTACAATCGAACTAGGGTTGCCAGATGGTCGGGAATTGGCGAGATTCTCCCGATTTTTTGTATGTCCTCCCGACTTCCGACAAAGAAGAAAATCTCCCGACAAACGACTTCATTTTAAAACTTAGTCCGATACACTCAAGGTGGTCCGGCCAGCGAAAATTTCTGCTCTTTCAGGCTAAAAAAAAATCGCGCGTCGCATCTCCCGACCAAAGTCTCAAAATCCCGACATATTGTTTCCTGCTCCCGATAATAGGGTAATTCAATCTGGCATGGCAACCCTAAATCGAACATTTGTAAACGGATGTCAACTTTATTGCAACGTGTTAAAATCTAGGTATGGGTGGTCAGTTAACAGTGGATTCGTTTGTACGAGTACCTACCATTCTATCAACTGCTGCTTAATCCCATGCGTATTTTGAGAACCAGTTTGTTGTGCGTGTTTTCACGTGTCATAAACGTAACGCATTCTGGCACATCGTTTACGGTGCGTCAATGTCTTTTGTCACAGTACAATAGCAGTAATTTTTCTTCATACAAAAGGTACATCGCGCGCTTGAATGTGTGCGCGCCGTGTACGAACGCACTACAAGCAAAGTTTTAATAATGCGTGCGTAAAGGTGGTTTCCCACCGGCAGGGCGAGACGAGACGCGACGCGGATTGAATTGGAATTTGTATGAAATTTTCAATCCAACCCAATCCAATCGCTAGGAGAGGATTGAAAATTTCATACAAATTTCAATTCAATTTGCGTCGCATCTCGTCTCGCCCTGCCGGTGGAAAACCACCTTAAGAATGCTCCAGTACGGATTGCACTCACACAGTTGGCTATTGCTCGTCTGTGTGAATACGTGTCGTCCGCTCCTAAACGGACGAAGTTGGACTACTTATTCGTCTTTATACTTTGGCTTTGTGTCAGGGCCGGATTTGGAGGTCTGAAGGCCCTGGGACAACGAAGGAGCGAAGGCCCCTTAGGGATCATTCAACAATTACGTGATCACCGGAGGGGGGGGGGGGGGTCGGGTGCTTGTATATACATTGGATTATTTGGGGGGGGGGGGGGGAGCGTCCATGATTACGTCATCATTTTATAACTTGTTAGCTAAAGAAATTCTCTAAAAAATTAAAAAGGTGTAGAACTAGCTAGAAATACTTTTAATTAGAAAAGTAATCAAATTACTTTAGTCATCCATCAGAGAACATTATTGTAAAGCCAATTTAAATTTGAATTTTTCATCCTTAGATGGCTCCTTTCTGTATGACTGGATTAGCTTTATTTCTGTGATTCTTTCACATTTTTTTTATAAAATTAACAAAATGTATTAACACTTTTTATGACGCCGCCTTTTTGCTGTCGTGTGATACTGGATTAAAACAAAAGATTACGCTGTGATCACATAGGGGGGGGGGGGGGGGGGTTAAAAAAACGGCCAAAAATGATCACGTAATTGTTGAACGATCAACGGACTAGTCGAGGCCTACTACTACTAGGTAGGTAGGTAGGTTACTTATTAGGGAAGTGTTGTGGAGGCCTGGGGCAGTGGGGCTACCGCCCTCCCCCAAATACGGCCCTGCTTTGTGGCAGCGACCTTTGTGTGACAAGAAAAAGGTTTCTTGTCATAAATAAATCTATTTCCTTTCCTTCTTTCTATTTTGACGACTTACCGAAGAAGTAGGAGAAAGCGAGCGTGATCATAGCCCAGAGCGGGCCGAAGACGACAGAGCCGAAGGCGGGTAGCGTAGCGATCAGCTGCGACAGCGCCAGCACGAGGACTCGGGACCGTACACCCATTTTGGCCACGAATCTGAAAAGAGTTATATAGACCGTCAGTATCGGATTGGTCATATAGGGAACGTGCACGACGAAGGTGCTGCCAACTGGTGTCGCCAATCTAAATCATATACCCTCTCATGCTGGGGCCACATTGACGGAAACGCCGTTAATTTATCGCGATGAACGACGATTAACTCCAGTGTAGCTACGACTTACTATATTTGACATTGACACTTACATATTGACATTGACAGCTTGATTTGACAGGGGCGATAGTTTCCTTTATTGTACGCCCGTCTCTTTTGTCGTTTAGTGCTGCCACCTATAGTTCGTGCACGTTCCCTATAATCAGAAGCGGCTAACTCCGTGATTTCGGCGCGCGGTACTAGGTAGTCATATAAAGTACCCAATTTTGCCCCTCCCTCCTCCCTTAGTCCACCAGAAAGAGCACACGATATGCGATAGCAATATTTTTCTGCAAATTCTGGCCCGGCCACTAATTGCAGAAAAATATTGCCCGTTTACACGTGCCTTAAGAGGAAACAGTAAGGTGGACAGAATTGAAAATTAGGTATTTGTAAAATGTGTCGCTGTCCCGCACTGCCCGCCTCTCGCCCGCAGAGCGCGATAGAGACAACTGCAGCTTGGACCGAAAATACCTTTTAAAATTTCATGAAAACAACGTTTCGTAGTCCCCTGATTTCTTCCCCAAAACTTAACCTATTTAACTAATGTTTTCATTAAACATTAAAGAAAGGCTTTGGCCGTGTTCCTATGTTTTCCTTTTTTTTAATAATCTAGTCAAATTTGTTTTCTGGATGTGTGAACACAGCGGAAAATCTGGCATTTTTTTTTGGTTTTTGAAGGTTAATATCTCTTTTGAGAATCAATTTATCGTAAAAAGGAAAACATAGGAACATATCAATAGTAGCCATAGATTTTTGGACAAAAAATTATTGCTCTACTGGCATTATCCAGGGAGGAAACAGGGGACTACGTTTGTATGGAAAAACTGTCCTCCTGTTTCCTCTTAACAGCATTAATTTTTCTTCCTACAAAATAAATAAAATAAATAAATATTAGGGGACAATCTTACACAAATCGAACTAGCCCCATAGTAAGCTCAATAAGGCTTGTGTTATGGATACTAGACGACGATGTATTTAATAGATACAAATACTTAAATACATACAAGAGGTACCTATATCGCGCGCTTGTATGTACACTGTCTACGCCACGCCTCGACTTTAAATACGTATCGCGCACTCCTAAATGGCCGAAGTTTGACTACTTGTCTGTCTTTATACTTTGCTTGGGGTAGCGTTGTCCGGATAAAGCCGGACATATTTAGGTTTTTTGATTGCCTGTCCGGCCAAAATAAACGGTGTCTATTAATACTGAGACACAAAGTCCTCAATAATGTAGGCGGGTGAATCAACTTTGCTTTATGCAAAGATTGCTCTTTCTCCTTATTTGTTCACCTTTTGCATGTTTTAACATGATTTAAATGGAACAAGATCTTACATCTAGAGATAGATTAGGTAAAAATAAAAATAAAAGTCGTTTTTAACAAATAAATAGCGTGACCCAGCGGAAGAACCCTTATTTTCATACAAAAGTGGGGGACAGCTTTGACCGCGGGGTCACTGCTAATAAACAAGTTATAATAAACAAATTATAATAAAAATATTTGCATTAAGTAGCTTTATTATCTGTCTTTTAAATGAGCATACACTTTGTTCAAAAAATATCCCAATAAAGATTTCCTTTCAATTTTAGCCGGAGAAGGTGACATTTTGTTGGCAAAGAAAAGTTGATTCACCCAGGCCTAGTAGGTAGGTAGGTCCGGTCTTTTTACCCAAATGTCCGGCCAAACTAGCTGGTCTGTCCGGCTATTAGGCTCGACGATCTGGCTTCCCTAGTCTGGGGCCACGCCTCCTTGACTCACTTGTCGGAAATGACGCCGCCGACGACGACGCCGACGGAGCCGATGCCCACGGTGACGGCGAACAGCCACCAGCCCAGATCCACGTCGGGGAAGTAGTCCCGGTAGTACAGGTCCGCGTTGTACGCGAAACACATGCCACCTGAAAACAAATAACCATATATTTTAAAAAAGTTATCAAACTTTTTGTTTCCGACGTTTAGTCAGGTGCACTTCACTCGATTTTGGCCTCCCGCGCGGTGGGCGTAGCCGATCCGGTCGCCGGCAACCAAAACGTCACAGTTTCACAATATAATTATCGTGATAGTACCTACGCAAACGCCGTTGATGCCGGCCGAACGCCGCTAGCGAAAACTATGCGAGAACGTATTGTACTGTGCGAAGTTTCCGTGCTGTGGCTGTGGCGGTGGGAATTGCCACGCTCGCGTCAAAACAATTGGCTTCGACACGAGGGTACGAATTCTTGTTTTTTGTATGAAAACGCGCGCGACACTGAAATATCTGTTTATATTCTCTAATCTGTGGTTAAGTGTAATTTTGAAATTCGGTGAAATTCTCGTCACTAATATAATTCGACCCGTCAACGAGTAAAATGATTGTTTCAATCGGTATGCGTTTGTATTGTAGTGACAGAGGATTTTCTATGTACGATTCATCATCATAAATTTAAGAGACTTGCTCTTGTCGGTATTTTCTCTCTATTCGGTTTCGGTCCTGCGATGCAGTGCAGCTCTCCACAAGGTGTTGGTGTCCAGGCTTCTCAGCAGGAATACAAAGCTAAGGATCTATAAAACTGTCTTAAGACCCATCCTTATGTATGGTTGTGAGGCCTGGACACTAACACAAAAAGAGGAATGTCAGCTCCTTGTAGCGGAAAGGAAGGTTTTGCGTAAGATCCTGGGGCCTGTCAAGAGTGAAAACGGCACGTGGAGGATCCGTAAGAACATAGAGATCCAGGAGCTGGTGGCTGAACCCAACATTATCGGCGTAACAAAATCACACAGACTTCGCTGGTTTGGTCACCTACTCCGAATGGGAGAGGATCGTGCGGCCAAGAGAGCGTACGTGGGACGACCAACTGGTCGCCGCCCGGTTGGGCGACCCAGGTACCGCTGGGAGGACAGTGTGCAGGCGGATCTGCGACGTCTTCAAGTCGTTAACTGGCAAGAAGTTGCGCACGATCGGGACAGATGGCGTGCTCTCGTTTCGGAGGCTAAGACCCTCTTTGGGTCCCTGAGCCAAGTTAGTTAGTTTTAGTTAGTTGCTCTTGTCGGTGGAGTAACCGCTATTCCGTTCTCTTTTCTGCTACCACCTTGTGCTCCTGATACGACGTCACATTGATTTTCTCTTTAGCTTGATTCATAAACGCACGCCTCGGTCTTCCTCTACCTATTTCTCTCTTCGCCTGTTAGATGCAACACATCATCATTCGTTTTCTTTTCCATCCAGCTTATACCTTCCATCCTTCGCCAGCACTACATTTCAAACGCATTAAATCTTTCTCTATCTCTTTGGGTTAATGTCTACGTCTCGTTTGCATACAACGCTATGCTTATTTATTTATTTAAACTTTATTGCACAAAAGAAAACTTATCGTACAAGAGGCGAACTTAATGCCATAAGGCATTCTATACCAGTTAACCTTAGGGCAAAGCAGATAACTTGTGGGATGCTTCCAGATGTATGTCTTGGTTAAAACGCTTTAGCACTATGTACGATTAGCGTGTGTAAATAAATGTCGGTACGTTGGTCAGGACTTCACGAATCAACTCTTTATTTTATTTATGTCTCCCTAGGCAGTTTCCGCCCGCTACGGAGAAAATCCCACTCTCTGGACAGGGGAAAATGTAACATTGTGGACAGGACCACGGACGGTAATAAAAAGATTAAATAACTACACCATTAGGTACGCGATCTGGTCGCGTAGGTACAGTCAAGGAATTTAATTTCCTACCCTTTTCATTGAAATGTTGTTAAGCATTCACAATGCATTAAGGTCGAAATTTCTATTTCAGTAATAGTATTTAAATGTCAATAGGTACGTATTATTTGTCACTGCATATTAAAGATAACCTCTTTGCGAAGTCATTTGCTCATCTAATTACGAATACGTGTCAGTTGGTGTCAGTGTCAATCGAGAACATTTTAAAATAATTCCGAATCCAGACTCCGGAAAGTCTACCACAAACGTCGATAATCTAAATTTCGTTATCTGCGTTCCTTTTATTCGAATATTGCAAGAGCGAGAAAGATGAACTTTCTTCGAATTTCGATTCCGCGGTTGTCGACCTTTTTGATAGTGCCTTGACGTTCCAAATTTCAGTTCACCATGTCAACGTTGTTAATCTGTTACCTAGGTAGTTACTGACACAAAACAATGCGTGTGATATGTCAAAGTAACGTCGTAGTCTAGCTAGCTCTTATGATGACAGTATGCTATACGATATTGGACCTTAGGTGGGTTGGAAATTAAATTCCTTGACTGTGCCTAATTGTGACACCTGAAATCTGAGGCATTTTTTATTTAAACACCCCGAGTGCGCAATACACTTACTCTACTACCTATTTGTAAACATTGGCTCCGCCACTACCTAATTGTCCTAAAAATAACCTACACGTATACCAATTTCCGTTTTTTTGTCCCCCTAATTAATTATCTAGTCATTTTCTTTTACGGAAGCGTGCGTTTATTAAACATCCTAACCTTGTACTTTATTAGAACGCCATAAGAACTATTTTAAAATGCTTCGGGCCCGTAAATTTGGCCTTGCATTTTGTGACAAGTCGTCAGAGCCGTGACTGGCAGGATACGGGTGACAGGTAGTAGCTGTTCCTACCTTGCTATACAAAATTCCACCTTATAGGACTTACCTTTAGGTAGTTTTTAAGGTGCGACTAGGCACATGGCTTTTTTGATATCACTGTTCAAAATTCAACCTTTATTTACATGTATTAAGGTGGTATTTGAGGTGGGGTGTTACAGGGGTTTTTGAACGGCGCCCGCTGTCTTTAGGTATTATGTTTTCTAGTTTGTCATGTTCGATTGTTGTTTTGTTGGATACTTCGATCGATCTATTGATAGGAAAATTGCAATTTATAAAGCTACTTACCTATAATTACATTCAAAGTGTTGGAGATTTATTTGACAAGAGACAATTAGTTCGTTCTAAGCTTTCAGCACGACTCGGTATTAAAGAAACCGAGTCAAGGTTAGCTCTCATAAGAGCTTAAAGCAACACAAACTTCTACGTTGCTCTAAAACAGAGTTTCTCTGAATCTTTTTTGGTCACGGACCCTTTACAAGTCTACATTATTTCGAAAACCTTACAGACCCTCTCCGAATATAATCAGAGAAAAAAAATTAAAGAGAAACTTGAAAGTTCGTGTTGTATGCATAGCTACGGACCCCCGGCTCTCGTGTCACGGGCCCTTAAGGGGTCCATGGACCACAGTTTAAGAAACCCTGCTTTAAGATTATGAAAAAAATTGAAAGTTAAGGCCAGGGCCCGATGGGCCCGTTTTAAAACTGCAGAATTATGCTTGCGGCTGCTTCTTGCCAGCCTTCTTGTCTGCGTCGTACCTTTGCCAAAGGAAACTTACCGCAATGTCTGATGGAAGCAGCGACACACAACAGGATGATCCTAGGCTGAGCGATGACGTGCCAGATCGTGACTTGTGGCTGCTTCTTGCCAGCCTTCTTGTTGTATGCGTCGTACCTTTGCCAAAGGAAACTCACCGCAATGTCTGATAGAAGCAGCGACACACAACAGGATGATCCTAGGCTGCGCGATGACGTGCCAGATCGTGACTTGCGGCTGCTTCTTGCCGGCCTCCATGTTGTCTGCCTTGCTGGTGCCCTCCTCGCCGATGGTGGTCCTCTCTGGCTCCCGAAGAGTCATGAACGTGAGCAGCGTAATGACTACGCCGACGATGCCAGCGCCGTAGTAGCATACTCGCCAGCTCTGAAGAGACAGGACACAATAATGCTACCAAGAACTGTTTTTTTATCTTTATTTTTAGGGAGCTTTTGTCAGACTGACTATGCCAGCTCCGTTAAACCTCTACTGTACAATCTTCAAAGCAAAAATAAAATAAAAATTGTACATAAATACCTAAAAAAAAACAAAAAGGTTACCAAATTTGTACACTATGTTTTAAAAAAACCGTATACAAACTTGGCCACCTTTGAGTGGGGCTCCACCAAAATGGAATTAAAGAGCCTACATTTTTGCACGTTAAGCCCCAAACTCTTAATATTTTATAGTACATTTTTTTGTCTTTCTCGTTCACGGGACAATGGTGTCCCGGACCTTTGGGAGTCGTACGCGGAACCGAAGCTAACGCGTACTTTCGACACTTACATGATAAGTAAGTAAGTACACTGAGCGGATGCTGTCCCTGCCCGTGTCCAGGGACGCACGCAGAGACAGCCCCCGTCAAATGCAAGGACTATTGTTGATTGATGGTATAGTACACTTATCATTAACAAGACTTTTCTGCCAAAAATTAGTTTTTTTTTTGGTTTTTAATATAATATTTGACATCGCAATCAACAAGGAAAATCATGAGATTAGTGTTAGGAAACGTGCGGATGTGCCCTGTTTGGGGAAACAAATATCTGATCGGAGAAGAACTACTTAACATCAAAAGAAGTACATATCGTATCGTTTAGACCAGCGATCGGCAACCTGCGGCCCGCGGGCCGCATTCGGCCCGTGAACCGCTCACTTGCGGCCCTATATTCCGGTTTGTATTGCGGCCGCTATATTCCGAATAGTATAAAATCACAAATTATTAACAAAATGCGGCCCGCTTTAATTTCCTTAGCTAATGTGACCCTTGGCTGCTAAGCGGTTGCCGACCGCTGGTTTAGACTGTATACCATGAATTACATATAAAAGTACAAATCACAGGTTATCAGAACTAATGAAATCAGGTTAATTCTGTGATTAAAGGACAGAACGATTTACTAAGTGGACATTTACTAAGAACACGAATATCATTACCATACTAGGTACCTCTAGGTTGAGGTAAATTGAGCCCGAAACGCTAAAATTTAAGGAAAATGAATAAAAATTACTCATACCGTAAAGTCAGGGTTTTATGGTCTAGCGCACGCACACAACTATGGTCTAACTAAACCACAAAAATATATAGAGGTAGAAAGAAAAGGTGTATGTACCTCGCGTGCTAAAAAGAAGTGGCGGCGACCTACTTTGCACGACGTTAACTTCAGTTACCTCAATATTATTATCAGATTTTCAAATCTGATAATACTGGCTACCATAGTTTCACAGGAGAAATACGAAAGACAAAAGACTCACCAGTCCCCAAGCATTCAACTCAGGTATATACCTCCCTACGGGGAAAGCAATACCGTATCCCCCATATATCCCCCAGTTGAAGATCGACAACACCAACGCCCTCTGGTGTTCAGGGAACAGGTCGGTCAGGATGCCGGTGGCGAGCGGGTTGCAGCCAGACTCGCCAGCCGCCATGATCATCCGCAGGACGACCAGGTGCCAGTACTCCTTGACTGCACCCATCAGGATGATGGCAAATACGAAGACCAGGGTGCAGTAGCAGAGGATGCGGGCTCGGTTGTACCTGGTGGAGAATATGATATCAATTATGGCACTTTGCTTGTAAGAGGGTTAGATAACACATCAGTTTCGTGGCGTAAAATATATACTTGGGAAAGCCGATGCAGATTTGGTGTATATGTCGGCGGCCGATCGTATAATTCACCAAATCATGAAATTCCTAGGCATATCACGATGTGCCTAATAATAAATACGGCAGACCCATGAGAACAACGTATTCGTCAATATTCCTAGCTACATACCGAGCAGATCGTAAAGTAGTAGCATTTTTGGCCACTGGTGGCTCATGATATGCCGGCATTTCATGATATGCCTAGGAATATCATGATATGCCTAAGAATATCATGATATGGCGAATTATACTGTCGCAACCAACTGGTTTAATTAGCCATTTGGTTAACTGTTAACTTATTTGTCAGCGACGACTCCCAGTATGATCCCGACGACGGTGAACACTGCCATGAAGGCCAGGCCAGCCAGGAGCTGGTAGTCTATGCCCAGGCCGTTGAAGTGTGACCGCGGTATACCGTGCATACCAGGAGCACATAAAGCTATGAATAGTAACGGAGAACTTACTTGTCAGCGACGACTCCCAGTATGACGCCGACCACGGTGAACACTGCCATGAAGGCTGGACCAGCCAGGACCTGGTAGTCTATGCCCAGGCCGTTGTAGTGTGACCACGGTGTGCTCTGCATACCAGTAGCACATAAAGCTATGACTAATAACGGAGAACTTACTTGTCAGCGACGACTCTCAGTATGACGCCGACCACGGTGAACACTGCCATGAAGGCCGGGCCGGCCCGGCCAGGACCTGGTCGTCTATGCCCAGGCCGTTGTAGTGTGACCACGGTGTGCTGTGCATACCAGGAGCACATAAAGCTATGACTAATAACGGAAAACTTACTTGTCAGCGACGACTCCCAGTATGACGCCGACCACGGTGAACACTGCCATGAAGGCTGGACCAGCCAGGACCTGGTAGTCTATGCCCAGGCCGTTGTAGCCCCACTCGCAGTACCGCGTGCCGTTCAGGGTTAGGGACTCGCATCTGTAAGGAAATACGAGATGAAGGAAAACGGAAATATGACGAAAGAACATACAATTTTAAGCTAACATGGTCATTCGCAACTACTATTAACACCGGGATATGGATCCCACCAAAAACATAAATGTAAAAAAGGAGAGCCAAGTTCAATAAAAAAATTATGCTTGGCTGTGGGCTTCGCCGCAAAAAGAATGGAGATCTAAATGAGTGCCAAGTTCTATGCAAAAAAATCCCAATAGGTATGTTGTCAGGGTGGACCAGTAAGAGATACAACGCTGAACTTTTAGTATTTTGTTTATGCCACACCTGGCCATAAAGGGGCTTTTTCCGCACGCAGCGCGTACGGAAAAAGCCGCTTTCTGTCCAAGTGTAGACATAAAATGATGTACACAACACGGGAGGTAATAAAGAAAGCCCTCGATGGCATATTTACGTCCCTCGCTTGCAGCTCGGGCCGCAAACTTCTGCGATCTCGGCCTTTCTTTGTATTACCACCCTAGTTATGTAATGTACTATTATTCATACCCCGCGCCTCCACCATGTCAGGGTGGACCAGTAAGAGATACACCGCTGAACTTTTAGTATTTTGTTTATTCATCCACTCGGGACAAGGTCTAGATTACAACTCTTTCATTTCCTTATCGACTAGAGAGAGACAGACTGTATTCTATTAAATTCAAATGACTAGTTCCAAAAGCGGCCAGTCTGTCACTCAAGACGGTGGAGTATCTCATGGTACAAACCTCACAGTATTTATAGGAACAAAATAACATTATGAACAAGTATTAAACTCTATTTCTTTGCTTTATTGGGTACCTATAACAATTACTGTTATTTAAAAATGATCTTAAAGTAGGTAGATTTGACTTGGCCAGTTTTCATTACATCAGTCATTTTATAAAGTTATTCAACATATCGTCGACACTACACAATCGATATCCAAATAGAAATAATGTAAGTTTTATTTTTCAAAACGACCGGGTTCGATTCCGGGTTAAAGAACAAGTTTTTTTTTTTCAAATCTTTGTATGCAGTTTTTCGATGGGATGGTTCCTAAGAACAGACCTTCGTATGTCTTACAGTTTCAGACTTTCCCATACTGACCGATCTAAATGGGCCACCTTGTATAGTAGTTAGGGCTTTCAATCCCGGGATTGTTTGTATGGACAATACCGGGATCCCGGGATTGGCCATACAAATAATCCCGGGATTGGACGCCCTAATAGTAGTCTATGAGCTGTAGAGGAGAACAGACACGCGGCCGGACATACGAAAGCATTTTTGCCTAAGCTGAAGCAGAGACGCTTCTTTCGCTTCACTCACTCAGTCAATAAAACTCAGTTTAGAAAAAAAATAGATGTGATGCCTTATGGTGGCAGAATTAGGTATGCCATCCAGACCACCGCGTAAGTCATAGTCAACTACTTATTCAGTTTGATTCTACTTTATAGCTGCTGGTATACAGCGTGTAAATTTTATACGGGCGGGTCATATTACTAAGTAAAGAAATAAAAACTTTTTGATTTTTGACCGATACAAATTTTAAAAATTTTAGTCTCTGGTTTCTGTTTTCCTATGGTATTCCCATGGTTTTCCTGACATAATTTGTCATGTTGTTGTCAGAGATCAAAGTAATTGGAAAGTAAATTTTTGGTCAGCCGTTATTAAAATTGATCCGCAAAAAAAAATAAGCAGTTAAATCATTTGGGCAGCATACAAAGATTTGGCTGGCAATAAATAAAATTGGGCAGCAACTCTTGTTCAGCAAACAGTTTAAAAATGGTTAGCATTTTAACCAATATTAATCTGCTTTTTTTATCATTTGGCTGCCTAATAAACAGTCGAGCTGCAAAATAATTACTTGGGTAGCAAGATTTTACAATTGGTCAGCAGAGAGTTTAATTGAGATATACAGGGTGTCACTGTGATATATACTGGGTGTCACTGTGATATATACAGGGTGTCACTGTGTTATATACAGGGTGTCACTGTGATAGATACAGGATGTCACTGTGATATATACAGGGTGTCACTGTGTTATATACAGGGTGTCACTGTGTTATATGTATACAGGGTGTCACTGTAATGTATACAGGATGTTACTGTGATATATACAGAATGTCTTTGTGATATATACAGGGTGCCATTGTGTTATATACAGGGTGTCACTGTGATAGATACAGGATGTCACTGTCAGCAGAGAAAACATGTCTGTAAGCAGTTTAATTGAAATATACAGGGTGTCACTGTGATATATACAGGGTGTCACTGTGATATATACAGGGTGTCACTGTGATATATACAGGGTGTCACTGTGTTATATACAGGGTGTCACTGTAATGTATACAGGGTGTCACTGTGATAGATACAGGATGTCACTGTGATATATACAGGGTGTCACTGTGCTATATGTATACAGGGTGTCACTGTAATGTATACAGGATGTTACTGTGATATATACAGAATGTCATTGTGATATATACAGGGTGCCATTGTGTTATATACAGGGTGTCACTGTGATAGATACAGGATGTCACTGTCAGCAGAGAAAACATGTCTGTAAGCAGTTTAATTGAAATATACAGGGTGTCACTGTGATATATACAGGGTGTCACTATGTTATATACAGGTTGTCACTGTGATAGATACAGGATGTCACTGTGATATATACAGGGTGTCACTGTGTTATGTACAGGGTGTCACTGTAATGTATACAGGGTGTCACTCTAAAAACGAAACAGCTCCCAAAAATAGGTAGGTTAGGGTTATTTTTTTTTTGATGACCCTAAAACGAAACGGCTCCCAAAAATAGGTAGGTTAGGGTTATTTTTTTTGATGACCCTAAAAACGAAACGGCTCCCAAAAATAGGTAGGTTAGGGTTATTTTCTTTTTGATGACCCTAAAAACGAAACGGCTCTCAAAAACAGGTAGGTTAGGATTACTTTTTTTGCTGACCCTAAAAACAAAACGATACACGTTGTGAATAAATAATATAACTTCTAAACATTATGAGATGTATAAAAAATCGAAATACCAATTTTATATGAGCCCATCACAGTGACACCCTGTATACATTACAGTGACACCCTGTATATAACACAGTGACACTATGTATATATCACAGTGACACCCTGTATATATCACAGTGACATCCTGTCCTGTATCTATCACAGTGACACCCTGTATATATCACAGTATCACTCTGTATCTATCACAGTGACACCCTGTATATATCACAGTTACATCCTGTATCTATCACAGTTACACCCTGTATATAACACAGTGACACCCTGTATATATCACAGTGACACCCTGTATATATCACAGTTGACACCTGCTACTTGACAGCTGACAATTACCGAATGACAAAATGCGCACACGATTGGCGGCAGAATAGTTGCGCCCAGTTAGATTTTATTGCCCCCTTTTTTTTGATGAACAAAATGAAATATTTTGCTTACCTACTGATTGCTTACCAAAATTTGATTTACCGTAGATCGCTTAATGCAGCTCAAATATTTAATTTGCTGACCAAAATAATTTAGAGCAGATCAGTATATCATTAATTGCAGCCTGATTTATAAATGTTTGCTTACCATAAGTTGCTTACCAACTAGCTATTTTGGCTGACCAAATACATATTTCTGCTGACCAAAATATGAATATTTTGCTGATCGATTAAATGATACCCAAAGTAATTGTTGGAAATGCCGCGAGCGCCGAATTTTCCTCGTAACGAACCAGCGAATATAAATTTGATATACGATGAAGGTCAAAAAAGCGGCCGAGGAGCTTTAGAGTTGTACATAAAGCGTTTTTAGAACAGGCAAACTCCGCGAAATGCACGAATAATCGTTAATATTCGCGAAACCAGTGGATACAAGGTTTGGCAGTCGTAGGTGGACTTTTTTTTGTGAATAAAACATTTCTTCGTACTGTTAAAGTGTCTAACTAAATTAATTCGTTAGCACAGAAAAGTCTAACGCTTCATAAATAAATATTTATCAATCTCTTAATAGATACAAAAAAAACAGGACAAGTGCGAGTTGGACTCATCCACCGAGGGTTCCGTGTAAATTTATATAGGTAGGTACATATAAATAATAAAGTAGCCTATAAATTTTAATTCCCTTAGTAAAGTAATTTTTTTTATGATTTAATTATAAATGTACAGTTTTTAGATTTTTCCCTATACTTGTAGTATAAAGCGGTATTACTTGCCAAATTTCATAGTTCTAGGTCTACGGAAAGTACCCTTTGAATTTTCGTTTTCTTGATTGTACTTAGAAATTTACTTTTTTTGCCGGCCGTATCTTTTTTTTCACATTAACTTAGAAACTTGATTTTTTCACAGCTTCAAGGAACCATAGACCTGAATATATGGTTTCAATTTCAACTCGATACCTCCACGCGTTCCTGAGTTAAAGAGTCTTGACAGACGGACAGACAGACAGACGGACAACAAAGTGATCTTATAAGGGATCCAGTTTTTCCTTTTGAGGTACGGAATCCTAGAAATAATTGTAATCGGAGGCGTAATTACGTCTATTACTGGGGTTTTAATGAGATGTAGTGTTTACAGAATGCAATATAAATTACCGGTAATTTGCCACGGGTTTCCTAGTATTAGGCAAATTTATCGCTCGAGTAAACTACTCGTGTTGACTCAACACTCAACAGGTTAAGGAGAAATACGTTCAAAAAATACCGCAAAAACTACTTCATTAAACGAAAACTACTTCATTAAACGAAAACTACGAATCTTATAGTATTATAAATTACTGACGGAGTGGCTTACTAGAGTTACTAGTAGGTATTATAAAATTTATAAACTAGTAGAAACATGGTCGCAACTGAACGAGCCGGTCGCGTAATGTCGTAATGCTATACAATCGACCATATCAGATGTGAGTAGAGATGTGCCATTCTCAGAAACGTTCTTCATTTTGTATGGAGCGGGATCGTTTCCCATACAAAACTGAGAACGTTTCCGAGAATTCCCGAGAATGGCACATCTCTAAGCGCGCGTCGTCTAACTAACATGCTCCGTCTAGTGGAGGTAGTCTGTGGCACAGGCCTACTCATAGACGAGAGATATTCAGATAACTAAGATCATAAATGAGCCCTCATAGTTATAGCTATGATATCATTGTCTGTAAGCATACGGCTCTGCCTTTGTGGCAAATTATTAGTTATATTACTCGACGAGGGCTATCTATAATATAAAAAAACCGGTCAAGTGCGAGTCGGACTCGCGCACCGAGGGTTCCGTACAAACTCGTCAGTAGATACGTGAATAATTCAAGAAAAACTGTTTGGTGGGACAAACTTAACTTTGCTCTTGTAAAACTGTTATCCTCATACATCGACATATGCCGCGGTTAGTAGGAGCAAATAAAGTTGTCTTACGATTTTTGCGAATTTCTAAAAAACGCTGCAAGTTAGGAAAACCGTTTTATTTTTCCTGCAATATTTAGGATAATATTAATAATTGGTAATTATTACAGATTTTTCTGCTCAGTAACTTCGGAGATAATAGGGGGGGAATGGTATTTTTTTTAACGTTTTTTGTCTTAAATCAAAAACTACATGTCTAAGAAAAAATGTAAAAACGGTTTTGGAATCTTCATATTAAGCCCTTTCATTTGATATCCCACTCGATATATTCGCTTAACTTTTGATTTTCGACATCTTATTTCGATTCCCTTTAAAAAAAAAGTAAAAAAGGTATAAGATTTTTTTTCTGTCCCATAGGCTAGGGTTGGCGGTTTTTAACACTATTCCAAATTTCAAGTCGATAGCATCAGTAGATCCTGAAATATCTTGCTGTGACAGACGGACAGACAGACAGACAAACAGACAGACAGACAGAGTCGCACCATAAGAGTTCCTTTTTTACCATTTTGGTACGGAACTCTAAAAATCATCCCAGATCACAGGTGGTTGTGGCCCAAACCGTAGGTGAGGGCTATAATTATTCGTTCCCCTTTTTCATTACTGCCTGTGGTGTATACCTACATAGTTTTAGGTCTTCCCCTGACTTCACAGCATACGACACGTTTTGTCTAGTGAGTGACTGCCTACGAAGAAGGTCCCAGTTTCATTTCCTGATGATCATAAGTATGTAAGCATAAGTAAGTCCTGGTTGTAGGGTGCTTTCTATCTAAGTATATATTTATCTATATAACTAAATATATCGTTGTCTAGTACCCATATTACAAGCATTGCTTAGTTTGGGACTAGGTGCATCTGCCTGTGTGAAATATCACGCAATATTTATTTTAGGTACCCATGGCCCATGTGGAAATCTATTGAGGAGGCCTGTGTCCAGCAGTGGACGTCGTATGGCTGAAATGATGATGATGATGATTTATTTTAACATTTGTCTTAAAGATTTCTTTACAGATTGTACGCATGACAGTGACATGCATTGTCTTACATCGCATCGTTAATTTCGTTAATTACGATATCAATTAAGATTGAGTGGTTTGGGGAATTTGTTGTTTTTTGATAGATTTTAGACTTTACTTGCTAGCTTGTGGAGAGTGCTCGTAATTATTTAAAAGTGTGTAATATGCGGAAGCTTGCTGTTGTATCTTCAAACCTTTCATATACCTAATGTTTCATTTCATCGACAATTTTTCCTTTGAAACCGTAAAATATTCCTGACTTTTGAAATGGTCATCATATAGTTACGTTAGGTTAAGTTAGATCTGTTTTATGTCAACCCAAACTTTGGGTTATTTTCAGTATGTCCATCGGGCGGCCTGAAGGCCCTGGGCATATTAGGATAATGGGGCCCCTATGAATTTGACAGAACACTATTTTGTTAGATCCCTACCCCTATCGATCGCGCGGGGGGCGTCTTTCCCAGTGGGCACTTTGGGCAAGTGCCCACTGGGAAAGACGGGTCTGGCTGGAAATGTCACTCCAGAAGACCTGTGGGCTAAAGTGACCACAAAATACACGTACACATTAAATAAATTATCATAATTATGTAACAAGCGTCTAGAATGCAGAGATCGCTTCCTAGTTTTTTACTGACCAAAACCGGATTAAAATTATAAATGTGACAGTAAGTCCTTGTCGGAGCCGCCATTTTTTTGTCAAGTTTTTTATCGTCCCTTAGAGATCTGCGTTAAGTAGTTATAAAAGATTAAGTTCGTGATAAGCAGATACCTATCTGAGTAATTTGTAATGTGGTAAGATGACTAAGGATACTGTCGGAACTCAAAATTAACTTGCGATTGTCCACAATCTGCGAACCGCGCCTCTGAGTTACTTTGGCCATATAATGAGAAGGGGAGACGAAAGTTTGGAAAAGTTAATCGTTGTTGGAAATACAGAAGGCAAAAGATCACGTGGCCGATAACCAGCACGATGCGATGGACCGACCAGCTTAAATGCGAGCGACCATCTCAAAAATTCTACGATGTAGTGAGGGACGCGATGGACCGGAGTCGATGGCGGGAATGTATTCGTGCCAGAAAGACGACCACCAACCACGATCATCAGTCATGATGGATACGACTAAGAAGAAGATGGCTAAGATAGGGTAGTAGGATAGCCGTTGGTAATCGAGTAAGGGTCAAAATATATTGGTCCGCTCATCGTTTCGATTTTCATCGCACGACGTACGATTACTAACTGTTATTATTAGAGGGTCAAACTATATTAGGTAAGAACGAGCGAAAGGCGTAGCTGGGCATTTCTATTTTTCCTTTAAGAAATTGTTAGAGCGGAATTAAGTTTTGACCTTTGGGTTACGCTCATTTTCAATGCTTAAAATTTAAAATATTCGTAACATACAGTACAAGTCTAACAATATTAACAAAAAGTAAAAGTTTGTATTGTTTGTTACGATTTTTTTTACTTTAAGCATTGAAAAAGTGCGGAATTAAGAATACAAAATGTAACTCCGCGCTAAAAATTTCTTAATTGGGTACGCGGAAAACAGAAATGCCCCGTCCTATTGACGTATATAGAGGACAGGGCTAACGAGCACGCAGACGGTTCCATTCCAACGCGTTGGCCCTAAAAATCAGTTTTAGTACCAACGCGGGAGTGGGACGCGCAGCGCACAGCGCAGCCGGACGTTATAAAAATGCCTAATTGCGTGGTAAAAGGCTCCATTTACTGTTACGGGGAATATAGGGTCATTTGTATGCCATACATTTAGTTTGGCATACAAATCTCGCGGCCTAAAATCGACCCACTCGAACTGTACGGATCGCCCTATCCTTACTTTTGAAATCATTGCCCCGTCCTGCATAACCCTACAGGGCTTGAAAGACAGACAGCTACGGTCATAGGCGACTATCTCAGTTGATAGTAAGGGCGTTGGCCAAGTATGTTATTAATTCGTGACATTACCCTCCTTTATCAAACAGAGTTGAGTAATAAAAGCTATATTGTACGGCATTGGCCCAATTGACAGTAATCTGCCTAGCTCATCAACGCTCAGCGGTGAGCTCTGATCAATCTATATTAATTGTGCCAGCTAGTTAGTATATTATCTCTGGATCTCTATCTAATACATAAGATCGTATTTACAACTTGTGATGACTATAGTACATAGCTCCGAAGAGTCAGAATTCCATAAGCATAATTTTTTTACAATCATACTTTTCCGGAACCTATTTTACGCTGACAATTAAATGAAAATAAGAGTATTCAATTCGTTATGTCACTTCTACACATAGTACTTTATATACCGACCTATAATTCCATAAAGTCAAGGAGACATTGTTAGTTTTATTGTCTAATAAATAAGTTATGATTATGACTTTGGTGTCCACAAAACGTCGATAAAAAGAGCAATGCACAATTGTTGCACTTGACCGTTTTTTTACCAAGACTCGTATCGGTAAAAACTCGTCTAAAAACCGTAAAAGGTACCTAAGCTACCGGTAACAGGAAACTAGTTATGTAATAAATTAAATTTTAAACGACTATTTCATATTCTTGGAGATTTCCTTATTGACTAGTTTTTTCGCAATTATTAAATTGGAATGGCAATGTATGCGGAATTAATACTATGTGCTATAAATGATTTTATTTAGATCACGTTTAGGCAGTTTATAATTTACATTATTTAGAATATTCAATATCCATGCAAATTTACCTGTAGCCCAACTGTGCACCGCGCCTTTTTACCCGACTGCGGCGAAGAGAAGCGAAGCGAAGAAGCGAAGGAGGGTTATTAAATTAAATTAAATTAATTAAAAATCATTTATTTCGGACTCAGTATCCATAAGTTGTTAGTAACAATATTATACTTAAAGCTAGGGTTAGAAACAAATTAATACCTATTAACTAAAAACGGCGGGCAGGGACACGCACAGGAGCATGTGCCTCATCCCAGTACCGCATTATCGGGCAGTCCACACGTTCAGCGAGCGCAATCAGGATGCTGTTGTTACTGCCCCGCACTCTACGCATGAGTGACGCGATTCTGCTCCGCATTATTGCGTGGAACCCCGGCACGTCCGCCGCCGCGAACATGCCGGACGCACTGCAATAGCGGGGCAGTCCCATCAGCACCCTGAACGCATTATTATACTGCACTCTCAACACATTGACGGCCCGTTGCGTATGCCTAACCCATAGTGCGCACGAGTAAAAAGACTGACAAAACGCCTTAAATAAGGTAATCTTAACACTCTCACTGCATCGCGCGAACCTACGAGCCAGCATGTTACACCGGACCGCCAATGCTCGGCGCTCCCTCTCTATGTCGACGTCGTCACATAACGTATCCACTACCCAGTGCCCCAAGTACTTAAATTGTGACACTTTTTTCAAGATTGTACCGTCAAGTAAGACTGGTGGGACAATATCGTACGTTTTATTGCCCGCCTTAAACACTAACAGCTCACTCTTCATCGCGTTGTACTTGAGGCCATGGGCAGCAGTATAACGCTCGCATACAGCCAACAACTTCCTCAACGCACTGATCGATGGGCTCAGCAACACCATATCGTCCGCATAGCTGATGTTGTTAACAACTTTTCCACCAACGGAACAACCAACTGGCATGTTACTGAGCTCCTCGATCAGCCGGTTCATATACAGGTTGAAAAGCTTCGGAGACGTCAACCCACCTTGTCTCACTCCGCACTCCAACCTGTATACATCCGACACACAGCCAGACCACCTCACAACGTTCGTCTGGTGCCTATACCAATATTTAAATATTGATATAAGCTCCCTGGGCATGCTTGTCTCCTCGGATAATTTTGACCACAAGATATCATAGGTTACTAGGTCGAAGGCCTTAGAAAGATCTAGGAAACAAGCATACACAGGGGTTCTCTCTTTTGAATAGTACTGGACAGTGCGCTTGAGACAGTAAATAGCTGACTCAGTCGACAACCCAGCTCGAAAACCGAACTGAGCGTCATTCAACTTCATGTGAACACTTAACTGTTGATCAAGCAAACTATCCAGCACTTTCGCAGTCACAGTTGCTAACGAGATGGGTCTATAATTGTTTTGGTCCGATGCATCACTCGTTTTATTTTTAAGTATCGGAACCACAATGGTTCTCATTAGCTCGTCGGGCAAATACGAATGTCCGATGGATAAAGCAAAGAACATTGCCAGTACTCTGGGCAGATGTGCACCAGCGTACTTGAGATGCTCAACACTGAGGCCGTCGTGCCCAGGCGACTTGCCACGCGACATTTTCCGCAAGACACCAGCTATTTCTCTTGCGGAGAAATAAATTGGTCGTTGACAAGCGCCCACACACGACTCCCCAGTTGTCGGCGACCCGCTCACAAAGTTAAGCCGAGGTTGAACTTCGAAATGTGTTCTAAAAAGATTTGCAATATCCACCGGCTCACTCGCACTCCCGACGCTCACCGGGAGGCTCGGCTTGGTACCTAGACGATTGGTGTTTTTCCAGAAGGATCCAAATCTTTTGGCATCGTGATGCGATGCCAAAATATCCATTTGAATCTGGTTTTGATTATTCTGGCACCATTTCAGTTTCATTTTAAAATGTTTTCGAGTAGAACACATTTTCTGATAGGTAGGGCCATGATGAGGCTTACCACTGCTAACCCAGTCGAGGAAAGCGAGCCGAGCGTCCCCATGAGCAACTTTGACATGTTTGTTCCAGCCAGTGATGTACCGACCCTTATTAGGTTTTTTACAATCATAACTAAGGACAGCCGCCTCACTTAGCACCGATATTATCCTAGTGTACAAGTCGCTAATATAATTTCTATGATTAACGTCGCTACACATTGTGTCACAGCACTGCCTAAGTTCAGACGGGAAATCTATATCTGCAAGTAACTTGTTACACGTTTCAGTGTACTTAACAATTTGTGATGGCTGCCTTGTTCCCCAGATAACTTTATTTCTAAGTGCTGGGACGTCACTTATTTTCTGTTTCAGAATATTAAAGTTAACAACAATTTCCAGAGGAAAATGGTCGGACCAAAACACGTTATAATTAACCCTAATATCAATAAGAGTCTCCCAAGCTGCGTCAGTGACAAGACAATGATCGAGCCAGCTGGTAGTGCCATGAGCATCACTATAATAAGTAAAAGTGTCAGAGTCCGCGCCAAGTATATCAACGTCTGCACACCTCCACTTTTGTTCAGTACAAAAACTCACCAGTTCTTTTCCAAACCGAACACCTGGATGCGCGTTAAAATCACCCAATATAATCACAGATTCAACGCCCTCGGTCTCAATCACTGCGCTGAGTTCACCCAAGCACTCTGTAAAGTCTACTAAATTATCCACACAATCTGTAGGCATGTAGACACAAACAATTAAAACCGACCGACCTGACATTGCAATTTTTATTGCCGTTATACGCACACTACGACACGGGATTACAGATACGTTGGTAAACACACTTTTGCGCCACAGTATCGCCACTCCACCGTATGGCCTACCTCGTAATATCCCCGCAGAGGTATCCACCGCCGATTTTCCTGTATAGCTAAAGTCCGGGTTAATGCTACTTAGAAACGGTATATCATGCGGCAAAAGCCAATGCTCTTGAATAGCGATAATGTCAGCTGATTGTGTCATTGTCCTAATACACTCCACTGATCTCATGACCGATTTGCAATTAAATGATATTATTTTATGATCCATTGTACTCCACTGATTGCGAACCCGCTCCCTCCGTTCTCTTGACATTGAAGTTCACAAACCGCCTGAAAGAGATCCCTTCAGGCCACAAGTTGTCATTCATGAAAAACCTCAACTTGGCGTAAGGAACATGACACTTGAAGGCGTTGTGGCCTTTAGCTCTCAACATGGACACTTTTTCCAACTTTACTTTCACTTGTGTTTTCATGAAAATATAATCATTTATGTCCATCTCCGTAGCGTCTTTATGCACATTAGTGATAAATAGTTCAACCATATTTTTAGCAGCCCTAAACTTACAGCTACTATCGTTTTGAGCTGTTCCCAGTCTTCCTATAAACCGGTTCTTTAGCCGCTTTCTCTGGACTAAAATAAAGTCGTCCGAGGGCCTTTCATTCTTCCATTCACCAGAACGTACAACCTCAGCCATTGTCGGAGGACTAGACCGAGTATTGTTTACAGTAACAGGGGTCGCAGACTCGACATCTTGTAGTTGCGTGGTACGAGGGCGTTTCTTTCTACGCCGTTTCGTAGTACGAGGCCGAGAAGTTTGCTCCGACGCGCTGTCAGTGCGTGCCCCCTCCGTCTCCACCCGCTCCTCCGCCACGGCGCTCGGCCCAGGCGCGGAACTAGCGGCCGCACGCTGTACGATGTTTTCCGTTGGCGCTGGTACACTCGCTATCGCTAACGCAGATATAGCGCTACCCTCTTTCTTATTTAATTCAATGTCACAGGTATGCGTCAACGACCGTTGCAAAGATGACTCATTAGGTGCAACTGATTTATGCATGCTCGTTTCGCTATCTTCGTTGTAGATATGAGTCATTCCGATAGGACCACTGCCGCCGTCATAACTAAGGTTTTGGGTTAAATATGCTCCTCTTCTGGTATTTACATTACAGTCAAAGTTGTTAACGATTGAAGCAGTCTTTAGCAATTCTATCTCATTGTTCAACCGGCTCACTTCCTCCGTAGTCGCATAATTCTGTTTTATATTACTAAGTTCACTCCGAATGATTACTATATCTTTGAGAAGTCTTGTCGCGTCGATGTGATCGAAAGTTACGGGAGGTAACTTGTGAAGCTCCCTAGCGACAAACGTAGGAATACATTCAGGGTCCACCTGCTTAAATACACAAATGATGTCCTCAAGATCTCTTTGAGATTTTCCATCACGTTTCCTATTTATTTTGCGCATCCCAGTCGGCACAGAGTCAAATAATAAGCTTTTAGCAGCCTCGATGTCCGCGGCGGTGAACGCCGTGGTACAAATCCGCACCAAGCTCTCCTCTCCCATCACCTCACACTTATTCTGGATAAAGGCCAGAATCTCACAAATGACTATATTGCAATTTTTGCACATAAGCACTTTGGAACTCATTTTTAACCGCTCACAAAGAACCGCTCACAATGAACCGTGCGCACGGAACGCCGCGCGGCAGACGACTTTATGTGTGACGTTATGTGTTTGTTGACAAAATACCTACTTCGTATTTTTTTCATTATTGAATGAAAAAAGGTACACCTATATTGTAGATTGTTTCACGACATAACATTATACAACAGTAAGTATAATAGAATATAGATAGATACCTATGAAGAGCTGGTAAAAAGCCCGACTCACACTCACATACAATAGGTTAGTCCTTAATTTAAATGCATAAATGTAAAAAAATATGCTGCTAACGGCATGTCAAAGTCTGGTTCTAGTTTTTGCTGCTTGAGATTAAATATGAAAAAAAAATAAGCCAGCACTAACTTTAAATATTAAACTTCTATTCCATGTATTTTTTCAGTTATAATCTCAGAAGTGTCAGAAACTAAAACTCGAAATAGGCGAATAGACAGGCTTCGGTATTTGTGCATACATCTGGTGCGTGTGTGTGTGTGTAGTGTTGGTTGAGTAACTATGCACGCTTTGTCGTCACTGGTCGTTGTTACACTGACAATTCACTGGAGTTGACCTTCTAGCAGACGACTGGTAGTTGTGCGTACGTCAGGTGTGTGTGTGTGTATAGTGTTGAGCATACACACTTTGTAGTCAGTAGTTGTTACACTTACATTTAGCTGGAGTTGACCTTCTCGCAGACGACGGGTAGTTGTGCGTACGTCAGGTGCGTGTGTGTAGTGTTGAGCATGTACACTCTGTCGTCAGTCGTCGTTACACTTACATTTAGCTGGAGTTGACCTTCTCGCAGACGACGGGTAGTTGTGCGTACGTCAGGTGCGTGTGTGTAGTGTTGAGCATGTGCACTCTGTCATCAGTCGTCGTTGCACTTACATTTCGCTGGAGTTGACCTTCTCACAGACGACTGGTAGTTGTGCGTACGTCAGGTGCGTGTGTGTAGTGTTGAGCATGCACGCTTTGTCGCCGTAGTGTAGATCGTCCGCCGTCACCTTAGACGTTGTTCCTGTGGCGAAAACAGGCATATTGTGAGCTACACGTTAATAAAATGGATTTATGATGTTTTGACAGTAACATAATGGGAATGCGGACATATAGTAACTTCTAAAATGTTATGTAGTTTGGACAGAATAAGACCAAATTATTATGACCAAATGGAAATAAAAAAGACACTTCCATATAAAAAAAAACTACTTTTAAAACTCTTACGGTAAAATAAATAAGTAATTGTATTATTTAGGTATTAATTAATTCTATACTTTAATGCAGTTTTTTACAACTAAGTAACAAGAGAAAAAATAAACAACTTTATAAACAAATGTTCTGGAAAAGTCGCTAGCTGACTTAGCTCGCGTATTTAAGAGGCTGACAAGACCTACTTTTGTTGAAATTGATGTTATTTAAGCAGTTTTTTAAGAAAAACTATTTGTTCTAGCACATCAAAAAAAATATATGTTAATATTCATCATATTTCGAAGACCGTGGACGGACTCGATACATACTTTCACGAAATCGGCTCGATAGAAAAAAATTGCAAAGATTGGTCTTAAAATCATCATTAAACGGTTCTATGTCTTTATTTTTTTAACGTATGGGTCTGCAAATAAAAACATGAAGTCAAAATATTCATACCTAAACCGCTAACGAGTCACATTTCACAAATAGTCCACACTTTTTTTTATTTCAATTTTTATTTATTATTATCTTCTAAGACCCGGCTGCCCAGAAACAGTGACAGTAGGCTCTCGTTTACTCCGATACAAATAGACAGTGTGCGCTGACGCGCCGTGCTAGACGGACCTATGCTTCTCGTTTGCGCATCGAAAACATCGCAAAAATTTGTTTAACCTTGTGTTAAAAATCTAAAATACTGTATACGTACTTATATAAATCAAAGTTATAATATAAGAAGTGTAAATATTTAGTTAAGTGTGTTAAATGTATGATCACCGCAATAGCCACTGGCCTGTCCAAATGAATACTCATTCAGTTTTACACCTTCATAGCGTTGAAATGTGGACCTTATGTCACTGGATATAAGGTCCACATTTCAACGCTTCTTCAGATGCGGTTTTGGCACAGATGTAAGAATATAAGGAGATCGGACATGCGGTCGATTTAGTATTGAATCCGCCTGTCGCAAGTTCTTTAACCAACACAAAGAACCCGTAATTGTAAAGACAAAGCACGCACACACTTAAATCACACACACTTGTATATCGGCGCTCCTATTGCAGAATACACGCGCATCATTTCCATGTCTGTCTACATGCGGATGAGCAGCGAGTCGTGTCAGTACGCACGCACACAACGATAATTGCGGGTACTAGGCCAGCGATACCGTGATATCGATATTGAACAATTGTCGAAAAAAGAGTATCTGTCGATAATTTAATGTACCTATTGAAATATTCGGAATCATTGTTAATAATTGTCTAAAATAATTATATTTATGGCAATAAAATGTTAAAGACATTTGATTCATTAAGTAGATGTCTAATAATTCGTAATATTTAATTTAATTAATGACTAATAATTCGTAATATTTATCACCTTGGGTTTTCAAATGTTTACTTACTAATTATTATGATTCATATTTTGTTGACAAATGCCTTAAATAATTTTTCTCAATTCTGATTTACACTTCCACTAATAACAATAAAATAACTAGTGTGTTCTATTAGGCAATTAAAAAAAAACAAAGAAAACACGTAACTCGGGTCCTTCAATCAGTGGCATTGTGCCGCAGATACATAAAGTAACCTTTATTGGCTGAATCATCCGAGTCACCTGGTTTCTTTACCTTTTCTTTAATGCCTAAAAGAACAGAGTACGTTTTCAGTAATGCATATTTGGGATATTTTTTAATTAATATTTCATTGACTAAAGGTGGTTTTCCACCTGCAGGGCGCGACGCGACGCGACGCGGATTGAATTAAAATTTGTATGAAATTTTCAATCCTCTCCTAGCGATTGCATTGGATTGAAAATTTCATACAAATTTCAATTCAATCCGCGTCGTGTCTCGTCTCGCCCTACCTAGAGTTGTGGCGTTCTCGAAAATTCTCGGAAACGTTCTCAGTTTTGTATGGGAAATGTTCTCGAGAACGTTCTCTCTCCATACTAAACGGAGAACGTTTCCGAGAATGGCACATCTCTAGCCCTGCCGGTGGAAAACCACCTTTAAAATCTTACATAATGGGATTATAATTCAAGTTTTAAATGGGAACACATAGGATACTTTTTATTCCGGAAAAAATACGGTTCCTGAGGGATATGCGAAATACGATTTCTACGCGGGCAACGCGGGGGGCAAAATCTAGTATGCCATACAATTCAAACCCTTTGTAAACTTAGGTATATAATATTTGATTTTTACCACATAAAATACTAAAAAAATATAATAACTCCACAATTGTATTGTATTTTCTATACGTTTAATCGCCAGTTAAAATATCTAAAGGTATTACTAATATTATAAAAAAAGTATGTAGCTAAAGAAAAGGAATTGCTTATTTTGCACAAAAAAATATTTTAAAATGTCGAAATTCAATCAGAGTTTTTTTATCAACGCATTGCATACGTACAAATCATTAGCTAAACAATTACACAACATTTATACTTCATACCTAATATTATATTAAAGACAGTATCCGTCCTTTCATTTTTAAATTATTTTTAGCATCCACTAATCCTGGGCTGGTTTTATCGATACGTAGTATAGGTGCCGCGCAGCACTATCCGCAGCGCACAATATGGCGGACATCGCTGCTGCACTATGAGAAACTTTGTCATCGAATGTATCGTTTTGTACCCCGTTCATTGCGGCGTAAACACTGTGCTTCGCAATAATGTAACTTGTACAGCAGCAATGTAATACAGTATATTAAATGACAAACATGTATAAGCTTATATGGATACAAGTCAGATTATTAGTTAAATTCATGGTTTTATTAGAAATAAATAGTATTTACCTGTGAAAAGTGATCCCATTGGTGAGAAAATTAATTAAATCACTGCGATGTTTGCAAGTAATTATTGCACAACTCGGCATTTTGGCAGAAAACAAAACTTTCACTGTGATCAGCACGCGGGCACACTCGCTACCAACGGACGGTGTACTGGCGGCAGAGTATGCACAATGAGCTTACAGCTGCGACACGGTCGCCGGCGGCTTGTCCTCTCTCTAGTATTCTATGCTCTGAGGGTTTTGGCTACGCCCATCGAGAAACGTTTTGTTTGCATAGATCTATAAAGTTTTCGAGTCGACGGTAATAGTTATGTATTATGAGAGGCATCAATACACGAGTGTGGTTTTAGGAAACGAGCCGAAGCAGGCATGTCTCACTCCGCGATTTTATTTTGACGTAATTATTATTCTTCCTTGCCTAATGCAGGCAAGCTCAGGGCTGCGCCCACACCCGGCAGCGCCTGTGTGCGAAACCCTGTGTATGAAGGCCTAAGGTGTATGTATGTATGTATGTATGTATGTATGTATGTATGTATGTATGTATGTATGTATGTATGATCATACACCGCACTCCAGGGTAATTTTTCGGGCACGTCAGCTAGTAAGGTTTACAAATAAACCAATCAATTTTCGATTTGACAGTATAAGGTATTTGTACTAAGTATTTATTATATTGTATATTATATTCAATCTCATTTAATTTAATTACCTACGTAACATACATTATCATTAGCTACTAAAGGTACTCGGAGTTGCATGGTACATATCTGGGGGCACGGCAGTGGCCCCGCCAAGTCGAGCGCAAAGCAAACACTGCCGTACCATCCTTTACTGGAACCATTTCGCCGCATTTTCAGGCCCCTATTTGAGAACCTCTGGATAAGACCAGAACGTAGAAATTTTCGTCATCCAGTAAGCTATAATCACATACTTAAAATCCAAAATTTCAAGTCTGTAGGTCATTTAGTTCCGAAGTTAAGCGAAAGCAAAGTTTCGCATTTACGACAGACACTCACTGACTCATGATCATCAGAATAGAACTAGTACTTCCCATAAACTCAGAGAGCTGAAATTTTAAACATAGTTAGTTTTTAGCCTATCAAGTCCTAAAAAACCTCCAAATATTGCAATTTCAGTCACAACTGCACACATAAGTTTGTAATCCTATACAAATACATGCGATTACAAAGTTTCTTTGTTGACTTGTACCTACTATAACGAATAAAGAATGTTCAACGGCCAAGTCACACAACATTAAGTATAATAATAAAGAAATCGCAGTAAGGAACCTTAAACTTGGCACGATTTTGTCTAGATTTCATTACTTTTTAGAGATAAACAAGCAGCTCCATCGAGACTTGGCTACTTTTTTACAGAATGTTTTTGATGGGATACCAGGTTACGGATACTAAGTATAAATACCTTATACTGTCAAATCGAAAATCGATTGATTTATTTGTAAACCTTACCTTACCTTTATGTTTTTCTCGATGACCTTACATTGCAGGTCATCAAGGAAAACATAAAGGAAGTGCTGTATATTTTAATTCAATATAATCGTATTACTACTTACAAAAATACTGTATTTTTTTCTAATAAATCTTAACTACTTATATTACATATCCAAAATTCATTAAATGTGTTTGAAAGTTTTCATTACTTATTTACGTATTACATATCCAAATTTCATTCTATCTGTTCACGCTTTAATTATGAAAATAAATTAAATACCAACTATATTATTTTAACGACGCCCTGTCTATTTTATTCTGCGCTCTATGGGAAACCTACAGGAGTTTAACGCTATCTACCGGCAGGCGTGTTTATTTCGATCGCGATCGCAAGCCGAATGCAAACAGTTACGCTTCTCGCCGCTCACTTGTGAATAGCGCTGGGAGCAATTAGGCGGGGCTAGGGGATGGGCCAAAATCCTGAATCCTCAAGGGCATTTTGTTGTTGACAGCCATGGCATAAAAGGTTTCATCTAACTCAGGCTAAACTGGACGTAGTATACTGGATATAGGTTTATATGGAATTGCATACAAAACTGTCTTGTGGATTGGATCCTTTTCGCTAAACCACGTCCAACTAGGGTTGCCAACCTATATAGTTGACCGAGCAAGCGCGAAGCGAGAGCGAAGCGTCTCCTTTTCAGCTTGGGCAACAATGTTTGTCTGCCCGGCATCTGTCCGGCTGTTCTCCCCTACAGGTCGCATTTCTCAACCGATTCTCGAGAAAACTTGTGAGTAAATTGGATAATTATACAGACCTAGCATTTTGTAACTAGCACTATGGACATTCCGAGCTAAATAAATAAATTTGAATTTATCCGTGGCTTCGCCCGCGTTATTCCCGTTAAGAGGAAACAGGAGGGCAGTTTTTCCATACAAACGTAGTCCCCTGTTTCCTCCCTGGATAATCCCAGTAGAGCAATAATTTTTTGTCCAAAAATCTATGGCTACTATTGATATGTTCCTATGTTTTCCTTTTTACGATAAATTGATTCTCAAAAGAGATATTAACCTTCAAAAATCTAAAAAAAATGCCAGATTTTCCACTGTGTTCACAGATCCAGAAAACAAATTTGACTAGATTATTAAAAAAAAGGAAAACATAGGAACACGGCCAAAGCCTTTCTTTAATGCTTAATGAAAAAATTAGTTAAATAGGTTAAGTTTTGGGGAAGAAATCAGGGGACTACGAAACGTTGTTTTCATGAAATTTTAAAAGGTATTTTCGGTCCAAGCTGCAGTTGTCTCTATCGCGCTCTGCGCGGGAGAGGCGGGCAGTGCGGGACAGCGACACATTTTACAAATACCTAATTTTCAATTCTCTCCACCTTACTCTTTCCTCTTAATGTCCCACGCAAGGGAACTCCTTACCGCGATATAAAGTATCCTATATTTCAATCCCGGACTTGGTCTCCTTGCATGCCAAATTTGAGCTCAATCCGTTCAGTTGTTACTGCGTTTTAGTGTTTAGTAACAAACATCTAAACCATCTAAATCTAAACATCCAAACATCTTCACAAACTTTCACATTTATAATATTAGTAGGATTTTTAGCCGATTCACTTTTTAGATTTATTTCAAAATGGCGGAGCTAAATAATCTAAATATGGATTTATCCGTGGCTTCGCCTGGGATTTGACAGATTCACGAGGTCCACAGCACAGAGCCACTAGAAATGGAAAATTGGGATGTTTTGGGTTGGCCAAATTTTACTATGCCAGTTTACATTTTCCAGTTTTATTTTATTTACATTTCGGTATACTGGGTATATTTTTATATCTTGGGCTAGAGAATATTAACTAGAAGTTCTGTGAACTTTTGACCTCGCGAGTCTGTCAAACCCAACAACTTCGCCATTTTGAAAAAAAAAACCAAATTTATCGACGAAAAAATTCTGTATAATTAAATTACCGTAAACTCAGGTTTTTAAGCACTCAACTATGGTCCAAACTATGGAGTATACCCTTGTGTACATTACATGCCGCGCCAATTTTGGCTTTCGTCGTGTGAATCATGAGAAATAATTGAATATGTAACAGTGGCGGTGCGTAAAAGATATCATTGGGCAAGCCGGTGCAGATTTGGCGTACCTACATTAGAATAATGTGCTCAAATGCCTGATATTAGGCAAGCCGGTAGGAATCGAGTTATTTGGACGCCATGCAACTGATATATGTACAAACTGTAGTAAAAATGGTGCGCAACTGTCTACACAAGAGCGCATTATAGTTTAGTTAGTTAGACCAAAGGACCTTAAAATAAATAGCCGCACGGACCCTCGCCAACTGATCTGAAGGCATTTTTAATAAACCGGCTCCTTGTACTTACGAGCCGCACGCACACGTGTAGTTTTTTCCTATTGCGAGCAGCACGCGGGTAGCTGGCTTATTAGACATGATTTAGTTCTTTGTTTTAAGGTCTTTGGTTAGACCATAATTGTGTGCACAGGACCATAAAAACTCACAAAAGTTCACGAGAAGACGCTTCGCTAACGCTTTTCTGCTCGGACAATAATTACGTGTATCCACGAAATCTTGACAACCTTAGCCTTAACTAATCCGCTAACTTTACGTCAACAATGATTTCAGAACTTTTCAGACGACAATCAACTTTTTGCCCCGTAACGTAAATAGTTGCCAAAATAAGATGGTATATCATTAACTCTGGCAAAAAGCGGAACATTTCGACCTGGTTTTTGTTAATTACGAGGTTCGAGGGCGTTCAATGTCGAGGTTAAGTCGGTAAAAAGGTTGTTACATCACGTGTTCGTGTCGTTGATTGATATGCTGAGCTTCTGTTGCGTTATGTAATGGTATAATTAATTGTTCAAATACCACCAAATGAAAATGTATGTTTCCCATCACTAAATTATACTTTTGGCGTCAAACGCCAAGCGAGAAACTTTACTTATTGATTCCCATACAAATCGACGAACTATTTCCTTCTATATTTCTGTGACTCCATTACATCTTTAATGTACCTACCTACAGACATATTGCTACCATTTTATTAAACATACCGGGTGGAAAAAATCTGTGGGCCCTGAAGGGGAACTAATTTTAATCCTGTAGTTAGCTCATTTTACTGAAAGGTAACATTCCTTTATTTTTAAAAAGAAACAGAACTGCATTCAACGGTCTTCTAAAATTTGCTTGTCTCACCCGGGAATCAAACCAACTAAAAATTCAAAAAATAAGAACTCGCTATTTTATTCTACGAATGGATAGGACTATTGTTCAGGATAAAATCTCTAACATTTGGTCTTACAAATAGAAAAGTCGGTGAAATCTTTCCATTAATGTTATTTTACCATCATATCCAATACAAAAGCCAAGAAAGCCACATAAGTAGACCGTAGGTAAACGCGTAGGTAACATATTATTTATGAGCACCGTTTTTGTTGATAATAAAAACATATCCGCAAGCCTACGCAGCCCAGAAAGTACATACGAGTGATACGAGAACATAATTAATTATCACATGTTAATCAATTTGGACTTGATAGATCGTCGAGGTCTAGCAGGTGGCATGCCTATACCACTCCGTGGTATCGAGGTTGATCATTTCTTGATGGTTTTGTCTAGAATGTTCTATGGAATGTTGTAGTGGAATAAGTAGGTATAACTTTTCTAAAAAAACCGGACTCGCCCAGATAAATTTGTAGATACATATATTAAAGTACCTACCCTATAAATTTTGATTCCCTTAGTAAAGTTTTTTTAGAAAAACGTCAATGTATGCCTTGCCTCAACTCACATAAATGTGTGGGTCGAACGTATAATGCACTATAGGTCGTTCCACGAGAGTTGAGGTGAATGATTACACACACAGCTACATGAAGTACTCATTGTAAAAAAGTGAATGAATAAAATGAATGAGTGAGTAATTAAACACAGGGCTATAGCACAGAAATATATCGAGATACAAGGAAATAGTTCGTCGATTTGTATGGCAAGTTGGCAACTATGCGTGTAACGTTTTTCGCTTGGCGTTTGACGCCAAAAGTGCTATTTAGTGATGGAAAACATAAATTTTCCATTTCATTTCTTGGTATTTGAACAATTTAATTATATCATTATTATCAGATCTTCATCTGCTAATAATATTGACGGAAACTGAAATTAACGGCATTCAAAGTAGGTAAGTCACCGCCACTTCTTTTTAGCACGCAAGGTACATACACTTTTTCCTTCTACCTCGAAATATTTCTGTGGGCTATAGTTTAAAGAAACTTTTTGGTTTATCTTGCAATTCACTGTTGTACTTGCTATCTGTACGAAAAAAGAATAGTAATTTCCAAATCCCGCTGTCATTACATGACATGTTGTTGTGTGCCTGACCTCAACTCTGCTTCTATATAGGTAATTTCACGAGAGTTGAGGTGAATGATTACACACACAGCTACATGAAGTACTCATTGCAAAAAAAGTGAATGAATGAAATGAATGAGTGAGTAATAAACACAAGGCTATAGTTTAAACAAACTGTTTGGTCTATCTTGCAATTCACTGTTGAACTTGCTATCGGTACGAAAAAAGAATAGTAATTTTTTTGACGACCGCTTTACCTTAGTTGGTAGTGACCCTGCCTATGAAGCAAGAGGTCCTGGGTTCGAATCCCGGTAAGGGCATTTATTTGTGTGATGAGCACGAATATTTGTTCCTGAGTCATGGATGTTTTCTATGTATTTAAGTATTTGTATGTATGTATCTATTAAATATATCGTCGTCTAATATCCATAACACAAGCCTTATTGAGCTTACTATGGGGCTAGTTCGATTTGTGTAAGATTGTCCCCTAATATTTATTATTTATTTATTTATTGATTTATTTCCAAATCCCGCTGTCATTACATGACATGTTGTTGTGTGCGTGACCTCAACTCTGCTGGAACTATCTATACTACACATACTATACTTTCTAGAGCGTCGTGTCACGTGCTGACATTTCGTTTGTAAACAAACGTGACGCAACACGCCGTCTGGCGAGAACTTTCACTTTCGACGGGAAACATGTACTACAAATACGTATAAGACGGGTAAACAGTAACGTACGGTGTGCGCTGTATATTGCGTAGTTAATGTTGGGTAGACTTTAGCACTAGTTGTTGTTGGAAGATGGTTTGCAGCAGCAGTGAACCGTGTATTCGCGGCCGTGGTGGATCGTACAAGAGGACCGACGCAATGGCGCTTACCATAGACAAAAAAATAGATAAAAAAACCTGTCAAGTGTGAGTCGGACTCGCGCACCGAGGGTTCCGTACAAACTCATAAGTAGTTTAGTAGGAGCAAATAAGTACGTGTTACGATTTTTGCAAATTTCTATAAAACGGTGCAAGTTCGGAAAACCGTTATATTTTTCCTGTCATATATAGGACGACATCAATAATTGGTAATTAATACAGATTTTTCTGTTCAGTAACTTGGAAGATAATAGGGGGGGAATGGTATTTTTATTAACGTATGTCGCCATAAATCAAAAACTACTTATTTAAAAAAATACAAAAATATTATTTTAATCTACAAATTAAGCACTTTCATTTGATATCCCACTCGATATAATAGCCAACTTTCAATTTTCAGTCTCATTACGGACCCCTTTAGAAAAAAAGTAAAAAAGTTACAAGTTTTTTTTACATTCTATAAGCTCGGGTTAGCGGTTCTAACACTATTCCAAATTTCAAGTCGATAGCATCAGTAGATCCTGAGATATCTTGCTGTGACAGACGGACAGACGGACAGCCAGACAGAGTCGCACCATAAGGGTTCCTTTTTTACCATATTGGTACGGAACCCTAAAAATGAAACAAAATCAATAGTGCCAACTCACACATACACTACTACTAAATTATTGTTGGACTTGCCAACAGTTAATAGTTGAAACTAAAAAGTTACTGTAGTTTACGTAGGCCGAAGTAAGATAACTAATATTTTCGGGTCTTCGGCCGAATAAATAACTAACAATAACCCTCCTTTGGGCTTCGCCGCAGTCGGGTAGGCGGGAGCGAGGACCTTAAAATAAATAGCCGGACGGAGCCTCGCCAACAGAGAACTGAAGCCATTTCTAGTAAGCCGGCTGCTTGTACTTACGAGCCAAACGCACACATCAACTAGTTTTTTCCTATTGCGAGAAGCACGCACACATAGCTAGCCGGCGGACTAGGCAGGCATGCTTCAGTTCTTTGTTAGCGAGGCTCCGTCCGGCTATTTATTTTAAGGTCCTTGGGCGGGAGAAAAAAATGGTCATTAACTACCTAACATAGTTTTATGAAAGTATGAAAATCTTTCTTAAGTATGAAGGTTAAATTATATGTGTTTTGTTGGACTCTGACCTAAAAATTCAATACCATAGATGTATTTATCGATATATGATAATATTTTTTTACACCACATTTTATGTTACATATACGAGGGGTGGCTGAAAAGTAATCTACCTCACTATGAAAGAAAAGACATAACTGGCTAGTTATTTTTTATTTTTCTATGTAATCTCCATCTACCAAGGTGCATTTATTACATTTGTGAAATAATGACATTAAGCCATTAAAAAAAAAAAAAATCGGTTTGTCGTCAAAATACTCGTCCACCGCGGCTATCATCTCATTATCCGTTGAAAATTTTCGCCCCCTGAGATCTTTCTTCAGAAGTCTGAATAGGAAATAATCACAGGGGGCTAAATCTGGGCTGTAGGGGGGATGGTCGATGACTTCGAAGCCATTTCTGCTTATGGCTAGGTGTGTGGTGCGGGCCGTATGCACAGGTGCATTGTCGTGCAATATCAGAACTCCTTTGTTGAGTTTGCCCCTTCTTTTTTCTTTTATGTTATCCCGAAGCTGGCAAAGTAAATTTGCATAATAATTAGCATTCATTGTAGTATTTTTTGGCAAATAATCCATTAGTAAAATGCCTTCAGCATCCCAAAAAATCGTCGCCATAAGTTTGCCAGCTGATGGCCGAATCTTGTACTTCCGAGGAGGCTTTTCGTCCTTGAATTTCCATTGAAGTGACTCTTGTTTACTTTCCGGATCCCATTGTCTAACTAATCCAAGTCTCGTCACATGTCACGACCCTGGAAATAATTTCTTCCTCTTTCCCGCGACTCATGTCTAAAAACTCCTGACAACATTTGACACGCCTGTCCTTGTCTAACGCGGTCAGCATTTTAGGGACCCAACGTGCACTAACCTTAGACATATTCAAATGGCTATGAATTATTTCTTTTACCGGTTCTTTACTAATGCCCATATCTCTAGCTATCTCCCACTGTTTCACTCAACGGTCTTCTAAAATTATTTTTTTCACCTTGGCGACATTTTCACCAGTGACAGCAGAAATTGGCCTCCCACTACGAGGATCATCTTCTAGACTGTCACGGCCCGATTTAAACTGCTTAGACCAGAATTTTATGGTGAAATCAGAAGGACACGAATCACCAAACACGGGCAACATGCGCTGTTTAATCTGTGAAGGCGTATTTCCTTCTTTAGTAAGGGATTTAATCACTGTACGCTGTTCAGTTTTGGTCAAATTATTTTTTTCTACCGACATGCTGCAAGCATTCAAGCGCCAAAAACAAATGAAGCGCCAGGAACAAATGCATGCTCGAAATTTTGAAAAAAGAATAGTCAATAAAAACGAATTCATACTGGCCAATGTTTTTTTTAAACTATATATAGCCAGGGTAGATTACTTTTCAGCCACCCCTCGTATAGATACAAGAAATCAAAGTACATAGGTCTGTACACAGGTGAGTGCCATTTAATTTTTCTATGTACTTTGATTTCTTGTATCTATATATGTAACATAAAATATGTTTTTAATGTAAAAATTAATGAGCCGTGAGCAATTAACTAAACATAAGGAATGTCGCGCGACTTTGATACGCAATTCCGAAATAATTAATTTAGAGTGTCGTGGGAAGTGAATTATATTTTGAACACTATATGACTAAGATAAATGGTCGTTATAGTTTTAATTAGGCATTAAAATATGAAGGCATTGCCAATTATAACAAGCGTGGAGGTTGATTTACAACAATCTTCAAAAACTCTGTATTTTTAGGATTCCCTACCTAAATTGGTAAAAACCGGTAAACTGCGATTCTAATTCGCACATGAAGGGTTTCCGAACCGGTGTATATTTTAAAATAATACTATCGATTCAAAAGATACGGACGGACGGGCGAAGTGATAGCCCAGAGGTTCCTAACCTTTACTGCCTCATCACCCACAGGCCCGTTCTAGATTTGTCTCGTTAGCCCTCCAAAAATAGGTGACACAGGCAAGTAGGTACCTACTCATATGAAAGTACTCAAAAAAAAAAACGACTTAATATGAGTATTACCCCTCATAAAATTAAATTTCACCCCTAAAGGTAGGGTTGCCAGATGGTCGGGAAGTGGCTGGATTCTCCCGATTTTTTGTATGTTCTCCCGACTCCCGACAAAGAAGAAAATCTCCCGACAAACGATTTCATTTTAAAAGTTAGTCCGATCCACTCAAGGTGGTCCAAGGTGGCCAGCAAAAATTTCTGCCGTTTCAGGATAAAAAAAAAGCTCGCGCGTCGAGCGCGCGGGTTATCTCCCGACCAAAGTCTCAAAATCTCGACATATTTTGTCCTGCTCCCGATAATGCGGTAATTCCATCTGGCAACCCTACCTAGAGGGGTAATTACCCCCAGGTTCGGAACCGATGTGATAGACGGACAGACGGGAGAACGAACAGACGGACAGACTACGGATGCTTCGTATTGGAGACGTTGGATACAGGAAATCCTACTAATATTATAAATGTGAGTTTGTGAAGATGTTCGGATGTCGAGATGTTAGGAGGTTCAGATGTTTGTTACCTACTAAATAACGGGGTAACAACAAGATGGATTGAGTTGAACTTTGGTATACAATTAGTCCAAGTCCTGGATTGAAATATAGGATACTATATCCCGGTAAAGAGTTGCTTTGCACGGGGATTACGCGGTCGAAACAGCGGGTAAATGCTGGTACGATATAAAGCTTATTCATATTTTCCGTTAAATGAAATTGATCCATCGATGTTTGTTTGACAACCTGAATGTGTTTGTAAAGTCATGAATGTGACAAATATTTTTATTCCTACACGACCAGATAAGTATTGTTATTTGTTATGCAACTGAATATTTTTTGCGTACAACCTATAAAGTAGCTTTATTATATCTAATTAGCCAGGCTATAATGACCTGTTTAAGTGCTATGGCTGGGACAATTATGTTTTTTAGCGCATTATAAATAGCTCTGATTTATACATTCCTGTTACGCGCGTTGATTTTAATGATATATGAATAAAAACTGCATTACATTTTATTTCAAGTTTATCAAGAATGACTAGATTATCTCTCGGGATATGTAAAAACGTTAATTTTATATTGTTATTTAGAAACTTCAAAACGCAATCACAAAACGTTCTAAAATGTATTTTTTTTAAGTTTTGTTTTTTACAACATGTATTTGTATTTCACATCTATTTTTTTGTAGATGCAATTGGGACTATGTAATATTCCATTTGCGACAGTGGGTACTTTAGTTCAAAAAAATATGTATATATGCGATCGAGGGCTTTCTTCATTACCACCCGTGCTGTGTACATAATTTTATGTCTACACTTGGCCAGAAAGCGGATTTTTCCGTACGCGTAACGTGCGGAAAAAGCCACTTTATGACCAGGTGTGGCATAAAATATCATTTTGAACATCTTGCCTGCAACAAGAACTACTACTTTGAGAGCATGTCTCTGTTTGGAGGGCAGTGGGAATCCGCGGTAAGGATTGTGAAGTGAAGTACTGAATTAAAAGTACTCGTAATTATCGTGTGCCAAAAATATTCTATTCAATAATTCTTTGTCGTACGCCTGAAAGAAACATTAAAATTGAGCTATTGAAAACCCATAAACTATTGTGTACCGTAATGTTTGATTTTGTTTTCTCGGTGGCAATCTTGTTCTGAATAAGAGTGCCACTGAGGAGACGATATCAAACGTTACGGTAGACAATAAGCGGTCTTACGTAATGATGTACTCAGCATTGTTTGCCGTATTTTCGAACGGAACTGGCTATGCTAGCACCCCCCACGGGCTGTCTTGGAGGAGGGTCACTCTCAAGACTGTCCCGCGCAGTGGTTATCCGATCAAGTCGTATTTTTATATGTTTAATACTGAATATAATATTCTTCAAGGAACTAGTGCTTTTAATTGAAGGGATGCTTACAAAAACAATTTAACTAAGCCGGTTGACACCTACTGTCATTAAAAATGTTTCTCTATAAGTGTCAACCAGTCTAGTCATTTATGTTGTTTTTGTAAGCATCCCTTCAATTGTATTACTACTCACCAATGAGGTAGTGTCCCAGCTCGCCCAGGATATAGCCCACGGAGACCAGCCCCAGCACGTACCACTTGTACAGTGGCTGCAGCTTCGCCCAGATCCCACCGTGGAACATCTTGACTGCAACAAGAACAACTTTGAGAACATGCATCTGTTTGGAGCAGGGCTCAGATAGCGATATTTTCTCCATACAAAAATGACCGGTATTTATTCCGTTCTTTGGATTATTCTTGATTTTTCTAATGATACGAAGTCATTACTTAATACATTATAGAGCCCTACAAAAATAATTCAAAATATTGGGCTATTTCGGGCGGGTTTTTGCAAAATACCGGTTTCGGGCCCTGGTTTGGAGGACAGTGGGAATCCGCGGTGAAGATTGTGAAGTGAAGTACTGAATCTAATTTTATAGATGAATTATCGAGAGTTTGGAATTGAAATTGTTCAGGCCCCCACCTAGTCCGACCCTATCGAGGTGGACCGGGACAAGGTGACCTGGTTCGACCCCAGGCGCTCTCGGCACCTACCCAGTCCGACCCCTCGGGGTGGTCCGGCTAGCGACCTGGTTCGACCCCAGGGACGCCACGGCCGACCACCCGGTCCGACAATCGCTATGCCCATAAGGGTTGCGAGTTTGTCAGATTCTAAAAAAAAAGCCTTTCCATCAATGCTGTGCGAGGTAGAGGAGCGGTGTCCGAGGAAAAAATCCACCAATGCAGAACCTTATTATACTTTATTCTTTGTTTCAATGTCCGATATTGCCATGTGACAGAAAAAGGCTGCGGTTGCGTGCAAGCCACTGGACCAGTGTATTGATTGCCTATTGTTTATTTTGCTATCGAACCTAATTAGAGTCGAGAAGATTCACAGTATCTTTTAAGGTGGTTCGAGTCGCCTGATTCCCCATACAAACAAAAGAGGCGGTCAACATTCACTTCAGTGATATTATCAAACCGCATTAGAATACCGAAGTGCCGTTAGCCGTTATTTTCCACATAATGATTACATTATTTCCATTTTATTTAAGCGGGTAATATAATTTATTAAATCAATTTTCCATTTCATTTGGTGGTATTTGAGCAATTTATTATACCATAATTATTAGATTTTCAAATCTGATAATAATATTGATTGACGGCAATTGAAGTTTACGGCGTGCAAAGTAGATCGCCGCCACTTATTTTAGCACGCGAGGTGCTTACACTTTTTCCCAAGGTAGACTCGATATATTTTGTGAATAATACTCTTGTCATAGTATTGTTTGAAAACATTTCATATTATCTAAGACCTTAATAACCAGGAGATTTAGTAGTATGTGAGTTAACCCGGTCATTTGTAAAACAAGTATTGTTTTAAAGTATACTTGAAGTTCGTTCGCCTTGCACACGTAATTAAGAACAATTTTATTATTTTCAAACCATGTCACGAACAAGCGAGTTGTAAAAATGTCAAGATGGTTGGTGGCTTTGCGTAATAGTAACTAACTTGTTTCAGGTCACATATAAAGTAAAGAACTAGGTTTTGCTTAGAATATGTAAACAAGTTAAACGAGGCTACTTGAATTAAGCATCAAGGTGTTCTTTTAGAAGAATAGATCAATAATTTAAGTTAACTGTCGTTGTAATAAATACCTAGTTGGTTCCGCTATCTAAATCTAAATATAATTTAGCAAAACTGTTCAAAAATCAATTTGCTGTTGTTATTTGTTATGCTGTTGTTTGTTGTTGCTAGAAAAACTCATTGGTGGCCGTTTTCAAAAATAAATCCCGGGGTAGCTATGTACTTTCTCATAATATAAATATCTTTTGATGTTTTTCTGGCTCAGAATCGTTAGTACTTTCGAACCTTATACGTGAAAAAATGTATCCCAAAATTTGTAAGTATGGATTTTTTTTCACTACGTCACGTTCATACAATCATAAGTACAAAATGGTGACGTAATGGAAAAATAATAAATTTTGGATAACGCCCTGGTACGAAGCAGAGTTCGAACCTACTACTTCTGCTTGAAAGGCACATGACCGGACCAATCGGCTACTAAGCTTGCTAGAAAAGTCTTCAATGAAATAAAAATTACAGAAAAGACTTCAATGCAATGAAAACTTTTTGAGCCAAACATTTTCCATCCAATCATTGACCCAAATCGGCAAACACCGCTAATTATTTCAATTCATTTTGTTGTCGCGTGCGGCCATTGTATTGTCACGCAGCTTACTAGACGGGCGCAACACAAGGTTGACGTCGTGACATCCGATGATATGAAATAATATCAATTTGCGGCTTGGCTTGGCCGTGGAATGCTTCCGGGTGAGGAGAAAATCTTGGCAATTTTTGATTGCAAACGAGACTGGTTTAATAGCTATTGATATGGTTGGTTAACTCCCACTGAGGCCGCGTGAGGACTGCTCATTCACTATCGTCTCTCAGAGTAGGCCTGTGCCCAGCTGCGTATTTATGTACGCGACAGATATGCGTCTATTTGGCGTGATGGGTCGGAGGCACTCTTGCCAACCCAACTCTACCGGAAAGCCTAGGAGACTCTTGATGTTGCTGACGACTTCTGGGAGTGACCCCGGAGCTATTGATGTAAATCCTAATCACGCAAAATCGGTAAATCTGTCTACTATCGGATACATTTTGGAGACCACTGACAATAGGCCTGTAACTGTATGAAGCTTCATACAAACTAGCGGCCTTTTAGTTTGAGGACGGCAGAAAACACTGCGGGTAGCGGTAGACTATATCGCGTCACGCATTCTAGTAGCAATACCATAGCAAATGGGCCATTCTCATTTTTGAGCACATAGTCACTACCGTGATTGTCATTACCGTGGGCGTTATTGCACTTTCTAAGTGATAAAAAAATACTCTTATTTCCTTGGCTTGTAAGTTCTCCTTTATGTCAGCTTAACAAGTTTTGTTAAAGTTTTGTACTGATAGTGCCGGTCACTACCTACCTATTAATTAACGATTGCTGAAATTAGTGACGGACGAGCGTTTATCTATTGTGTAGATCCAGTGATGTAATAAACATAGGCTTGTTTACTAGTACTTATTACGAAGGTTCGCCTTGAACTTGCTGGCCCGTCGACAGCGTTTCCCCGTGGCTCTGCCAGCACATCTAACATTTTTTTCGACACTGAGTTCTATAGATATTCGGAATCAGTAAATTTCACTGATTCCGAATATGTATACAACTCTGTGTCGAAAAAAAAATGTTAGTTGTGCCCTTTTGCGATACGGCGGCAGGGCTACGTGGCCCTGCACCAATAATTACCTCTAACGCTATAAATAACGCTTCCGCGTTGCTGAATTTAATGGTAATTATTTGCCTTTTTATGTAGATTGGTGCCGTGACTGGGCCGTTTAACTGCTTAATAAATATTAGATTTATGGAATTAATATGCAAATATCGAGACGATGAAGGTAGTCGCAGAGAATAAAATGATTTTATAGATGATGTAGTACCAGGTATTTACCATTAGATGTTGTACACTACAAGACGCAATTTGTAGTTGAAAATCAGTACACAGCATATTTATTGTAGTATGTAATGCAATCGCTTTATTACTATAATGGCTATATACAAAGGGAATTAGAAAGTGACAATCTAAAGTGACTTAAATAAAGTTAACTAAAAATAAATTAAACCTAAGAAGCTAAAACTAAATTTTATTAAAAAATATCTAAAAGATTGGGCCCCCTTGGCCTTGACCAGAAGTATTTAGCATGCCTGAATTTGTAAAATAACTTTTTAAATCAAATATATTTTGTAATAATAAAAATATACACACACGCTAAATTGTCTTCAATATCACCTCAATCAAAGTATATATTTAGATAAATAAAATCTGAAACAATAATATGACTATTTAACTTGTCCTTCCTTCAAAACCAACCAACCTAAAATTCAACCTAATCGAACTAAAATCTGTAATATTTTTAAGGTCAAGTATGCAAATCATTGTTGTAGTAGAATACACGCTATATGATTTTATTATATTCTTGTAATTTATTGTTTGGAGTTACTCTGTGTAACGGTTACGGGCTGATTTAACTAGGCTTAGAAAAAAGCAAAAAGGTCTCTGTAATGGTCGCTTACTCTGTGTTCTTAGTGAAGCGTGTAATTGGATTGATTAAATTAGACTAACTTCGGTATTTGATACGGTTAAAAATGCCCGATAAACCTTGGTGTAGCGTAGGTCAGAGTAGGCTCTAGGTCTAAACTTTAGACCTAGAGCCACTTAAGTAGAGACTTAGAGAGTAAAGTTATGAAGCCCTTAAGACTCTAAAGGGCTTCATAACTTTACTCTCTACTTAAGATCCATCTAAGTTTACATTCATGTTTTTGATGTGTACCTTTAAACACTTTTATGCCACATCTGGTCATAAAGTGGCTTTTTCCGCACGCTGCCCACCCTAGTTGTGTAATGTACTATAAATTAAAAGTAATAGCAGATATTACGTACCTGTAAGGGTCCAGCAAGAAAATTTGCCTTTTAAATTCCTTAACTTTGTGATGTTGACAGGAAGGACGCGAAAACTTAAATCATACTACAAAATCGGTATCACCCAAACGCAATCGATCAATTAATTAATCAATCATAGTCTATTTATCTAATAACAGTACAAGTACAGTGATGCTAGATTTGTTTACGGTCAAATATGTTTTGCCTGACGGCGTACAAAAACGCAAGACTTCATTCTTAGTAAGTAGGCTCAATAATTGTGTCCGGCAGGGCTCGAAACCGGTATTTTGCAAAAACCCCGAAATAGCCCAATATTTTGAATTATTTTATACTTTTTATGTAGAGCTCAGTAATGTATTTAAGTCATGGTTTCGTATTATTAAATTGTCTGGTTAAAAAACTAAATAATAAACCAAAGAACGATAAGAAAGGAAAGAGTACCGGTATTTTTGTATGGAGCAAATACCGGTTTCCGAGCCCCGGTCCTAGGTGAGGTACTAATTAGGTAATTTGCTAATTGAGCGCAAGTAAAACCAAAAGGAATACTGTAAAACTCATTCCAACCTCGTAAAATGAATCACATATTCCGAAGAACCAAGGTTTAATACAGCGTCACTGAGTACAAAGCACTGACCGCAGCGCAGGTGGTTCACCAAGGCTTGCTCGTCACATTATACTGCTATGTGACATCTGACGTTGATCTGACATTTGTTGTTTGCGTAAATGTTCGTAATATTATGTCCTTGCAATTCATTACCAACAGTTGCGTATAGTCAAGTGTAAAAACATGTATCGAATGAATCGTTTCATAAAAATGGTACCTACGTAGTTTTTATTGCCACTGCAGAAAGTGCTATTCGGACATATTTTTTGAGTTGTATATAATGCTGGCACTACACTTCGCCGTATTTGCCAAATATTCGTGTTGCATCTCTTTTCTGCGGCATAGGAAAGGAAAAAGATGCAACACGAATATTTGGCAACTACGGCCAAGTGTAGTGCCAGCATAAGTCTATAGCTAGCAATACACGTACGGATTTGCCCGCCGGAACTGCCTGACAGATGTGTCTGACGGGCACATCCATCAATGTGTGGCGAGAATAGACACAAATTTGTCCGCCGGATTGTGTCTGACGGGCACATCCATCAATGTGTGGCGAGAATAGACACAAATTTGTCCGCCGGATTGTGTCTGACGGGCACATCCATCAATGTGTGGCGAGAATAGACACAAATTTGTCCGCCGGATTGTGTCTAACGGGCACATCCATAAATGTCAGACAGATGTGTCTGACGGGCACATCCATCAATGTGTGGCGAGAATAGACACAAATTTGTCCGCCGGATTGTGTCTGACGGGCACATCCATCAATGTGTGGCGAGAATAGACACAAATTTGTCCGCCGGATTGTGTCTAACGGGCACATCCATAAATGTCAGACAGAGGTGTCTGACGGGCACATCCAACAATGTGTGGCGAGAATAGACACAAATTTGTCCGCCGGATTGTGTCTGACGGGCACATCCATAAATGTCAGACACATCTGTCAGGCAGATCCGGCGGGCAAATCCGTACGTGTATTGCTAGCTAATATGCACGGAATGGACGGAACCCACCGGATCCGCATCTCTCTGTCGCATAACGCGTGCTCTTTCTGGTCGCTGGCTAAGCCCTTCCGGAGGCGCAAAATAGGGAATATGCATGATCTTTTTTTAACAGCTTTCTTAACAAAATATGAAAATACCGTAAAAAAGATGACATACAGTCAAAATAAAATTGAAATCGACCGAGAAATACGGAAGATATAAACATTATAAAGCACTAATCAGACAGCGATTAGAGAGAGAGATCCGATATGGACTATGACGTCATAGTACACGGCCGCCATACAATCTCCATACTATATTCTGTTTTGCGAGAAAGAGATAGAGATAAATCTTTGTTATGTAATATCTTGGCTATTTTTATAGTTATTAAAAATATATTTTTTTCCTACTGTTTTTTATATGAATGAGCTTTTATTAAAGTAAATAAAAAATGTCATGCATATTTCCTATTTGGTACTAGTAGCCGCGCGGCGACATCGCGGAGTGAGTCACTCCTACCCTGAGTTTGGGGGCCCCGGTACGCGTACACTGTCCTGCCGGTAGCTACGCTACTGGGGGAACTGTCTCCTCGCCCTCCAGTACTGTAGACTGGGGGAACATCGAGATACGAACTTCGGATTTGGACCTTCAGACTACGGAATCGATGCCTCTGCTCCAATATGTTCAACTATCTGTCCAACCAGTTGAACATGTTTGATGATGACTTTTCTTAAATTTTTTCAACTTCAAAATGTAGTGGACTGATTACAATAAGTTCTATCACAATATTTTTATTACCTAATAAAACAGGGATTAATAAAATAGAACTATTCCCACCATGCGTTTTAAAATAATTCATTCGCAGCGTTATGTGATTCCGGGTCGCGAGGGGAAAACTTCTTCATAGTTTATGCATTTCTGGTAGGTACTTATTAAACTTCTTCGTAACCTTTTTGAGGTCAGCCAATTTCTATTAGAATGTGGAATATAATTAAGAATACTTTTTTTACCCTTGGCCACTTTGGAAACCAAAGGTTCGAAACCAGTTTAGAAAACAGAATTATTTTTCTTTATTCGAAACCCAGGTTTCCAGAAAAGAAAAGTAGTTTTCGGCCATTCTCACGAAGTATGTCTGCGGTCACCTAATTACTGCGACGCTGTTTTCATACTAAATGTATGGAGACGCGGTAATTCGACGCAGTCATACTTCGTGAGAATGGCCGTTTTGTTTCTTAAACTAGTTTCGGACCTTTGGTTTCTAAAATGGCCGAAGGGTTTTTTCATCAAGTCTAGATTAGATGAATAAATAATAGTACATTGTGTATCAAGGGCGGTAGGTAAGGAATTACAAACGAGTGTTTGTTACAAGGCCGAGGCGAAGCCGAGGGCTTTAATAACACTCGTTTGTAATTCCTTTACCGCCCGTGGCACACAATGTTTTTCATCAAACTTGTGAGGAAATCTGATTAAAATAACCTAAATAAAATTATAAAACTGACAGCGACATTAGTGACACAATCCATAGACAATGCGAATGTCAAGTCACGTTCGGAAACCATAGCGGTAAAGACTTAAAATGGTTGATTTTATATTTGCAAAATACTGAAATACACTATTTAAACATTTAATTAATGTTACAGAAATATGTGTTTACGTGTATTTGCAATAACAGTTCTCTTTAAATAAATATTTCAGTAATAAAAGTTAAAAAAGTAAGTTGGCGTTTCCTTTGAACATGACAAATAAGAGTAAAACAGAACCAGCGTTTCAAATTTAAAAAGAAAACCATTACGCCCTAGGGCGTAATAGGTAATTTACGGCCCGCAGATCCTACGTGTAACGACACCATGTTCGAGCAAGTGTGATGAAAATAAATGTTTAATAGAGTTTTTTATTGAACCCTGTTTTATTAATAAAAATATTGTGATTGAACTTATTGTAATTTTCAGTCTAAAGAGTTCAACTACATTTGATGTTGAAAAAATTGGAAAAAAGTGGTCGACGGTGGACTGGTTGGACAGATAGTTGAACATAATGGAGCAAAGGGAATCGATGGGAATCAGTACTCGTATAGATCAGATTTGTTTTGAAGTACTAAGTACCCTAACAAGCCAGCTGAGTCACACACAATGCACGCGGTCATTATCAGGGCATCCTTGACACAGTTATTAGATGATACCCCAGTCAATGAGGCTGCGAAAGATGATATAACAGCATTGTTATCACGGTCTAATTGAAGTACGTGACGGACCGATTCGTTTCGATCTGCGATTGTTGGCAAAACCAAGCTTGCGGAGTAAATTGGCTGTGATTATGCTGCCGATGTCCTAAATAAATAAAATGAAATGATATATAAAAATATACATGCATGTATAGGAAATGTATAAAATCCTATTTGTTATTATAAATTCGAGACTAGTCATTTTCAAAAAAATTGTACACAATTAAGGGATTTAATTAAAACAAAACTTAATTTATTCCTCTGTGTTACGAAAGTTACCCATATAGTTTGTATGCCTAACTTTCGTAACACAAAGGAAGCGATCGTGATTTTGTTTTTATTAGGCCCTTAACTATGTACAATTTTTTTGAAAATGACTCACTAATGAAAATGCGTATTTTTTATATATGCAGTAAAAGTTGTATAGAATCTATTTTCATTGCTCTTCTCAAAGACCTTAAAATAAATAGCCGGACGGAGCCTCGCCAACAGAGAACTGAAGTATTTCTAGTCCGCCGGCTGCTTGTGCTTACGAGACGCACGCACACATCAACTAGTTTTTTCCATCTGCGAGCAGCAGCAGCACGCATTGCCCTGATCAATCAGCGTTACGGTAGCCGGCGGAATAGAGCTTCAGTTCATTGTCATCGAGGCTCCGTCCGGCTATTTATTTTAAGTTCCTTGGCTCTTCTCTAAGATTGTCTAAATCCATTAGGGGACGAAATTTCGAAAATCATTTTTTAGTGCTCTAGTACTGTACTTTACGTCTTGCTTACGTATGCACTTCGGAACTTATGTCTGTGAAATGAGGTCCAAAATCATATCATATCATATTTTAAACACAGCGCATCAAGGGATCCTGGGCATCACTTGTTCTTTTTGCCTATTGCCTCTTGACGACACGTTTAGCCAATATTTGGCAAATATTTATGTGATGAGCACGAGTATTTGTTCCTGAGATGAATTCCATGTCCAGTTCCATGGATGTTTTCTATCTATTTAAGTATAAGTGTTTTGTGGCAGCGTATCTTTAATTTAATTTGTAATACTTTTTTGTTTTTTATCTTGTGCTGTCATGAATAAATGTATTTTCTTTCTTTTTTTCTTATTTATTTATCTATATAAGTAGGTATATCGTCGTCTAGTACCCATAGTACAAGCATTGCTTAGTTTGGGACTAGGTCGATTTGTGTAAGATTGTCCCCCACAATGTTTATTTATTATTATTTATTTAATACAGATATTTTTTGTATGGCTAATTCCGGGATTTCAGTATTGTCCATACAACTAATACTGTATTGAAAGCCCTAATGCTTACCAATTAAAACACGCTGCCTGTCAGTCACTTAAGATTTTTATTAAGTAGATTAACCGCCTTCATGTCAAAAATCTTTGCTCAAAAAACGCGATGCATAAGTCGCCAGGATCCTAACTCTCCATAAAAAACTAGCCTGGTTCTTATCTCAATGTGGCATGCTAAATTAATACCTATGAAGTTTTGCATATAGGTACCTACGGTGGGATAAGAGGTTTTAGGTTTAAAGATCATTTATTCTCATTAAGAATTTACAATTCACTTATTATGAGAACTTAAAATTAGACATAAATGTTTGTAATGAGCGAGAACATAAAAAGAGGGTAAACTTAGACAAAATTCTGCCGATACATATTGTCAACGCAGGAAGGTAAACTCCGTGCGCCGAGTCGTACGTAAACAAGATAACGAAAACACTGAGTTACACTAAGTTACACAGACTGGAAGTGGCATAGCGTAGATGCATTGTATTTCGGTTTGTTACTATGTAATATTTTGATGTTATAATTATTTTATTTTATATTTTATTGAAACTTTGCTTTGTTTTCTGTCTGAGTATTTTGCATGTTTTTTTTATTTATGTACGTGAAGTATGGTAAGTTTATTTTTTTTATTAATAATATTTCAAGTAAGTTTGGTAAGTTTATTTTTTTTTATTTATAATATTTCAAGTAAGTTTAGTAAGTTTATTTTTTATTTTCTTATTTGTATTGTATTGCATTGTATTTCCTTTTATTTCGGGTATCTACAGTTTTTGTCACTGGAAGTTTTTTATACAAAAAAATTGTGACTAAAAATTTGGTATAGCTATATATATAATCAACAGCAACGCGCGTGACACTGGTAGAGCGAGTGTGAACTCGCCAAAAAAACATTTTAAACCTTAGGCCCAAAGGTCATTGGGCATTTTGTTCGGACATATGACCCACAGCGTACACAAACGAAATAGGGCGCACACACAAATAAATAATATGTAGGTAAACGTATCTGCTACTCAGTGGTATGAGTCGCATTCTTGTAAACCATGGGAAAAATGAGAAAAAAATAAAAATTATTTCTAATAATTATAGCATTTTTGCAATCAATTAAGTCAGAACTATCACTACATCGTACACATACTGTTGAATAACTTTTTTCTGTCGGTTGATACATAAAAAATACATATTTAGAAAAGTGACATTAAATTTTCTATTTTAAAACTAATTTGGTCTCTGTACGCGAAATTTCGGAAAGCGGGTCAAAAACGCCCAATAACCTTTGGAATTTGATTTTAACACTTAGATGTACTAGAATTTGAAGTGTGACGTCACGAAACTTAGGACCCCTCCCACCCCATGTCACACAATGTCACACTTCGTCGACCCCCTCCCTCCCCCTTATCGTGTGACGTACTTTTTGGATGACCCCCTATTTATTTTAAGGCCCTTGGTCATAACATTACATTAGTACATACATTCCTTATAGCTGCGAACAAATGCAAGCGTTAAGCACGATGATAAACGCGACCACGATAGACGTGCCGATACAATCGCTCAGTTTATTAATTAATTCATAATTAAAGCTCGTACGTGTCATTTGCCTAGTTGCCTAGTGATTTTTAATTATATTTGTACACTAGAAACAAAGTATAATATCAGTAATGTTTATTTCTACAAAAGGTTCGCGCGGCTTGTATGCGTGCGCGCCGTGAACGGACGCGCTACAAGCAAAGTCTTACGAATGCGTAAGAATGCGCTAGTACGGATCGCACTGTCTGCGCCTCGTCCTTGAATTGTTTTTATTAGTATTATAGTCCGTCCGTACAAACTCTTAAGACTAAATGCTGTCAAACGAATGCAAGCCAAAAACTTGTAGTCTTTATTGGCCAGCGGCGATGTGGTACCTTTTGCCTGAACGACTCATACAGTTCATACTGTCAATGTCAGTTAGCAACCATGATGGAGTCGTGTGGCAACTTCATGTCATGTTATCGCTCGATCGGTCACGACAGCGGTGGGCGGTTTGCAAGGTAATTCAGAGTTTTACCGACAATATCGTCTTTTATATATTTGACCCGTGAAATAATCGACTTAGCAAGCTTAAAGACCTCCAATTTATTTGTGATTTATTTGCGCCCAAGGTCGTCCGCAACCTCGTGGTGAATATGTATCAGCCAACTGGTTTAGTTAGCTATTTGGTTAACTGCCTAGCATTTTCAGTAAATTGACCCGCCAGCGGGTCGACGAAGCCCCGCTGCGCGGGGCTTCTATTTCTGCTCCGAGGGACACCAGCTGACTAAGGAGTGTGCTTAATGAAAAGGCTCGGTAGCTAACTAAGTAGCTAATTAAGCTAGTTGGATATCACGTTTTTATACATATAATAAAATCGTTGAAATTTCATGTTTGTTCGTGAATCACGTAGAAACTACCGAACCGATTTCCGTGAAATTTGGGGTACAGGTTAACACATAGAATGCTTTTTATCTGACTTATTTGACTTCCGCGAATGAATTTGTGGGCACCCGCCACTAGTACCTAACTAATATTTTTGATTCGCTGGCATTTGATCTGCTAACTTTACTTGACAAATATAACAGTGATCAAGGGTCAACATTGTCGGAACGCTCGTCACTTCTACTTTGACAGACCACCAGCAGTATGACCTCCGATGACGAATATATTAGACACGCACTTGACAGCGATGTTTTGAATCACACTTCTGTTATGTATGTAATACTTGATTATACAATAAATTATGTATGACAGCGCGAGCTTTATTAAGGCAGTTGCCCATGATGTGATCTACCTTGTTAAAGTGATCCGTGTCGCACGGTTCCATACAAATAATAAGAGGGTTAACTATCCACTTTAACGACATCGATTTTGGTTGAAATGCGCTTTAATTCCGCGCTGCGTTTACAACTACCTATAGGGAACGTGCACGACGAAGGTGCTGCCAACTGGTGCCGCCAATCTAAATCATATACCCTCTCATGCTGGGGCCACATTGACGAAAACGCCGTTCATAACATTAATTTATCGCGTTGAAGGACGATTAACGTCAGTGTAGCTACGACTTACTATATTTGACATTGACACTTACATATTGTCGTTGACATTGACAGCTTGATTTGACAGGGGCGATAGTTTCCTTTGTTGTCCGTCCGTGTCTCTTTTGTCGTTTAGTGCTGCCACCTATAGTTCGTGCACGTTCCCTATGCGTGGTCGCCACTAGGGCTCGGAACCGGTATTTTTTAAAAACCCCGAAATAGCCCAATATTTTTAAATTATTTTATGCTTTTTACGCCACACCTGGCCATAAAGTGGCTTTTAACGCACGCGTATGAAAAAAGCCGCTTTCTGACCAAGTGTAGACATAAAATGATGTACACAAAACGGGAGGTAATAAAGAAAGCCCTCGATCGCATATTTACGTCCTTCGCTTGCAGCTCGCAGCAAACAGCGGCGGTCTCGGCCTTTCTTTGTTTTACCACCCTAGTTGTGTAATATACTATTATATCCCGACCTTTACCGCTGTAGGTATAAGAGCAGTAATTTTTGTTCTTACAAAAGGTACATCGCGCGCTTGAATGTGTGCGCGCCGTGTACGAACGCACTACAAGCAAAGATTTAAAAATGCGTAAGAATGCTCCAGTATGGATCGCACGTGTCGCGTGCTCCTAAACGGCCGAAGTTGGACTACTTCTTCGTCTTTATACTTTGCCTTTACAGTGTTCGTGGTCGCGGGTTGCACGAGTAGACTATAAACGCCACGAACCCTGTAACGATGTAAATGAAATAAAGTACCTACGACATATGAATGAAGTTTGCATAAATAAAAGCTATGTTTCAAAATATGATCCGATCACGTAGTGCAAAAAAATCTTTAGGCATTATATTAGTTTTTTGCTTGACAAAGTCTATCGCTAAGCGCACGTTTTTAATACTAGAGACTACACCTGCCTAGAATGTCAGTAAAAAAGTGACAAGACAAAATAGTACATTGTGTATCAAGGGCGGTAAGTAAAGAATTACAAACGAGTGTTTGTTACAAGGCCGAGGCGAAGCCGAGGGCTTTAATAACACGAGTTTGTAATTCCTTTACCGCCCGTGGCACACACAATGTTTTTCATCACACTTGTGAGGAAATCTGATTAAAATAACCTTACTTAACCTAAATAAAATTGTAAAACTGACAGTGACATTAGTGACATATTCCATAGACAATGCGAACGTCAAGTCACGTTCGGAAACCATAGCGGTAATGACTAAAAATGGTTTATTTTATATTTGCAGAATACTGAAATACTATATTTAAACATTTAATTAATGTTACAGAAATATGTTTTTACATGTACCTATTTGCAATAACAGTTCTCTTTAAATAAATATTTCAGTAATAAAAGTTAAAAAGTAAGTTGGCGTTTCCTTTGAAAATGACAAATAAGAGTAAAACAGAACTAGCGTTTCAAATTTAAAAAGAAAACCATTACGCCCTAGGGTGTAATATGTCATTTACGGCCCGCAAAACCTACGTGTAATGACACAATTTTCGAGCAAGTGTGATGAAATAGTACATTGTGTATCAAGGGCGGTAAGTAAGGAATTACAAACGAGTGTTTGTTACAAGGCCGAGGCGAAGCCGAGGGCTTTAACAACACGAGTTTGTAATTCCTTTACCGCCCGTGGCACACACAATGTTTTTCATCACACTTGTGAGGAAATCTGATTAAAATAACCTTACTTAACCTAAATAAAATTGTAAAACTGACAGTGACATTAGTGACATATATCAAGACGACAAGTCACGTTCAGAAACCATAGCGGTAAAGACTTAAAATGGTTGATTTTATATTTGCAAAATACTGAAATACACTATTTAAACATTTAATTAATGTTACAGAAATATGTGTTTACATGTATTTTCAATAACAGTTCTCTTTAAATAAATATTTCAGTAATAAAAGTTAAAAAAGTAAGTTGGCGTTTCCTTTGATCATGACAAATAAGAGTAAAACAGAACCAGCGTTTCAAATTTAAAAAGAAAACCATTACGCCCTAGGGCGTAATAGGTCATTTACGGCCCGCAAAACCTACATGTAATGACACCATTTTCGAGCAAGTGTGATGAAAAATATATTATGTAGGTTTCTATTTAGGCTTTAAATTTTGTTTCGTGTAAGTATAGTTAACACAAAATAGCTATCAATTACCGAGCCTGAAAAAGTGGTTTCTGATTATGTCCCCGATTTCAGACTCTACAGTGTAGAGGGAAAAAAGTAAGGTGCGAAAAGTATTGTAGGAATAGTTTTCGAGTTACAGAAGCGAAAGTTCCTTCGATTTCCCCAAGGTCTCATAGGCATCGCCAGATCCTGACCTGGATGAAATGTGTCCAACGGAAGGTGCAAAAAGAAGTATTTTCCAAATCGGTTCAGCCTAGGGAACGCAACCCGGCTACCCGCACTACCCGAAAACCGTAACCGATTCTATTTAGAGTCGGTAAAACCCGGGTATTTTGATCAGAACCCGGGTTAAAAAACCTAGTAATTAATAAAAATTATGCATGTATGGTTTTATTTTAAAGATAATATCGATACCTTTAGACTCAAAGGGCGAAAGCACCATTAGAACCTACGGCGTTTACGTCCTTTGAGTCTAAAGATATCGATATATCGATGATACCTTTAGACTCAAAGGGCGTAAATGCCAGTAGAACCTGCGGCGTTTACGCCCTTTGAGTCTAAAGGTATCGATATAAAGTTTAACGACGGCCGCCTTAAAGCCCACGCGAAAAACATCACATGCTTGCTTATCTTACTTAACACGGCCGGCAATGCCGGCAAGTTCATTGTAGGTAATGCAACCCGGGTACCCGAAAACCCTACTAACTTTATTTATAGTCGGGTAATACCCCGGCTTCATATTTGACCGGGTATTGCATTCCCTAGAGCCGTATTCGAGTAATCGGGGATCTTACATAAAAAATCCGACGAGTTCAGAACATTCTCCTTTTCTGAAGTTGGTTAACATGTACATTACACAACTAGGGTGGTAATACAAAGAAAGGCCGAGATCGCAGAAGTTTGCGGCCCGAGCTGCAAGCGAGGGACGTAAATATGCGATCGAGGGCTTTCTTTATTACCTCCCGTGTTGTGTACATAATTTTATGTCTACACTCGGCCAGAAAGCGGCTTTTTCCGTACGCACAGCGTGCGGAAAATGCCACTTTATGGCCAGGTGTGGCATAAAACAAATAATTTAAGTGACACCGCGGCGAGGTCAGCGCGAATGTTAGCCCGCCGGGTGTGAAGGCGAACAACGGACGGACGGACAAATTATCGCGACTTGATTCATGAGGTCATTGTTACATTTGCATTAATGATTTGTCGATCAATATGTATCTGTAGAATCTAGATAACTTTGTTATATATCCAGGCCTAGTCTAGTGCAAGGTCCTCTAGACATTCTGTAAATGACTTTTGTCCGCATGATGTACGACTTTTCCAAAAGGTGCATTGGGGTAAATTTGAATATTAGGTAATTCCAAAATTTAAGAAATTCACGCAACATTAATATTAACTGTAACGTACTAACACTGTAGAGTCTGTGCGGAAAGTGAATAGGCGTGGCGAAAAACGGAACCAACCTAACCAGTATGGCCACAGAACAGAAAATACGGCACGGCACATACGGTAGAAAAGCATTACAGCGCCCCCCAATCTAAATCCTATTCTCTTTCCGCACAGACACTACTAGACACTCCGATTGTAAATTAAATAAAATTCTGTATAAAAACAAAAAATAATGTTCAATTAGAAATGTTGCTACCCATAAGATAAGATAAGATAATTGACCATATCGCAACATAACGGAAAGGAGACGAAAAATTACCCGTGCTAACTTAAGTTTGTTTTATGAAATTTAAATTTTCCTTTCATTGGTAAATTATTTTACCAAATAAATCAAGTAAGTTTAAAATAAGTTAAACTCGGCAACAAATCGTCAATAAGTCGATGTTTTTAGGTAAAATATTTGCCTTCATGTGGCATAACTGGGGAACATCCTGTAGGTAGTTTTGAAAATGTGGAATTATTTCTTCTAAACTACAAGATTTTAAGGTGTGCAATTAGTCGAAGCGCTATTAGCGTGTCTAGTATAGTGTTAGTACTATGTTCAGTAAATATTTTATGTTGCGTGGATTATTAAATTTCAGATTTACCCCATGTTCGAATTTACCCCAATGCACCTTACAGGTAACCCTGTAACTGATCCAATATGTCCAACGAAATATCCTGTATTTAATGATAAATGATCGATTACACTATTTACTCAACCCAAGACTTATCCTAAGTGCGTGATTGATTATTATTTCCACTTCCTATTATGCTACGCCTCCATTATAGAGCATTGTCAGTAATTATTGTAATTTATAAGCAGCCTTCGTCCGGTTCGTATTGAAATAACATAACTAGCCATATCGGCGAATAATTACATAAACGCAACGATTGATTTATAGTGTCCGACTAGTTTTCACGGTCGAAACCGAATTTCGGCTTTGATCTCAGTTTCGGCCGAAACCAGAACCGAAACTTCTATACCGGGTGTGGCCTGTAATACGAGCAAAAAATTAAACCGTAGGTTCTACTCCTCAAACTAGACAACTTTTATTCAGCGACTTTTAAAAATAACTTGTAGTTTGATTTTTAGCACATTTTAAAGTTTATCCAAACACGCAATGTATTGCGAGATTGATTACGTCTGTAGGGTGACAAGATTGACAAGCAATGTCAATTAGACGGATTTTGATGTACATTGAAAATACTAATTACTTTGTATGAAAAAGAGACAATCTAAGGACTACATATTTTTAAAAAGTGGTTAAACAAAAGTTTTGTTATTTGAGGAATAGAATGTACGGTTTAATTTTTTGCTCGTATTACAGGCCACACCCAGTATAAGGTCATGTTTTCGTGGAAAGAAAAAATGACAATCATAATCAGTCAGTCTTCATTTTTAAATAACATAATTAATCATTTAGTCTCCGATATTTAGAGTAATCATTAATTATAACATGTTATGACTTTTTATTTCAAATAAATTATCTGTGCTTTTTGAAATAGAGACTATCAAATCGCCGCACAAAACCCATCAAATTCAGTTTCGGTTTTGGCCGTAGTTTCGACCGGATGGCAGCCGGAACCGAAACTCGTTTTTTCGCCGAAACTAGGCCGAAATCGAAACCGAAATTTCGGTCGGACTCTATAATGATTTAAGGTTTGTGTCGTTTGGTTCTCGATGCAAATGAATTGGGTGTTAACAAACCACTTTAACGGCATCTAATTTGGTTGAAATTTGTTTCTATCTATACATACAGGGTGTCCTTAGCCTCTGAATAGGGCTTGCTCCCGGTACTGAGTTTGTATGGCGAGAACCGGGAATTCCCGGTCCCAATAGCGTATTTGTATGGAAATCCAGTACCGGGAGCAAGCCCGGTGGACAAATTTGAAAGATACACATGTTGAGTAGGGTATTTCTAACTAATATACAAAGTATCATAACAATTAGAGCAGAACTTAGGGAGAAATTAACGAATAAAAAATTTTGCTTTTGAGCATCTTGTGGCAATCGATACTTCCCCAGAATTGCATGATAACTTTTTCTATTGTACGATTTTCTTTTAAAATATTGACACTTATTCATGTCATTTATCGTGTCACTAACTGTCAGTCCAATTTTCGTCATCATTACGTATGTGTGATAACTACAGCATGTTACTTTTTTATCGATTTTTAATTCTTAAATTTTGTTAGATATATTTATCTAAGCTCCTAATTTCGCTGCCCCCCCCCCCCCCCCTTAAGATGCTGTCCCATTGCTCATGCAGCGTTGACCTTAGATATATTCTTGGTTTGTCTACGCCTGCCCCCCCTAGCTACGCCCTTGCTGATATCCCATTAAAATCAGCAGGGATTTCGACAACAGAAGAAGTGGGTCGGTTTAATTTATACGGTTGATTTATGACCCGTATACAGACCTCTCAAAGGTTGACAATACAGTGCGTAAGTCTAATACGGGCGAATTTCTTAACGGTGGTTAGTATAGGACAAAGTGAAGGTAATTAGATAACATTTACTTAAAGTTGCAACAATAATTTTGTCCATACGAAATAATTCAGCCCGCAATGTAATGCAAATACACTCACGTTAAACGCTCGTTGACAGTTGCGTTGACATTTTGGTACCGCCGTACCGCAACAATGTTTACAGTACATTGCTGCTGAGAAAATAAAAAAAAATTATTATGGGGTCGTAATGAACTGCAACTTAAAAAAACCTTTTACTTCATGATTACACTAATGAATACTATGTCCGATTTAATTTATCGCCCGTATTAGACTTACACGCTGTATTAGCACCTCCATGTTGCATATAATATCCATGGGCAGCGGTGAGCACTCCCATTAGCGCCTTAGCACACTTGCGACTTGCGGGCGAGTTAGAAGCGAAGTTTCATACAAATGTCGTGTAGATTTGGGTTGACAACAGCGTTGCCAGACGTCCCGATTATCACGGGACGTCCCGATTTTTAAATCAAAATTAGTGGTCCCGCGCGGGACAGGCTCAGTCCCGCTTTTCGGAGATAACTCGACCGTGCGTGCAGCGTGCTGAGGAAGCGCAGGTGGGTGAAACAGACGAGTTATTTAAAGCTCAAATAAAAAGATAAATATTGAAAAAACTTCTGATTACATACGTTTTTAGGGTTCCGTAGCCAAAATGGCAAAAACGGAACCCTTATAGTTTCGTCATGTCCGTCCGTCTGTCTGTCTGTCTGTCTGTCTGTCCGTATGTCACAGGCATTTTAGTCAGAAACTACATGATGGATATTGATGAAATTTGGAATATAGGTGTGTTTTATGAGCCGCTACTTAGTTTGGTATATAAATAATTAAAATAAATATTTTTAGGGGGGGGCACTCCATACATGTTAAAGACAGTAAAAAAAAAGTTTTTCAGCAAATATCAACGTGTGGTACATAGTTCGACAGCTCTTTAAAAACACTATAAGGTTCCTAAGTAATGATTTTGATTAAGTGAATGTATTTGGAAATAATCGCTCCGAAAGTTGTGTAAATTGTGTCCCTCCCCCCTCTATTTTCTAAACCGTGCGTCCGAAAAATATGAAAAAAATCACGAAGGTAACGCTTAATTAATACTTTCAACGAAAATTATTTTCAACAAGATCGAATTAACCGTTTTTGAGTTATTGCCGATAAACTGCGCTTCTCAACAAAAGGACATAATTGCTATGAAGATACGCTCTTTTGTTGTTGTACTTTTTTTACATCGTATTTTTTACCTTATAGTTACGGCTATGGAACCCTACACTGAGCATGGTCCGACATGCTCTTGGCCAGTTATTTTACTAGAGTGACGGCACCAGTAATTGACAAGAACCAATTATGCACTTTTTCCCCCCGTAAAACCTACATTTAAGTAACAGACACTACATTTTTAAACTATCAACACCATGTTCAGATAACTGATGGTCATAACTGGTAAATTCCGTGAATGGTCGGCTATAAGCCATTGAATCTTTGCTGTCCATTACTGGGTACTTCTGTGCTTAACATGTCCATCATTGATGCCGTCACCCTATGTCCCGCTTTCGAGGACAGAATCCCGCTTTTTTTACTCAAATTTCAAAATCCCCACTTGGCAAAAAAATAATCTGGCAACGCTGGTTGACAAGTGCCTTTTCAACCTTCAACCAATTGAGCCTTGAATCGACCACGCGAAATAGACGCAATAAAACAACGTTGGATTGCGGAAAACTACGGATGCGTTAACCTATAACCTATAAGGTCTGTAATTGACAACATTTCATATTTTCAAAAGATCTTAATTCGAAAACCATTTGGGTAAAACTGTATTTTATGCTCAAAAAAAATATTTTTGGATTTTTTTCCCCATTCATTTTGGAAAAAATCGTCAATTAGTGTGAAACGGACGTGTGACGTCATTTTCCCTGCATTATCGAGAGAGACCTTAGTGCTGAAACGATTAAAAAGTGTATGGTATCCGGTTGTCATTTTCTGACATACTTGCCGTCTGACGTTTATTTGTTTTGAAAATTGTTACAACTGCTTAGCGGCTTTAGAAGTTTAATTTTCTTACCGTTGGTTCATTTGCACGTTTTCGAAGACCTTAAAAGACTTGGCACTTTCCCACTGGACTCCGATAACGCATTCAAACATTATTAACTTGGCATTCTTTTACCGGACACCGATTTTTTTCATATAATGAAGACATCAGAAGGTTTTTCTCAGGCTGATAGCACGAATCTGCCGCGTGTTGAAATTATGATGATGGAGTACACATCGGCAAGTGATAAATATAATCCAGCCCAAATAAGAGGAGCAAAAGCATCGTTGTCTTCCCGAACTTCCTATGTTGACAACGCTGTAACGCCTGACAGTTATTTTTTTAATCGTAATTGTCGCTCTGGATTCTAGTTTTTTTAAATCGTAATTGTCGCTCTGGATTCTAGTTGGGAAAGTGACGTCATTTTCTACATACGCCCTTTTAGAATGAGCTACTTTTCAAACTGCTATTTTTAATTGAAAAATTGAGTAAAAACGAAAAAGAAAAAATACGGGTAGCTTAAAATTCCACCTATTTTCTATGCAGCTCATAAAATGAAGGAGTAGAAAATTTGAAATATTGTCAATTCTGAGGTCAGACTATTTTAATTGTTAGCTATATTCAGGGCCGGATTTGGAGGTCTGAAGGCCCTGGGGCAAGGAAGGAGCGGAGGCCCCTAACGGACTAGTGTTAGGGAAGTGTTTTGGAGGCCCGGGGCAGTAGCCCCGCCTGCCCTCCCCCAAATACGGCCCTGGCTATATTAATGTTTACTATTCATATTTTTTTCCAAGTAAAGATACCGGTTCATCAAGTTTATGTCTATTATTCATACATTCAACTAAATGACACTGTAATTTGCATAATCGTACAAGCCTTGCATAAAATGACGTAACCGACTATGTTTCTTCGGGAGATGCATCATTTAGTTCTAAAGTGTGCAGTGCAGCCATACTTGTACAATCACGGAACTAAACGATAAAATCGATTAAGATCGTTTCCACACTACCCGACACGACACGACCCTAACCTATCAGATGCTAAAACCACAGTTTAAAAAAATATAGTCTAATCTGTGCCCTAAGTATGTGCGCTGTCATTCAAGCCCTGAAAGTTATGTGGTGAGGATGGATGTTTATAATTTTATGCCATACCTGGCCAGAAAGCGGCTTTTTCCGTACGCGTAGCGTGCGGAAAAAGCCACTTAATGGCCAGTACGTCTAGCATAAATAGCCGCGACTTCGTTTCTCGCGGGATTACATTTCGTATTGTACATTTCGTATTGTTGTCATAATGAATAGTTTGGCCGGCTAGACAGAATTAGGTGCAGCATTATGTTTAAATGTAATTTATTCTAAGTTAGTGTTTTTGTAACATCGACACTGGAAATTTCAAATGTCGTAAGGGACAAAGGTCGACTTTTCAGGAGAGCCAAAAAACAAAATTCAATTTAAAAAAAATCGTAACTCGGTCGTTTCTTAACCGATTAGGATGATTCTCAGATTTATAATTTTCAAATTAACTTTATCTACACCGAACTAATTATTGGAAATCTATAACCTTAATAGTTTAGGAAATAGTGTCCCTTACGCAGTGAATTTAAGACGAAAATGTCCGTTACGAATCTGAAATAACCCGTTTTTTTCTTAAAAATATTATCATATTGTCGTAACTACCAAAAGCGTATTTGTACATTGCGAATTTCTGTTGTAAGTTATATTTATGGTTTCCAGGTTAATGAAGTAAGTAACCATAAAATGTATGAAAATATAAATTTGTATACTAAATTTATATGGCACTATGTTGTATGGGTCAACTTTAAATTTTAGGAAGTTACGACAAAATTTAATCTTCTCATAACTTTTTTATTTGACGGGTTATCAAAATTTCAATCGAACAGATCGATAGAGAAAAAAATACTGATTCCAATGGTATATTTAGTGTACTTACGACAAAATGTCCCTTACGACATTTGAAATTTCCAGTGTCGACATGCACTAAATAATAATTGTCATTATTTTACTAAGAAATTTCTGGAAATAGGTACTGAAAAGATCTGCATACGTAACTGAGCGTAAATTATCACATAATTTAAAATAGCAATTATTGTCATATCTTCTTGGCTTTCTTAAGAAATTTGGTAATTATAAGTGTGTATATCATCGTCTAGTACCCATTAAATACAAGCATTGCTTAGTTTGGGACTAGGTCGGTTTTTGTAAGATTGTCCCCGAAATATTTATTTATATTTATTGTTTTTACTGTTAACTAAACTAAAACAGCAGAAACAATGCTTGCGCCTGCGACCCTGAACTTCACGCGAACTGGTTCAGGCAGTGAAAGGAGAGGACCGCGTCATGCAATCACCGACCAAGATACGAAATAAGTTACGGTTAAAAAAAATATGATGTAAGGCTTTTTAACCAAGATATTAATATTTCACGACAAAATAAACTAAAAAATCTACGCTTATTGTTTGGGCACGGCAGTGCTCCCGCCAAGTCGTGCAAATCAAAGGCATGGCCGTACCATCCTTTTCTCGTAGCCATTTAGGGCCTTATCACAATTGCGACTTGCAGGCGAGCTGCGGGCGAGTTTCCATACAAAACCAGTCGCGGCGAACTCGAGCGACATTTGTATGGAACTTCACTTCTAACTCGCTCGCAAATTGCAAGTGTGACAAGGCTCTCAAGCCATTTTCGGGTAGTTCTCTGCGACTAAACAGTCGCACCAATCGCATCATTACCATCGCCACATTATGGATGAGCTCCCTATAAACTATGGAGTCGTTTTCGGTTATCTTGTAGAAGTGGCGTGCTTCTGTTATTTTTATCATAATGATCCTGATTGCTTTTATAAAACGGCCAATAATAGTGGCGATGGTAATGAAGCAAGAAAAACGGTAAAAAATCGCAGAGAACTACCCTTTACTGTAATTTGTCTTATTTTGTGCAATAAAGTGTTTACATACATATACATACCCTTTCAGCCTCCCGTAATTTTGTGCCGGCTAATATTATCCGTATTTTAACTGATTGGTTCAGAAACTAAACGTAAAAAATCGAATAGGATTAAGAAAACTATAGAAACCAATTAACGAAGCATGACAAACAAGACTTTGTGGAATAAAACCATTTGATCTCGTAAAAAAATCGCAAACATAAAATAATACAAATGATCCGAGATATTTTTTTCATTAAACAGAAAATCAAGTCATTATAGTAATTGGTTTTCGCTCCGAGCCACAATTTATTTAAATTAAAGGATTGTAGTGAGGTAATCTATCGGTGTTTATTTGTTAAAAAGTAGGTAGAGCTAGCTACCACGCAAGTCTGGTTAAATATAAACATTGATTAGAAAATTACCTTAATTTGCGGTTTGTAGACGGGGAAAAATTATCGTAATCAATAACTGACGTTAAACACTGTTACAAAGATATAACTATGCAGATTATTTTAAGGGTAAACAAGTTTTGCGATTGTTGATTTATAACTTTCCATATACAGGGTGGCCCATTTCAATCGGTCAGTATGGGAAAGTCTGAAAGTATAAGACATACGAAGATCTGTTCTTAGGAACTATGTCATCGATTTTAGGGGCAAGAAAAACTGCATACATAAATTTGAAAAAAAAACCTGTACTTTAACAAAATCGAACCCAGTCGTTTTGAAAAATAAAACTTACTTTATTTCTATATGGATATCGATTGTGTAGGTCATAAGCAGTAAATGTTACTAGGAAACACGATATCTAAAACGAATAAAATCCATTGTATTTAATATCTTTAGTTAAATTAAGTTTTATTTTCCAAAACGACCCGGTTCGATTCCCGGTTAAAGTACAAGCTTTTTTTTCACATCTATGTATGCAGTTATTCTAGTCCCTAAAATCGATGACATGGTTCCCAAGAACAGATCTTCGTATGTGTTATAGTTTCAGACTTTCCCATACTGACCGATCGAAATGGGCCACCCTGTATATCACAAATGAGGTGTTAGTAAGGTGGTATTTTTTTTCTTTATTGTAATTTTCAGCGACTAATAACGAAACCTTATGGTCTGCTTGGGCCTTTCACCTTTTCATAACACTTTTTACCGGTAGTTCGAAGTGTTCGAACGGAGAGTCGAAATTAGTCTCTGGACCCTGGGGTAGATATTATATTTTTCTTTATGAATCGATTTTTAGACCGATGTTAAATAACATATTAGTTGATTAGTTCCTAGAATTATGAAATTTGCGTGGAGCACGCATGTACATGCATAAGTAATACTATATTAGGAGCTTAATGAATAAGGCCAATGCCAAGCAAGACCCTTTGTTAGAAGTACATTAACGTAACAACAGCCATCGGCGCCCAAACAAGGAATTTGCTTGTGCGAGTGGGTGCTGGTATTCCCAATGTGCCCCAATGTACCTGTAGCATTTGCTACATCCGCAAGGTGGCCCTGGCCAAACGACCTGGTTCGACTCCAGGCGTTCAGCCCCCACCTAGCCCGATCATATCGAGGTGGACCGGGACTAGGTGACCTGGTTCGACCCCAGGCACCCCCGGCGCCCCCGGCACCCACCCAGTCCGACCCAATCCAGGGTGGTCTGGCTAGCGACCTGGTTCGATCCCAGGGAACGCCACGGCCAACCACCTGGTCAGACAATCGCTACGCCCAGGATAAGTTGCGAGTTTGTCAGTTTCAAAAAAAAAAAAACATCCGCTATGTGTACGGCAACGCATTGGCAATGCATCTAGTGTTGCAAATGTCTATAGGCGGCGGTGACCGCTTTCCATCAGGTGGGCCGTCTGCCTGTTTGCCAGTCTATAGCAATAAAAAAAAAAAAGTGGTTAAGAGTAATTTTTCAGACATCATTCCAGGGCCACAGATACACAGAAGATTTCTTCTCACTAGAATTGCATGTTTGGTTACTTTCACAGAAATTTATCCAGCTAGAAGGAAAAAGTGTATGTACGTCGCGTGCTAAAAAGAAGTGATGGTGACCTAATTTGCACGCCGTCAACTTTTGTTTCCGTGAACATTACCAGATTTGAAAATCTGATAATAATGGTATAATTAACTGTTCAAATACCACCAAATGAAATAGAAAATGTATGTCTTCCATCACTAAATTACACTTTTGGCATCAAACGCCAAGCGAAAATAACTGGCCAAGAGCATGTCGGACCATGCTCAGTGTAGGGTTCCATAGCCGTAACTATAAGGTAAAAAATACGATGTAAAAAAGTACAACAACAAACGAGCGTATCTTCATAGCAATTACGTCCTTTTGTTGAGAAGCGCAGTTTATCGGCAATAACTCAAAAACGGTACATTCGATCTTGTTGAAAATAATTTTCATTGAAAGTATTAATTAAGCGTTACCTTCCTGATTTTTTTCATATTTTTCGGACGCACGGTTTAGAAAATAGAGAGGGGGGGACCAAATTTACACAACTTTCGGAGCGATTATTTCCAAATACATTCACTTAATCAAAAACATTACTTAGGAACCTTATAGTGTTTTTTAAAGAGCTGTCGAACTATGTACCACACGTTGTTTTGGCTACGGAACCCTAAAAACGTTACACGCTTCTTGGTTCCCATACAAAGCGACAAGCGTCCTTCTATCTCGATATAGGTATTTCTGTGGTTACTTTATAGGTCTTCGCAGGTTCTACACAAATAAGCAAAATGCCATTCTAATGAGCCAAGATCATCTGAGTACTCGTTTAAATGGACAGGGGGATAACATTTTTGAAGAATAACTATCAGGCACTGTGCTACGCCATTCCTGGGTATCGCATAAAGCCGTCCAACAGAATATCGTTACGGATATTGACCCGCAGCTGTTCGCTGCGCGTACGCAGGCTCCGGACGTGACGCACCCTCAAGGACTGGGGCTTAAACGCATTCCTTACAACCCGGAGTGGGGATGAAATCCGATTCAGCACACCTAACCGCGACATCGCTTGTCGCTCGTCGTCGAGGAAGAACATAACTTACCAATTTCGCAATATTTATAAAAAGGGGTAGGGAAATGACGATGATGATGATTCGCGTGTCACAGTTGGGCTAGAGTGCGCTTACGCTAAGTCTGCAGAGGTCGAAAAAAGGTTTTATTAAAAACTATATATATGGCAAATTGGGAAAACCACAACAAGAGGATTATTTAATCTCGATAATTGGCAATCATTCTTCCGTTCATTATAATACGTGTCTACATACCTACTGAAATAAGTATCCAGGTCAGTTTTGGACAAATTGGTATACTTCTAACCAAAATAGGCAATATGTTTCAGGGTCTTGCATATTAGTTAATACCCAGCCAGTCGGCACACTGCACTGCGCGGCTGGTCTTTATACTCGTAGTTGCATTTTTTGTTACGGGGAAAATAGTTCCGAACTGTTGGTATGGGACTACTTTTGAAATCATTGGCATTTTCACATTTATTTATCGCGTGAGCGTAACAAAGCCGACCATCATGCGCTCTAGGATTGCGGTTGAAATTAACCGATTAGAAATGTATAACAGTTTAATGGTTGATACGAACTGTACGGATTAGAACTAAATTGAAATAAAACCAATTCTGATACTAGAGTTGAAAAAAAACTAATTAGAGCTGATAGTTTCTGGATTGCGGGTTAGTATGAACCGACTGGACTGGGTAAGTGCCTGGATTGAGGTTGAAATGGACCTATTTAAACCAGCAGCTTAGGATTAGTGACTGAATTGAATCGATTCGGATAAGTACCAGGAGTATGGTACGGTATACGGTAGTTTTTCTCCGAACAAAAGGTACATCGGGAGCGCGCATGTGTGCGCGCCGTGTACGGACGCACCACAGGCAAGCATTTGGGACTGCGCGCGACTGCCACAGTATGGCGTTCACTCACACAGACGCGCGTCGTGCGTCTGTATAAATACGTGTCGCGCGCCCCTAAATGGCCGAAGTCGTACTACTTGGTTGTCTTTATACTTTGATTATGGATAGGATTATATTAGGAATGTCCTAGACTGGGGGTTGACTAGAACCGATTCGACCGGATAAGTCCCAGGACGGTTAGCGGCTTATTAAACTCTGATTTTTTATTCCGTGGAATTCTGACATCTGTCATAATTTGACGTTTCAGAAGTAAGAAACATTTTTTTTATACAAGCTACATTTAATATGCGCTGTTTTAATAATTTTGTATTATGGATTGCATTGAAATTATTATCAGGGAATTAAATATTCTACGATAGGTATCTAAAGCTACAAAATAAGTAAAGAAACCGAATGACGCGACACGACGGACGCGTCAAAGAATGGGGATGACGACTGGGTAAAAACTATATAATTCTATTTAGTCCGTCAGTTACACTATGGAAAAATATGGGACACGTATTTTTTGGTTTATCAAAATATTAAAAATCGAAAAAAATATAGGTCATCAAACTTCTGGAGTGGGGGCTTGTGACGTCACCCCTAGGTGAAAATTGTACCCAGGAGTGACGTCACTCGAAACTTTTAAGCACTCTATCCTCGTCATTTTTTGTTTGTCAAACAAAAGAAAAATTACGTGTACAATATTTTTTAATAATCTAAATGACGGACTAAACAGTTTTTTTTAGTCGTCTAGCCCATTGTTTTGCATATTTGGCTGCACATACCCGTACGGCTGACAGACAACTTTGACAGCTGGCGTTTTGCTTTATATGACGGGATGCGGCGGATTATTATTTATATTGCAATGTAATCAATTTACTAATAATCAAGAATATAAACTTATAATTTTGAACCAATGGTTTGTAATATATGAAAGTCATCAGAGTGATACCGGCAACATTATTTTTTTTCCCCAGAAAATAACATTGTAAAATGAAACTTCCGAATCAACTCGTTCAATTTTGTATTTTTCACCACTCAGTACAAAACAACCTCCAAGTATGTCCGTTCACAATTCAATCCAACCACAATATGGCGGCCCCACGCCTTTCTTGACGTTTCCCCGCCATCTTAGATCTATGTTGGCACTACCCGTTATATCTCAACAAGTTAATCAATCCTACAACTTATAATATTTTGTTATTTTAATATTTTGCTTAATTTACAAGTAATTATCTATAAATACCTATTTGAATATTTAAACAATTATTAACTGATTCCACTTAACAACTCAATGACACACTGTTAAATTGAAAGTCTACTAATGTTGCCAACAAAATTTCACTTAAAAGCTATAACCATCACCAAAATCACAACAATAACCCAAAAATCACAACATTCGGCCATCCGACTACGTGCTATCTCCGGAGCACGTAAAATCACAACATTCGGCCGTTTAACTGAATAAACAAATTTATTATTATGTTTTAACCAATTAAACATTATTATACAAAGGCGGCCAAGCTCGCCGTACTTGATGATTAAATATAAAGAACGATTTAATTAACTCTACGTAGAACTAATAATTAAAGCTTATACAATTTATATGATTTATCCACTTTGATTAACGTTACATAAATTACAATAATACTTAATCGCTACATTATTACTTATAGGAGCAACATTATATTTTAATCTGAGTCTGAGTTGTTGCTAGACTCGGACGTGTTACCCTCGGAACCAGACGATCCGTTTACCTGCAGTGCCTGAACATTGATCCAAGGTCTCATCCTATCCGATGCTACTACACTTTCGTACTTCTTAGAATTGAGCCCCGGTACATTTGTGATCCTATAGCGATCATTCCCCAGACAACCTGTTACCTTATAAGGGCCAATGAACTTAGGTAAGAGCTTCTTGCTTTTTCCATCATTGTAAAAACTGATCTTTGTAAGTTTCACTAAATCACCTACTGAATAGGATACAGCGGGCGACCTTTTTGAATCATACAATAGCTTTTGTTGTACTTGGCTGAGCTTAATGTTCGATGAAGCCTCCTTTCTAAGTTCATTGAGCCTTGAGGTGCCTGTTAAATTTGAGATGGGGATGGTGGCATGTTTGGAAGCATTTGTTATCTTGGGTGTGACCGGGTTGATCTGGTCATCATCACTCGTAGTTACAATGGATAATGGGGAGGCATCAAGCGATTCTTTATTAATAGCCTCGCCAGTAATCGGGATAGGCTGACTGTCAACTCCGTTTCCCTCATCGATATTATCGGGTGTCAACTTATTATCTATGGGACCATTCGATTTGACACCGAAAAGTAATTCTGATGCACTTTTCTTTGTTGTGGCATTAACGGTATTATTAATACCCCACTGTATTCGACCCAGCTGCTTGTCCCAATCTCGTTCGTCATTCCCGAAATTCTGGGCAGATAATGCGGAGAGGATAGTTTGGTTAAACCTCTCCGCCTGCCCATTCGCCCTAGGACAAGCAACTGCGTTGAGTACATGATTGATACCATTACTAGCACAAAAGCCCTTGAACTGCGCGGAAGTAAACGCGGTTCCACGGTCCGAAATAATCCTATATGGTATTAAAAAGTCGTTAAATAAACTTTGTAACACTCTAGTCACGTTCTTCGTTTTTGTGTCCCTGACTGGTTTCGCGAAGACGTACTTTGTAAAGCCATCCACGATGGTTAAAATATAGTTGTTGCCAGTCTTACTTCTCACAAATGGGCCCAAATGATCCACATGCAAGGTGTGGAACGGTTGTTCCACTTTTTCTATTGGATGCAGTAGACCAGTGCTCACTCGGGCTGCGGTGTCCTTGTTATAAGCGCAGTCGATACAAGCCGCTACATATTTCTTGACGAAACGTCTTAATTTAGGAAACCAGTAGCGACTCTGAACACGTTCTAGCGTCTTTGCAAACCCGAAGTGACCGACTTCATCATGGTTAGCCCTACAAATTTGCCACCTTGCGTCTTTGGGGACTACTAAACGCATCTCCTCTCCCACTTTCCTGTGTAAAGAATGGTTTTTGACGACGTAATTCTTTTTAATTTCTGTGACTTCAGGGTCTGTGCTTGGTTGTAAAACCTTAAAAATCCGGTCCAAATTGGGGTCGGCCACTTGCAACGTATGAATCCAACCATCGGTGGTAATATTTAGAACCTTGACTGGCTGGGGTGATTCATTACCATCCTGAGGGTTACGGCTTAATGCATCTGCATGACTCATGCGACACCCCGGACGATATTCGATGTTAAAGTTGTACTCGCTTACAGACAACCACCAACGTGCTATACGTGGGATTAAGTCGCGTTTAGTTAGAGTCGTCCGAAGTGCGTTACAGTCTGTATAAACTGTGAAGTTAAGCCCCAGAAGGTATGGTCGGAACTTCTTCAGTGTACAGACCACAGCTAAGGTTTCCAATTCATACGAATGGTAATAACGTTCTTCTGGTGTGGTCTGTCTACTGAAGTACGCGACGGGCTTCAATACCCTAGGATTCACTTGCCACTGCATAAGGATGCCACCCAAGCCTAGCGAACTAGCGTCAGTGTGGACTTCCGTTTCTAATTCAGGATTGTACAACGCCAGAAGAGGTCTTTTAATGAGACACTCTTTCAGTGTGTCAAAAGATTTGATCTCTTTTCCACTCCACTGCCACTGCACATCCTTTTTCAGCAATTTAGTTAAGGGACTAGCGATTTCTCCAAACCCCTTCACAAAGCGACGGAAATAGCTCGCCAAACCTAGAAACTGGCGGACCTCGTGCACATTACTAGGTGCGGGAAAATCTCGCACCGCCGATATTTTCTTTTCGCAAGGCTTTATACCCTCGGATGAAATTTCGTACCCCAAGTACTCTATGCTCTCATTAAAGAAGCTACATTTGGATAGTTTTAAGGTCAGTCCCGCCTCTTGAATCAATTTTAATACATCTTCCAGCCTCTCAAAACCTTCGTTTATTGAAGACGATGGGATAAGGAGGTCGTCCATATATGCCAACGCACTCTTAAACCTTCGGGCACCTAACAGGCCATTCATCATTTTTTGAAATACGGCAGGCGCGTTCGCCAGCCCGAACGGCATACGCTTAAATTCGTAATGCCCGTCCGGGGTGACGAACGCAGTCAGATGTCGACTGCCCTCTCCCATCGGTATCTGGTAGTAACCAGAGGCCAGATCCAGTGTAATGAAATATTTATTTCCGCTTAGATTTGAGAGCTGGTCGTCGATTAAGGGCAAGGGATATTTATCCTTAACGGTTTTACTATTCAGGGCCCTGTAGTCAACACATAATCGAGACTCTCCATTCTTTTTCCTAACCAGTAATATAGGGCTTGCATAGTTAGAGCTTGATTCCTGCACAATATCATTTTCTACTAGCTCATCTACCATGTCCCGTACTTTCTGGCGCTCGCTATGAGATAGTCTGTACGGTCTATACACTACCGGGGTTTTGTCATGCAACTCTATATCCATCATCGTGTCTTTAGCCTTTCCTAACTCGCTAAGGTTTGTAGCAAAGCAGCTTCTATACTTTTGAAGGAGTCTGCACAGTTTGTCGCGTGTATCCTTATCAGTATTCTCGTCAACTCTAATTTCGGACTCGTCAAGTGGCGCCAAGTCTGCTCTACCTTGATCTGATTGAACAACCAAAGCCCTTACCTCCGCTACAGAACTGACTCTGGCAATAAGTGTACCTGCCTTGAAGTTAAGAGGACTATTGGTTAAAGCCGTAATAAATACTACTGCCTTGCTTTCAACCACCCTGTAACAACCCTGGTGAAGATGATACTCTTGGTTGGGACCCATTCTGGTACCTCCGTCTGAATAAATATCTCCAGTATATGCATCTTTGGTATACACTTCTACTAAACCCCCCTTTGTTATAGTGACATCCTTCGAGATATATAAGCCAAGAGATGTACTTTGTTCATCAGAATCGTTAGCAGGGGTATGATAGAAGAACAATCTTTCATTGTCCTTCATCACAGTCACAGATGTCATTTCTGTAAAGTTTTGCCCTATCAACATGGGAACCTGTAGAAACGCATCGTCAACCGCCAAAACATCCAGCTTGGTATCAATTTCATCGATCCTAATCTCAATCGTTGTCTGAAATTTCGGAATGACAGTCGAATTGCCAAAACCTTTTATTGTAGGTAACCGCTGATCAGTCCCTTCATTCAAGCCAAGAGCTTTTGCATCGGAACATCTGATTAGACTGCAATCGCTCCCAAAATCAATGTAAGCGTTCAACATCGCCCCATTAACACAAACTCTTTTGATAAATTTGTCTTTTGCGTCATCTGTTGCGCCAGTAGCTTGGGGTATGGCACGACCCGAACACTCACTCGCCGCTTTGGATTGGCTGTGCTCCCTATCAACATCGACCGACTGAAGCACTGATTCAGACATTACCATCTTTAAAACCCTTTTTTCGGTTGACTGATTGTTTTGGCTGTCGACCTCCCGTTTCTGCAACGGCTTCCTAACGCAATTCTCTATATTGTGTCCTACTCTATGACATTTCTCGCACTTCACAATTGGTTTGCTACAATTTTGGTACGCATGACCCCGTTCGTTGCAATTAAAACAGACAAACTCTGTTCCCTTGCTGCTACCGGTATTCCTACCAGGAGTAACGTTACGAAAATCACGTCGCCTTGATGGAAACATCGCTACAGAACCACGAGACGGTTCTTTTGCTTGAGTGAACTGTTGTGATGCTAAATAATTTAACAGATCCTCCGGTTCCTCACATTTGAGAGCTTGAGCACCGTTTCTGACAGAATTTTCAGTTATTCCATAAATTATGCAATCAACTGCCTTGCGACCGACAATCTCGCACCTGCTCAATAATGACAATTTCTCATAAAAGTAATCTCTAAGAGTTTCATCTGTGCGAGATTTTCGGTTTAACATTTCATCTAATAGCTTTCCATAGTTCACCTCGTTTGGAAACGCTTTCTTTAATTTACTCTGCCAAACATCCCAAGAGTAGCTGAGCGATGGAAGGGACTCGTACCAGCTTTTGGCTAGTCCGCGTAACTTCTGTAGCGAATAGTGAATAGTCTGCTTTTCGTCCCAAGAGTAAATCTCCGCACACTCATTTACTTTCCTCAACCAGCGCTCAACGTCTTGGGCTTTGTTATTGGGATCGAATTCCGGGACTACGTTATTATTAGCACTAGTCTTACTTGGTACACTTTGTATTGCAGACAGGATTTTCACCATTTCATCCGCAGTCAGTCCTGTCTTGCTTCTTTTGGCAGGCATCTCATTGGTATCATCTGACGAGGTCGATCTTCGACGCCTTCTCCGCCGTTCCTTCCGCCTCGGGCGCGGTGGCGTGTAACTTTCACCCTCGTCATCATCTCCTGAAATGTTTACCCGCACTTAATGTTCCTTCTCGTCAGTTGTGCCTTTCGCACAGACTTGACTGGGACTTGAGACAACAGGCAAGTTTGACTTTAGACTTTGACTGCAGACTTCGACTATTGACCTTGACTATTGACTCTGACTATTGACTCTGACTATTCACTTTGACTATTCACTCTGACTATTCACTCTGACTATTCACTCTGACTATTCACTCTGACTATTGACTCTGACTATTGACCCTGACTATTGACCCTGACTATTGACCCTGACTATTGACCCTGACTATTGACCTTGACTATTGACCTTGACTATTGACCTTGACTATTGACCTTGACCTTGACTATTGGCCTTGACTATTGACCTTGGCTATTGACTTTGACTATTGACTTTGACTATTGACTTTGACTATTGACTTTGACTATTGAGTTTGACTATTGACTTTGACTATTGACTTTGACTATTGACTTTGACTATTGGCTTTGACTATTGACTTTGACTATTGACTTTGACTATTGACTTTGACTATACGCACCGTATACTTACTCTCTTCGGCAGCACACCTACATGGCCGCGGACACAACACAGCACACCTACGTGGCTGTATGTATGTATACTCTCACTCGCAGCACACCTACATGGCCGCGGACATAGCACACAGCACACCTACATGGCTGTATGTATGTATACTCTCTCTCGCAGCACACCTACATGGCCGCGGACATAGCACACAGCACACCTACATGACTGTATGTATGTATAATCTCTCTCGCAGCACACCTACATGGCCGCGGACATAACCCACAGCACACCTACATGGCTGTATGTATGTATAATCTCTCTCGCAGCACACCTACATGGCCGCGGACATAACACACAGCACACCTACATGGCTGTATGTATGTATAGTCTCTCTCGCAGCACACCTACATGGCCGCGGACATAGCACACAGCACACCTACATGGCTGTATGTATGTATAATCTCTCTCTCAGCACATCTTCATGGCCGCGCATTCGATAATTTGAAAGCGTTACACTTAAAAACTTAAAATAGAACTGAGCAAATAACTATTATTCTCACTTGTGTGATGGGTTCATCGATATTATTAGTTAAACCCAAAAACTAAGTCTAAAAATGCTTTAGTTTCTTCTCATCAACATTAATTATAAACTTAAAATTACTTACGGTTTTCCTTAGGCATAGCGGCAGCGCGTAAGCTCACGCCCACTTCGGAAATAAAATGAAACTTCCGAATCAACTCGTTCAATTTTGTATTTTTCACCACTCAGTACAAAACAACCTCCAAGTATGTCCGTTCACAATTCAATCCAACCACAATATGGCGGCCCCACGCCTTTCTTGACGTTTCCCCGCCATCTTAGATCTATGTTGGCACTACCCGTTATATCTCAACAAGTTAATCAATCCTACAACTTATAATATTTTGTTATTTTAATATTTTGCTTAATTTACAAGTAATTATCTATAAATACCTATTTGAATATTTAAACAATTATTAACTGATTCCACTTAACAACTCAATGACACACTGTTAAATTGAAAGTCTACTAATGTTGCCAACAAAATTTCACTTAAAAGCTATAACCATCACCAAAATCACAACAATAACCCAAAAATCACAACAATTGTAATTTATTGTGTCCAAACTATGCAATTTAAAATTATGCTTTCTATGTTGCAATAAATGATATATTACAGGTATTGTAATTTCATGTATATAAAATACAGAAGCCAAGTTCTGCATTTTAATTATTTTGAAATTCTTACCACAGACACAAGGAGTTTTTTTTTGTCTGGTAATACCAAGAAACGTCAGAATTCCACGGAATAAAAAATCAGAGTTTAATCCCCAATTAGTTTACATTAGTTAGGTACTAAATCAGTGCACGGAATGCAGTCTCGAACCGTGATTTTCGATTCGAGATCTCGTGCGAAAAATCTGATTGGAGATTGGGTATTTCGAGATCTCGACCGTCATACTCTAATCAAAATTGTATTGTGTGTGGTACTTGATGTTATATTTGCAAAATAGAAAAACGCATTAATTAAACATTTAACAAAATTTTATTAAAAAACTAGGTAATTGATTTGCAATCTGCACGTAAGTAAGTAATATAAGTAAAACTGTATCGTGTACGATGTGAAAAATCAATCAACAATATATTACATAATTAAAATAACTTAAAAGGTAGACAACAGGCGCCAATTTATTTCATATTTTGAAAATGATTCCTAAGAAAACAGGGTGCTTAAGGTTGTGTTGTCGGCCATCGGCAACTAATGTATGATGCTAAAAGGTCAGCAGCGATGTTACGAGTTGGGTTCACCTTGTTTTGGCATAATTTTATTTGTCCGAATGTTCTATTTGCCCGAATACTATTTTACGCATAATTGTTATTTTACAGATAATATTGACTTTTCAGAATAATTATAAAAGAAACCTAACCTAACCTAATATCTTCTAAGTAGCCGATGTAAAAGATTTTGCAAAATATTTTCCGTTAAAGCTACAGAAAAATTATGCGACATAAAATTCAAATGATTATATTCCAACTCGGATACTCGAGTTGACTCGACTCGCATCAACCGGATGGGATCTGCTGCACGGCAGCAGCCAAACGGATCGGCGAGTTGAGTCGAGTTTCGTAACAAAATTAATATTCGTCGAGTTGGTGAATCGCTGACTCGCGTGCGCTCGCATAACTCGCATTCGTTATCCGGTCCGTATCAATTCTAGCTTGCGAATGAACTCGATTCGAATCAACTCGTTTAGAATCTGTTTCGAGTTATTCGAATCAGACAACTCGACTCGCCCATCGCTAGAGAACGCCCGCTCGGCCACGCTGTGTTCCACGTGTCACCTATGGATGACCCGGACAAACAGACACATGTGTCAAACTGACCGCTCTTCTCTTTCCATCAGTAATTAAAAAATACTTACCATCGAATAAGCACAGTATGGATAATTGGTTGTAGAGTATAAAAATGATCAGTATTTTATTAATTGCTATACTATAATATACACGTATAGTTACTATACTCGTACAATACAAATACGTATATTTATTAATGGTAATAACTAAGCGCATTAAACATATTATTCCATAGAATCGGTTAGCAAATAGTCTTAATGACCAGTGATATGGTAAGTTACGAGGAAAACAGGTGACAATGTAGGAAAGAATGCCCGCGGACGCAGTAATCGATCACTTAATGGAATCGATGATTAAATAATTGGTTTTGATTATAAGAGTCGGTGATTACGGGCGTCATGACCTAAAATATGGTCAGTGTACCTATATTTCATTTACATCATTTAAGGTTTTAACAGAGCTCCAAACATTTTCAAAGTTGTTTTATTTTGAGTTACCTACTACTCAAATGCATTTTATTCCAACAAAATAAAAACATCTTCATACAATTTTCCTAAAGTTACAAATGTGAACGTTTTGTGAAGACGTTTGGAAGTTTAGAAGTTTGGATATTTTAATGTTTGTTTTTAATTTTAATGGTTGTCGCAGCGGCTAAAAAATACTAAACGACAATCAACCTCTGTAACAACCATACCCGGTCTCCCCTAACAAATAAATGGATTGAGCTGAAATTTGGCTTGACACTTTATACCCTGATAAGAAAATCCCTATAAGAAATAATAAAGTCAAAAGTAAATAAACATCAATTTGGGAAAACTTTGGGTTAATAATGTTTACTTGGGTGGAGTCGCGGGAAAATGTGTGTTTATAAGATTAGTAAGGTTATGTCATGCGTAGTGGACCTACTCGTATCACGACACAAAACTTTGTCACTAATTGTCAGTTGTAGTTATTGTGATTGTCAAGCCTAATTGTTTTTAATTACAGCCACTTGGAACTTTAATAAATAGCGGCCGACTGTACAACGCACACACACTATTAATAGCAAAGGTGAATCTATAGTGAAATAGGTCAGTAGGCTACAGCTGTCGGAAAAGTATGCCTTCGTCGATTATTCAATGAATAGATGATAAAGTTTCCTGGCTACTATGAAATTATTTATCGTTCTAATAATATACATTTTGTACAGTTCAAGCGCATCATTAAAAAAACTGTAATACAATGTTACATAAATACGTGTGTGTGTGTGTGTTATTATAAATTTTGTTAAAAGAAGAGCGGAGTCTCCTGACACAGGTATCCCTATATACTCCAACCTTTGCAATGTTTTAGAACTTGTATTTTAACAGAAATAATCATTTTCATTTTCAATGTTACATACATACGTGTGTGTGTGTGTGTGTTACTATAGTTTTTTCATATTTGTCGAATGCATCCAGACCGATGGGCCAAGGTATTTAGGCCAAAATTATTTTTAGTGCCGTAAAACTGCCTATAGTCCAATCAACCAACTATGCAAAATAAAACTCATTAATTTCTATCATGATCCATTTTCTATCAGTGGTTTTATAGGTTTTAATTTAAATTTGTTTAATTAGTTTGCTTTGGGCAAGTGCCCAGGGCCCCGCGATCGATAGGAGCCCCCCTCAGGTCAAATACAAAGTCATAGGGGGCCCATTATCCTAATATGCCCAGTATTGCCCAGGGCCTCCAATAGGTTTAAGACGGCCCTGGCGTTAGCAGTCTCCGTGTCGCCTCCAATTTAGTGTCCACTGCGTTACCAATTTTTTTTATTTTATTTTCATAGCCCACATATTTGGACAAAAGTTATCATTCAGGTTGAGCGTATGCTATTCTGAATTACAAAATAATGTGTTTTTGATATTATACTAACGGGTAAAAAATTATGCGTTAAAATGTAAATGGGACGTTATATTTATATTAGGCACCAAAAAGAGTTTTGGCCAGTTACCGACTGGACCCAGAAGACTGGCCGGAGATTGGGATAAGTGGAAGGAGAGAGGGGAGGCCTATGCCCAGCAGTGGGATATCATATAGGCTATATAAAAACATATTCACTTGACCAATTAAGAAATTACAAAACAATAGTCTTAGTGTTGCGTAACTTGTTAAAGAAAATTGGTAGGTATCCAAAACATAAAATGAGGAACTCACAAGAACTAGATATTTGATTGAGACAACTCATAATTAAGTTATTTTTTCTCTGTTGATTGTTGTTGTTGTTATTCGAAATTTTACGTGAATACTGCCCAACAGTGGGACGTGCAATTAGGCTAATAAAAAAAGTTTGTTAATCAAGCAAAATAAAACGTTAACCTGACCCGACTGACTTATTTTTTTTTAAATTGGCTGATTAACCACATCTACCCCTGGCTCATAAAAATCGACTAAAGGCACATACCTAATATCTAATAATTCTTGTATTTATGTATCTTAAAGTTCAACCTATTCATTATTTACAAATCACATTTTCAGTTGTTATATAGGTATGTCGATGCTACCCCAATCCACCCTAAAACTCAAGAGCCCGGCTCTTTTGGCCCGTTCACCTATTTATAGAACACGGGAACTCAGCCTGTCAAAACTTTGTCAAACTTTTTGACATCTCAATCATTCTAAAATATCAGCTTTGCTTTGACACAGATAATTAATGTTTCAATAATTCTTACTATACGAGGTATACATAGGTACTATGATTGCTACATATTAAATTGCAAATACACGCTTAATTTTTGGAAGTTAAATTTGAATTATTGAATATTTATTACATTTAAAACTTTATACCAACTTACTTGGTTTCCTATAAAAAAAACTTACCTAAGTTACCAAATTAAATTAAAAAAAAAGAAAACAACGCTTACCTTTAATATCAAATTCACCACCAAAAACCACAAAAATTTAAAAACCGGAAACACCGCACGCGCGAAAAAAAACGGTCGCTTCGTTATCAAATATTTGAATATCGAACTCGCCGTTATTTTTTAAATGAAATTCTGCTGGCAACCTCTAAAGAGTCTTCATAGGTCGCATCAGAACGCGTGCGCCGCGGTCGGTGGTACGGCGGTCACTAGATGGTGGTAGGTCCTTCCGCACCTCGAAGCTTTCAGCCCCGCCCGCCTAGTGTTTAGTCACTACATGACCATGTGACCATAGTCTCCGTGATACGTTCCACTACACCGCCTTCGGTTTTATTATCTTTTCCGTTTGGCCAGTATTGACGACTACCTACTTTGAGACGTAGAAACTGTCGTAAATCGTAAAAAATCGTAACACAACCTTATTTGCTCCTACTAAACTAACCGCGGCATATGTTGATGTATGGGGACAACAGTTTTACAAGAGCAAAGTTAAGTTTGTCCCACCATACAGTTTTTCTTGAATTATTCACGTATCTACTGACGAGTTTGTACGGAACCCTCGGTGCGCGAGTCCGCCTCGCACTTGACCGGTTTTTTGTTTATCAAACAAAAGAAAAAATACGTGTACAATATTTTTCATCACACTTGCTCGAAAATGGTGTCATTACACGTAGGTTTAGCGGGCCGTAAATGGCCTATTACGCCCTAGGGCGTAATGGTTTTCTTTTTAAATTTGAAACGCTGGTTCTGTTTTACTCTTATTTGTCATGTTCAAAGGAAACGCCAACTTACTCTTTTAACTTTTATCACTGAAATATTTATTTAAAGATAACTGTAATTGCAAATACATATAAACACATATTTCGGTAACATTTATTAAATGTTTAAATAATGTATTTCTTTATTTTGCAAATATAAAATCAACTAAAATGGCCGTTACCGCTATGGTATCCGAACGTGAATGACATTCGGATTGTCTATGGACATTAGGTCACAAATGTCACTGTCTGTTTTAATATTTTCTTGTCATACTGGGTCGAAAAGTAAGGTTATTTTATTAAGATTTCCTCACAAGTGTGATGAAAAACATTGTGTGTGCCACGGGCGGTAAAGGAATTACAAACTCGTGTTATTAAAGCCCTCGGTTTCACCTCGGGCTTATAACAAACACTCGTTTGTAATTCCTTACTTACCGCCCTAGATACGCAATGTACTATTTTAATAATCTAACTGACGGACTACACAGTTTTTTTGTCGTTTAGCCCATTACCCGCTGGTAACTTCACCCACGTTATTTGGGCAATTCTAATAGCGTTTCAACCGCTCTCACTTTCCTGGTAGAATTTTTGACTATTTTCCTGTAGGCTCGGATTACCATTTTCTGTTATTTTCTACAGGTACTGGTATTCTACAAAATAGCCTAAAATAGTAATCCGACTCTACGGGGAAATGCTTCATAATTCTACCAGGAATGTGAGAGCGGTTGAAACGCTATTAGAACTACCGATTTGCATTATTATCCCAAGCGAACACCTTATGGTAATTCAAAACTTGGTTTATTTGTATGCCATATTTCATTTCAATGTATTCAATTTTTACCGCGGTATTTAGTAACAAACATTCAAATATCTAACACACAAACATCTTCACAAACTTTCACATCCATCCATATTAGGGATGTAACGAATATCGGTTTTTGAACATTCGCGAATGCGAATGCGAATACGAATAATCAACGTTGATATTCGTGAATGCGAATACGAATATTGGTTATAAGATTTTATAATACTAGAAATAAACAAAATTAATAACTATGAAAATTCAATACTTCGTTTTCAATTAACTTAAATTTAATTCAGTTTTGCAATAAAATAAGTAAGTAATTGAAGTTTAAGTTGGAATAATTCGTCAGCTAAAGATAATGATTATGCATGTGGTAGAAGAATTGGAACCGGTGGAAGTTAAAAATATCTTATTTTCATTTTATTTCGGTACTTATCTAACAGAGTTTTTAATTACTCATTGATAGTTTCGAAATCCGACTCGGACTTGGCCGTATTTTTTTCTTTTCTATGAATTTTAAGATCTAAAATGCACCAAAAATATTCGCAATATATTCGCATCGATTTTTGCGAATACGAATGCGAATGCGAATATTGAAAATCTTGCGAATATTCGCGAATACGAATGCGAATACGAATATTCGTTACATCCCTAATCCATATACATAAAACAAAGTCGGGTTAGCTACACCATTTATAACTCGAGAACGGGTGGACCGATTTTTATGATTTTTGATTTTTTGGGTTTTGTAACTGCCCCGCATAACAGAATAGTTATTAAAACATCTAAAAAATTCAAAATTCTGAGGCGGAACGATAATCTTTGTTTCAGGCAGTGTAGGTTAGGTGCAATATTTTTTTGGTTGGCTATACCTGAAATAGGTACAATCTCGTATATATTATAAGATTTATAAGTTGACGTGCGTAAGCATCCGATAGTCATCAATCCGCACCATGTACCTACACTGCATCTAGGGTTGCCAGATTAAGGTATTTCATTTCCGGGACAAATACACCCCCCCTCCCCCGTTGCTAAATAACAAAAAAACGGCTTATGGGGTGGCAACATATATTTATATCCCCGGGTGTCATTAATTGTCGAATTCGGTCGATAAGAAAATATACGAAAATAGATAAATATTTCAGTAAATCGCTTTACTTGTAATATTATACAAACACGCACGTAGGTACGATACGCGTCGTAACTACTAGTAACATACTGAAAAATAAACTAGAAGTAGTTATTCGAAATCCGGAACTATAAAGTGTAATTCCTGTAGGCTTATGATGCTACGCTTTGTCACGCTATAAATAAGTGATAAAGCATCCGTCACTCTCACATCGTTCTTTGGCTTATTATTTAGTTTTTTAACCAGACAATCAAATAATACGAAATTATGACTTAAATACATTACCGAGCTCTACATAAAAAGCATAAAATAATTCAAAATATTAAGCTATTTCCGGATTTTTGCAAAATACCGGTTCCGAGCCCTGGTCACGCCATAAATAAGTGATAAAGCATCCGTCACTCTCACACACTATATGTCAGAACGTGACGGATGCTTTATCATTTATAAAATCGCGTGACAAAGCGTAGCATCATAAGCCTACTAGACACTGGTCAAGAACGATAATTCCGGGACAATCCCGGATTTCCCAGACATCTGGCAACCCTAACTAGTTACATCACAGAATAAGAATACGCTACAGCTACGGAACATACAGTCGGCCGACGGAGTCTTTTAGCAAAGTAATGGCACAGGCGAAATGTTCATCTGATTTTCTCAATTTTACAATGGACCCCACTTTTGCAACTTCCAAGCTTTCTGGCAGGTGTATGGCAACGCCATACTGTTCTGGAAACCATACCTCGAGATTATATAAAAAAACTATAAATTAAACCAAAAACTACCCTTGTGGCCATCAGATATTTTTCCGTACTTCTTTATACATACAAGTTTATCTTCCTCCCCTGGGCAAACGCAACCGGGTCGAGGTGTCAGACGTTGACTTTTGTATCTCAGACTACACGTAGAGAATGGAGAGGCAGTCTATTCATTTCTTGGGCGCTTCTTTCTTATTCCGAACCGCTGACAGATTCTAAAGGTAGCATGTTACACCTTTATATTAATCTTGAACTTTAAAGTGGGCAGTATGCACAAACTGTAGTATTTTACAGAGAAAAAAAAAACAGTCTACCGGCGACCACGAACGCTGTAAAGGGTTACGAAACGTCGGGGTGTAAAATTAAATAATATAACATAATGAATAAAAATTAATAAATAATTTTACTTTTTTTATTGTCAATGTAAGGAATTAATTTCAACATAGTTATTATAGTTTTATTATTTGTATTTTTTTTTTCATTTATCTTATTGTAATATTTTCTTTGTAATTTTTCTGACATGAGAAATTAATTGAAAAATATTTTATGAATAAATGTGTATGAGTATAAAATCCGTTTCAATTGTTTTATTACAATGAGAGGCGAACTGTCATAGATAGCTGGGTCACTTATGGTATTGGCGTGTACCCACTGTTAATTTGTGAACTATGGAATAACTATGTACGCAGTTAATTGCCCATAATGCTTTGAGCAATGTTAATAATAGTCAGGTGTTGATGCGAGTTGCGTAATTTATTAATATACCTGATTCACTTAGACAGCTATGTTTATTTCATTTATCTAACTTATATTAAACTTCCTAGTGCTTACTTCAATTAATTAACTTTAATCCTGTTTGTAAGTATAGTGATAATAAGTAACTGTTTTCAAACAAATCTATACCTGGTTTCATTTAAGGTTAGAATTTTAACGGTCATTTGCTCAGAGCAATCCTCGAGCCAATCGGGATCACCAGGGACGATGGCAAGAGACCGGACGGGATGTTGCTAATTCCGTGGAAGATGGGACGGGTGCTAGTATGGGACGCAACATGCGTGGACACGCTGGCTCCGTCCCACCTCCATGGTACCACGAATAAAGGCGGCGCGGCGGCCGATGAAACCGAAGCCCTCAAACGCCGGAAATACAGGGGCCTCAACACCAACTACCATTTTATGACCTTTGGTGAGACCCTTGGTCCGTGGGTCCATCGGCACAGGCCCTTTTTAAAGACATGTCTAAGCGGTTGGTCGACGCCCCGGGGCTGGCAGCTTCCTCGCTCAGCGTATAAGCATCGCGATTCAGCGAGGAAATGCTGCCAGCATAGCATAGTAGTTTTAATAGGCTTGTTTCCACTAAGAATAAATCGCATGGAAAACGGTTTCTAATTATAGAATATGATATGGATATTATAAAAATCCACAATATTTTTAACAAAAACTAAAGATTAATTTTATTTCCAAAAAATTAGGCATTCAGTCACGTGACAGTGAACACCAATCAGAAATCGTTACGTCACGAGGTGACAAACATAATTGTCATTGTCGTTGTTTACGTTTTCAACGAACAGGAGGTTAGGTACTTCATACAATACAACAATAATAATGTAAATCATTGAATGCAAACAGGATTTTGTGAAGCAATAACAGTAATTTGCCGAAAATTGACGCTCTTATGCTGGGCAGATTTTTTAATCAAACCAAGGTCTAACAGCGACTTCTGCTCTTTGGAATTTCGGAAATTCGGAATGTTAAAACTTTATTATTGGTAAAAGAAATTAACTGCTTATAAAAATTAAGAACGTGAACAATAAAAAAAAATATAAAAAAAAATCTTTATAGTAATTATTTTAAAGTACGAGGGTGGGTTGATAAGTACCTACCTGTTTTGAGGTATTTCGAGTAAAGATAGAAAAACCTTATGTTAATACAATTTGTAGCTAGGCTATTTACTAGCTCAATACACTAAGTATTATTGTTGTGGCATTATTTTTTTTCTTACAAATTACAAAATTGTAAAGTAGTCGCATGACAGGCTTCTGGGTATTTTTACTAGGGTACAACTTTTTTTCTTTTTCTATTTTTTTACCTTGGTGAATACAAATAACTTGCTAGAAATCCAGTGTAAACAATGGTGATAGATCAATAAATAGTCGCTATCCTGTTTTTTCCTGAACCCACTTGCAAGTTGAGATCGTGATTCCTTTTTTGGTGCTCATTTGGAGCCACACGCTGTTGCTTATCCCATTCTTGTGAATAATGTATTTAACTTTAGCTATCACCTAAATCTTCATCATTGATCACTAGACATGTGGTTTCCAATTTTTTATATGTTTTATTAGTCGGTGTCAATTTTGAGCCAATACTGTCAAGAATCGGCTCTTATTTAAAAAAAAAATCTATATTCTAATAAAAACACTGTGAACTATAACAGTTAGAGAGTCTCCAAAAATAGACATAATATTATTTTTTTCATTACCTATTAAATAAAAAAAAAAATGTGTGGATCTTGCGGCGAACTGTTTTAATTTTTTCATAGTTACGTCGTCAGTCGTCGGAATCGTGCAGTTTGTGATCCATAATTCAAAGAATAAAGATGCGACTGTATTGAAATTTGGCCTAAATACTGCTAAATAATGTGTCATACAATAGCCGGAAACATGAGCATGTCAAGATTCTAGAAGTACTTAAAGACAGGTACCTACTTATCAACCCACCCTCGTAAGTATTTAAATTTTACATTATGCTAATATAGCTAATACTAGCTGTATTAACATAATGTAAAATAGTAAATTTCAGTTTTGTAGACAACCCACCCATTGTTTTACTTATAGTACAGTCTGTAGGTATTTTTGCTCAACAAAAGGTGGAGTAGAAACGATTTTGACATATGTTAGTTAGGTATGGAGGCTTTTGTAAAGTGAAGGCTTGTATAATGTCCCCACAGACTGGATTATTATGTATTGAAAATGAATTGATTACTGGTTTTTGAATTTAGATAAAATAGCTAATAATAAATTTAATTTCAGGTTCGTATGGAGATGATGCCATAAGTTATGTGCATCTGAAGCGTGACAGTAATGTGAAGTGCAAAATATGTCCACCAGAGCATAAAGTTCACGCAAAATTATTATTTCTTATAATTAAATTTTCTTAAGCCGGAGCCGGAGTCCGAAGGAGTTGATTAATAATGGGCACAGGGCACAGCTTTAAATGGTGATGTGGAAGTAGGAAGACATGAAACAAAGTCAAAGATGATAATGCCAGGTCTATCACTTTCACTTTGGTCTGGACAGCCTTACTTGTGTGTAACATAATGTTTGAATAGATTTGTTTGCTGTTTTCCCTCAATTAACAGTTTTTTTTCTGTCTGCTAAAATAGTTGCTGTCACATCCTCTAAAACTGATGAAAATCTGAAAAATAAACACAAGAAAATAGTTTAGATAAGACAAGAATATAATATTAAAGGCACAAAACATAAAAGTCGATTTGCAAGCGGCGGCTAGCGAGGGTGAAGCACTGCCTGCAGCTCCACTGCTGCCCAGGGTGCTGTGTACGAAATACATACAATTTTTACCCGACTGCGGCGAAGCCCAAAGGAGGGTTATGTGTATGTATGTATGTTAGTTCCTATGTCCGCTCGTAACTACTCAACGGTACAACCGATTTTGATAAATGATACATCATTAGATTCGTATTGATGGCGCGAGTGTCACTTGGTAAGAAGTTCGTGAAAGTAAACAAACTGGCGGATTTTATGCACTTTTAAAGTGCACGGCGGTCGGGTTTTTTTAGTAAAAATATTTTTTTCTTCTCCTGTACTTTTATCTGTCTTTTACTTGATCACGAACACTAATATAAGAACATACATAATATGAGTTCAGAGAAGTCTATACTCTATTCCCCATAAAAGCACTTGTGTCTTTATAGTCGCAAAAAGATACGGCAAGCAGCCACAGACTTCTAAATCTAGGTTAAACTTAGGTCAAGGATTGCGTGTTCAATACTAACTTTACAATAAAAATGCACAACTATCAACTTAACAGACAAATAAATCCCTGCGGTTTTTAAGAAAAAAAAACTTTCCGAACTAAATTCTTGATGCCAACATTGTCAGTCATACATATGTATGCATATGTCATATTTGCCTTGTTTGCGCGCTATGTTTAATTTTGTTTTTTATATTTCAAACCTAGTCGTAGAAAAAGTATTGTATGCAAAGTTGTATAATTAAGTCAAAAAACAATGATATTTGTCAAAAAACGCTCATGGCGTACGCCTTTCGCATTTTTTAACCCTACTTATACAACTGTTGCATAAAATACTATAGTGCCTCAGTAGGTACTTGTTTAATTTCAAACCATTTTGTGGTTTATGACTTACTCGTATCAGTAGTATCTTTGAGTAGTGAACTTTGTCTACGTCATTATTTGGATTCATTCCAAAATTCTGCGATTGTCATCATTCTTTGTGTTTTTTAAACATAGGGCCATTCTGTATTGCTGCAAGTCCTTTTTCTTCTGTCTTCTTGATACTAATGTTAACTTGGAGTACAACGGTTTCAAGCGCACATGTGATATTGATATTGTTCTCATATGTGATATTCCATATAATGAGGATGTGGACTAATGTTGTATATTACTAAATATGTTACCGTGTCATGTTGTGTCAATAAATGTATTTTCATTCATTTTCATTTTCATTTCATTTCATTACAAAGTAATATAGTCACTTGGATTAGAAAATACTAAATTATCATAACACAGAAGAAATAAACAAAAAATATACAAAAATAATAAAGTTATGAGACCACAAAGTTTAAAAAAAATTCGATATTTTTTTATCGTCTTAAAGAAAAATTAATAGTACATTGTGTATCTAGGGCGGTAAGTAAGGAATTACAAACGAGTGTTTGTTATAAGCCCGAGGTGAAACCGAGGGCTTTAATAACACGAGTTTGTAATTCCTTTACCGCCCGTGGCACAAACAATGTTTTTCATCACACTTGCGAGGAAATCTTAATAATATGTATAACCTTACTAATCGCCCCAGTATGACAAGAAAATATTAAAACTGACAGTGACATTAGTGACATAATGTCCAAAGACAATGCGAACGTCAAGTCACGTTCGGAAACCATAGCGGTAACGGCCATTTTAGTTGATTTTATATTTGAAAAATAAAGAAATACATTATTTAAACATTTAATTAATGTTACCGAAATATGTGTTTATATGTATTTGCAATTACAGTTATCTTTAAATAAATATTTCAGTGATAAAAGTTAAAAAAGTAAGTTGGCGTTTCCTTTGAACATGACAAATAAGAGTAAAACAGAACCAGCGTTTCAAATTTAAAAAGAAAACCATTACGCCCTAGGGCGTAATAGGCCATTTACGGCCCGCAGAACCTACGTGTAATGACACCATTTTCGAGCAAGTGTGATGAAAAGTTAATTTCGGAATGCTTAAATAACACTGAAAAAATAAATGTATGGCAACTATGTGCTTAAACGCACTTTTTCGTGCTCAAAATGGCAAAATACTATATTTTTCATACAGACTTAGTGCAGCGAGGACAAGAGATGACGTCACGGGGTACCTACGTCCGTTTTGTATGGGCCGTTTTCAACGCTCGGTGCGGTCGGGTGCTTTTGATTGCAATTTGTGGCTGTTATAGTAATGGAAGTGTAGTAGTTATAGGTATATATTTGTTCCTCATAAATAGTAGACACGATTTACATCAGAAACAAAATTTAGGACTCAAGCCTATTATTCATGTTATTCGGCAACTACAAAAGAAAATTAGTTTAGTTACGCTAATACGAGTAACACATTTATTGTATGAAATCATACAGAGACAATACAATAATCAATCAATGAATAAAATGATGTATAGACTAAGTACATCAGACTCGAACAACTTAACCTCAACTTTTACATAATAAAATAATCAAAGAACTGGTTTTATGAATTAAATATTGCTTTAAGTGCAGAAATATGTGAAATACTTACGTCTGTGGCGACACCTTTTTAGTGATGTAAATATGTAGGTTAGCTAGGTTAAGGTATTGTCTATTTAGAACTGTCGCTGTCGAATTTGTGTCAATGTTATTCCTTTGGTTTTTTTCTTGAGAAAAATATATTAATATTATTATGTGGAAAAGGGAGTAATTATTTGGAATATCTCCCTGCAGTTTATACCCACACGTCAAAATTATCTTCGCAAAAGTAAATTCTTGAAACTGTTAGCATCATCCCTTCTTGCAAATTTTAGCCACTTCGTATTTGTTTGTTACTTGGCACATATATAAATAATTTATATTAACAATAAAAATATTATAAAAAAATAAAAAGAATACCCCATCAGACATGTGAAAGAGCCCTTGAGGCCTACTTACAGAAATAAATTATTTCATTTCATTTCATTTCAGCAGCTCCGCCTGTGGCATGGTATCCAATACGCTGGGGTAACAGCGTAGTTCGTCCCATTCGTTTTTCGTTCAATTCGTATTTCGTCTTATTCTATATTCGTCACACATTCTTCATGTATAAAGAATAGTCTTAATAAAGAATGTGTGACGAATATAGAATGAGACGAAATACGAATTGAACGAAAAACGAATGGGACGAATTACGCTGATACCTGCGCTGGCAGCTAATATTTCTATGTTGTGACTTTAGGAAAAAATGGGGCTACTTACTTTGATAGATTTAATATGGTAATAACATGGTCTTTATATTTCATTAGCTGGTTGCAATTTGATAATCAGCTGCAAAATCAACCAAAGTATTTTGTATATTGAGTTATAGCAAAGGAAAAATCGATTATATAAAAGAAATACTGCTTTTGCAAAGTCGCCCCTGTATTTTAAAGTAACCCCGGTTTACCAGTACTTACGACAAAATGTCCCTTACGACATTTGAAATGTTGTATTATTTTTAGCCTATTTTTGTGTTCCACACGCTCCTCTCTCCCTTTCCACTTCTCTCATCTACCTTTTCTTCTAATCTTCTAGTACATAGATTCCCAAACTTTTTGACTTGCCGCCTTTACTAAGGCCCGACTTAGGCATGGTAATAACTTTCAGCGCCCCCACGACAAAAAAAACAACAACATTGCTGTCTGTCCAATAGTACCATCGGCAGAAATAGTATGTAATGTACGCAAAAACTAGTCGAGCTAGTCTACATCGGTAACGATGTTCCTGTGGAAGCTTGGTTGTTTTGAGTACGTAAATCGGTAGTTCTAATAGCGTTTCAACCGCTCTCACTTTCCTGGTAGAATTATGAAGCATTTCCCCGTAGAGTCGGATTACTATTTTAGGCTATTTTGTAGAATACCAGTACCTGTAGAAAATAACAGAAAATGGTAATCCGAGCCTACAGGAAAATAGTCAAAAATTCTACCAGGAAAGTGAGAGCGGTTGAAACGCTATTAGAATTGTGTTAAATCATGTGAGCAAGTCGGAAAAACATTTCTAACTTGTTAAGACTGATTTCAATTATGCTACAAACGAATTAATCATGTAGACATTTATTTGTACTGGAGTTGATATTGAGATTCAAGTTTTTATTTTCAAAAGCGATAGTGCTCCTCTGGATAACATCAACGCCCCCCAATTTCTTCCAAGGACCCTACCGCCCCCCTGGGAATCATCAGCGCCCACTGGGGGATGGTACGGACCACTTTGGGAACCTATGTTCTAGTACAGTGGTCGGCTACCTTTTAGCAGCCAAGGGCCACATAGTAGCTAACGAAATTGACGCGGGCCCCACTATGTTAATAACTGGTGACTTTATACAATTCTGAATATATCGACCTTTACATAGAAAATTGCCAGGGAGGCTCGCGGGCCGCAAGTGAGCGATTCATGGGCCGTAGGTTGCCGACCGCTGTTCTAGTATGATATAAAAAAATCGAGCTTCTTAAAGGTCACAGGGCTGCCTGTCGCCAGTTAATTAACTCTGCACGTCACAAAAACCACAACTGACTCACTATTATACGTACTACGGAAAATTATAAGAGCTGAACGCAGCCTATTCGACAATGACGTATTTTACTAACAATCCAGGTCAGTTGCGGCCTTCTGGTACTGAGGGTTGCATGTCATTTGCTAATCGAACATTTCCATTGCAGAGGTCGTAATAGCGTTTATTGTAAGAGATTTGGCAGCGTCTTATTTTTTGTAAATTTTCTTTATTATTTTGTGGAAATTGAATGGAAGTTAAAATGTGCTCTGTACATATACTATATTTTTGTATGGACATGTCTTTAATGTATAAAAAAACTGTTGTTCTTTATTGCCAAGAAAAAAGCTAAATGTGTCTAATTTAAGTATCAATCAATGATAAATGTTGTAGATATTCCAAATAAAATTATAAAATTCGGTACTAAGTCTGTTCAGAATTCAGATACTAAAGATATAGTTTATCTGCAAAGCACATTATATTACTTATTCATTCGATGTTCATTCATTACATTTTGCAAAATGATGAAGAAATAACCACATTTTTATAAAAAAAACCCGACCGCGGTGCACTTTCAAACTGCATGAAATCCGCCATTTTGTTTATTTTAACGAACTTCATGCCCATTGCCCAGTGACACTCGCACCATCAAGACGAATCTAATGATGTATCATTTATCAAAATCGGATGTGTCGTTGAGTAGTTACGAGCGGACACAGGAACGGACATACATACATACATGCCAAACACATAACCCTCCTTTGGGCTTCGCCGCAGTCGGGTAAAAAATGATTAATAATGCGTCGGTGTCAACTTCTCCGAATAAACGCACTTAATGCGTTGAAGGTTGAAAGGGAATCCCCAGCCTCTGGGTAAAACGTATGTAGGTATAAAATGTTAATTAATAAATAAATGTTAATTATTTAGGTGATTATTGATAGACTGGATAGTGTTTGGGTTTTGTTCTCGGTTGGAGATATTTTAAATGGTTTCACATTCAACAGGCTTAGGTATTCAATTCATTACCTAGATCTTGACCAACTTGAATAAATGTTGTTATATGCTATGCACACTTAAAACTGTCGTTAGTTATGAACAACGTCATCAAAATATCACAAAATATCTGTATCATTTCGGCACCTAAAGATATTATATTATTTTCTTTACTTTATAACAATTTACGTAGGTACTGACATGCAACGATGTTTTTAGGGTTCCGTACCAAAATGGTAAAAAAGGAACCCTTATGGTGCGACTCTGCCTGTCTGTCTGTCTGTCTGTCTGTCTGTCTGTCCGTCTGTCACAGCAAGATATCTCAGGATCTACTGATGCTATCGACTTGAAATTTGGAATAGTGTTAAGAACCGCTAACCCGAGCTTATAGGATGTAAAAAAAATCTTGTAACTTTTTTACTTTTTTTTTAAAGGGGTCCGTAATGAGACTTTGCAAATTGAAAGTAGGGCTATTATATCGAGTGAGGTATCAAATGAAAGGGCTTAATTTGTAGATTAAAACAGTATTTTTGTATTATTTTTTAAATAAGTAGTTTTTGATTTATGGCGAAAAACGTTAAAAAAAATACCGTTCCCCCCCTATTATCTTCGAAGTTACTGAACAGAAAAATCTGTAATAATTACCAATTATTAATGTCATCCTATATATTACAGGAAAAATATAACGGTTTTCCTAACTTGCACTGTTTTTGAGAAATTTGCAAAAATCTTAACACATACTTATTTGCTCCTACTAAACTAATCGTCATATAGTTTTTCTTGAACTATTCATGTATCTACTTATGAGTTTGTACGGAACCCTCGGTGCGCGAGTCCGACTCGCACTTGGCCGGTTTGTTTAATTTATTTTGCTCAGTAAACGGAAGAAAACTAGTTTTTTCGCAACAAACAATAAAAAACTGTGCTAAAAAGCTTCTTTTGTGATACAACTAGATCCTATTATGTTATTCTTATTATGTCCGTACTAGTCTGGTACGTGATGGTTCAAATTGCCTACATTCTCAAACTTAATTGATAGGCATTTTTCCAGAAATAAGTATGTCTGCGGTCACCTCATTCATCTGGCCCGTTTTCATACTAACTAAATGTATGGAGACAGATGAATGAGTCGCAGACATATTTCTGGAGAAATACCCTATTACTGAATAAATAACGAAGACGGAAATTGAGAAAGACTAGCATTAGCACAGAATAAGTAAAAGAACTACATACAGAAGTCTTTCTAACAAAACTGACGTTCAGCTCCGACCACCAGACGGAACGCACCGCATCCGATCGTCTCTCTCTATTGCATAACGCTAACGTGTGCTCTTTCTGGTCGCTGGCATTCGTTACCTACTAAAAAATATTATAGAGTTTTTCCTATATGTTTATAGAAGAATAGAGATATTGATACTCGTACAATGATAAATTATGGGTATAGGGAACGTCCTGCCAACTGGTGCCGCCAATTTAAATCATGTACCCTCTCATGCTGGGGCGACATTGACGAAAACTCCTTTAATTTATCGCGATAAAGGACGATTAACGTCAGTGTAGCTACGACTTACTATGTTTGACATTGACACCTAGATATTATCATTGACATTGACAGCTTGATTTGACAGGGGTGATAGTTTCCCTTTCCTTTATTGTCCGCCCGTGTCTCTTTTGTCGTTTAGTGCTGCCGCCTATAGTTCGTGCACGTTCCCTATAGTGAAAAAGAATACAAGGCACACAAATACTAGGTACAAAAGGTCGCAACTCTATACGGTATGTTTATTACAACGAAGGGTGCTGCGAACTGGTGCCTCCAATCTGAATCTTATAGGGCCACATTAATGGGAAAACCCGTTAATATCGCGAGCCGTGACTTACTACAGGGTGATTTCTGTGTCATGATCCCGGACCAGTTTTTTTGACTCTATAACTGGTCAATTATCTTATGATAGCATTTCAAAACAGCATTAATTAAAATTTTCTTATTTTCAAGTGAAATTAATCTTAAACTAAGTAAATCATGGTCACCATGGTGGTGATGACTTTTGACATACGCAGTATGGGAAGCGACAAGACGTCACATTGAGTAGGGTGGGCATTTCTCCAGAAATATGTCTGCGGTCACCTCATTCATCTGGCCCTTTTTCATACTAAATGTATGGAGACAGATGAATGAGTCGCAGACATATTTCTGAAGAAATGCCCGGGTGACCAAATTTTATGCAAAAATGTTGTTTTACTTATAATCTGAAAAATAATTACAAATATTGATGATTAGAAATTAATAATTAACATCATTAGGTTCATCTTTGACGTTTTACGACGTAAAATTTACGTTGCTATAAATAAAAGGAATTATGTATGTAACATACATAGTTGATACCGCAGCAGCAAACAATGACTCTCTGTATGTTTATACGGAAAACGACAGACTCGAATCACTTTAAGCCCTTTTTCATTTGCATGGAGCCAACTGCCTTAATCCCTTTTTCCTTTGAGCCGGGTATGGCTTTCACGTACACACTTCATTTGGCCAGGGTTGATTGGAGTCACGGTTCATTAAGCAGAGTACACATTTGCAACAGAGTGTTAACTGTGGCATAATAGTATATTGTGTATCTAGGGCGGTAAGTAAGGAATTACAAACGAGTGTTTGTTATAAGCCCCAGGTGAAACCGAGGGCTTTAATAACACGAGTTTGTAATTCGTTTACCGCCCGTGGCACACAGAATGTTTTTCATCACACTTGTGAGGAAATATTAATTAAAATAACTTAACCTAAATGAAATTGTACAACAGACAACTGACAGTGACATTAGTGACATATTATATCCATAGACAATGCGAATGTCAAGTCACGTTCGGAAACCATAGCGGTAAAGACCTAAGATGGTTGATTTTATATTTACAAAATACTTAAACATTTAATTAATGTTACAGAAATATGTGTTTACATGTATTTGCAATAACAGTTCTCTTTAAATAAATATTTCAGTGAAACAAGTTAAAAAAGTAAGTTTTCGTTTCCTTTGAAGATGACAAATAAGAGTAAAACAAAACCAGAGTTTCAAATTTAAAAAGAAAACCATTACGCCCTAGTGCGTAATAGGTCATTTACGGCCCACAGAACCTACGTGTAATGACACCATTTTCGAGCAAGTGTGATGAAAATTACATTACATTCGCTGGAAAACTAGATGTAACCTATTGAAGGTTATTCATAATTTCACTATACCTAATAATAAATACCAATATTTGATATTAAACTTTTGACACTTACTAAATACTTGAAGTCATAATGTTACCTACTTATCGTTTGACATTTTTTAAACCCTTAATTTATCAGGATAGGTTATAAGAGAAAAGAGGTTATGAGAGTGACGGATGCTTTATCATTTATTTATCACGTGACAAAGCGTAGCATCATAAGCTTACGGGTTGGTGTCTCTTTTTAAGTACCTATACAAGATACCAGGCGAGTAGTGAAGTTACTAGTATATTTTTTGGTGTTATGATTGGTTTAATAAAGAAATATTGAAAATTGTACATTTTCTACAATTCACTAGGTACGTGTGTAGAGTTATTAGCATAAGTACTTGATTGATAATGGAAAATTGACCCCATTTTATCTTATATTTTTTTATGTTATTCAATAAATTTTTTAATTGATTAAGAACCAAATTAAAAATACCGAATGTTTCTCAACTGAACAGTAGGCGTATGATGCTACGCTTTGTCGCGCGATAAATAAATGATAAAGCATCAGTCACGTTCTGACAACATGTGTGAGAGTGACGTTTGACTTATCATTTATTTATCGCACGACAAAGCATAGCATCATAAACCTACAGAGTAGTGAAGTTACTAGTATGGGTTACTATTATGTTGCATAATCTTTTTTGGTCGAATCATCATTTGGCAGAATTCATCATTTGGCATAATGCATTTTATTCTGAAACTTTAAACTTTTCGGGATTGTTATATTACAAACCTAACCTAACCTAACCTATTTAACAGGATAATGCCTTTAAAGAGTCCTGAAAATTCTACAGTTTCAGAAAAAAATGCATTATGCCAAATGATGAATTCTGCCAAATGATGATTCGACCAAAAAAGATTATGCAACATGAGGCGTACCCCTAGTAGTGACTTGGCTAGTCGCGCGACTCAGCATGACCTATCAATGTCACACTATATTGAATGGAAAGAGATAGGTAGCATTTGTCGCGCGACAAAGAGTCGCGCGTCACAGTTGTGCTAGAGGTACTGTGTCAAGAGACACCGCTCTTCTTTGATGTGTAGCAAAATGCACAAGGTTTACAAAATTTAAAATGAATAAAAACGATTGAGAAAAAATTGTACTATAGCTTGGCAACTTCGTTGGTGACACTCACATGTGTGCGACCGACGGAGGCAGCTTCGGATCGTCGCCGTTCGTGTTGGCGGTAACTTGTGTAAGTAGTTACGGCTGCACATAACAAAAAGCACACATGTGAGTGTCACCAACGAAGTTGCCAAGCTATAGCTAGATGGTTAATTCTCTCTAGATTTAGATTTAAAACTACGACGTATTAGGTATCATAACAATTTTAAAATTAAGAGAGCAAACTTATAAAACTATTAATACTTAATTTACTTCACAAAGAAAATTCTTGCTTGGACTTAATTACTATTTGAATAGATCTTTATGTTTGTATGGAGAACCGACTGGCTCAAATCACCTTAAGATGATGATGATGAGACGATCAAAAGAAGAGACTACTCTACAATTCTATTCTTTGATCTGGATGTAATTGGGATTGAAATAATTTCCAGTCACGAGCCTCGCATACACACAGAATTCGCTGGAATTTGTCTAATTAAGTAACTAATTATAATTTGATTCATGAACTAGTAATGGGATCCTCTTGTTTCCCATAAACTTATAATTATAAGTCATAAAGTATTTGTTTCTCTAATACGGTATAACGTACGGAGGATAATTTTAAAACTATAGCATATAGAAAACGATAGATTAGGTTTGAAATAAAAATAAAATAAAACAATTCATCGAAATCGGTTTAGCCGTTCGTGAGATATTCTTATTTGAAATTATGATGTCGGAGATTTTTTAATCGGTGCACGCACACGTTGACTTTAGCGGACTGGAGTGGAGCAACATGGCCTCCGTTTACGAGCTGTTATTGAATATTCAGGGGTCAAATTATTATTAGGTATGAGCTTGACGTTGTACACAAATGTTAACTGGAAGATATCCCTTAAAGGGATAAGTTCTCCTTTGTACATATACCATTATTTTGTAGCCTTGTACTGTAGGTATTTTGTTTTTTTTTTTGTGCAATAAAATGTTTACATACATACAATACCTATACTATTACGCTTTTAGTTAATGAGGCTTGCTATCATAAATAAATGCATTTACTTTTTTTCTTTCTTTCTATTAGTTTTATGCATCCCAATTGTCTTATAATTTGGAAGACTTGCCCTTACAGTTCTTAAACGATCGCACGGCGTCAATATTATGTAAACCGACGGAAGGGTTGTGTAACCCCCGACGTGCAGCAACTGGCCTCACTTCCGACGTGCAACAACGGGCTGCGGATGCAGGCCCCGCTGCGAAGGCTCCATCATCGTGTGGGGTATGCTTTTTTTTGAGGGGTGAGCCCCACATAACCTCCCCCAAGGGCCCTTTTAAGGGCCTGAAAAAAGGGCTTTTGAGGTATGCGTAATGCATTTCCACATCGTTAACAAAAATACGATGGTGTCCTAAGATATTGTAAAAATAATAAGTAAGTGCAGGGAAATAAATGGCAACCCGCGGTCGCCTCGACAGTGGCATTAGAGCGACGAATGACAGGCACGCTGTAATGTATCGATACCGGAATAGATTAGGCCAACAACAGACCAGTGGAGCTGCCGAGATAAAAATGTACACGATTTCCATATTTTCCGGTGTGTATTCGAAATGTTTTGATTGGTTCAATAAAAAATAAAGAAAATGGTATTTTTTAGAATTCAATAGGTACGTGTGTAGACTGTAGAGATATCAGCGAAGTTGATTGATAATGGATAAGTGCAGGGAAATAAAAGGCAGCCCGCGATCGCCTCGACAGTGGCATTAGAGCGACGAATGACAGGCACGCTGTCATGTATCGATACCGGAATAGATTAGGCCAACAACAGAGCGGTGGAGCTGTAGTGGTAAAATGTAATCGATATTTTTCGTTGTGTATTCGAAATGTTTTGATTGGTTTAATAAAGAAATATTGAAAATTGTACATTTTCTACAATTCACTAGGTACAGTCGCCATCAGATATATCTGAGCTGTCAGTGTACTCATAAATATCTGAACACGGCTCTAATGCTATGAAAATAGAGCCGTGTTCAGATATTTATGAGTACACTGACAGCTCAGATATATCTGATGGCGACTGTACGTGTGTAGAGTTATTAGCATAAGTACTTGATTGATAATGGAAAATTGACCCCATTTTATCTTATATTTTTTTATGTTATTCAATAAATTTTTTAATTGATTAAGAACCAAATTAAAAATACCGAATGTTTCTCAACTGAACAGTAGGCGTATGATGCTACGCTTTGTCGCGCGATAAATAAATGATAAAGCATCAGTCACGTTCTGACAACATGTGTGAGAGTGACGTTTGACTTATCATTTATTTATCGCACGACAAAGCATAGCATCATAAACCTACAGAGTAGTGAAGTTACTAGTATGGGTTACTATTATGTTGCATAATCTTTTTTGGTCGAATCATCATTTGGCAGAATTCATCATTTGGCATAATGCATTTTATTCTGAAACTTTAAACTTTTCGGGATTGTTATATTACAAACCTAACCTAACCTATTTAACAGGATAATGCCTTTAAAGAGTCCTGAAAATTCTACAGTTTCAGAAAAAAATGCATTATGCCAAATGATGAATTCTGCCAAATGATGATTCGACCAAAAAAGATTATGCAACATGAGGCGTACCCCTAGTAGTGACTTGGCTAGTCGCGCGACTCAGCATGACCTATCAATGTCACACTATATTGAATGGAAAGAGATAGGTAGCATTTGTCGCGCGACAAAGAGTCGCGCGTCACAGTTGTGCTAGAGGTACTGTGTCAAGAGACACCGCTCTTCTTTGATGTGTAGCAAAATGCACAAGGTTTACAAAATTTAAAATGAATAAAAACGATTGAGAAAAAATTGTACTATAGCTTGGCAACTTCGTTGGTGACACTCACATGTGTGCGACCGACGGAGGCAGCTTCGGATCGTCGCCGTTCGTGTTGGCGGTAACTTGTGTAAGTAGTTACGGCTGCACATAACAAAAAGCACACATGTGAGTGTCACCAACGAAGTTGCCAAGCTATAGCTAGATGGTTAATTCTCTCTAGATTTAGATTTAAAACTACGACGTATTAGGTATCATAACAATTTTAAAATTAAGAGAGCAAACTTATAAAACTATTAATACTTAATTTACTTCACAAAGAAAATTCTTGCTTGGACTTAATTACTATTTGAATAGATCTTTATGTTTGTATGGAGAACCGACTGGCTCAAATCACCTTAAGATGATGATGATGAGACGATCAAAAGAAGAGACTACTCTACAATTCTATTCTTTGATCTGGATGTAATTGGGATTGAAATAATTTCCAGTCACGAGCCTCGCATACACACAGAATTCGCTGGAATTTGTCTAATTAAGTAACTAATTATAATTTGATTCATGAACTAGTAATGGGATCCTCTTGTTTCCCATAAACTTATAATTATAAGTCATAAAGTATTTGTTTCTCTAATACGGTATAACGTACGGAGGATAATTTTAAAACTATAGCATATAGAAAACGATAGATTAGGTTTGAAATAAAAATAAAATAAAACAATTCATCGAAATCGGTTTAGCCGTTCGTGAGATATTCTTATTTGAAATTATGATGTCGGAGATTTTTTAATCGGTGCACGCACACGTTGACTTTAGCGGACTGGAGTGGAGCAACATGGCCTCCGTTTACGAGCTGTTATTGAATATTCAGGGGTCAAATTATTATTAGGTATGAGCTTGACGTTGTACACAAATGTTAACTGGAAGATATCCCTTAAAGGGATAAGTTCTCCTTTGTACATATACCATTATTTTGTAGCCTTGTACTGTAGGTATTTTGTTTTTTTTTTTGTGCAATAAAATGTTTACATACATACAATACCTATACTATTACGCTTTTAGTTAATGAGGCTTGCTATCATAAATAAATGCATTTACTTTTTTTCTTTCTTTCTATTAGTTTTATGCATCCCAATTGTCTTATAATTTGGAAGACTTGCCCTTACAGTTCTTAAACGATCGCACGGCGTCAATATTATGTAAACCGACGGAAGGGTTGTGTAACCCCCGACGTGCAGCAACTGGCCTCACTTCCGACGTGCAACAACGGGCTGCGGATGCAGGCCCCGCTGCGAAGGCTCCATCATCGTGTGGGGTATGCTTTTTTTTGAGGGGTGAGCCCCACATAACCTCCCCCAAGGGCCCTTTTAAGGGCCTGAAAAAAGGGCTTTTGAGGTATGCGTAATGCATTTCCACATCGTTAACAAAAATACGATGGTGTCCTAAGATATTGTAAAAATAATAAGTAAGTGCAGGGAAATAAATGGCAACCCGCGGTCGCCTCGACAGTGGCATTAGAGCGACGAATGACAGGCACGCTGTAATGTATCGATACCGGAATAGATTAGGCCAACAACAGACCAGTGGAGCTGCCGAGATAAAAATGTACACGATTTCCATATTTTCCGGTGTGTATTCGAAATGTTTTGATTGGTTCAATAAAAAATAAAGAAAATGGTATTTTTTAGAATTCAATAGGTACGTGTGTAGACTGTAGAGATATCAGCGAAGTTGATTGATAATGGATAAGTGCAGGGAAATAAAAGGCAGCCCGCGATCGCCTCGACAGTGGCATTAGAGCGACGAATGACAGGCACGCTGTCATGTATCGATACCGGAATAGATTAGGCCAACAACAGAGCGGTGGAGCTGTAGTGGTAAAATGTAATCGATATTTTTCGTTGTGTATTCGAAATGTTTTGATTGGTTTAATAAAGAAATATTGAAAATTGTACATTTTCTACAATTCACTAGGTACAGTCGCCATCAGATATATCTGAGCTGTCAGTGTACTCATAAATATCTGAACACGGCTCTAATGCTATGAAAATAGAGCCGTGTTCAGATATTTATGAGTACACTGACAGCTCAGATATATCTGATGGCGACTGTACGTGTGTAGAGTTATTAGCATAAGTACTTGATTGATAATGGAAAATTGACCCCATTTTATCTTATATTTTTTTATGTTATTCAATAAATTTTTTAATTGATTAAGAACCAAATTAAAAATACCGAATGTTTCTCAACTGAACAGTAGGCGTATGATGCTACGCTTTGTCGCGCGATAAATAAATGATAAAGCATCAGTCACGTTCTGACAACATGTGTGAGAGTGACGTTTGACTTATCATTTATTTATCGCACGACAAAGCATAGCATCATAAACCTACAGAGTAGTGAAGTTACTAGTATGGGTTACTATTATGTTGCATAATCTTTTTTGGTCGAATCATCATTTGGCAGAATTCATCATTTGGCATAATGCATTTTATTCTGAAACTTTAAACTTTTCGGGATTGTTATATTACAAACCTAACCTAACCTATTTAACAGGATAATGCCTTTAAAGAGTCCTGAAAATTCTACAGTTTCAGAAAAAAATGCATTATGCCAAATGATGAATTCTGCCAAATGATGATTCGACCAAAAAAGATTATGCAACATGAGGCGTACCCCTAGTAGTGACTTGGCTAGTCGCGCGACTCAGCATGACCTATCAATGTCACACTATATTGAATGGAAAGAGATAGGTAGCATTTGTCGCGCGACAAAGAGTCGCGCGTCACAGTTGTGCTAGAGGTACTGTGTCAAGAGACACCGCTCTTCTTTGATGTGTAGCAAAATGCACAAGGTTTACAAAATTTAAAATGAATAAAAACGATTGAGAAAAAATTGTACTATAGCTTGGCAACTTCGTTGGTGACACTCACATGTGTGCGACCGACGGAGGCAGCTTCGGATCGTCGCCGTTCGTGTTGGCGGTAACTTGTGTAAGTAGTTACGGCTGCACATAACAAAAAGCACACATGTGAGTGTCACCAACGAAGTTGCCAAGCTATAGCTAGATGGTTAATTCTCTCTAGATTTAGATTTAAAACTACGACGTATTAGGTATCATAACAATTTTAAAATTAAGAGAGCAAACTTATAAAACTATTAATACTTAATTTACTTCACAAAGAAAATTCTTGCTTGGACTTAATTACTATTTGAATAGATCTTTATGTTTGTATGGAGAACCGACTGGCTCAAATCACCTTAAGATGATGATGATGAGACGATCAAAAGAAGAGACTACTCTACAATTCTATTCTTTGATCTGGATGTAATTGGGATTGAAATAATTTCCAGTCACGAGCCTCGCATACACACAGAATTCGCTGGAATTTGTCTAATTAAGTAACTAATTATAATTTGATTCATGAACTAGTAATGGGATCCTCTTGTTTCCCATAAACTTATAATTATAAGTCATAAAGTATTTGTTTCTCTAATACGGTATAACGTACGGAGGATAATTTTAAAACTATAGCATATAGAAAACGATAGATTAGGTTTGAAATAAAAATAAAATAAAACAATTCATCGAAATCGGTTTAGCCGTTCGTGAGATATTCTTATTTGAAATTATGATGTCGGAGATTTTTTAATCGGTGCACGCACACGTTGACTTTAGCGGACTGGAGTGGAGCAACATGGCCTCCGTTTACGAGCTGTTATTGAATATTCAGGGGTCAAATTATTATTAGGTATGAGCTTGACGTTGTACACAAATGTTAACTGGAAGATATCCCTTAAAGGGATAAGTTCTCCTTTGTACATATACCATTATTTTGTAGCCTTGTACTGTAGGTATTTTGTTTGTTTTTTTTTTTGTGCAATAAAATGTTTACATACATACAATACCTATACTATTACGCTTTTAGTTAATGAGGCTTGCTATCATAAATAAATGCATTTACTTTTTTTCTTTCTTTCTATTAGTTTTATGCATCCCAATTGTCTTATAATTTGGAAGACTTGCCCTTACAGTTCTTAAACGATCGCACGGCGTCAATATTATGTAAACCGACGGAAGGGTTGTGTAACCCCCGACGTGCAGCAACTGGCCTCACTTCCGACGTGCAACAACGGGCTGCGGATGCAGGCCCCGCTGCGAAGGCTCCATCATCGTGTGGGGTATGCTTTTTTTTGAGGGGTGAGCCCCACATAACCTCCCCCAAGGGCCCTTTTAAGGGCCTGAAAAAAGGGCTTTTGAGGTATGCGTAATGCATTTCCACATCGTTAACAAAAATACGATGGTGTCCTAAGATATTGTAAAAATAATAAGTAAGTGCAGGGAAATAAATGGCAACCCGCGGTCGCCTCGACAGTGGCATTAGAGCGACGAATGACAGGCACGCTGTAATGTATCGATACCGGAATAGATTAGGCCAACAACAGACCAGTGGAGCTGCCGAGATAAAAATGTACACGATTTCCATATTTTCCGGTGTGTATTCGAAATGTTTTGATTGGTTCAATAAAAAATAAAGAAAATGGTATTTTTTAGAATTCAATAGGTACGTGTGTAGACTGTAGAGATATCAGCGAAGTTGATTGATAATGGATAAGTGCAGGGAAATAAAAGGCAGCCCGCGATCGCCTCGACAGTGGCATTAGAGCGACGAATGACAGGCACGCTGTCATGTATCGATACCGGAATAGATTAGGCCAACAACAGAGCGGTGGAGCTGTAGTGGTAAAATGTAATCGATATTTTTCGTTGTGTATTCGAAATGTTTTGATTGGTTTAATAAAGAAATATTGAAAATTGTACATTTTCTACAATTCACTAGGTACAGTCGCCATCAGATATATCTGAGCTGTCAGTGTACTCATAAATATCTGAACACGGCTCTAATGCTATGAAAATAGAGCCGTGTTCAGATATTTATGAGTACACTGACAGCTCAGATATATCTGATGGCGACTGTACGTGTGTAGAGTTATTAGCATAAGTACTTGATTGATAATGGAAAATAGACCCCGTTTTATCTTATATTTTTTTTATGTTATTCAATAAATTTTTTAATTGATTAAGAACCAAATTAAAAAAAACCGAATGTTTCTTAACTGAACAGTAGGCGTATGATGCTACGCTTTGTCGCGCGATAAATAAATGATAAAGCATCTGTCACGTTCTGACAACATGTGTGAGAGTGACGTTTGACTTATCATTTATTTATCGCGCGACAAAGCATAGCATCATAAGCTTACAGAGTAGTGAAGTTACTAGTATATTTTTTGGTGTTTTGTATATAACGGGTCTCACTTAAATTTGTCCTCTCTTGTTCTTTAATAATATTCAATACATCGATAAAAAGCATGGGACTAAACGTATCGAACCTATTGTTTACCTTATCATGTTATTACCTCATAAATTTTAGATTTCTTAGTGTCTTATATTATCCTACCCTATCCTAGGTACTAATATTACAAATGTAAAAGTTTATGAAGATGTTTAGATTATTAGGTGTGTGTTTGTTACTAAATAACGGGGTAACAACTTGATGAATTGAGATGAAATTTGGCGTGCAAGTAGACCTGGGCCTGGATTAGACTGGATGGAAACATAGTATACTTTATATCGCGGTAAAGAGTTCCCTTGGGACATGAACGGGAATAACGCTAAGTGCTAATTTTCTCTAAGTGTACATCAAAGGATATAGTGTTTTCTTTTGCTAGTCTATATTCGTGCCACACTGCTTAGCGAAGGTCCCCCTTGAAGGCTAATCTTCCCGGTCCTGAGCAATTGCATTTCATTTTACACACAAAAGAAAACTTATCGAACATAATGCGAACTTAATGCCATAAGGCATTCTCAGTTAACCTTAGTTAGGACAAAGCAGCCTTGCATTATAAAAATAAGGTTTGTCGACTCCATATATCTTTTGTTCCGCGAGAACCCACCGGCATTCACATCGACAATGCTCTGTTATTGATATTTAATTGTCCACATAAGCGAAACCTTACAATGCTCTCATATATAGTCAGGTATGATTGTCATTCTTTGCAATCATTGAAATATGGAGGAAATTACCACTTCCGACCGGATAATTGACCTAAATGATCTATTGATTGAAAGTTAACCTAATATGGGGTGATTGTGTGTAGCAGTGGCGTGGCGTCCAAAGAACTCGATTCCAGCCGGCTTGCCTACAGGCACTTCACCACCTTATTCTACAGCTCTTAAGAGGAAACAGGAGGGCAGTTTTTCCATACAAACGTAAGGTAACGGCGCCTATTACCGGGGGTATCAAAATCGGCGCCCATTACCGCGGCATTTCAAAATATGCGTTTTATAAGCAAGCCGTTCGTTTTACAATAAAACATATTTATACAAAAGTGAACCTTATCTAGTTGACTAACGGATCTGTTTATGCAAGTGTGTGTGATTTTTACAACAAGCTCGTAATACGTCAGTTCCCGCGACGGCGGCGTAGGAAGTGGTTGTGTAGTACAAACGCGTCACGTCACATGCGAGTGTACCCGAACCTTATTTATTAGTTTACGTAATAGCTACCACTATTGAACGAATGCTACGACTGTTTAATGGTTGTTTATAGTTTTGTGCACAACTTGTTCGTGAACTTTATATTTTATTTGGCCTGGAAATGTGTTTAAATTGGAAAATAAAATACAGCGGTGATAGACGCCATTTTTGGTTGGGGAAACTAATACCGTGGTATACCACGGTAATAGGTAAGATGGTAATTTGATTCTTTTTGCTTTATCTTTTCTATATGTTGACGGTTACATGCTCTCTTACAGTTATTTAAATTTTGATCTATTGAAGCTTTTAAAAAACTATTTCCGTGTTATGGAATATATTAAAGAAACCCTTAATTTTTAAACAAAACTTCAGTACTGAATCTGCAGTTTCTATGGAAACCCTGATTTTGTCATGTCGTTTAAATATTGTAATAATTAACTATATTTACATACCAGCTTTTTCATTTTGGTTTTATAGCAAGCTTGTTAAAACGATGTTTGATTTGTAATGAAATTGCAATTGTACCCAAAAGTTTTTATGGGTCGAAATTAGATTTTACAAAAATCCAAATGGAGTCTATTACCGATGGTACGATCACATGACACTCGGTAATAGAATGTATGGGAATCTTTTAGCGACCCATTCAATATTTGTTTGGGTCGGTGATAGATATAACAGAAGGATCTATTACCGAGTGACATTTCAATCTTCTCTTAAAATAAATCATAACATAACATTTTGTTTTGATTTCCAAAAACCTTGATGTACTTACTTACAAATAGGTATAATAATAATGTACGGAACCAAACTCATAAATATTATTTAACCCTCGGTATTGGGTGCCGAATTGTGTATCAGTTTACTATTACCGATGGTAAAAAATGCTGCTTTTTGTACCCTCGGTATTAGAAGCTAAATTCGCGGTAATAGAATTACATCCTATCCATTACCACGGTAATAGAAGATTCTCCCTTTCTGGTTTCAATAATTATTTTGTCAAACATAATAAAATAAAATAAGTTCAAAAAGTAGCGATTCGGAAAATTTAATAGACACTCTAAAATAAAAAAAATAATCTCGGGCGTTAAGGAGCTCTCATACCCATCATTTATTGAAATCATTTGAAAACTACCTAAATACCACGGTAATAGGCGCCGTTACCTTAGTCCCCTGTTTCCTCCCTGGATAATGCCAGTAGAGCAATAATTTTTTGTCCAAAAATCTATGGCTACTATTGATATGTTCCTATGTTTTCCTTTTTACGATAAATTGATTCTCAAAAGAGATATTAACCTTCAAAAACCTAAAAAAATGCCAGATTTTCCGCTGTGTTCACACATCCAGAAAACAAATTTGACTAGATTATTAAAAAAAAGGAAAACATAGGAACACGGCCAAAGCCTTTCTTTAATGTTTAATGTAAAAATTAGTTAAATAGGTTAAGTTTTGGGGAATAAATCAGGGGACTACGATACGAAACGTTGTTTTCATGAAATTTTAAAAGGTATTTTCGGTCCAAGCTGCAGTTGTCTCTATCGCGCTCTGCGCGGGAGAGGCGGGCAGTGCGGGACAGCGACACATTTTACAAATACCTAATTTTCAATTCTCTCCACCTTACTGTTTCCTCTTAAGGAAATTGTAACCCAAATCTGCACCGGCTTGCCCAAGGATATCTTTTACGCCACGCCACTGGTGTGTAGGTATAGGTATATGGATCATACAGATTTTGTAGCATGACCACCGAATAAGTAATAGTGTGCAGTTCCGACTGCCCGTCGGAACGCACCGGATCCGACCGTCTCTCTCTATCGCATAACGCGTGCTCTTTCCGGTCGCTGGCTAAGCCCCTCCGGGCAACATTTGGTACTAGTAGCTACGCGGCGAAATCGCGGAGTGAGTCACTCCTGCCCGTCTAGCATAACTGGCCGCGACTTCGTTTCTCGCGCGATAGAGCATCACCTGTCACTAGGGTTGCCAGATTGAATTACCCTATTATATCGGGAGCAGGAAACAATATGTCGGGATTTTGAGACTTTGGTCGGGATATGCCCCGCGTGCTCGGCTTTTTTTTAGCTTGAAACAGCACAAATTTTCGCTGGCCGGACCACCTTGAGTGGGTCAAACTAACTTTTAAAATGAAGTCGTTTGTCGGGAGATTTTCTTCTTTGTCGGGAGTCGGGAGAACATACAAAAAATCGGGAGAATCCCGCCAATTCCCGACCATCTGGCAACCCTACCTATCACAGTCACACGATACTGAGTGGAAAGAGATAGGTAACATTTGTCGCGCGACAAAGAGTCGCGTGTCACAGTTGTGCTAGAGGTACTGGTATGAATTAAGTTATTCGTGTCTTTCCTCTGGACATCAGTCATAAAAAAGTTAGGGTTTCAAAAGCCGCATTTTCATGCTGGACGCAGAAGCGTCCAGCTGGGGTCTCTGCCGTTTCGCCAAAATATTTTTGGTCAAATGTTTCATTTGCCAAATTTTTCGTTTCCCAAATAATAATTTTCTCCGAAACCATATTTTTTTCAGAACTTTCATAAAACAAACCTAACCTAACCTACTGTATTCTATAAAACCATAACAAAATACACTGAGATTTTTTTTTGGTTTCGAAGGTTTGGGAAATGAAACATTTGGCAAATGAAACATTTGACAAAAAATATTTTGGCGAAACGGCAGGATCCCGTCCAGCTGCATAGGAAAGCATGTACGCACATACTACTCTACTACAGCTACTATGGCCAGAGTGGCATAAAGAATATTTATTTTGCCCAAGAGGTCTAGGGTCACGTCTCGTAAAAAGAACGCTGGAAGAAAGTAGAGGGGGTGTGTTTGCGCATTGTTACACTCGCGCACGAAAGTACCTACTATGTTTATTGTTTTACTTTTGAACTAGCCTTTTGCTCGCGGCGCGGTTCGATTAACCCACCCTCCCCGCGTCGCACCTCATCCCACCAAATAGATCGGTAAATGGCCTAATGCGCAGCTTGACCACCAGCGTTCTTTTTACGTGACGCGACCCTAGACCTCTTGGGCAAAATAAATATTCTTTATGCCACTCTGGCCATAAAGTAGCTTTTTCCGCACGCTACGCGAACGGAAAAAGCCGCTTTCTGGCCAAGTGTAGACATAAAATGATGTACACAACACGGGAGGTAATAAAGAAAGCCCTCGATCGCATATTTACGTCCCTCGCTTGCAGCTCGGGCCGCAAACTTCTGCGATCTCGGCCTTTCTTTGTATTACCACCCTAGTTGTGTAATGTACTATTGTATTGAAAAGTACTTGAGACTATGTCCACTAGCACACGTAACATTTGAAATTGTTTAAGACGTACACGTATAGCTACCGAGAGGTTTACATTTACGCTTATTTTACAGAAGAATTATCTTTAAAGTAGCTCTCCTACGCCTCGCCCTACGCACTATATTTATTTAAGGCTTACTGGTTTTTGTGTCGCAGTTACATCCAAACAAATCCTCGAACGAGGCACTGTCATCGTAAATACCTGAGCTAAACAGATCAACTGTACATGAACCACCAAGTTAACCAATATGTTTATCAATGAAGCTCAGCTTATACTAGTGTCTTTAATTATATCAGTGAATCTAAAGTATCTAAACGATCCAATTTCTGTAGTATTTTCAGAGAAGAGCGTAACTGCTTTATTTGTCATAAAGAGATACTCCCTTTTGGAATTGATGCTAAATTTTACATTGATAAAACTAGGCGACCCCGCTATATGCGCAACTTAGTTAATTGATTGCTACAAAGAGATTTGATTAAGTTATTTTATAATGCAAATGTTGGCCTTGCGGGTTGGAACGCTGCGTGTGAATATATTTCCGACTCCTGGCCTGGCGCGTGGAGCTAAAGTAGACAATCGTAGGTACATATTTTTACTTATAGGATCACTCGTGTGTTTGTCTGTCTGTCACAGCCAATTTGCTCCAAAAGTACTGGACCGATTGAGTTGAAATTTGGTACACCGAGTTAATGACCCAAACACGAACGTGTCACGGAAATATTGGAATTTTAACCATGGGGGCCACTTTTGGGGGGTCAACTAGAAAAAAAAGGTAGCAAACTATATCGTGTGTATATTTAATGAAAGGGCTCGCTATGAGAATCTCAAATATATATTTTTATATTTTTTATATGAATAGTTTTGAAGTTATTTAAGAAAATAGGCAAAAATTTACCTAAAATTATAAAAATATATGGGAAATAGATACCTATAGATTACAGGAAAACCTATAAGGAGTCTGTGCAATAAAGTATAATTGTTTTGAACGTACCTACGGAACCCGCTCCACGCGAGTCAAACTCGCACTTGTCCGGTTTTTCCCATAAATTCTAAATTTTAAGCAGCTGACTCTAAATTTTTCAACAATCAACACTATGTTCAGATAACTGATGGTCATAGCTGGTAAAGGCCACGAATAGTCGGCTATAAGCCATTAAATGTTAGCTGTCCATGATTGGCATTAAATGATTACTGGGTACTACTGTGCCTAACGTGTCCATGATTGGTGCCGTCACCCTATGTCATACCTAGGTCACACGTGCTGTTTATCATAAATAAGTTGTTAAATGTGCATGTAAATGTCCGAATTATTATCAACTGACCTTTTGGTTACTATTAAAGTTATTCGGATATCAGGTTCATAAAAATGACAACATTTGTTTGTTTTACTTATGCTTAAACAATCGCATGTTGACTCGATTTTTTTTCTCTCGTAAGTTAATCGATTTTGTCAGAAACAAATATCTATATCCTCGTCCTGCCCAAACATATTTAAATAGACTTTCAGTTTCTGCCCAATGTTCTTAATTAAGCACAAGTTAATTTTGATGGGTTCTGCCCAAGACATTATTTGCTGAAATTTGTGTGTAAAAAGTAAGTAGGATTTTTTGTATTATTTTTTAGGTTATAGGGGTTAGATATTAAATAGACTGAGCTAGATATTTCGTCGATATCTTATGTTCTTTATTAAGAACATTGGGCAGATTTTAGTAAATTTATTATCTTTGATTTGGCATTTATTAAGAACATTGGGCATGAACTTCATAACTAAAATATAGTATTTATTGAACAATTAAAGGAAAATAAATTAAAGAGCCTGGATTTTAATTGATTTTTATCGTGGAAAATAATACATATACAGAACTTGGTAGTCCACAGTGGCCATGATTAATGTTATCCCATTACACCTTTTCAATTACACATAATTCAGATCTATGCTATTTCCTGTTTTTTGCACCGCAGTCTGGTTAGTTTTTTCAACACATACAGTCAAAATATCATCGTTTAAATGTCCAGTAAAGTAGTTCAGAATTGACCGACGTTCAGTGTGGTCGGGCAACAAATTAGGGACTGATACCTGTTCTGGCAAGTAAGGTGCAAATGAGTCATCACGCCACGCAGGAATTGGAACTGGTGACGACTGCAATTGCAAAGAGCCTCTGGTTGATCCAGCTTGTAAGTCTCTACTTTAACTACCTCTCTGCCACCACCTCGTCTACTACCATGTTGACCGTAAAATCTGCGACCACATCCATCTCTGACATGTCTAACTGTTTCGTAGATAGAACTTGAGTTAAGCGGTATTGGTAGTCAGTTCTGCCCAATGTTCTCAATAAATCACACTTTTCGATGAGTTACCTTGAAAAATCTAAAATAAAAACTTTTCCAAAAATAAAGCTATTGTGACATATTAGAGCTATATGGCTTTACATCTATATGGTACTCATTAAAAACGCACGGTTGATTATCAAGGTAAAGAGGGATGGAAGTTACCTCTCCAGCGAAATTGCACCATCCTTGACACGTGGCGTGACACTGATCGGCGAGTCCGCGGAAGTTCACCACAAGGGCTTGATTAAGTATTGGCTAATACTCCAACCAATCAGAAACAAGTAAATAAAATCGCAAAGTGCGAAACATTTGCCCGCTGTGCGGCAAATTTGAATATGTGATTAATTGAGAACACTGGGCAGAATTCGGAAGTATAAATAAAAAAGCTTGGGCAGGAACTATCAAATCTAATTTGTTCTTAATTGAGAACATTGGGCAGGACGAGGATATGACACTTAATACATTTGTATAACTATAACCGCTACAAATTGTAATCAAAGGTAGCCCGTCGCACCGAGCGTTTTCAACGCTACGAAACAAAACGCTAGGAACCTGTTTGACCGAGAGATAGTGACAAGGGCGTAACTAGGATTTTGTTAGGAGGGGGGGGGGGGGGGGGGCAGGCAGAAGTATATTCATTTATTGGTATAACTTTACAGACCACACACATCACAGGTACATCTAACTAAGGTGAATGATTTATTTTCACGTTAACTTAGGAGTTTGATTTTTTGACGGCTTCAAGAGATCATAGACCTGAGCAGGTTTTAATTTCAACTCGATGCCTCCACGCGTTCCCGAGATAAAGGGTCTTGACAGACAGATGGACGGACGGACAGACGGACAACAAAGAGATCCTAGAAGGGTTCCGTTTTTTCCTTTTCAAGCACGGAACCCTAAAAAACAATTCAACCATTAGTACTAGGCTAATTTTTGCACAGCTAATCATCGACACGAAAATCACCATGGCATACTTTTCCGAAAGTTCCAAATGGCCGCCATACCGCCCGCGAAGGAGTAATTTATTGTTTTGTAAAACGATTAGTACCAGTATGGCATTTGGATTTTTGGAAAGTATATACTTAGTACAAGGCAGCCGAATGCACCCCTCCTCCCTTACCGGGCGAAACATCAAAAAGTAGACCTTTTTTCCTTACGCCGCCCTGGGTGCCCGACTGGCTTTAACCGCTACCGGCGGAGGAGGGCTATGTACAGTCGAGTTCATCATTATCTGAGCAAAGAACGGATCAAAAATATCTGATCTAGTTCTTATGCTTCTGACAATAGGGCCTTGTTCAGATTTTTTTGGTCCGATCTTTGCTCATATAATGATGAACTCGACTGTACAAGAGTAAACGATTTTCCGCTGATGGGTGCAAAGTGTGTAAATATAATTTGCAACACTTGACATACGATACAAGCTTCTGAAATACTGGTAAAAGGCGAACTTATTACTTTAAGGAATCTCTTCCAGTTAGTTATTATGATACTCTGTAAATATTCAGTGAACGTTCATCCTACAAAAGAGGTGTTTACGAACTATTTTCAGAATGCGAGACGTTGAATCATGTAGGGCTACATTCGGAAGCCAAGGTTTGTTAACTTTGACCTGCATATACAGGGTGGGAGGGACTATACCGACAAACTTTAACTATAGATTCTAACAACTATTAGGAGTAAAAAAAGTTATGTGATGTATAGTCGAAAAACGCTTACTTTCAGAGATAATCATTATTTTTTAAATGAAAACTCCCAAGTGTGTAACAAGCCCTAATAAATGTGACTAAGATAGGTTTACTAATTTGTTTAAATCCTTTAACTAAACAGCAATTAACCTTCGCAGTATTTGATGGTAAGACTACGAGGTAACTACGAGGCCAAAAAATTGACCTTTCGTTTCCATTTTAGCTTCATTTTTTCTTTTTGATAACTTTTCCTCCAGTAAGGACATGTTTATAACGAGGGGCTGAATTTACTGATTTATTTTGTTCCATAAGACTATTAATGTAAAATGACAATATTCGACCCATGTTGATATAACATTATTTACTCGTCACACCACCAGGATTCATGGCTAAAGTATGCGATGTTGTCTTTTTGTCAAAAATAACCCCAGTGAGTTTCAACTGAAAGAAGCTACTAGACCAGTAAGACAGAAATATTTATTAAATTTACGACTACCAGATTCAAGGTTACAAATTGTGCCCAAAGTAATGTATTATAATAACATTAAGATATATAATCATTTGCCAAACGTTATCAAAACGATGTCAGAAATTAAATTTAAAATGGCATTGAAGAAGTTACTCGCTCAGAATTGTTTTTATAGTTTAAATGAATATTTTGACATTTATTGATGCATAATTTATAATCAAATTTTATTCCTATTTCAATAAATTAATTGTTAATTGTTACTAATAATGTTATATGATGATAGATAAATTATAATCTCAATCGTAATTTTAAATGTTGACTGTCTATTGTTTGTCTTTTACCACGACAAGTATAGTTTAGATGTAATTATCGTTATAAGTATATATTTAAAACTATTGCATGCTCTGATGGGTAGATTATGCGCTCTTGAAATAATTTAAACATCTTCATATTATGTACTCACCATAATCTTGCAATAAAGATCAATTTCATTTAATTTCATTTAGAAGGCCAGCTGGGGCGTAATTACTAGGGTACCTGCGCACTGGTACCGTTCTGGAGAACCGGGATTTTCGGTACTGGCCGATAATAGAACCGGGACATCCCGGTACCTACTTTCAAGGCGGGTTTTCAAAGACTGTCGATACTTCAATCCGATGAGGTTTAGTTAGTTTTATATTAAAGACAACTACACATTGCATTAAAAGCACATTTATTAATATAATTTAATTAATAATCACATTGACGACCGCTTTAGCTTAGTTAGTAGTGACCCTGCCTGCGAAGCAGGAGGTCCTGGGTTCAAATCCCGGTAAGGGCATTTATTTGTGTGATGAGCTCGAATATTTGTTCCCGAGTCATGGATGTTTTCTATGTATTTAAGTATTTGTATCTATTAAATATATCGTCGTCTAGTATCCATAACACAAGCCTTATTGAGCTTACTATGGGGCTAGTTCGATTTGTGTAAGATTGTCCCCTAATAAAAAAAATAAAAAAACACAATTTTACGAACCAGTTGGGCAGGCGGGGGTGAGTCGCCGCCCGTGTTTGGTTAAAATTTAATTAAGTACGCAATGTTTAAATCACGATAGACAGAACTGAGTATTACCATAATGGAAGAGTAAGCCGCCATCATTTTGATCAAACTAGACTCAGCCTCGGAACTGCCTTTCGGTTTCATAAACAAAGTACCCTGACCATAACCTATTTCAACAATATTTGCCGAGATGGGAATGACGAAAAAACACGCTGTTAAACGCCGAGTATCCGCGCGGCCCGCCACGGGCGCCCCAACCCGCCACTCACGTTCAATTTAAACAACGAGGCGCCTCCGTCGGGGTGCCAAACTTTATTTGCCCGGGGCGCTAAATTCCAAAATACTCCTGTGACCAAGGGTAAAAGTGACATTAATTGTCAACGTACGTGATATAAAGGACGTATCTGGCCGCAGGCGGAGCGGGCGGTCAAGGCCCGGCGCGGCACGGACTCCGGAAGCCGCCTTATCACACAATCTACTATTCGTGTCGCTCCCGACGTGACAGCACTTCCCTTTAAGGGTGGGTGCACATAGGCAGAAGCGATTGTTTGCAAAACACTAAAATTTTATCAATAAGTTAACCATTTAATACGGAGGTTGGGTCGAAAAGATCTGTTTTTTTTTTGATCTCAAAAATGCACGTTACTACCCCATTTTACTTCCTTACTCGCTGATGGGACAAGCAAGTGCTACAGTCGAGTTCATCATTATCTGAGCATAGATTGGACCAAAAACAACTGAACAAGGCCCTATTGTCGGAAGATAATGATGAACTCGACTGTACATAGCCTATTGCCGCGCAAAAACACCTCATATAACACACCTCATTAACTATCAATTAACTCTTAATCAGGAGATTTTTTTTTCGCGAGTTCGTGGCTGTCCTCATAGTGAATGTTGCTTAGTGTGACCCTCCCCAGTACCCCGTTCACTCCAGCTTCATGACCCCAAAAACAGCCTGTATAATCACGCGCGATAGCACGGCCGAAGTTGGACTACTTGTTCGTCTTAAGAGGAAACAGTAAGGTGGACAGAATTAAAAATTAGGTATTTGTAAAATGTGTCGCTGTCCCGCACTGCCCGCCTCTCCCGCGCAGAGCGCGATAGAGACAATTGCAGCTTGGACCGAAAATACCTTTTTCATCACACTTGCTCGAAAATGGTGTCATTACACGTAGGTTTTGCGGGCCGTAAATGACCTATTACGCCCTAGGGCGTAATGGTTTTCTTTTTAAATTTGAAACGCTGGTTCTGTTTTACTCTCATTTGTCATGTTCAAAGGAAACGCCAACGTACTTTTTTAACTTTTATTACTGAAATATTTATTTAAAGAGAACTGTTATTGCAAATACATGTAAACACATATTTCTGTAACATTAATTAAATGTTTAAATAGTGCATTTCAGTATTTTGCAAAAATAAAATCAACCATTTTAAGTCTTTACCGCTATGGTTTCCGAACGTGACGTGAATTCACATTGTCTATGGATAATGTCACTAATGTCACTGTCAGTTTTACAATTTTATTTAGGTTAAGTAAGGTTATTTTAATCAGATTTCCTCACAAGTGTGATGAAAAACATTGTGTGTGCCACGGGCGGTAAAGGAATTACAAACTCGTGTTATTAAAGCCCTCGGTTTCACCTCGGGCTTATAACAAACACTCGTTTGTAATTCCTTACTTACCGCCCTAGATACACAATGTACTATTAAAATTTCATGAAAACAACGTTTCGTAGTCCCCTGATTTCTTCCCCAAAACTTAACTTATTTAACTAATGTTTTCATTAAACATTAGAGGCTTAAGAGGCTTTGAGGAGGAAGAAAGGCTTTGGCCGTGTTCCTATGTTTTCCTTTTTTTTAATAATCTAGTTAAATTTGTTCTCTGGATGTGTGAACACAGCGGAAAATCTGGCATTTTTTTTAGGTTTTTGAAGGTTAATATCTCTTTTGAGAATCAATTTATGGTAAAAAGGAAAACATAGGAACATATCAATAGTAGCCATAGATTTTTGGACAAAAAATTATTGCTCTACTGGCATTATCCAGGGAGGAAACAGGGGACTACGTTTGTATGGAAAAACTGCCCTCCTGTTTCCTCTTAAGGCTGCGTTTCCACCAGAGCAGTGCGAGGTAGCGGAGCGGTGTGCGAGGAAAAAATCCACCAATGCCGGGCCGCGTTGAGCGAGGCTGGGCGCGTTGATTGGTGGATTTTTTCCTCGCACACCGCTCCGCTACCTCGCGCAGCTCTGGTTGAAACGCAGCCTATACTTTGATACTGTGCAACAAGTTCTTGAGGGTACCATGCAATTGCATTGAATTGAAAACATTTATTTCAGGTCCTTTAGACCCATATAACATTTGGTTAGTTACAATTGTCTTAGAGCTATGTTAGTAACAATATTACTTATTTCAATAATTAATAATAATAAATAATAATTAAAACGCAATAAAATCGTTATACAACAATGCACATTAAAATTCAGAATAAATTATGTCATATAAATAAATAAATTAACATTGATCATTAAAATTCACACACACACATGCAACCTATTCCATCTAGCCATAAAGGGGCGGTCAAACTTGGAGGTGAATACGTTCAGGAGTGTGTTGGCTCCACGTGACAATCTCCGCATCAGAGACGCTGCTCTCTTACGCATAATGGCATGAGAACCATCTGAAATAGACAACGTCTGACAGCATTGCGTGCAGTGTGCAGGCGCGTTCGCTACCCTTGTCGAGTGTCAGACCGCTCGATCAATTACACCAAACTGGAACCGAGGGTCCAGTCTGAGTGACTGACATCTTGCCTTTCGCGTGACCGCCGCGAAATGAACAGATTCACACCACAGTATGATAGCAGTAATTTTTCTTCCTGCAAAAGGTACATCGCGCGCTTGAATGTGTGCGCACCGTGAACGAATGCACTACAAAGTTTTAAAAATGCGTAAGCGTTCCTAAACGTCCGAAGTGTGACTACTTGTGTGTCTTTATACTTTTTTTACAGACTATTTTCCAAAAGCAGTCGTGTCAATTCTTGTAGGTATTTTATATGTAAATTTGCGCGAGAAATAGTACATTACATACAGATGCCAGTAAAGTAAGAAATGTCTCAGATCACAAGTAATTGTGCCAAAAAACATGTAGTTGAATAGAAAAATAGTATACAAACCTTGGCCAGTAAATAAGAAAGCCTCAGATCACATGTTTGTCGACAATTACATGTGATCTGAGATATTTCTTACTTTACTGGCCTAGGTATCAGTGGCGTGGCGTCCATAGTCCGATTCCCACCGGCTTGCCTACTTTAAAGCACATGATCGGAGTATCTCTGTAAATGTAGTTATAAGTTTATTATAACGTATTAATGAAATCGAATGTAATAATGTCATAATGTAGTAATGAATGTAGTAATGTCATACCTGTTGTTAAAAAAGAGAAACTGGTGAGTTTCTTCCGGCGCTTCTTCTCACCAGAAGGTCACTACCCGAAGCGCCAAAAGAAAAGAAATGAAATAATACATACATATTTAGACTCAGACTTGTAAAAGAGCCCTTGAGGGCCTACTTGCAAAAATAAACTATTTTATTTTATTTTATTTATTTTATCTACTATTCCTGAAGAAAAAGTAATCCAAATCTGCTCCGGCTTTACTAAGAATATATTCGATGTAATATACTAAGGCGCTTTGAATGTTAGAGACTATTTCTGTGGGTCTAGTGAAAAGGGGTACCAGTCACATTTATACCAGGACCAAAAGGTCACGACTATATTGCATGACTTAAGCTATTTTGCTTCTAGATTAAATGCGACTTCCTTCCTCCCTTTTCACTAGAGCCACAGACTTGATGCTGACTGTAAGTACTTGTACAGCGCTTGCTTCTAAATAAATTGAAACAATGTCTGTATCTATTTGTCCTTATCATTAGCAACCGATAGGCCGAAGGTCGCAACACTTTCACCAATCAACTTCCTTGTGTTTTTGTCGCGCTGATTCGACGTGTCATTATTTCGTAGAAAATTAACAACTTGGTAAAAAACCTTGATCAAGTACATTAGTCGCTAAATGCTCGTCGTAACCTTCAAACATTCTTGTTTGGTTTTGAATTACATTACGTACCTACCAGTGGCGTGGCATAAAAGATATCCTTGGGCAAGCCGGTGCAGATTTGGCGTACATTTTCCTAAAGGGCCGATACAGACGCACATCACAACTGCGCAGTCGGCGTGCAGTTGTGATGCACTTCCCATACAAATCGTAGGGAGTTGCAGTTGGGTTGCATTCCGTCTGTATCGGCCCTAAGAGTTTTAGAATAAGGTGCTCAAATGCCTGATATTAGGCAAGCCGGTAGGAATCAAGTTTTTTTAACGCTACGCTACTGATACGTTACGTACTCTCTCTCTCTCTCTGCTATACGTATCAGACACGCACGGTATGATTGAATTAATTTCAATCTGTTCTCTATTATTGATAGTACGTATAATAAAATCGTAGTCATTTTGTTTATTGCATCACGCAAAAACTACTCGATTAATTTCCTCGAAATTTGGTGTCCGGATATATTATAACATTTAGTCATGACTAGAGACCGGATCTGATGTAGCGATCTCAATATTAAAGGATATGACTGGTATAATTTGTTATTTTTCTACCCACAAAAACAATGTAACTTATCGTAAATTCTTCCTTAATATTTCTTCTTCACAATGCACAGTAAAAATTAAGACCTTATATAACCAACATGACATGTATTTAACGAATTGCACTAGTCATATCCATATTAATATTTAGATCGCTACTTCAGATCCAGTCTCTACTCATGACTCAGACTCAAAGGTTGGTACTTTTTATCGGACTTAAAGTCTTACCTATGGGCTATCTCCCATAATAAAAATACACGCGATCTGCAAACGAACTCGCTGGCACCTCTAGTAGTTTAAGTTTATTAACCTCTAAAATTACTTTCGTGATCGTCAAATCATATAAACAAAAACTAAAATGGTTTTAGAATTTATTTCTCTAAAAGAATTCACAATTCACTTAACTAGAGAAATACAAATTAAGTTCTTAACTAAGTGGCTAAGTACTAAACTAAGCGCACGTACTCTAAACTAAAATTGCATAACATTTCAATGTCAGCAATAGAAATAAAACAGACATATAGTTAGTACAAACGAAGACACAGTTAAGTGACCATCAGTAGACCTTAATACATTGTAATAAGGGTGACAAGTGGTCAGTTAGCAGTGTCTTCGATTGTATGTAGAGTTACAGTTATTAACGCCTGATACTAAAGTTGCAGCACAATCTTATTTTTACCCTTTTGCTACTGAAGCTAAGCCAGGCGTGACTCACTCCGCGATGTCGCCGCGCAGCTACTAGTACCAAATGTTGCCCCTTCGGCGGGGCTTAGTGTACAACTGAGTGGACGCTCTCGTCGGGGCGTGCAGCGGGGCGTCCATGTTAAACATAAACAAATGTATGTGAGCGTCCTGAGTGCACGCTGCACAAAACCCATACACGCTGTCCGCCACGCCGGACACGACGCTGGACGCGACGCTTGACGCTCGCCACTCAGGCCGTACACTTAGCCAGCGACCAGAAAGAGCACGCGTTATGCGATAGAGAGCGAGAGACGGTTGGAATCGGTGCGTGCTGTCCGGTGGTCGGACCCGAGCGTCAGTTTTGTTAGAATGAGTAACTTCTATACGTACCAAGGACCATTAAAACAAGAGGACTGTCATTCTCCATACAAAAAGCTGTTCCCCGATATTTACAACCCCATCTATGTATAAGCTTGGTATAAGAATTATATTATTTACAATTATTCAACTTTGCAAGCGTGTATTTAAGTTTTAGAATTTATTTATTATTAGCTGTTTACGAACTAATTGTTACTACTTATACTATCTTCTTAGTTCAATTATAACATCGTTAAATGTTAGTTTTTTAGTGCCATCTAGTTTTTGCCTGGATATCTCCTTGCGTCGGGGCACGATCCAAAGTATGGAGAATGACAGTCCTCTTGTTTTTTATACATAAATAGGTTTGTAATCCTATACAAATACATGTGATTACAAAGTTGATTTTTATAGTTCAAAAGGCAGCTCTTCACGATCCCCCTATAAAATGATGTCTCCTCGATTTCACCAAGTCCAATTCAGATCTGTTGACAATGGGTCCTTCTGGGAGATATATTTTTTATGAAAAAACTTTTCTTTTTGAAGTCGGTTAAAAATATAAACATTAATGTATGAGGTCAATAGCAGGTCAGTTATAAAATAAAAAGAATGCTCAAGTTACATAGAATAGAATAAAAACACACATTAAAAAATATACATTAAAAGTAAGTAGGTAAATGTTATTTACAAAAAATATTTACATTAAATGTCACGACTCCAAAAACTCAGGCACCGTTTTTCCTCCGCTCCGTCTGAAATTTGATTGGGCGGTGGTTGAGGCTAATAGAATCTTTAAGTTCGAAGACCAAATTAGCTCGGATAAACGGTACTCAATTTATCGTCAGACAAATTAACATTCAAATATACAATCAGAACTCCAAAGCGCGCTCTTTGGTGACTCATAATACTCCAATCGAAGGTTTTGCCAACTGAGAGTGTGCCATGCCATGTTCATTGTTCAGTGCAACACTGATATCTGATGCGCTAAAATCCATCATGTCAATATAGGTTGTCCGCAGACACTTCGTGTCGAAACCGCGTCGCACTGAACCTGGGATAATTATACATTTAGTGACTAGAAACATTTTTCCTTGGTATGAAGTTGAGTTCGATCTTGTGCTTCGCCTGCAACGTGAAGGCCAGGGGCTCGAACTCGACGGTGCGTGGGACGTGAGAGGGCAGCTCCACCGAATAGTGTCGGAGCAGGGTCACCAGCCCCGACATCATCTGCATCCTCGCGAAACGCATACCTGGGAATAGAGAACATTTGTGACGTTCCGCAGGAAAAGGTACCTTATGGAGGGTCGGCACTTACGTCGTGTAGCATCAAATTAATATAGGAGTGCCGTTAATAACAGCGTAAGCGCCTACCCGCCATAAGGTACCTTTGCCTGCGGAACGTCACATTTACATTATGGAAAAGAAAGTAAACATAAAATGTATTTTGTGAAACAGGATCTCGGCATGTCGTCAAGTCACAGAAGGTGGTTTAACCACGCTTAACGTTGATATTATGGGGCTCTGCAGGTAGGGCGAAACAAAACATACTAAAAAATTTACTTAACTTAAGAACTAGAGAGGTGACATTAAAAATATAATTCATGAGACTTATAAGGAATAACTTTATTGCTAAGCAATTACGGAAAATCAAACGACTAATAGGTATTTGTGTGATTAATCTATTCTATGTTTTGGCTGATCGGGGCGGGGACACAAAAAGGCTAAGCTGAATTAATTTGTTGATCTAATAAATAATTTTTAAGGTTTTTTTAAATATGTAAAACAACATTTCTAATTGGTTAGGTTAGGTTATTCCAGCATTTCGTGACTGAATGACTGAAGCTGCCACAAAATGATGCCCTTTTGTGTCAATAAGACTAAGAATTCGTCTGAGTTTAGGTGTCGTGGATCAAAACTTCTGGAAGAGGTACGAAGGCGAAGAAGGAAGAGGTGTTTAATATATGGTTGAAAAGGAATGTGGCAATAGTTGGACGAGCCTGTATTTTGAGAAGCTTGCTATTTTTGTAAAAAGGAATAACATGCACTGGAGGTGAGATGGGAAAACAAAACTTTGCACATCAGGCATTTTGTAAGCACTGAATAGGGAATATGCATGAATTTTTTTTAACAGATTTCTTAACAAAATTTCAAAATACCGTAAAAAAGATGACGTACAGTCAAAATAAAATTGAAATCGACCGAGAAATACGGAAGATATAAACATTTTAAAGTACTAATCAGACAGCGATTAGAGAGAGAGATCCGATATGGACTATGACGTCATAGTACACGGCCGCCATACAATCTCCATACTATATTCTGTTTTGCGAGAAAGAGATAGAGATAAATCTTTGTTGTGTTATATCTTGGTTATTTTTATATTTATTCGAAAATTATTTTTTTCCTACTGTTTTTTATATGAATGAGGTTGTATTAAAGTAAATAAAAAATATGATGCATATTCCCTATTAACTTCTTGGAATATAGCAAACTCTCACGAAATACTGTGTCAGCCTAACTGAGCAGACAAAACTCATGAGCTCTCGGCCGGAATCACGGCCCGAGTCTTTAAGTATCTTTTTGCATGACGCAGGGGAAATACTAAAGGTGTTCGAAATGTATCGTTGGTAGAAAGGATTAGTTGGACAAAAAAGTGGCATAGGGGAAGTATTTAAAAGAGTGAACGTTGCTGAAGTTTGTTAAAATGATAGAGGTAAGGAAAAGTGTTTGGCCACCTTGGATAAAAAGCTTTTATAACTATCATGAAATGAAAAGGCCGCTATTTTGTATGAAATTCATACAAATTAGCGGCGTTTTAGTTTGAGGACGGCAGATAAGCCTTCATTTCTACAAGAAGTACATTAAGAGGAAACAGTAAGGTCGAGAGAATTGGTAAAATGTGTCGCTATCCCGCACTGCCCGCCTCTCACCCGCAGAGCGCGATAGAGACAACTGCAGCTTGGACCGAAAATACCTTTTAAAATTTCATGAAAACAACGTTTCGTAGTCCCCTGATTTCTTCCCCAAAACTTAACCTATTTAACTATTTTTTTCATTAAAATTTTTCAGAAAGGCTTTGGCCGTGTTTCTATGTTTTCCTTTTTTTTAATAATCTAGTCAAATTTGTTTTCTGGATGTGTGAACACAGCGGAAAATCTGGCATTTTTTTTAGGTTTTTGAAGGTTAATATCTCTTTTGAGAATCAATTTATCGTAAAAAGGAAAACATAGGAACATATCAATAGTAGCCATAGATTTTTGGACAAAAAATGATTGCTCTACTGGCATTATCCAGGGAGGAAACAGGGGACTACGTTTGTATGGAAAAACTGCCCTCCTGTTTCCTCTTAATCGAATCACGTTAGTCATTCTTTGTTTAAATTAGCCTATTCTTATCTTGTTGTTATTGTATTTAAAGAAGTAAATTGAATGTTATCGAGTAATCAAATTGGCGAGTATCTGCTACTTCTCTGATATCTTATCTTATCTGGTTATCTGAGGATTATTAATAAATAATTTATTTTAGTATGCGACAGTGAAGTGTGTATTATATAAATATACATATAAATATAGTAAAATAATTCCGTGATTGAGAACATACTGACATACAATGCACAGCCTAAACCACTGCAGATAGCGGGATGAAATTTGAAACGTATAATCTTCAGGAAATGTACGAAATGCACTACGAAAGTGTTTTTCGAAATTCTACCCCTAAAAGTCTAAAACGGGGAATAAAATCTTGTAAAAAAAGTCGGAGATTCACTCGAACGAAGTCGCGGGCAGCATCTAGTATTTATTATATGAAAACATGTCTCATATTAGCATCTCTTCTTTGATATGAAGATTGTGATTTAAGTACTTACCTATGCAAATCCTAGGGCCCTCTCCGAATGGGTAATACGTGAAAGGCGTGATGTTTTTCTTGTTGTCGTTGAGGAACCGCTCGGGGCGGAACTCCTCCGGGTCCGGGAAGTAGTCCGGGTGCTTGTGCAGGTAGTGCACCGGCACGTGGACCCGCGTGCTCTTCTCCAGCAGCAGCCCCGAGGGCAGTCGGTAGTCCTCCACCACCTCGCGCGTGAGCACGCCCAGCACCGGGTACAGCCGCAGAGCCTCGTCCACGCACGCCTCCAGGTACGGCAGCTCGGTGACGCACTCGTACGTGATCTTGCCTCCCGTCTTCTGCAGGTGCGCGTCCACTTCCTCCTGAACGCGCTTAAGGATTTCCGGGTACTTGGACAGCTCGAACAAAGTATGGGTCATGGTCGCCGCTGAAGTCTCGAAACCGGCCGCGAAAAATATCATTGTCTGGGCAACTAAAAGATCATCGTCTATGTCCAAATTTACTTTGTCTTTGCTCGCGCTTCCGGGTTTCATAGATTTTATCTCATCGCCCGTAATTTGCTTCTGTTGCTTGAAGCCAAGGATGAAATCGATGAAATCATTCCTTGAGCCAGGAGTGTGGTTGCGATCCGAGAACACACCCCCGATAAGGTGTTTGAAGAAATCGGTTATCTCTGGAGCGAAGGCATTCATACGTAATCCGTAGAAAATATTCGGCCAAATGGTTCTAAAGACATTCTTAAATATTTTATGGGGACGAAAGTCGAATATTTTTTCGCCGATAATCAGGAAGGGGTTGTTGGTTTCTTCTTTCATGACTTTGCTCTCTATGCCGAAAATGCATGAACCCATGCAGTCCATGGTATATTTTGCCATGAAACTTCTGGCTTCGTGTGTTGGTTTAGCACCGATTTCGTTAGCCAAGAATTTTTCAAAGTCCTCGTTGCGATCTTGTATTAAATAGAACATCTTCTTCATCTTAGCGGAAGTGAAGAGGGGCGTGAGATTTTGCCGCATAACGCGCCAGGTGTCTCCGTGTTCACTGAAAACATTCTTGAAGAAAGCCTCTCGTTCTGTGTGCCCTGCGAGATCACGGCTGCTGAAGTAGTAGAAGTCCTTGGTTATGACCAGCTTCAGTAGCTCAGGGTCCTTGATGATGACGACTGGCTCGGTCCCGTAGTACGCGCCGATTAGAGGCTCTTTCGGGAATTGCTTGCATATATCCATAACGGTGTCCGAAATATTTTTCTTCAATAAGATGAAGTCTTTATAATTACCCAACAGCGGCAAAGGTTTCGGAGTAATCAGGCCCCTCGTTGTCCAGTATTCATTTTTTTTCTTTAAGTAAAGATATAGGAGACCTAGGGCGGACCCCAGAACCACGAGTGTAGTTACGAGCATGTTGGCTGTCAAGGAATGACTAGTGACTGTCTGGCGCGAGCTTGTTTTATACCTGAGTGATAACATAAAGAACACCACGTGATTGTTTATATTATGTACGTTATAGTTATTTTTTTCATTCGAATCGCTATTAGGTGATTATTAATGTAAATATGAGGTGAACGAAACCGGTCAACAGTTGAAAACCATTGTGTTACTTTAATGTCTTTATCTGTGTATAAACCCTCTATAATGCGTTCAAAAACTGCAAATTATGACCACCATAAAGATAAACAGTTTTGTTAGAACAAATTTCTTACCTGTAAAAATTTAAATGTGTGACTATGTGAAATTTCTAATATCTCTGAATTCTCTGAAAAACAAAGTAATATGATTCGACCTCATTTCTTATATCAGTCGAAATGTAACTGTTCGTAAGTAGGCTTTAAAACACTCATGTGATGTTATTATGAAACCCATACTCGTACATTATGTAACAGTCACATAAATAGCATAAACTACTCCATTAGGTTATCTTCAATACCATCAAAAACATAAATGTGAAAGAAGGCCAGATTCGTAAGCGGTTCTGCTAATTGAAGAAGTAAGATCCAAATTGCACGCTTGAGACGTCGGTTGCTAAACATAGGCCTCACCCAAAAGCTTCCAAGTAAACGGTCGCACGCTTCCTGTTGTTGTTCCATGACCTCCCGGTGACCTCAATCAGGTCGTCAGACTATCTTGTGGGGGTCCACCCATGCTGCGTCTTCCAGTTTTTGGTCCCACTATAAAGTAGCAAATAACATAACATAGTACAACTAGGGTGGTAATACAAAGAAAGGCCGAGATCGCAGAAGTTTGCGGCCCGAGCTGAAAGCGAGGGACGTAAATATGCGATTGAGGGCTTTCTTTATTACCTCCCGTGTTGTGTAGGTACATGATTTTTTTCATCACACTTGCTCGAAAATGGTGTCATTACACGTAGGTTTTGCGGGCCGTAAATGACCTATTACGCCCTAGGGCGTAATGGTTTTCTTTTTAAATTTGAAACGCTGGTTCTGTTTTACTCTTATTTGTCATGTTCAAAGAAAACGCCAACTTACTTTTTTAACTTTTATTACTGAAATATTTATTTAAAAAGAACTGTTATTGCAAATACATGTAAACACATATTTCTGTAACATTAATTAAATGTTTAAATAGTGTATTTCAGTATTTTGCAAATATAAAATCAACCATTTTAAGTCTTTACCGCTATGGTTTCCGAACGTGACTTGTCGTCTCGATATATGTCACTCATGTCACTGTCAGTTTTACAATTTTATTTAGGTTAAAGTAAGGTTATTTTGATCAGATTTCCTCACAAGTGCGATGAAAAACATTGTGTGTGCCACGGGCGGTAAGGGAATTACAAACTCGTGTTATTAAAGCCCTCGGCTTCGCCTCGGCCTTGTAACAAACACTCGTTTGTAATTCCTTACTTACCGCCCTTGATACACAATGTACTAATGTCTACACTTGGCCAGAAAACGGCTTTTCCGTATGCGCAGCGTGCGGAAAAAGCCACTTTATGGCCAGGTGTGGCATAAAATAATTGAATTACGTTATCCATGACAGAATAATAAGAAATTTAGAATTAATATAAAAAAAATGAAACCGACTTCAAATAAGCAAGAAATAAAAGATTATTTTGGGGTCGGTGGCAGCCTCTTACCGCGTAGGTACTACTACAAAATTTATCCCAAATAGCCCGAAAATAGAAAAAATAGCGGCATCTTCGTTTAGCGCAGCGGCCGGCAAGGTGACGCTTTCCGGCCGGAGGGCAGAAAAGTTAAATTGAAAAATTTCGGTCGCGTAATTTCTGCTACATTCTGTTTCATACAAAACTCCGGTTTGGTTCACGCAAAATGAATCGCAATTCGCATTTGGCGACGCAAAATGAATCGTCAAAACCGTTTTTTTCGTTTCCGTTCCAGTAACATTGGATGCAATTGCATGTAAACAAGTAGCGGGCCGTCTGATCTGTGCGGGCAAGTATTATTTGCTAATGTGTATGTCATTGTTGTGTCGTGTATTATGTTGCTTTTTATTTACGTAGGTACTAACTAGGGATGTAACGATACACAGTTTTGCCGATACGATACCGATACCGATATATAGTAGTTAATATCGGCGATACCGATACCGATATCTTAGCTAAATAATGAAGTATGAACTTCAGATATTTGTATGTCCTTATTATAACGAATGGCAATGACTACTGGCTATAAAAGAAGAGATGAGACATGTAGAAGAGCCCTTGAGTGCCTACTTACAGAAATAAATTATTTTATTTTTATTTATTTATTATATTTACCAGAGAGTCAACCTTGAAAGTGTAAAGTAAAAATAAATAAATTCTCAACTCAATTTTTTTTATTAAGAACCAAAGATTTAATTAACATAGTAATTATCATTGCACAAGGTAAAAGACCAATACATAAAATAAGTCAGAAATTGAAATTACTTTTTCCAGATTTTTTTTCATACAGCTAATTCTTTTCGCGCTCTTCAAATATCGGTTGTATAATATCGGCGATACCGATATATATACAATACCGATATATCGGCGATACTGATATATCGGCCGATGTATCGGTATCGGTATCGTTGCATCCCTAGTACTGTACTAACATTACCTTTTAAGACTGTAACTAACAAACAATATGGACTATGAAGTCTGAAATAAATGTTTCAATTTCAATTTAAAAAAAACTTATTGTTGAGAATTTCCGAGCTCACAATTCACAAAATTACGCGCGTCTTGGTTCACCCTAAAACACCTAGTCATGTTTTGTATACGATTTTGTTCAAAGTCATTCTGACTGTTATAATTTTTTTTACGTCACACCTGGCCATAAAGTGGCAATTACCGCACGCTATGCGTGCGGAAAATCCCACTCCCTGGCCTGGATATTTACTTGCCTCGTATATTTATCGCCCTTGCCTTCGGCTCGGGCTGCGATCTGAAACATTCTTTGTTTTAGCTCCCTAGATAAGTAATGTACTATTACGTCACACCTGGCCATAAAGTAGCCCATCGCTACGCGTGCGGAGAATCCCACTTCCTGGCCTGGGGAGACGTAAAATTTTTTTCATCACACTTGCTCGAAAATGGTGTCATTACACGTAGGTTTTGCGGGCCGTAAATGACCTATTACGCCCTAGGGCGTAATGGTTTTCTTTTTAAATTTGAAACGCTGGTTCTGTTTTACTCTTATTTGTCATTTTCAAAGGAAACGCCAACTTACTTTTTTAACTTTTATTACTGAAATATTTATTCAAAGAGAACTGTTATTGCAAATACATGTAAACACATATTTCTGTAACATTAATTAAATGTTTAAATATAGTATTTCAGTATTTTGCAAATATAAAATAAACCATTTTTAGTCTTTACCGCTATGGTTTCCGAACATAACTTGACGATCGCATTGTCTATGGAATATGTCACTAATGTCACTGTCAGTTTTACAATTTTATTTAGGTTAAGTAAGGTTATTTTAATCAGATTTCCTCACAAGTGTGATGAAAAACATTGTGTGTGCCACGGGCGGTAAAGGAATTACAAACTCGTGTTATTAAAGCCCTCGGCTTCGCCTCGGCCTTGTAACAAACACTCGTTTGTAATTCTTTACTTACCGCCCTTGATACACAATGTACTATTACTTACCACGGGGGTAATAAAAAAAGCCTCAGATGGCATATTTATCGCCTTTGCCTTCGGCTCGGGCGTCAAATACCTGCGCTACATTTTGTGTGCGCGAAATGACATGAGAAGTTTCGAGAAACGAAAATTAACGTGAAATTCATTCATCGTTTGAAACTAAACGTTTTTTGCTAAAATTACACATATAGGTATTTTTTTGACTTTTGGAGAGTTCTCATGGGGTACACTACATAAATACGAAAAACTTAATTCCGATATTCACAATTACGAATATCAAAATACCGATTTTTAAAATTCCGAATGGATTCCTATTCTTATTATTACAATCCCGATTTTTCATAACTCCGATTTTTAAAATTTACTAGGATATAAGTATCCAGAACTTGGTCTACCCCCAAGCCAAAGGTCATTGGGCATTTTGTTCGGACATATGATCCACGGCGTACACAAACGAAATAGGGCTAGGTATGTAGGTAAATGTATCTGCTACTCAGTGGTATGAGTCGCATTCTTGTAAACCATGGGAAAATTGAGAAAAAAATAATAATCATTTCTTTTGTATTGTAGCATTTGTGTAATTAATTAAGTCAGAACTCGCCTAGTGATTGCAATTTTTTTTACCCGACTGCGGCGAAGCCCAAAGGAGGGTTATGTGTTTGGCCTGTATGTATGTATGTCCGTTCCTGTGTCCGCTCGTAACTACTCAACGACACATCCGATTTTGATAAATGATACCTACATCATTAGATTCGTCTTGATGGTGCGAGTGTCACTCGGCATGAAGTTTGTTCAAATAAACAAAATGGCGGATTTAATGCAGTTTCAAAGTGCACCGCGGTCGGGTTTTTTTTATAAAAATGTGGTTATTTGAGATGTGGCAGTCTCAAATTTTTTTTTGTTTAGATTATTGTTGATTACTGTCACGTACTTAATAAGTGACAGTAATCAACAATAATCTCAAAAAAAAAAATTGGGATGTGGCCGTATTGCAGTCCCTAGGCGAACTATCACTACATCGTACACATACTGTTTAATAACTTTTTTCTGCCGGTTGATTGACAAAAAAAAATACATATTTATAAAAGTGAGATTATATTCTCTATTTTAAAACTAATTTGGTCTCTGTACGCGAAATTTCGGAAAGCGGGTCAAAAACGCCCAATGACCTTTCATATCAATCCATCCACTTGCCACCCCGTTATTTACTAACCAACATCCAAACCTCCAAACATCTTCACTAACAAATACAATACAATACCTTTTAGTAGGAAGTAGGATGATAATGGCTTAACATTCAAGATGGCAGCAATTTATAGTCGTTATAAAATACTTAACTGATACTATCTGTAGTGTAATGGTTTCTTCCTACACCGATATACAGCTCTTGTACAGCTTTAAGAATCTTATACAGCCTCTATACAGCCTCACTAACGCAATAGGCTGTATAATGTGGGCCCTTTTTATACATATAAGGGCTGTATAAGCGCTTATACAGCGTAATTATACAGCTTGTAGTATAAACGGGAACCTTTATGCAGCTAATATACAGCTTGTATTGCTGCTTGGGTGGGGCAGAGTCAAGCACTCGAACGTCTAGGTCCATAGTACTTTGCAACGAACAGTGAACTCACGACTCAGATAACTCGAGTTTCTTTACATCTTAAAAAATCACAAGATTTTTTTATCATTACCTCCTGCGCTATAAGAATAATCAAGTTTATCAAGTCATCGTGACTATGCGCATTTCAATGGGTTCTCAATGGACATAAGCGACCGGCTTTTACTACTATATTATGCTATTTTGTTCAAGGCTTATTTATTGTAATTTATTAGTTTTACGAAAGTGTTTTTGTTTTTACTGTTGAGTCTTGATATGATGATAATGTAAAAGTGTAAATACGTTTCGCTTGATCACGATGATACGGTTGTTTTTTTAGGGTTCCGTACCCAGAGGATGTGAAAGAGACCCCCTATTCACAAGGATACTTGTATCTTTTGAACCGTCATAAGTATAGACTTGAAATTTTCACATAACCGCTATATCAACAATAGTCTATTACACAACTAGGGTGGTAATATACCTAAAGCAAGGCCGAGATCGCAGATGTTTACGGCCCGAGCCGCAGGCGAGGGACGTAAATATGCGATCGAGGGCTTTCTTTATTACCTCCCGTGTTGTGTACATCATTTTATGTCTATACTTGGCCAGAAAGCGACTTTACGCTACGCGTTCGGAAAAAGCCACTTTATGGCCAGGTGTGGCATAAATAATATTAAATTTAAAGGGGCCTATAAGACCTCTTATTGGGGTTCCGTACCCAAAGAGTGCCAACGGAACCCTATTATTATTGCCGATTTTGACATTATCTTATATAACTTTTTTTTTAAACCTGATTGATTTTTTTTAAAACCTGAATATATCTTGCTAACATTTTTTTTTTCTTAATGTATATAACCTCAAGAATACGTGGTTAAAATCTTATAGATTCCTCAAGAGTAGGTACCATGTATATCTACAATATTCAAACGCTGTGGATCTCTTCCGAATCGTTTTTGCGGTGAACCAAAAGCTATACCTATTTAATATGATATTACTTGTAAAATATCTGGTACAAGAGACATTTCATCTTAGTCTTCAGGTAGCGACGCATAAGCAGACTCTATTGGTGCAGCTGTGTCTATTTAGGGGCGATTGGGCGGCGATCACGAGCATTTATTATCAGACAGGTTGTATACTCGTTTATCCCTTCATGGTTTAAAAAAACCGGTCAAGTGCGAGTAGGACTCGCGCACCGAGGGTTCCGTACAAACTCATAAGTAGAGTACCTAGATACATGAATAGTTCAAGAAAAACTGTATGGCGATTAGTTTAGTAGGGGCAAATAAGTATGTATTACGATTTTTGCAAATTTCTCAAAAACGGTGCAAGTTAGGAAAATCGTCATATTTTTCCTGTAATATTTAGGATGACATTAATAATTGGTAATTATTACAGATTTTTCTGTTCAGTAACTTCGAAGATAATGGGGGGGAATGGAACTTTTTTTAACATTTTTCGTCATGAATCAAAAACTACTTATTAAGAAAAAAAAAAACAAAAACGGTGTTTTAATCTACAAATCAAGCCCTTTCATTTGATATCCCACTCAATATACTAGCCTTACTTTCAATTTTCAAAGTCCCATTAGGTACGGTACGGACCCCTTTAATAAAAAAGTTACAAGATTTTTTTTACATCCAATAGACTCGGGTTGGCTACTTTTAATACTATTCCAAATTTCAAATCGATAGCAGCAGTAGATCCTAAGATACCTTGCTGTGACAGACGGACAGACGGACAGACAGACAGAGTCGCACCATAAGGGTTCCATTTTACCATTTTGGTACGGAACCCTAAAAACATGATACCTAGTTTTCCAAATATTTCGTCGATTCGATTTTTTACATTCTAGATATATTTGTATCAATTTTATATGAAATAATCATATTAATTTATACTTCGACATTATAATCTTTCGACCAATCGTGTTGTATGTATTTCAAACGTTATAGACAACGAACATTATTTATTTATGTAGATTTTCGACATTCTTGAGTCTAGACATATGTGTACCGAGCTTATGACGTTTGATGTTAGATATTTTGCTTCGTAACCGCGACTTTGTGTTAATTTACTATTCGGCATTCGGCTGAATAGTCAAAATGTGGCCGAATAGGCCGAATACCGAATAATGGCCGAATATTCGTTGCATCTCTAAAGTAGGTAAGTACGTGAATATTTCAAGAAAAACTGTATGGCGGGACAAACTTAACTTTGCTGTTGAAAAACTGTTGGCCTCATACATCGAAATAGGTCGCGGTTAGTTTAGTAGCAGCAAATAAGTTTGTGTTACGATTTTTGCGAATTTCTAAAAAACGATGCCAGTTAGGAAAACCATTAACCTTTTAAAACTATTTCAAATTTCAAATCGGTAGCAGTAGTAGTTCCTAAGATATCAGGCTGTGACAGACGGACAGACGGACAGTCACACTTAGGGTGTGTTTTCCTTTTTTACTATTTTGGTACGGAACACTAAAAAGTGAACCACTAAATAGACGAGCAACAGGTTGAGTATAGTATAAATTATACAGGGTGCCCACGAGGCACCTGCTGAGAAAGACGGGTTTCGTGAGTGACAGCACCAGTGCCTGACGTCTGTCAATAGCCATGCGTAGGTTTGGCAGATTGGTTGCAACGTCTTGATCAGAAGTGCTTTTTGAATTGAATTATCACTCAACTATTTAAATCTGGTCCAACAAATATCATTGCCATACAGCAGGGCAATGCGGCTGGCATATTTGGCACTTTTGGACCAGGTGTGTCGGGCCGGGATCTAATTTAGAAAAGTATTTAGTTCTAGTAGTTTCTTCCATATAGTATATTTAATTTTAATTTAGTTTTATCTTTAGGTAGTTACTGTTTTTATATTTTATCTTTCTGTTCAATAAATGAATTTTATCATTATTTAAATTAAAAATGACATTATCTCCAAAATTAAGTCGAATTGGACTAAGGTTCATAGGACATTTTTACTCCTTAACTTATTTCTCAAAACGAGTCGACGGCGGGAAATCATGTCGAGATCTATAACTAATACCATTTTTTACAACAATCTGTAAACGGGTACTTTGACCCTTGCCTCTCTGTATAGTTCGTACCGGATAACAAAAGACTCTAGAGGGACGCAGAAGCAGGGATCCTAACAATTTTATGTAAAGTTTTAATACTTGTAATAATATTTATTTGATGTGAAATTGTAAGACAGTTTGCAAACCATGTAATAATCAGGACAGTCTTGCGCAAATCGATCTAGTCCAATCCAAACTAAGCAATGCTTTATACATGTACATATTTTAATATAATACTTAAGTACATAGAAATTATCCAAGATCCTGGAACAAATCGCTTAGTTTCGTTGGAACTAGATCAATGTGTGCAAGACTGATCCAGATATTTATTTATTTTTCAGTAGGTATGTAGACTACTGCTTTTTTTTTTTTTAGGATCTGATAAACTCGCAACCCTTGCATGGGCGTAGCGATTGTCGGACCGGGTGGTCGGCCGTGGCGTTCCCTGGGGTCTAACCTGGTCGCTAGCTGGACCACCCTGAGTTGGTTCGGACTGGGTGGGTGCCGGGGGGCCTGGGGTCGAACCAGGTCACCTTGTCTGGTCCACCTCGATAAGATCGGGCTAGGTGGGGGCTGAACGCCTGGAGTCGAACCAGGTCGTTTGGCGTAGACTACTGCTGTCCATACCGCTGCTCAAATGACGTTGAAGCATACTTAGTTTTTATTTCGTTGGAACAATTGAATTTCTTTTGCACTAATAGTCAAAAACATTGTCGGTTGCTCCAGCTGAATATTCATCAACCTCAGCGGCCTCTATTTTAAAGCTGCGAGTCTCCTGACTGACTAAACGCGTTAGTGAAATTTGCTCTAAATAATCGATCAGGCGTTAAGGAGGGTCCACGATATTGCTTTCATTAACCGTTAGGATGGGGCGTGGGTATGAGTACAGTGTCTATGTGTGTGTGCTGAGGTGTGACTGCTAGGACATGCAATATTCGTGCTGCTAAATTATGCTTAATTTATATTGATATCGTGAAACAGCATTAAAAAAATTATAATCTTCTACATCAAATAAGTTTTGAGATGTAATGCTACATTGCTCATTGAAATGGTAATAATTGTGCAGGTCGCATTTCGCAACCGATTGTGAGCAGGTTTAATAATTATTTTATGCCACACCTGGCCATAAAGTTGCTTTTAACGCACGCTACGCGTCGGCCAAGTGTCGACATAAAATGATGTACACAACACGGGAGGTACAGTCGAGTTCATCATTATCTGAGCAAAGATTGGACCAAAAACAACTGAACAAGACCCTATTGTCAGAAGCATAAGAACTAGGTAGATCAGATATTTTTAATCCGTTCTTTGCTCAGATAATGATGAACTCGACTGTAATAAAGAAAGCCCTCGATCGCATATTTACGTCCCTCGCTTGCAGCTCGGACCGCAAACATCTGGAATCTCCACCTTTCTTTATTTTACCACCCTAGTTGTGTAATGGCGAGTGTCAGGATGGCTGGTGAACATCAACAAATGGAGCTGTGGTATACCTTAGGAGTTAGTGCTAGCTCTTTAGGAATAGTATAAACTACCTAGCTATTAAAATTTTCAATCATCTTGACAAATCTATAAAGGAATCTGATAATATTAAGGAATTTACTTGCAGGCTAAAATTATATTTAAAAAACAGACCTTTCTATAATTTGGATGAGTACTTTGGTAAAATATTTGACTGTTGAATGATAATTGATAACAATATTTAACGTTAATCTGTTATTTATATGCCTACTGTGTTTCTGTTTGTAGTATTTTTTATGAATTTTAGACTGTACCGTAATTTAAGAGTATTTTTAAGTGACTTGTACTGTGTTATAAATTGTTGCATGGTGAAACCCTTTATCGCAATAAAGACAAATACAAATACAAATGTGCCAAATGTGCGCCAAAATTGGAGCAATGTGCTCTTTAAACTCCAGAGATATTTAAGAAATAAATGAGTTCGCCATTCTGACGTCAGGTTGGCGTGTGCATTTCCAGTTCTAGCAAATGGCTGCCTACTCAAGTGTGAAACTGGTGAAAGTAGTGCCTAAGCTTCCACGTGTATGAAGCACAATCAAATTCAGAGAGCGGTTAAAGAGTAATATGGAATTGAATAAGTATATATATAGACGCCTGCTTATTTAAAATAGCAATATAACATCTTTATTGCAGGCACACAAAACATGCAGGCGCTTTACATCAAAAAAGTGATTAACCCATTACAGCTCACAGAACCACTAGTTTAAGGTACTGGTCCAGTGGGACCAGTACCTTACCCGTCAGACCTTTAACGACAGTGGTCGGCGAGTAAGCGAGTAAAGTTGGTTTCCCACCGGCAGGGCGAGACGAGACGAGGATTGAATTGAAATTTGTATCAAGTTGCGCGATGCGCGAGGAGAGTATTGAAAACTTCATACAAATTTCAATTCAATCCTCGTCTCGTCTCGTCTCGCCCTGCCGGTGGAAAACCCCCTTTAGACGGCGATCTCGTGACTCTGATGTCTCGAGTACCGTTTTACATCCTTCAGAAATTTGGCTGTAAGTTAGGTGAGGCCAATAGAAATAGAATATTTAAGTTCGAAGATGAGCACAGTAGGTACGCAACGCACAAGGCAACATTAGTACATTACATACCGAGTAAGAAATGTCTCAGATCTCATGGAATTGTCGGCCGAGGCGAACAAACATGTGATCTGAGGCTTTCTTATTTACTGGCCAAGGTTTGTATACTATTTTTCTGTTCGACGGACCCAGAAAGCGGCATCTTGAAATCGGCAAGGTGACGCTTGCCGGCCGGAGGGCAGAATTAGTACATTGTGTATCTAGGGCGGTAAGTAAGGAATTACAAACGAGTGTTTGTTATAAGCCCGAGGTGAAACCGAGGGCTTTAATAACACGAGTTTGTAATTCCTTTACCGCCCGTGGCACACACAATGTTTTTCATCACACTTGTGAGGAAATCTTAATAAAATAACCTTGCTTTTCGACCCAGTATGACAAGAAAATATTAAAACAGACAGTGACATTTGTCACATATGTCTAGATACAATGCGAACGTCAAGTCACGTTCGGAAACCATAGCGGTAACGGCCATTTTAGTTGATTTTATATTTGCAAAATAAAGAAATACATTATTTAAACATTTAATTAATGTTACCGAAATCTGTGTTTATATGTATTTGCAATTACAGTTATCTTTAAATGAATATTTCAGTGATAAAACTTAAAAAAGTAAGTTGGCGTTTCCTTTGAACATGACAAATAAGAGTGAAACAGAACCAGCGTTTCAAATTTAAAAAGAAAACCATTACGCCCTAGGGCGTAATAGGCCATTTACGGCCCGCAGAACCTACGTGTAATGACACCATTTTCGAGCAAGTGTGATGAAAAAATCATATTATTTTCCTTTCGCACGCTATACGGAACATGCACGACGAAGGCACAGTATAATAGTAGTAATTTTGCTTCCTAGAAAAGGTACATCGCGCGCTTGAATGTGTGCGCGCCTTGTACGAACGCAGTACAAGTAAAATTTTAAGAATGCTCCAGTATGGATCGCACTCACACAGACACGCGATAGCGTAAACATTTAATACGTGTCGCGCGCTTGGTTGGACGAAGTGACAAAGTTGGCCTATTTGTTTTGTCTTTATGCATTGCCGCCGGGCTCCGCCGAGTGCCGCTGCACTCCGCCAGGCTTGCCAGCCACACCAGCAGCTGGTGGTCTGCACCCATCCCAGTATGGTCTTGTGCCCACCCCAGGAGGTAAGGTTACCGATTCGGAATTCCACGATGATGGCATAACCTTAATAATGGCATCTCAGGAGCCAGTCCCCTGAAAAATAACGCCGATGGGAATAATTTATATCAGGTTTGTCAGGAAGAATAAAACATCGAAAAGAAGTATTGATTTCGTTTTTCTTTCACCCCTCGTTTTATTGGATTAACAGTAAACGAGTCAATCGTATTGTCGGACCAATAAACATACAAAAATACAAGAAATAAAAAGCTAACGCGCCCATGACGACTCATAGACCTACAATCGATGTGTATGCCAACGGGGCTTCAAGAAATAGTTCCAGCAGCTAACTACTGCCAATAAATGTCAAAACCATGCGGTGTGGATTTTGAGACCTGCTGTCAAAAAGACCTTTCACCACCGTGCTGCCAATTGACGGAGTTACTATTTCTAGAAAGCCTCGCTGAGAATGTAAAAATCTAGTGAGCTGAAACATTTGTCCTCGGTATGAACTTGAGTTCGATCTTGTTCTTGATCTGCATCGAGAAGGCCATGGGATTATACTCGACTGTGCGCGAGACGTGCGGTGGCAGCTCCACCGAGTAGTGCCGGAACAGGGTCACCAGCCCCGCCATCATCTGCATCCTCGCGAAACGCATGCCTGCGGGAAGATAATAGTTTTTGAGTATCTTTATGCATGACGCAGGGAAAATACTAGAGGTCTTTGAAATGTGGCGTTGGCGAACGATAGAAAGGATTAGCTAGACAAAGAAGTAAAAAGACATGAGGAAGTATGAAGAAGAGTAAAGGAGAACAGAAGTTTGTTGAAAACGAGAGAGGCGAGGGAAAGAGTTTTATAGGAACCAATTTTGTAGGAAAAGTCAGATGCAAGCAAGGAATGGAGAGACAAAGGTAGCCATCATCGCGTACAGGCAAGTTAAGAGCGACACTGATAAGAGCTAACTCTTTTATTTATGATGATTATTGCTGGTGGCAGTACGCTTTCTGTATATGGTTTAAGAAGTTCGAAGATAAAACGATCAAGTCCAGATTACAGAAACTTGACTCTTAATTACGTCTTTCTTTTGATAAGAAGTTTATAATTTAGGTAGGTACTCACCTATGCAAATCCTTGGGCCGTCTCCGAACGGGAAATACGTGAAAGGTTTGATGTCGTTCTTGTTTTCGGAGAGGAACCGCTCGGGGCGGAACTCCTCCGGATCTGGAAACAAGTCCGGGTTCATGTGCATGTAGTGCACCGGCACGTGGACCCGTGTGCTCTTCTCCAGCAGCAGCCCCGAGGGCAGCCGGTAGTCCTCCATCACTTCCCGCGTGAGCACGCCCGTCACCGGGTACATCCGCAGAGCCTCGTCCACGCACGCCTCCAGGTACGGCAGGTCGGTGATGCACTCGAACGTGATCTTGCCCCCCGTCTTCTGTAGGTACGCGTCCACTTCCTCCTGAACGCGCTTCTGGATTTCAGGGTATTTGGATAGCTCAAACATAGTATTAGTCATAGTCGACGCTGAAGTCTCAAATCCGGCCGCGAAAAATATAATTGTCTGGGCCGCTAAAAGATCATCGTCCACGTCCAACTTTATTTTCTCTTTGCCCTCGTGTCCACTTTTCATAGATTTTATCTCATCTCCTGTAATTTGCTTCTGTTGCTTGAAGCCAAGGAGGAAATCTACGAAATCATTCCTTGAGCTCGGAACGTGGTTGCGACCCGTGAACACACCCCCGATAAGGTGGTTGAAGAAACCGAGTACCCCTGAACTGTCATTATTTAAACGTAATCCGTAGACAATATTTGGCCAAATGCGTCTAATGTTAAACATAAATACCTTTAAAAACGTACCAGTGTCGAACAATTTTACGGCGATAGTACGGAAAGGGTTGTTGATTTCTTCTTTCATAACTTTGCTCTCGACACCGAATATGCATGAACCTATGCAGTCTATGGTATAACTTGCCATGAAGCTTCTGACTTCGTGTATTGGTTTGGCACCGATTTCCTTAGCCAAGAACTTCTCAAAGTCCTCGTTGCGATCTTGAATTAAATAGAACATCTTCTTAATCTTAGCGGAAGTAAATAGAGGCGTGAGGTTTTGCCGTAAAACACGCCAGGTGTCTCCGTATTGACTGAAAACATTCTTTGCGAAGGGTTCTCGATTTACGTGCTCTGCGAGCTCACGTCCGTTGAAATAATAGAAGTCCTTGGTCATGATTAGCTTCAACAGCTCAGGGTCCTTTACGATGATGACTGGCTCGGTCCCGAAGTACGCACCGATGAAAGGCTCTTTCGGGAATTGCTTGCATATGTCGATAACGGTGTCCGAAATAGTTTTCTTCAGTAAGATGTAGTCTCCATAGTTACCCAGAACCGGCAAAGGTTTCGGAGTAACAACGCCCCTCTTTGTCCAGTATTCATTCTTTCTTTTTAAATAAAGATATAGGAGACCAAAGATGGACCCTAGGATCACGAGTACAGTCACAAGCATGTTGGCAGTATAATGACTAATGGCGGTCTGCCGCGGCCTTGTTTTATACTCGAGTGATAAGGTAAACAGCACCAAATATACGCGTGATTCTTTCTGTGCGTTGTATAGTTGTTTTTACCCGACTGCGGCGAAGCCCAAAGCGGTGAAAATCGAGTTCTGTTGACCCGCCCGGAACTGACTTGGTTTAACATTACATCTCAAAACTTTTTTGTTGTAGGAGAACTGCGTTGGAAGACTTGCATCTTTTTACCTACATGTAATGTTTTTGATGGGATAGATTATACTCTTGGACAAAAGAAACGTGTATTCACAATTTTTCGGGGTTGCTTCTTAGGGCAAACTGCTTCGTGCACGGCCAATTTTACGTGGCTTAGGTAGGTAACGTTTATAGCGGTAGTACTCGTACTATTAGGCTGTGGTAAAATATGTGCACCTGTAACCACTCACGTTAGTATTCGAATTTCACGCGGACGAAGTCGCGGGTTAAAAAAAGGCAAGTATATTTCACATACGAGGTTGAATCACACAACCATCGATATCTACGGCCATTTAATCAACGGTGTATCTGCGCTCATATCATAAGTCGTCTAAAATGCGTTCAAAAACCGTGGATAATGCCAGTCATCATTACATTACAGTACGATTATTTGGACTTTGACACTCCGCAAATCTCGACATTTTTCGGAATAGATCGGTAGTGCAAATAACACGAGACACATTGCTACATATTCATAACATCATAATGTGCACTACAATCTAAAACAGCAATGTACGTGATGTACATTGCTGTTGTCACAATGTAAGTTTTTACTGTAGACTTCTAAATAACACCGATGTGGCTTGATTTAATTATTACATCGCCGTACTAAAAATATTAAATTCTTAGAGCAACACGGAAAGAAGGCGACATGACGCACTTGTCCAGTACACAAATTTGGCGTGTCCGTCAAGATAGCGTACACCGTAAAGATATTCAGAATCTAATGCTGCCAATAAATAGTACCCAAATAGTACCGACGAAATACCTAGATGAAAAAAATAGTACCCTTAAACTTTCTGAAATATAAGGCCTGTTCACGGTGTACGCTACCGGGCGTCAAGCTGGCGTACACCGTTTGTATCTCTGGAACGGCTTTGTTTTTGGAAACGATTTATATCTCAAAAAATAGTACCCAAATAGTACCCTAGGGCCCTACAATTTCATTTCTCTAGCTATCGTAGAAGCCGAGATATAGTGAGCTCTTTCTATAAGAAATTCCCGGGTACGCCAGCTTGACGCCAGCTTGACTTGTACACCGTTAAGTCATGGAATATCTCGGCTTCTACGATAGCTAGAGAAATGAAATTTTAGGGCCCTAGGGTACTATTTGGGTACTATTTTTTGAGATATAAAGCGTTTCCAAAAACAAAGCCGTTCCAGAGATACAAACGGTGTACGCCAGCTTGACGCCGGTAGCGTACACCGTGAACAGGCCTTATATTTCAGAAAATTTAAGGGTACTATTTTTTTCACCTAGGTATTTCGTCGGTACTATTTGGGTACTATTTATTGGCTGCATCAGATTCTGAATATCTTTACGGTGTACGCTATCTTGACGGACACAAATTTGGCGAGGGGGGAACGAGGTAACGCGCACTTACTTACACACGTATACCTACATGAAAAATCGTCTATCACTACGAAACTAACACTCAACAAATAGAACAACACACTGACCAATTCACATTCACAAAGATACATTTTACATTAAAATAGTGTAATGACGCACAACATTGATAAGTATAGCACAACACCATGGCAACGCGAGGTTGCTTGCTTGTCAACTAGTAAACGAACTTCAAATAATGTCAAATTAGATATTTGTAACATTTATATTTTAAATTAAGTTCATAGTGATAATGTGATTCTAAATACCTTAGATGTGAAAGGAAACACCATCTCTTTGTACGTTTGATGTGTTAGAACTCCTTTTGTAGCGAAATACGGAACAATTCGGCATACTCACAGAGATCTCTCCAGGTGAGTTACTACATTTAGTCTGACGACTAATCCAATTGTAACTAGTTTTATAGAACGACTATGGTCACTGGCGCAAATTGCTTGGCAGAGGGGAAATACTAAGCGAGTCCACTCCCCACGAAGTCCGCGTTGCTCTAAGATTAAATTAGTACAGGGAATTTATTTCTTTAAAAGCGTTATTGACAATAAATACTAATTGTATGATTAATAATAATGATGAACTCTACTTGATGACAGTTCAAATCAGCTTCTTTTTATGAAGTGTCAAAACGCTCCGAAAGTATGCAGTTTAGTATGAGATACTATCTTGTGACGTCATGCTCAACATGGTGCCTTATTTTTAGTTTTCGTCATTGTAAAATCGTTGATGGCACGAAAATAAGTTTGAATGATTTTATCCGGGCTGTTTAGGAAGCGTAATTTGCTGGTTAGAGTTAATTAATTAAATACTATCTTGTGACGTCATGCTCAACATGGTGCCTTATTTTTATCTTATCTTATCTTGGTAATAGGGGTCCTTGCGGATACACTTCGACCCAATGGGATCTTTTGTGTAATTACCCCTTACCGCATCTACGCCATGGCCTGTTCCACCATCTCCATAAATCGGATGATGGACCCCATTGGTAGTGCCTGGAATTCATCTGGCTCTGGGTAGCCAGTGCCAAATTCCTTCATTCTAGTTCTGGCGAGGGCATGACATTCGCACAGTATGTGTTTCATTGTCTCTGTTTCCTCGCCGCACATTCTGCATTCAGCATTATCTGATAGTCCCATCTTGGTCAGGAGTCCTTTGACCCCGAAGTGACCTGTAAACACCCCCGCTATGATTCTGAGCTGTCTTCTGCTGTACTTTCTTTGTTTATTTGTCCAGCGTGTGTTGACTCTTTCCATAAAGAGCTTCGAGTGCCTCAGGCCCGCCGTGTTCTTCCACTCTAGTTGGTGTTGGTGTTTGGCGTGGTCCTTTATGGCTGTTGTTATGGTCCCCTGTGAGAGACCCACATATGGTTCCGGCCCAATGAGTGTGCCCTCCGAGCCCTTTCTGGCTAGCTCATCTGCTTTTTCGTTGCCGATGAAGCCTTCGTGCCCTGGGATCCACGTTAGTTTCACTTTGTTATGCCTTCCAAGTTTGTTCAGGGCTTGGATGCCATTGTATACCAGTCTAGAGTCCACTTTCGGCGCCATAAGTGCTTTAAGTGCCGCTTGACTGTCGCTGAGTATATAGATGTTTTTCCCTTTGGTATGCCTGTCTATATTCTCCTGGGCACAGGCGATTATTGCATATGTCTCCGCTTGGAAGACAGTAGCATAACCTCCCATCTTAATACTGACATTGTAGTCTATTGCATGTACGCCTGCTCCCGTACCGGAATCCATTTTGGATCCGTCTGTGTACCATATATTGTCGCTGCTATCATCGGTTGGTGGTGTGCGACCTTCAGCCCATTCTGCCCTTGTCGGTATTTGAACCTTGAAGTTCCTTTGGAATATGTGCCTTGGCAGCATCTTATCGCCACCCATGGCCGTTATTCGATCTAGGAAGTCGTTTGTTTCCATGTTTGTGTGTTTCGTTTTAGGCGCGCAATAGCTCCACAGACCCATTGCATTGTTTTTAGTCTGTGAAGGGATTTGCGCGCCTCTGACTGAATCACTATATGTAGCGGGGGTAGGTTTAACATTACCTCCAGTGCCGCCGTTGGCGTGGTTCTGAACGCCCCTGTTAGAGCCATGCATGCCGTTCTCTGTACTTTCGTCAGAGCGTCTTTGCATGTGCCCTTCAGTGTCCTCGGCCACCAGACAAGGCTGCCGTACAAAATGATGGGTCTAACCATCATGGTGTAGATCCATCTGAGTACTTCAGGGTTTAGCCCCCATGTCTTCCCGTATGCTGATCTGCACATCCCAAAAACTCGTAGAGCTTTGGTCGTGGTATTGTCAACATGCTTTTTCCAATTAAGTTCTTTATCTAGCGTTATTCCTAGATATTTGACGTCGTTGGAAAGTTCGAGCACTCTTCCATATAGCTTGATTTGCTGCACATTCTTGAGTACTCTTTTCCTGGTAAATGGTATTACCACTGTTTTGCCCGGGTTGATGGAGAGGTGATGACTATCGCACCATGTCTCGACCTTCTTCAGCGCTTCATTCATGATTCCTGATACCGTATTGGGAAACTTCCCATGTACAAGTATCACCAGATCATCTGCATACCCTACCGTGTAGGTGGGCCCTATGTTCAGTTCCTCCAGTAGTGAGTTCACCACCAAACTCCAAAGAGTGGGTGATAGTACTCCACCTTGAGGACATCCCTTTGTGGCCGTTGCTATTATTTCATCTCCCATCAGGGTGGATTTTATTAGCCTGCCTTCTAACATGTAGCCTATCCACCTGCAAATGGTAGGTTCTATACCATGTCTTGCTGCTGCCTCGCTAATGGCTTGGTACGTGGTTCGATCAAACGCCCCCTCCACGTCGAGAAAAGCTGCCAGGCATAGCTCTTTATTCTCTATCGCCTGTTCAGCTCTAGTGGTTACCAGGTGCAGTGCCGTTTCGGTTGACTTGCCTGGTTGATATGCGCACTGTAGTTTGTGCAGTGGATGCCTTTTTAATGGGCCATCTCTTATGTGTCTGTCTACCAATTTCTCCAGTGTTTTGAGGAGAAATGATGAAAGACTTATGGGCCTGAATGATTTGGCCTCTCTGTAGTCTGCCTTGCCTGGCTTGGGTAGGTAGATTACTTTTACCATCCTCCAGGTCCGCGGGACGTGTCCGAAGGCTATGCACGCTCTGTACAGTCTGCACAGGTGTGGGACGAGTACATTGGCGCCTTCTTGTAGTAGTATGGGATAGATACCGTCTGGCCCTGGTGCCTTGAACGGCTGGAAGGTGGACAGTGCCCACCTTATCTTGCTATCATCTACTACTTTTTTGGATGTGTCCCAGTTGTACCTGGTTGTCCTTATGGATTGCTCCATGGTACTTATTGTTGGATCATCCTCTGGACTCTGGTGTATTACTGAGTCTGGGAAGTGTGTAGCACACATTACTCTAAGGGTTTCTAGCCCTGACTCCGTCATCCTCCCGTCTTTGTTCTTGACGGTCGTTAGTGGGACGGATTTTGTCGTTGCTAGTGCCTTTGTGAGTCTCATCCCTTCCGGTATGGACCCATTTTGATCGCAGTGATTCCTCCACGATCTCCTTTTTGCTTTTCTCACAGCTTTGTTGAGCTCTGTGAGCTTATGTGCATATTCCTCAAAATTATTTGAGGCTTTAGCATCATTGAAGATTGCCCTGGTGTCTTTCCTGAGTCTTGTGATCTCCGGATTCCACCATGGTATCTTTTTAGCCAGGGTTTTCTTTTCCGGGCAGTTGTTGGTCCAAGCTGTATAGACTGCTTGCACTATTTTGTCCGCTTCAAATTCTATGTCAATTATGGAATTTAGCTTACCTTTTGGATCCCCTAGTTCTACTTTCAAGTCAGCTCTGTAAGCTGCCCAGTCCGTGTTCCTAGGGTTTCGTTTACGTACGGTCCCTATTTTTATTTTAGTTTTGTACTTGAAACATATGTATCTGTGATCCGATAGGGAGATGTCACCAGATACATGCCATGAGCTAATGCTTTTACTAGTGTTATTGGAAGCTAGTGTAATGTCAATTACCTCACCTCGTCTATTTTTAGTTTTCGTCATTGTAAAATCGTTGATGGCACGAAAATAAGTTTGAATGATTTTATCCGGGCTGTTTAGGAAGCGTAATTTGCTGGTTAGAGTTAATTAATTTATTTTGATTGTTGTCAAATACCCTATTCCTTTAATTTTGAAAGCTAGGCCGTCACATATGACATATGTTATAAAAAGTTGATAATCGTCTATTTGAATATTAATGAAGTTTCTATACTTAGGTTAAGATTTTATTATTAATTATATTAAAGAGATGTTTGTGATTAAATTCTAGGACTTTATATACTCTATGAAAAAACACGAACCTTTAGCAGGGTGTTTTCACACCCGTAATAACAAACTGACAACTATACATTAGGACCCTATTCGACATCTGCGATGATAAAAAATTAAAATGCAATACTATATTACGATTGACGGCCGTTCTAAGGCCGGATTTACAGGTGTAAGTTTTACTTACATAAGTAAGGACGGAGCTATACGTTAGACTGAGATAGTCAGTCTAACGTATCGTGTCTACGTATCGTGTAGCTACGTCTTTACTTACGTAAGTAAAACTTACAGTTATAGGTGTACATATAGTTTTTAAGCGTGTCTAGATTCTATCTAGAGAGCGCCCTTATACTTTGCATAAGATTCTCATCTACTTATGAGAAATGATCATTGATCACCATTCAATAGTTGTCCGTAAGTACGACAATAGTAGGTACATTGTTTCCGTTAATCATCAAAAGATGTGTTGCCGCAAACTTGTATAATTATTTACGAGGTTGTGACATAAACATTATTTCAATTCCAAATACGTGTTTGGCTTTTGAATGAACCTATACGTAAAAAAAATATTACATCCTGTATGCTTTTGTCATTACGTGAATAACAAAGTTTTGTATAATTATCCCATTTCTGGCAATATTTCGTATACGAAGTTGAGTTACACAGCCGTCGAATGTGCAGAATCATGCTTACTAATGTTTTTATGTGAATGATAAAAAACAAACCGGCTAAATATACCTATACATAGATAAAACGTAGGTACATCATCTTTGTTATGTTCAGAGATGGGCATTATTCGAATAAATTTTTATTTGAATGATCATTCGAATAAAAAATAATTCGCGATATTTTCATTCGCGGATGATTTATTCGTGAATAAATCATCCGCGAATAAATCATTCGACAACTTTTGAAATGACGGATGATTTATTCGTTATTATTTATTCGAATAAATCCACTAAAAATATTTAAGGTACAATACGAATAATGTTTAAAATGACTTGTTTTTACTGTACCTGTGTTCCTGAAGGCTCGAGCCCTCTAGACCAATTTTTATTTTTTAGCTCCGGAGCTCTTTTTTAGAGCTAGGCTGATAGAAAAGGCTAAGTATCAAAACCGCTAAGATTTGCATTTTTACATAAAACATTTGACTTAGTTAAACCAGTCAAAAATTTGAAGTATGTTTTATACAAGGTGTTTCATTTAACGTAATACAACTTAAGCAATTCCGGCTCAGTTAACGACCGAGAACAAAATGCACTAATTGATTTATTAAAATTCGTCATAATTAACTTTTCCTAGTTTGCTAACAGAATTAAGAAATTACAATCTCGTAGTGTGAGCACCTCTCATGACGTCACGCTTACGTGACCTGTTTGTTTGTTATGACCAATAACTTCAATAATGTGTCAGAATGCATACATTTTATTCATAAATTATCGACCTAGATAAGTAAAGAGGTAAGTTTTCACTACAAAATTAGATTCAAACTTTTTTCTTTTGACTCTAAGTAGGGCAACCACGATGAGACCAAAAATACATGAATAATTAAAACAGTGATATTAATTAATAAAGATGACTTTAACAATACGAGACCTAGCACAGGGTTTTAGCACCAGGGAGAGGAGTTTAAAAAACATGAGTTGTATGACGTTCAATGAAACACCTTGTATAAGGCAAAAATCTTAGTCCGTTCCGTTAGTACAGACAACAATCTTGCAGTTCTGTTTAGTTATTATTTTTTCGAGAAAAGTTAGCAAGGAGTTGCATGCAATAAATAATTATTCGTGGCAATTTATTCGCGAATAAATCATCCGCGAATAAATTATTACACGAATAATTTATTCAAATAAGAATAATCATCCGCCAGTTTTATTCGTCACCCGCGAATAATTTGGTTATTCTTATTGGTTATTCGTCTTTCGAATAAATTTTGCCCATCTCTGGTTATGTTATCACATGTATTTATATGAGCCGCGGTAGAAAAAAAACAACAGCAACATATTATTTTAACATAACTCGTGGTTCTGCGATCTACTTTGGGTCTCCTTTATCTTTATCTATAGATATAATAAAATCAGCGAAATGGCTACCCTTTGTGAAATACCGATAACCATTGACCGACAGATGTCTATGGTAATCCTGTCTCAAGATATTCAAGGTTCATCCAATATACAAGGGTCAAGGAGAGATGCACATTTTAAAACACTTCAGGCCCATCTGGATTTTCCTATTTGTTTGTGCACTTTATCCTGGTACTGGGACACACTTAAAAGAATTTTCATTTATATGCACATTCTACCATTGACAATGTCATTTCATGTAGGTATTCATTCAAAAGCGGTTTGATATACTATACTAGAATATAATAAAATTTATCCATAATCACATTGTACTTGCACTGAAAGGCGCCTTGTAAAATCTTTGTTGCAATAATAGGATAAAATAAATAATTGCTGCCAACCGAGTGAAAAATAAAATAAAATAATTTATTTCTGCAAGTAGTTAGGCCCTCAAGGGCTCTTTTAAATGTCTCATTATACCTACTGTTTTCTCTTCTTTTGGCGCTTCGGGTAATGACCTTCTGGTGAGAAGAAGCGCCGGAAGAAACTCACCAGTTTCTCTTTTCATGATTTAATATACATGAGATTTCATTAATACATTACATTAACTTAAAAACTATATTTATAGATATGTAAAGGGTCTCTCTATGCGTTCAAACAAGACAAATAAAAAATAGAAAATAAATTGATACTAAAATTAATGGAGATGTAAAGAGTCTCCGCTGTCAAAATATTATGTTTTGGAGGTGTAAAGGATCTCAAAACGTCAAAATACAAATTGAGAATACTTATTTACTAAAATATCTTACAGAAATGTAAAAAAATCTGTGACTCACATGATATAACTAAAAAAAAAATTAAAACCATTTTTTCTTAGAGATGTAAATGGCCTCTAAGTGTCAAAACAATTGGCAAGTACAAAAACAGAAAAAGACAACTAATCAAACATTGTTTTAAAATCGGTTATCGATGCTTGTATTAAAGGGCTATATGGTTTTAAAATATATCTATTTCCAGTCGCAATTAATCCCATGGGGTTTCATCATTCATAATAGTCTTGTGTGCAGTAATACCTAAGCCTTAGACATGAGTTTACGCTTTACACCAGTGGTGGGCAAAGTTTTTTCATGGCGGGCCAGAAAATATAAGAAATTTCAGAGGAGGGCCAGAACTATAGCAAAAATTTTGTTTTATCAGGGGCCATATAAGTACTACTATAATTCGAAGGACCGCCGGCGGGCCGGATTAAACCCTCCCGCGGGCCGGAGATGGCCCGCGGGCCGTACTTTGCCCACCACTGCTTTACACAATTCTTGAATTTGTTAATAGATAATTCAGTTATATTCCTTGGCAGCTTATTATAAAACCTTACACAATTACCCATGAATGATGTTTTTATTTGAAAAGCGTAAAGAAGTTACTTGATTGTATTAAGTACTAGTAAATTGGAGCAGGTCGGCAAATGAAAATAAATGAGACTATATTAAATAGTACATTGTGTATCAAGGGCGGTAGGTAAGGAATTACAAACGAGTGTTTGTTACAAGGCCGAGGCGAAGCCGAGGGCTTTAATAACACGAGTTTGTAATTCCTTTACCGCCCGTGGCACACACAATGTTTTTCATCACACTTGTGAGGAAATCTAATTAAAATTAACCTTACTTAACCTAAATAAAATTGTAAAACTGACAGTGACATTAGTGACATATCCATAGACAATGCGCAACGTTCGGAAACCATAGCGGTACAGACCTAAAACGGTTGATTTTATAATTGCAAAATACTGAAATACACTATTGAAACATTTAATTAATGTTACAGAAATATGTGTTTACATGTATTTGCAATACCAGTTCTCTTTAAATAAATATTTCAGTGATAAAAGTTAAAAAAGTAAGTTGGCGTTTCCTTTGAACATGACAAATAAGAGTAAAACAGAACCAGCGTTTCAAATTTAAAAAGAAAACCATTACGCCCTAGGGCGTAATAGCTCATTTACGGCCCGCAAAACCTACGTGTAATGCACCATTTTCGAGCAAGTGTGATGAAAAGTATATTACGCACCTAGGGCGATAATGGTACATTATTTAGTTTTTTTTAGGTTAGTCTTCTAATTGTTTGTAGTAATAAACGTAAATGTAATTGTTTGTTTAGGTAAAGATATCTGATTGGTTTGTTTAGTTAAAAAACAATATATGTATACTGTATACTTATATAAGCTATTTGCTACTGAGAGACCTACAGGCGTCACTGAAAATCAGCGTCGCGAAGTAAATAATTTACTTTTCTCAAACATGGCATGAAATGTTGACATTACGTGCCTAAAATAGGCCGCAAAGTACCTCGTTTCCGGTGCGGCTTGACACTTGGCACGTAATAGAATTTCATACATACCATTTTCCATTCCACATTTATTTGGGCCACAGCATCACGGCATTCAGCCATTAAAAAAATAAAAAACGATTTTTGCTATATTTTGCAGTTTTATTTATTTAAAATTGACATGAACATAACAAATAACACATTATAAACAATTTCCAATTATTATAAATTGCAAACTAAACCACAAGAATACACATTTAAAATATTTCATCTAAATATTCGCGGTAAAAATGTAAACTGAAACAGCTTTTGGTTTCCGAACGTGACATTTGCATTGTCTATGGATATAATATGTCAGTGTCACTAACGTTACTTTCTGATTAAAATAATATTTAGGGTACGTAAGGATATTAGTAAGTTTATTTATTTCATTGCATATTTGAGAAAAGCACTATACATACCTCGGCGGGAAATGGGGTCGCCGGCCTCGTAACTATCTGGCCTCGCTTCGCTCGGCCAGCTATATGTACTCGGCCGGCAACCCCTTATTTCCCGGCCTCTGCAGTAATGTACTATTGTGGCATTAAGCTGAGTGGCGACCTTTTTAGCATATTTTTTTATTTTATTAATTTCGTAAATATTTTAATAAGTTTGTGCTAAATAAACGTATTTCTTTCTTTTCTCTTATGATACGGGTAGGCTACGTAAGTCATTACAATTAGTCGAGACTGTCGGCACAAGTTTGATACGACGTTTTGAACACACTTGCACGTAACAAATAATAGGTACTAATAATACATACATACAGGCCGATTCACAAGAGCTGGCACGAATGGATTGAACGAAAGTAGTCTCACTTGTCACTGTTGAGTGACGTTCTTATACAGGAGCCTCCAAAAATGTTGTACACAAGTACATAACACTTTTTCGTCATTCAAGAAAAATAATAAATACATCTGCAAAAATTGCAACTGCAAAGATATGGCAGAAAGGAGTTTTTATTTAATTTATACCCTGTTTTCGCAGTGACGCCAATCTTCAAAATCATGGCGAAAATATGCGAAACTCATACGAAATTTAGATGTTTCTCTGCAATTTTGCTCGGTTCACGGCATCGGGAGTAGGGATTTTTTTGCTTACAAAATGCACAATGCAGACTGCATTACGGAGTTATGAGACAAGATTATCTAAAAAGACGTTTGTCCTTTATTGAATCAACCTATATTTCATCATTTTGTGATGCACCCATAACATAGACATCATCATTCACTCATTCAATCCATTCGTGCCAGCGCTTGTGAATCGACATGTACCTTCTCTTTTTACCCGACTACGGCGAAGCAAAAAGGAGGGTTATGATTTTAGCACCGTATGTATATATGTATGTATGTATGTTTGTATGTTTGTATGTTCGTTTGTTCCCTTGTAACTCAAAAACTACTAAACCGATTCAAACATGTGGGGTATCGTTAGATTCGTCTTGATTCTGCGCGGGTTATAGGCTAGTTAGTTGAAACTCAAATTTAATATAAAGGCCGTGATTCTCAAAAAACTCAAGGATTAAAAAATAAAAGTCATCGAGTAGCATCGAGTTACATATCAAATTAAAGAGCTTTAAAAACCTATTGCAAAAATGTATCACACATGCTGATACAAGTATATTATGCAACAATATTTTCATTTTAATAACAACAAGAACGATATTCAACAGCTTGATCTCCGACGATTCGTTACAGAAGGGCTAGCATAATGTGCAGTTATGGCAGTCGTGGCACGAAACGTCATCACCCGTTACTTTCATAATATATTTGAAAGAAAAAGAAAAAACATATATTGATATTTTGACACCTGCTAAATATCCTAATGGCCTGCTATGCTAGACCTTTACATGTGTCATTCGTATTGAGAGATATCGGGTAACTTCGTATTTGCGAACATTGCCGAATACATGTCATTTTCATGGCGCCAACTGACGCGTGTGTTGTGTCACATCAAAAATGTTGAAATAAAATCGTTGTAATGCCGTAAATATGCTGCCTCACTGCGAGCAGATTTAAAAGTATGTCTGAGGAGGCATATATTATCACCGGTACGTATTATTGTATTAATATTGAAATAATTCTACATGTCGATTTTCCCTATCCGCAATGACAGTTTGCTAAGCTACTCAACTAGAGGTGTGGCTAAGATGAAGTCGATATTTTGTATCGACATTAGTTACGTATGAATTGAATAACTCAGTGCACCTAAACTACAAAATTAACCCTTTCAGATTTCCGAAAGATCCGCTTCTAGAAAAAGAGTGAATGAATACTACCGGCCGGGATAGTTTGGTTTCCGCAGCCCCGTAGCAGTAGCACAGTATGTGGTGGCCAAGATATTTTTCATAATTTCATACAAACAAAGAAACATACTTATCTAATTAAAAACTTCTTTTAATGTAGCAACATATTTGAAAAAGTAAGTCTTGGACTCAGGCAAACAGCAGACATACGTATTAAATGCACTCAAAAATATCTACTCTTTAATTGCAATAAACTATAAGTAAAGATGTTTCTAAATACGGTAACCATGTATCATCTTTTTACAGCTGACTGTAAGAGCCTTATCACTCTGGCGATTTGCGAGCGAGCCGCGGGCGAGTTTCCATACAAATGTCACTCGCGGCGAACTCAAAAAATAGTACCCAAATAGTACCCTAGGGCCCTACAATTTCATTTCTCTAGCTATCGTAGAAGCCGAGATATAGTGAGCTCTTTCTATAAGAAATTCCCGGGTACGCCAGCTTGACGGTGTGAAATTTTGTACACCGTTAAGTCATGGAATATCTCGGCTTCTACGATAGCTACAAAAATGAAATTTTAGGGCCCTAGGGTACTATTTTTTGAGATATAAAGCGTTTCCAAAAACAAAGCCGTTCCAGAGATACAAACGGTGTACGTCAGCTTGACGCCCAGTAGCGTACACCGTGAACAGGCCTTATATTTCAAAAAGTTTAAGGATACTATTTTTTTCACCAAGGTATTTCGTCGGTACTATTTGGGTACTATTTATTGGCTGCATCAGATTCTGAATATCTTTACGGTGTACGCTATCTTGACGGACACGTATGAAAACTCGCCCGCAAATCGCCAGTGTGATAAGGCCCTAAATCGATATCTATAAATCACTCTAGTCACACTTAGTCGCACCCCTATAATAATTATTTCTTTCTACTCAATAACAGATGACACTGTGTTGTAAACTGCTTTAATCCATCTGTTGGCGAGGAGTGGAATCATATATGACAACATTTAGTTACGTTGAATCACGATATTCAAATAGGTGTTAGTGAAAAATATTTTTTCTTTGTACCTATTTTGCAGTATAAGTAAAACACGTTAAAACATTTTATAAAAGTGTGGCATGTACATATGTTTTGCTACGGTTGTATGTCACCGGTTTTCATACTTTTTGACTAATTAACATATCAATTCATGTTGTTTCTCCTCCGCAAGCAGTACCGCACAGAGCCAAAGGCATGAAGCGCTCCTGGTTTCTTCGCGCAAACTGTATATAAATGTCTAAATTTTGCGAGCCCGAAGGGCGTGCTTCAGGCTTTGAGGCCAAAGGCCGAACTACTCAGCAAACACCGAATAACCCAGCATTTCGCATTAATTTTAAGCGGGACAAAGACCGAATACCGCGTCGGACCAAGGTACCGAGCGCCCCTGGTTACTTACGTATACCTATTAGTGTGATTTTTGCGAGCCCAAAGGGCGAGCTTCAGGCTTCGAGGCCAACGGCCGAATTCCTCAGCAAACACCCAATAATCCAGTATCCCGCAATAATTTTAAGCGGGCAAAGACCGAATACCGCGTTGGACCAAAGGCACCGAGCGCCCCTGGTTACTTTACGTATACCTATTAGTCTAATTTTTGCAAGTCCGAAGGCCGAGTTTCGGGCTGCGAGGCTGCGAGGGCTGCATCGTTGTAAGCAAACCATGTATCTAAGTGTTACTGTTGTAATTCTTGTCATTAAATACTATTAAATGGAGGGTGCTCATGAAAGAGCTCGGTCGTTGGCCTCACACCCTGATATGGTTCGAATAATAACTAAAAATACGTAAATAAAATAAAGTTAAAAACTAAAAACCGACTACGAAAAAGTCTAAAACAAGAATCTTAGGTTTTAGTTCGCCAGGTACAGATAAATTGCAATTTTTTTTAATTTAGAGAACGTTTCGAGTATGCCGTCAATCGTTCGTAGTCGGAGGCCCCTTTTTTGTTTGTCTTCTTGCCGGGGCCTCCGACTACGAACGATTGACGGCATACTCGAAACGTTCTCTAAATTAAAAAAATTGCAATTTATCTGTACCTGGCGAACTAAAACCTAAGATTCTTGTTTTAGGCTTTTTCGTAGTCGGGTTTTAGTTTTTAACTTTATTTTATTGTTGGTACATATTTTGATGCTTATTTAACAACACCTCGAGGCATCTAAATAAGTGAAAAGCGTTGATGTAAAAACTAGAGCGGTAATGTAAAATTACATGCACGTTGCACTGCACACATGTGTAAAAAGCTGTGGCCTGGCTCGGAATAAGGACAATGGATGAAAAAAAGGGTAGGCAACAATCAACACATCAAAAATATCAATAGACAATTGTTAAAAAAAATATTGATTGTAACTATATAGTCAAAAACTTTAGTGTAATTGTAATGTGTTTGTCAATTGTAATGTAAATGATTAATTGAGAACCCTCGCCGTTGATGTATGGTGGTTGAAAAAGAGGATTCATGTCAAATCAAATCGTTTATTCGTCTGATTCTTTTGGCGCTTCGGTAAATGACATTTTGGTGAGAAGAAGCGACCGAAGAAACTGACTAGTTTCTTTTTCAAATCATTAAGCATTTCAATCATTGTTAAAACATTATGGTTCTCGAGTGAGCGAATAGATAATTACGTTTCACAATTCATTCTACTTCATTATAAATCGACACAATCACAATTATTAATTTATTAACTACTGGCAGAGGAATCGACAGTCGGAAACAGAAATTATAATACTCGACAGAAGAACGGTATTTTTTTCTTATTCGAAGTAATGACATTCTCAGAATTTTCCAATCTGTATTTATCGGCATAGTTAATATACCCATTCTGTTTTTTTTCCTTGCGTCCTGTTTCTCTTTGCATATATTTCTAATCTTTTTTCGCCAAGACTACTGTTTCACCGTAATACAAAAGACGTATTTCGTCGAATAATAATAAGAAATACATTGTAAGGTATACGAAAATAAAACAAATATTACATAATTATTTACAGGATTTATAAGACATGAAGAAAACTGCTGCTCTTTTATCTTATTTAAAGTATTAATAATTATTTCGGATAATTCCTTCACTTTCACTTAAAAAAACATAGAGTCTGTGCGGAAAGAGAATAGGATTTAAATTGGGAGGCGCTGTAATGCTTTTCTACCGTATGTGCCGTATTTTCTGTTCTGTGGCCATACTGGTTAGGTTAGTTCCGTTATTCGCCACGCCTATTCTCTTTCCGCACAGACTCTACCAGTGGATGAGAGAGGAATGTGGACGAATGGAACCTGTACAAATGAACCGAAATAAACTATTCTCAATAAGGAATATACTCCCTGCGATTCGTACACATGTAAGCGTGTAATTTATTTAAGAGTAGAAAATGTAAGTTTAATTTTTAATTATTCCATAATACATATGCGAAGCCAATTTGTTGTTTTAATTTTGAGTGGTCGTACCGTATAGAGGTAGGTCATAACGAGATTCTCATTAAAACTGGAGCAGTCCGTCTCTAAAATGCAACAAAGAAAATAACAAAAATAAAAGAAAATATCGAAAGAAAACTAAGCTATTGTCAAAATAAAAGATTGGTAAAATATGCGAATGGAAATTTCCGCTTGAAGGAAAAATCGATATTGGCAAAATAATCTTTGGCAAATTAAGCGAAAGTAAAAATTTTACGAATGGAAAGATACTACCAAGAATTTTTTTTTTGGGAAAAATATTGCCAGACATTGGTTGATTCCTTTGGCGTTTTCCCACATTTTATTATTGTGGCGATACTGGAGTGAAAAACAGACAACAGTAGTAGGCCCTACTGACTCCACGACTGACTGACGCCACGGCGCGAAAATGGTTACCGATAAAGTTTTGATAGTTGGAATAATTAATGTCAGGAAGAATAAAAACATCGAAAAGAAGTATTGATTTGGTTTTTCTTTCAACCCTCGTTTTATTGGATTAACAGTAAACGAGTTACTCGTATTGTCGGACCAATAAACATACAAAAATAAAAAGTCAACGCGCCCACGGCGACTCATATTTAGACCTACAATCGATTTGTATGCCAACGGGGGCTTCTAGAAATAGTTCCAGCTAACAGGCAGCTAACTACTGCCAGATGCCAAAAGATGTCAAAACCATGCGGTGTGGATTTTGAGACCTGCTGTCATAAAGACCTTTCGCCACAGAGCTGCTGACTGACGGAGTTACTATTTCTAGAAACCCTCTCTGAGAATGTAAAAATCTAGTGAGCAGAAACATTTGTCCTCGGTATGAACTTGAGTTCGATCTTGTTCTTGAGCTGCATCGAGAAGGCCTTGGGATCATACTCGACGGTGCGCGAGGCGTGCGGCGGCAGCTCCACCGAGTAGTGCCGGAACAGGGTCACCAGCCCCGCCATCATCTGCATCCTCGCGAACCGCATGCCTGCGGAAAGATAATAGTTTGTGAGTATCTTTATGCATGACGCAGGAAAATAGAGGTCTTTGAAATGTGGTGTTGGCGAACGTCGGAAAGGATTAGGTGGACGAAGAAGTGCAAAAAAATTTGTTAAAAACTATATAGGCGAGGGAAAGAGTTTGGCCACTTTGAATGAAACGTTTTTATAACTAACGCTTTGAAGGAAAAATTAAGTGTAAGCAAGGAATGGAAAGACAAAGGTAGCCGTCATGGTGTACAGGAAAGTCAAGGACGTGGCTCTCAATAAATGGAAAAGCTGCTCGCACCATTAGCAACACTGACAAGAGCTAACTCTTTAGTTTATGATTATTGCTGGTGGCAGTACGCATTCTGAATATGCTTTAAGAAGTTGATGACGACCGCTTTAGCTTAGTTGGTAGTGACCCTGCCTATGAAGCAAGAGGTCCTGGGTTCGAATCCCGGTAAGGGCATTTATTTGTGTGATGAGCACGAATATTTGTTCCTGAGTCATGGATGTTTTCTATGTATTAAAGTATTTGTATGTATGTATCTATTAAATATATCGTCGTCTAGTATCTATAACACAAGCCTTATTGAGCTTACTATGGGGCTAGTTCGATTTGTGTAAGATTGTCCCCTAAAAAAAAAAGTTCATTGATATGTCATTAAATAAAACGATCAATACACTAACTCCAGGTAATAAAACTTGACTCTTAAGTAATTACATCTGTGATTTGGGTAGGTACTCACCTATGCAAACCCTTGGGCCGTCTCCGAATGGTAAATACGTGAAAGGTTTGATGTCGTTCCTGTTTTCGCCGAGGAACCGCTCGGGGCGGAACTCCTCCGGGTCCGGGAAGTAGTCCGGGTTCTTGTGCATGTAGTGCGCCGGCACTTGGACACGCGTGCCCTTCTCCAGCACTAACCCCGAGGGCAGCCGGTAGTCCTCCATCACCTCCCGAGTAATCACGCCCAGCACCGGGTACATTCGCAGAGCCTCGTCCACGCACGCCTCCAGGTACGGCAGATCGGTGATGCACTCGAACGTGATCTTGCCCCCCGTCTTCTGTAGGTACTCGTCCACTTCCTCCTGAACGCGCTTCTGGATTTTGGGGTGTTTGGATATCTCAAACATAGTGGTACTCATGGTCGCCGCTGAAGTTCCAAACCCGGCCGCAAAAAATATAATTGTCTGGGCAACTAAAAGGTCATCATCGACGTCCAACTTTATTCTGCCTTTGCTCTCATGTCCGGTTTTCATAGATTTTATCTCATCTCCTATAATTTGCTTCTCTTGCTTAAAGCCAAGGAGGAAATCTATGAAATCATTCCTTTTGCCCGGAATGTGGTCGCGATCCGAGAACACCCCCCCGATAAGTTTCTTAAAGAAACCGAATATCTCTGCATTTTTATAAGCAAACTGTAATGCTAAGACAATATTTGGCCAAATGCTTCTCATGTTATGTCTAAAAACCCTAACAGCCTTACCTTCAACGAACATTGTTTCGGCGATAGTTAGGAAAGGGTTGTTTGTTTCTTCTTTCATGACATTGCTCTCGATACCGAATATGCATGAACCTATGCAGTCCATGGTATACCTTGCCATAAAGCTTCTGACTTCGTGTATTGGTTTGGCACCGATTTCCTTAGCCAAGTATTTCTCAAAGTCCTCGTTGCGATGTTGAATTAAATAGAACATCTTCTTAAGCTTAGCGGAAGTAAATAGGGGCGTGAGGTTTTGCCGCAAAACACGCCAGGTGTCTCCGTATTGACTGAAAACATTCTTTGCGAAGGGTTCTCGATTTACGTGCTCTGAGAGCTCACGGCTGTTGAAGTAGTAGAAGTCCTTGGTCATGATCAGCTTCAACAGCTCAGGGTCCTTGACGATGACGACAGGCTCGGTCCCGAAGTACGCACCGATGATAGGCTCCTTCGGGAATTGCTTGCATATGTCGATAACGGTGTCCGAAAGAGTTTTCTTTAGTAAGATGAAGTCTCCATAGTTACCCAGAACCGGCACAGGCTTCGGAGTGGTCAGGCCCCTCTTTGTCCAGTATTCATTCTTTTTGTTTAAATAAAGATATAGGAGACCGAAGACGGACCCTAGGATCACGAGTGCAGTCACAAGCATGTTGGCTCTATAATGACGAATGGCTGTTAGCCGCGGCCTTGTTTTATACCCGAGTGATAAGATAAAAAACACCGTTATATCAAGTATTGTTTCGTTGATTAAACACAAAAGCGACATAAGTCAAAATAATTTTTATTGCAAAAACTAAATTATATTCACCAATTTTATCGCCAATCATAAAGACACCCTATCGATTTAACAATACAATACAATAGAAGTATACTTTATTGCACACCAGAAGAACACATTACAAGAGGTACTTACATAATTAGAACAATTTAAAAAACCGGTCAAGTGCGAGTCGGACTCCCGCACCGAGGGTCCCATACAAACTCGTAAGTAGATACGTGAATAGTTCAAGAAAAACTGTATGGCGGTTAGCTTAGTAGGAGCAAATAAGTATGGGTACGAGTTTTGAAAATATCTAAAAACGATGCAATTGAGGAAAACCGTTTTATTTTTCCTGTAATATTTAGGATGATATTAATAATTGGTAATTATTACAGATTTTTCTGTTTAGTAACTTCGAAGATAATAGAGAGAATGGTATTTTTTTGAACGTTTTTGGTCATAAATCAAAAAGTACAAAATTAAGAAAAAACCACAAATTAAGCTCTTTCATTTGATATCCCAATCGACATAATAGCTCTACCTACTTTTGTTTTTGCACATCCCATTTCAGAACCCTTTAAAAATAAAGTAAAAAAGGTATAAGATTTTTTTTCTATTTTTTTTGGCTTAAGTTTGCGATTTTTAACACTATTCCAAATTTTAAGTCGATAGCATCAGTAGATCCTGAGATATCTTGCTGTGACAGACAGACAGACAGACACAGAGTCGCACCATAAGGGTTCCTTTTTTACCATTTTGGTACGGAACCCTAAAAGGTAGACAATAGGCGGTCTTTGGTCGTTTGAAATGAAATGACCAATATACGCAAGTGTCCGTTTTGGACTAGCACTATTTTGCTAAGAGTATTATTATGCACAATAAAGTTCAAATGTTCATAATAAATACTCCATATTATTTATCGTACATCTTTTAGTTGATACAGTTATCTGGGGGTACGGCAGTGCCCCCGCCAAGTCGAGCAAAACAAAGGCACGGCCGTATCATACTTTTCTCGAAACAATTCAGGCCATTTTCAGGCGCCCGTAATTTTGCGCTGGCTAAAGCTAGAATCCTGAATTGTCAGGGATATATAGTGCATAATAAGACTTAACGACACGTTTAGCTCAGTGGGAGTGCCACCGCCTACGAAGCTAGAGGTCCCGGGTTCAAATCCTGGTAAGGGCAAATATTTGTGTGATGAGCACGAGTATTTGTTCCTTAGTCATGGATGTTATCTTTCTATTTAAGTATGTATTTATCTATATAAGTCAGTATATCGACTTCTAGTACCCAAAGTACAGGCATTGTTTAGTTCGGGACTAGCCCTATTTGTGTAGACTTGTCCCCTGATATACCGGGTGTGGCCTGTAATACGAGCAAAAAATTAAACCGTAGATTCTACTCCTCAAAAACTAAAACTATCGTTCAACCACTTTTTAAAAATATGTAGTCCTTAGATTGTCTCTTTTTTATACAAAGTAATTAGTATTTTCAATGTACATCAAAATCCGTCTGGGTGTATTTTCGCTGGCGTAATTTCTCTGGCCACCAATATTTAAAAGATTCCTCCTCACTAGACTGGCATTCGTTGGTTACTTGTTAGAACTTGACTGATTCTACATTTTAACCAAAAGCGCCAATTCTAATAAGGCAGAATCTTCTCAGTATTCGCCAATATGTTATGACAGCGAAATTACGTTTTTGAAAATATACCCGTCTAATTGACATTGCTTATCAATCTTGTCAAGACGTAATCAATTTCGCAATACATTGCGTGTTCGGATAATCTTTAAAGTGTGCTGCTAAAAATCAAACCACAAGTTATTTTTAAAAGTCGCTGAATAAAAGTTGTCTAATTTGAGGAGTAGAACCTACGTTTAACATTTTTGCTCATATTACAGGCCACACCCGGTATATATTTTTATTTTAAATATATTCCCAATAACATTTAATTTCAACGAGTAGTTTAAAAACTATAGGACGTCAAAGTTTCTTAGTTTTGTCACTCACTGACTGATGATTATCTTAATTCTAAGGTACTTCTAGCAGACCCACAAGCTCCAAATTTGAATAATAATTCGGTTTAAGCCTATAAGTCACGCAAAACCTAAAAATATTGCAGTTTCAATACAAACTGCATAAGTAAGTTCACAAAGTAGTAACATTTTTTATAGTCCTCAAATAAAGAATCCTCCAAGGGTAAATAATAGGTAAGTCGGTGCAAATCGAGTTCTGTGGACACCCCCCCCCCCCCCCCTCCGGTACTAGTCAGTACTAAGTACTAACATTACATCTCAAAACTTTTTTGTGTTTTAACATTACATCTCTAAACTTTTTTGTTGCAGAAGAACTGCGTTGCGAGACTTGCGTCTTTTTACATGTAATGTTTTTGATGGGATAATTATTTTGTTGATAAGTGATAAGTTAGTTGATTAAAACAAAAATATTGCTTCGCTAATCCGCGATATGATAACGTGTTATTCAATAAGTGTAATTATTTGCGTATTTTTCCTGTTGTCACAAAGGCTCCCTATCGGAAATCAATTTAAACAAAAACAAGGTTTAATACATTTGGGTGAATCAACTTTTCATTGCTTTATGCAAAGATTGCCCTTTCTCCTTATTTGTTCACCTTTTGCATGTTTTAAATGGAACAAGATCTTACATCTAGACCAGCGGTCGGCAACCTTTTAGCAGCCAAGGGCCACATAGTAGCTAACGATATTGATACGGGCCGCACTATGTTAATAATTGGTGATTTTATACAATTCTGAATATATCGACCTTTACATACAAAATAGCCAGGGAAGCTCGCGGGCCGCAAGTGAGCGGTTCACGGGCCGCATGCGGCCCGCGGGCCGCTGGTTGCCGACCGCTGATCTAGACATAAATTAAGGTAAAAATAAAACTCGTTTTTAATAAATAAATAGGGTGACCCAGCGGACGAACCCTTATTTTCATACAAAAGTGAGGGACAGCTATGTCCCCGGGTTCACTGCTTATAAACTAGTTATAATAAACAATAGTACATTGTGTATCTAGGGCGGTAAGTAAGGAATTACAAACGAGTGTTTGTTATAAGTCCGAGGTGAAACCGAGGGCTTTAATAACACGAGTTTGTAATTCATTTACCGCCCGTGGCACACACAATGTTTTTCATCACACTTGCGAGGAAATCTTAATAATATATATGGGTAAGGCTGAAAAATTGGGCTTATGTAACATAGCAGTAACTAAAAATATATGTTGCTGAGTAACTTAAGTTACATAAAAGTATTCTAAAGGGATATTCACAATGTCTACAATACAAACACTTTTTTGTACTAAGTGTTTATTTAAGAGATCAAATAGGTATATAAGGTCCTAATTTATTAGTTGCAGATATTTTTACAGCTGATAGTACTCGGTCTCTGGAGTATATTAAAGCATGAAACATTATACCTTTTACCATGTTTTTTTGGAGAAAAAGGAAAAACAAATTTGCTACGTTATAACACCCTGTTAATGTGATTACTAAATGAAAACTCATTGAAAAGATTCTAGTTGCTCTTTTACGTACCACTTAACTGTAACTGGCCACTTCACGTAGATACTTAAATTAAACCTTTAGTCCGTTTTCACAATTGTGGTTTCACAATTGGCTACTAAAGAAGAAAAAAAATTCGCTGTTTCGCAATTAATTGACCAAACAAGAATTTATTTTCTGTTTTCGTAATTGAGTTTCGCAATTAACTGCTAAACAAGATTTTTTTTTTCTGCTTTCGCAGTTATATGATTACGAAACAAGAATTATTTTTCACTGTTTCGCAATTAATTACCAAACCAGAATTTATTTTCTGTTTTCGTAATTAAGTTTCGCAATTAACTGCGAAACAAGATTTTTTTTCTGCTTTCGTAATGATATGATTACGAAACAGGAATTAATTTTCACTGTTTCGCAATTAATTATCATTGTAATGTTACACCTGGTTATAAGTTTTATATAAAAGCAAGTTTCCTATGTTCCGTAGTATTAAAGAGTAACGCATTTAATTTTTAAATAAATGAAACAACTTATATTCTACAGTCGTACAGAGGATGTCCATTATATGTTGATGATTACTCATATCCTAAGATATATCTACCTATTCATCAAGACCCTCTTAGCGTATTAAATAAGCAAAAATAAATATAAGCATATTGTGTAGACTAGATCATGGAATATAAAAGCTCATTGATTTCGATGTCATTGATTCCGTGAAGTATGGGACGGGTGCTAGTGTGGGGTGCGAATTGCGTAGACACACTGGCCCCGTCACATCTCTACCGAACCTCAACAAGGGCGGTAGCAGCAGCAGAGGCGGCAGCAACCGCCAAGGTAGGAAAATACAGTGGTGTCGGCGCAGAATATGATTTTGTTACTTTTGGTGTTGATACCCAAGGTCCGTGTGGCCCTGGCGCCCTAAGTCTCTTCAACGAGTTATCGAAGAGACTCAGGAAACCACGAGGGACCCCGAAGAGTTGGCAGCTTCCTCGCTCAACGCATCAGCCTTACAATCCAGCGAGGAAATGCTGCCAGCATCTTCAGAACCATGCCGCAGGGGCCATTTTTAGATCTATTTTAGTTTTAGCTTATATAATTTAGTTTTAGTGTATTTATTAGTACTTATATTTTATTTTATTTTAACCTTGTTTCTAACTAATCTTATGACGATATATGAAAAAAAAACTTATTGTTATAGTAGAAATTCTTTTTCTAGAGCGAATTCACTTAGCTGTGTACCTGACGAACAATACTCATTGTCTGCATTGTTAACTGTGGCCACCACTACCACTTCGAAATGTAAGGCACTATAAGTGCAAATAGCTTTTACACTAAATTAGTCTTTTAAGTCAAACGAATTAAGGTTTACACTTAAACAAAGAGAATACATCGTTCGTCTTTCTAAGCATCGATACGTACTTCGCTGCTCTTTCACTTACGAAGTGACCAACATCTGTGTTCTCTTTGTTTAAGAGTAAACCTTATTTTGCTCGACTTAAAGACTAATTTAGTGTAAAAATTATGTGCACTATAATGCCTTACATCTCGAAGTCGAAGTTGTGGCCACAGTTAACAATGCAGATAATGAGTATTGTTCGTCAGGTACAAAGCTAAGTGAATTCGCTCTAGAAAAAGAATTTCTACTGTAAAATAAAGTAACTTTAAATTAAATATGACATCACCTTGACAAAAATATACTTATTTTCTTTTTTAATGTTTACATTTACCAAGGAAAGGAGTTCGATTCGTATAATAATTCTTGTTTCACAATTAATTGTGAAAAAAGAATAAAGAATGAGTTTGGTAATTATAATTGCGAACGAAGAAAATATACTCGATTACGAAAACAGAAAATAAATTCTTGTTTGGTCAATTAATTGCGAAACAGCGAAAAATTTTTCTTCTTTAGTAGCCAATTGTGAAACCACAATTGTGAAAACGGACTAAAGGAAATTAAATGACATTTGCAGTTTTCCCGCCGAACCGTTACGACATTTACGACAAAAATTGTTGATATGACAGATAGTGTTATTGTGACATGTGATAATGCACATGATGATTTTTTTAGACGAAATTATAATAATTTTTTTTGTTAGGTAAATAAAATCAGAAAAGTTATATGAAAAGATTTCTTAATTTCTATTTAAAGTAAATTATTTTAATGTAAAGTATAATGTGTTAAAATATCTGCAACTAATAAATTAGGACCTTATATACTTTGGTACATTTTTGAACAAAGATGAATAAGTAATTAAAGGCTGATAGCCACACAAAAGCTGTCCACAAATAAAATTAAATCATATTTTTCCTACGGATTACTTGTTATAATCATTGTAATTATGTAAAATAAAATAAAAAACACGTTACTCTTCTTTGTGTTGCGCAGTTGGGTATAAAAATTAAAACAAACCAAATATTTTAAACTCAAAAACCCGACTGCAAGAACTTGTAACTGAAAAGAAAGCGTGAACAAAGCTTTACTTTACTTTTATGTTACGTAACTTAAAAATAAATTAAAATGGTAACATAAGTAACTTAAAAGTAACATAATAGTTAGCCTCTATTCACTTTCATTTGCATTATATGGAACAATAACAAACATATTAACTCGAACACGACACCTAGCCATAAACTAATATGAAGATTATATTAATAATGTATTACGTAATACAAAACAGAACAAATTTACCATGAAATCCACTCGTAACTCTTAAATTCCATAAAAAATCCTCGGCACAAGTTGAATCGACGCACTGAACTACCCACAAAATGGCCGACCAGTGAGAGGTATACCACCGACTAAAGAATAAATAGTGTTGCCATTATAATGAAATCAAATTACGCAAATCAACTGCTAAAATAGCAAGACAGAACGGTTACTTAAATTAAGTAACTTAAAAGCTTCAATATGTTGACTTGTCTTATGTTACACGTAAATTATTATTTTAAATGGACAATGCTAATGTTAAAGCTCGAAAAACGTTGCATTAATATATGACAGTTATAAAAAAACTCCAACATATCAGTATAATATCACAAAACTAAAAAACAAAAATTACAATCTTTCAGGAACATTTTTGGGACATTTTTATTTGTATGGAAATCGATGTAATTGCATAGAAGAAAAAAAAATTGGAATACAAACACAGAGATTTACATTTGTTAGTGGACTAGAACTAGTAGAAAAAGTTTTGTATTTTGCACGGAAAATTAAAAAAGTAAAATTTTGTAATTACTTTTCGTAAAAACAATGCCGGACGCTTACAAGTCACGAAATCATCCCTTTTTTACGGCCTTACCCATATAACCTTACTAATCGCCCCAGTATGACAAGAAAATATTAAAACAGACAGTGACATTAATGTCAAGTCACGTTCGGAAACCATAGCGGTAAAGACCTAAAACGGCCATATTAGTTGATTTTATATTTGCAAAATACTGAAATACATTATTAAAACATTTAATTAATGTTACCGAAATATGTATTTGTAATAACAGTTATCTTTAAATAAATATTTCAGTGATAAAAGTTAAAAAAGTAAGTTGGCGTTTCCTTTGAACATGACAAATAAGAATAAAACAGAACCAGCGTTTCAAATTAAAAAAAAAAACATTACGCCCTAGGGCGTAATAGATCATTTACGGCCCGCAGAACCTACGTGTAATGACACCATTTTCGAGCAAGTGTGATGAAAATCATAATACAAAATATTTACATTACGCAGCTTTATTATCTGTCTTTTAAATGAGCATACATTTCATTCAAAAAATATCCAAATAAAGATTTCCTTACAATTTTAGTCGGAGAAGGAAAAATTTTGTTGACAAAGAAAAGTTGATTCACCCATTTATAAAGACCCCGATAGGGCTGGCACTTGCGAACGGAAGATAAAAAGACGGTCGAGGGTTCGTAGAATGTTTTTGGAACCCGTGAGAGTCAACTGCACTCTCCTGGGCTGTTGATCTGGTGGGCAGGCTTGCAGGTGTTGGGCGAGTTGTGGCGCGGAGTTGACGCGCCGCCGGCCGGGGACTCCCAGGTGCTCTGGTCTCTCGAGGTTTCTCTGGATGTGCGCGATCACGGCCTGCTCTGGCTGCTGCAGTCCCCCGAAACTTAGCTACTTCAGGGGTCCCGGGCTTAGCTACCCGGGCAGGGGTGCATCCACAAGCCGTGCGCAGAAGTGGGACCTTCTTAGGCCCAAACGCAATGGAATTCACATCAAGAGGTGTAAGCGAGGACTGCTTCAGAACGTAGCCCTTGTGCCCGAACAAACACCTAGACCCGACCAAATAGATAGCAAACCTAGGGGAGTGGTCTGAGTCTAGTGTTTGTGGCGCAAGACTAAATCACACAGTATTACAATAGGCTACTTTCCTGACAGATCAAATCAGTTACTTTTTATGAAGTGTCAAAACGCTCAGATAGTATGAAGTTTGTATGAAATAAAAGTGAAATGACGTCATTTTACTCAAACATCAAATAGCTCATTCTCAAAATTTGTGCTCCGCTGCGGCAATTTTGCATTTTTTTTTTAAGTGTGATTTCTTAATTTTTTTACATAGGATCGCTAGATATATATTTAAATAATATGTATCATGTAGAGGGAAGTGGTTAATTTTAATATCTTAGAAAATACAGGTGTTTGAAATTTTAGGTCGACAGGTGAACGTCATCGATGTCAAGTGAACGACATTTTTTTACCATGTTATAGAAAATGGATGTACAGGTTTACGACAAATATGTCCCAACTTAACTGAAATTAATAGCAGGTTAACGACTACGGTTGCAGGTAAGTGACATTTTAAATAAATAATATTTTGATATGGTATCTATTATACATCAGCATTAATGGCGACTATGGTGAGTATATTACGCGCCTTCGGTTTGCCTACGATATCGTGGTCATGGCAAAGACGCTGGAGGATCTTGGTACGATGCTCGAAGATCTCAACAGAGTATCCCGACAGGCGGGCCTTAAGATGAATGCGGAAAAGACGAAAATCATGTCGAATGCCCATGTAACGCCCACCACCGTATTGGTTGGTAACTGGGTCTTCGAAGTTGTCGATGAATACGTCTGTCTAGGACAAACAGTCCAGCTAGGCAGGTCCAGCTTCAAGAAAGAGATCAATCGACGGATCCAACTCGGATGGGCAGCGTTTGAAAAACTGCAAGTGCAAGTGTCTTCTCGTCCAAGATACCTTAGTGCTTGAAGACGAGACGGTTCAACCAGTGCGTATTAGCGGTGATGACCTACGGAGCCGACACCTGGTCTCTAACTATGGGCCTCTTAAGGAAGCTCAGAGTATCTCAGCGAGCTATGTTAAACTCGGGATCTCTCTGCGACTATGGTACCTAACCTCTTGAAGTTTGGTCTCATTTGGTTGGTATTGACGAGCCCGATTCGTTAAACTGGTGACGAGGGTCTAATGATGGAGTTAGGATGTAGAGAGCGGAACTATTCAACCGTTACTAGCCACCCCCTCGAATTCAGGCTAACTTGGCAGGTTAATACTAGCAGTAGGTCAGATGATGGAATCAAGATATGAAAAGTGGAAATCCTCAACCATCACAAATAATGCCTTCGAGTTTGAGCTGTTTGTTTGGTACTGACGAGCTCAATACGTTATACTTGCTAACGAGGGTTTCCTGATTATGTCAGGAGGTCGGCACGTACTTTTAGTATAAGAGGGATTCTACTAGAAATGTCTTTTATTTATTGGTACGCAACCCTTTGTCCACAAATCTGACTCGTATTTGGCCGGTTATTAGTTTTAATGTTTTAGTAGACTAAAAAACATTAGTGACACATAAAATTTTTGGTTTACAATATAAGTTTTTAAATTATTGACGTTCGCCTGCCATATGTGTCGTTCACCTGTTTTTCTAAAGACAAGCGGACGACATACAGGTGATGGACAAAATGACAGTAATATCATCAAAACAAAAAAAGCATTTGGTTGATGAACTGCATATTTTTACACATAACAATAGACCATACTTTACGTGTTATAAATTAAAATTAATGCAATAGTACACACATGTACCAAAATATGGGAGACAGAATATAGACTACTTACCCATTACAAACTCCCGCTCGCGTAAGTCTATATATCGTAACTTTTCACCCCACCGCACTAGCAACGTGTCACTCCGAACCGAACAGTGTTAGGTGGCAACTGAAGGTGTCGATTCGTGCGGGGTGAGGCGGTCTAGACGAAATAGTGGTCACACAGCTGTACCGTTTGTCTCATGACAAGCTAACGACAAAAAATGGCGTGGACAAACTTCAATTGCAAATAATTCGTAACAAAAGCATACTATTATAATTCGACATAGTAGTATTAAATCTTGATCTTATATGTAAGTAAATTATAGTACTCAAACTAAGCTAAGTCTGTAGTATATATGTTTTTTTCTACTCCTGTACTGTTATCTGTCTTTTACTTGGTCACGAACAATTATATAAGAACATACATAATATGAGTTCAGAGAAGTCTATTATCTATTCCCCATAACAGCACTTGTGTCGTTATAGTCACTTTACGTTATTGCTAGCAGCCACAGACTTCTAAATCTAGGTTAAACTTAGGTCAAGGATTAAGCGCTCAATTTTAACTTTACGGTAAAAATGCACAACTACCAACTTAACAAACAATTAAATTCCTACGGTTTTTAAGAAAAACAAAACTTTCCAAACTAAATTCATTGATGCCAACATAAAAAGTATTTTTAATTTAAGTATATTTTAAATAAAAAAAAAGTATACCACATACACATACTGTCAGTCAAACGTCATATTTGCCTTGTTTCCAGGTTATGATTAATTTTGTATTTTATAATTTAAAACCTAGTCGTAGAAAAAGTATTGTATGCAACGTTGTATAATTAAGTCAAAAAACGCTCATTGCGTCTCTATTTGCGATACTCGCCGCATTCGCGGCTCGTATCGCAACTCACGCAATTCGCATTTTTTGAACCCACTTATACAACTGTTGCATAATAGTACATTACACAACTAGGGTGGTAATACAAAGAAAGGCCGAGATCGCAGAAGTTTGTGGCCCGAGCTGCAAGCGAGGGACGTAAATATGCGATCGAGGGCTTTCTTTATTACCTCCCGTGTCATGTACATCATTTTATGTCTACACTCGGCCAGAAAGCGGCTTCTTCCGTACGCGCAGCGTGCGGAAAAAGTCACTTTATGGCCAGGTGTGGCATAAAATACTATTATTACAACGAAACATGATTACCTCGCGTTGGGACACGGCAGGTGACCGACAAAACCTAGTTTTAAATAGTTTTTTTTTGCTATTAAGTCGCAGTCTGGGCCCGCGGCCGATGGGATTTTTAACTAATTAGTTCATACCTAATTAATGCGGAAGTCTATCTGTCTGTCTGTGTGTTAGCGTATTAAGCGGGTAAAATAGTAAGCTGGTATAAGGGTATCCGGGTATAAGGTAACCCGGGTATAAGGTCATCCAGGTAAACGGGTATCCGGGTATAAGGGTATCCGTAATAATGGTATCAGGGTGTATGGATATCCGGGTATAAGAGTATCCGGGTATAAGGGTATCCGGGTATAAGTACCCATTCATCCACATACCCACTTACCCACCTATCCACCTACACTCCTACCCTCGTACCGTACCGACCATACCAACCATACTATCTCATAATTATGTTAAAAACAGACAGACAATGTTGGGAGGATTTCACAGCTTTTACGTCACGTAAACGATTTACTCGTATTGTCGCACCAATAAATAAAATATTTTGTGACCAATTAAAAATATTTATTATTATTATAAGGAGGCAGCGAAGATGACGTTGCCGTTGAGTTTGTATTGGATAAAAATACAAAACCGATAAAGATACAAAAATGTTCATAAAAAGCCAACGCGCGCTCATGACGATTCGTAGACCCATAATCCATATGTATGCCAACGAGGGCTTCTAGAAATGGTTCCAGCAGTTACCGATTGCCACATGTCAAAAAATGTCAAAACCATGCGATGTGGATTTTGAGACCTGCTGTCAAAAAGACCTTTCACCACCGTGCTGCTGACTGACGGAGTTACTATTTCTAGAAACCCTCACTGATAATGTAAAAATCTAGTGAGCAGAAACGTTCGTCCTCGGTATGAACTTGAGTTCGATCTTGTTCTTGAGCTGCATCGAGAAGGCCTTGGGATCATACTGGACGGTGCGCGAGACGTGCGGCGGCAGCTCCACCGAGTAGTGCCGGAACAGGGTCACCAGCCCCGCCATCATCTGCATCCTCGCGAACCGCATGCCTGCGGAAAGAGAATAGTTTTTGAGTATCTTTATGCATGACGCAGGGAAAATACTAGAGGTCTTTGAAATGTTGTGTTGGCGAATAATAGAAAGGATTAGCTGGGCAAAGAAGTAAAAAGACGAGGAAGTATGAAGAAGAGTAAAGGAGAACAGAAGTTTGTTGAAAACGAGAGAGGCGAGGGAAAGAGTTTTATAGGAACCAATTTTGTAGGAAAAGTCACATGCACGCAAGGAATGGAGAGACAAAGGTAGCCATCATCGGGTACAGGCAAGTTAAGAGCGACACTGATAAGAGCTAACTCTTTTATTTATGATGATTATTGCTGGTGGCACTACGCTTTCTGTATATGGTTTAAGACGTTCGAAGATAAAATGATCAATACATCAAGTCCAGATTACAGTAACTTGACTCTTAATTACGTCTTTCTTTTGATAAGAAGTTTGTAATTTAGGTAGGTACTCACCTATGCAAATTCTTGGGCCGTCTCCGAACGGGAAATACGTGAAAGGTTTGATGTCGTTCTTGTTTTCGGCGAGGAACCGCTCGGGGCGGTACTCCTCCGGATCTGGGAAGAAGTCCGGGTTTTTGTGCATGTAGTGCACCGGCACCTGGACCCGTGTGCCCTTCTCCAGCACCAGCCCCGAGGGCAGCCGGTAGTCCTCCGTCACCTCCCGCCCGAGCACGCCCAGCACCGGGTATATCCGCAGAGCCTCGTCCACGCACGCCTCCAGGTACGGCAGGTCGGTGATGCACTCGAACGTGATCTTTCCCCCCGTCTTCTGCAGGTACTCGTCCACTTCCTCCTGAACGCGCTTCTGTATTTTGGGGTGTTTGGATAGCTCAAACATAGTGTTAGTCATGGTCGCCGCTGAAGTCGAAAACCCGGCAGCGAAAAATATAATTGTCTGGGCCACTAAAAGCTCATCGTCCACGTCCAACTTTATTCTCTCTTTGCTCTCATGTCCAGTTTTCATAGATTTTATCTCATCTCCCGTAATTTGTTTCTGTTGCTTGAAGGCAAGGAGGAAATCTATGAAATCATTCCTTGAGCTCGGAACGTGGTTGCGATCCGTGAACACACCCCCGATAAGCTGGTTGAAGAAACCGAATGTCTCTTTATTGTCATTAGTAAAACGTAATCGTTTGACAACATTTGGCCAAATGCTTCTAGTGTTATGTTTGACTACCTTAACAAGCTTACCAACGTCGAACATTTTTTCGGCGATAGTCACGAAAGGGTTGTTGGTTTCTTCTTTCATAACTTTGCTCTCGACACCGAATATGCATGAACCTATGCAGTCCATGGTATATCTTGCCATGAAGCTTCTGACTTCGTGTATTGGTTTGACACCGATTTCTTTAGCCAAGTATTTCTCAAAGTCCTCGTTGCGATGTTGAATTAAATAGAACATCTTCTTAATCTTAGCGGAAGTAAATAGAGGCGTGAGGTTTTGCCGCAAAACACGCCAGGTGTCGCCGGATTGACTGAAAACATTCTTTGAGAAGGGTTCTCGATCTTTATGCTCTGCGAGCTCACGGCTGTTGAAGTAGTAGAAGTCCTTGGTTATGATCAGCTTCAACAGCTCAGGGTCCTTGACGATGACGGCAGGCTCGGTCCCGTAGTACGTGCCGATGATAGGCTCCTTCGGGAATTGCTTGCAAATGTCGATAACGGTGTCCGAAAGAGTTTTCTTCAGTAAGATGAAGTCTCCATAGTTGCCCAGAACTGGCACAGGCTTCGGAGTAATCAGGCCTCTCTTTGCCCAGTATTCATTCTTTTTGTTTAAATAAAGATATAGGAGACCAAAGACGGACCCTAGGATCACGAGTGCAGTCACAAGCATGTTGGCTGTATAATGACTAATGACTGTCTGCCGCGGCCTTGTTTTATATTCGACAGATAAGGTAAACAGCAGTATATGCGTGATTATTTCTGTACATTGTCTAATCAATTGTTTCGTTGATTAAATACAAAAGCGACACAAATCGTAAAAACAAAATTATAATCACCAATTTTATCGCGCAGCAAAAGACACCTTGTCGATTTAACGTTACAAATTACCAATATACGCAAGTGCCCGTTTCGCATTAGCACGATTTTGCAACTAACTAAAGTGCTAAGGAGCAGTAAAAAGAAAATATTCCTGAATTGACTAAAGAGTACAATTTGCACAGAAGTTTTCTCAATATAAAATACAATTTATGTATGATAATGATAATGCTGCATTTATTATCGTTTATGTAAAATTATATAACATTATATGATTTATATCAATATGGTTACATCGGCGTCGACACAATCAGACAGTTATGGCATACAATAATTAACATGTTCAAACATACTAAAACAAGGAAAACAAGATCCCATCAAAAACATTACATGTAAAAAGATGCAAGTCTCGCAACGCAGTTCTCCTACAACAAAAAAGTTTTGAGATGTAAAGTTAAACCAAGTCAGTACCGGGAGGGTATCAACAGAACTCGATTTCCACCGACTTGCCTATTATTAGATCTATACAATGTGTTCCTCCACGGTTAAATAATAGGCAAGTCGGTGGAAATCGAGTTCTGTTTTTTTGTTGTAGGACAACTGCGTTGCGAGACTTGCATCTTTTTACATGTAATGTTTTTGATGGGATCTCATTTCTTTTTGTAAGTGGACTTCCTATAATTATTACATTCCAATCCATTCTTTTCAATTTGAACTGCAAAAGTAACTTTGTATAGGATTACAAACTTATGTGTGCAGTTGTGACTGAAATTACAACATATTTAGGTTTTTAAGGACTTTAAAGGCTAAAAAGTAACTAAGTTTAAAATTTGGAGCTTGTAGGTCTGCTAGAAGTACCTTAGAATTATGATGATCAGTGAGTGAGTCAGTCAGTCAGTCAGTGAGTCATTGACAAAACTAAGGAACTTTGACATGCAATAGTTCTTAAACTACTCGTTCAAATTGAATGATATTGAGAATATATATAAGTCTTATTGAGCCCAATATTTCCCTAAAATTTCAGGGTTCTAGCTTTAGCCAGTACAAAATTACGGGAGGTTGAAAATCGCCTGAATGGCTTCGAGAAAAGGATGGTACGGCCGTGCCTATGTTTTGCTCGACTTGGCGGGGGCACTGCCGTGCCCCTAGATAAAATTTAAAATACCTAAAACTAAATAGACTTAATTATTTATGTATTGTATTATTTTTTACACTAAGGGACCGTAATTAATGAATGTGGCAGTTTTGATCTTAAAATAACCTTAAATTGGATATTTCCGAAAGCTATTTACGTTTGCTACCGCTTTGAATTAAAAAAGACATTTCAATTAAACGGTAGGTATTTATTTATTTAAAATATAAACTTTCATATTCATAAATGAGTTCGCTTTGCATTCAATTATTACTAGAATAAAATGAAATGACTATACAACAAAAACTCGTTCATTTGTGAGTGTCTGTTTTGCGTGATAAATATAGTAAGTTGCATTGGAGTAATTTCATTTCATTTATTCATTTGCATTGTACAATTTGACTTACAAGTAGGTCTAAGAGTACGCCCTGTTAGGGCATTGCAATTACAACTACAGATATAACTTACAAGCTAGACCAGGGGGCCGACACTCGTTTTTCGCCGAGCGCGACCTTGAGTGACGTCACTTACCGCCGGCGGTACAAAACTCAGTTGGTTGCCACGCGCTCGCATGCGTGCCGCCTACCGCTACGAAGTAAGTCCGATAGTATTGACAGCTCCTTAAGCCTGTTCACGAACAAAAAACAACAGCGGTCGACAGCCCTAGCACTTATTTTACGGCGCGCGGAGTCGGCGACCGCACTTCGGACGTTATGATTCCAGAATGTTGTTTTCTATTGTTTTGCGGGAGAGTGTCGTATCTGTTCGAAGAACTATTATATAATCTGTGGCTAGACATTAAAATTTCTCGTACTTAATAGTACAAGATATGGCACACATAACTTAAAAACTATTTATATGGTATTATGTACAAAGTTAGTTGAGATTATATTAACTTATCGCTAAATAATTCTTCGGTGGAATAATATGCCTTACTAATTAAAAGGGTCATATACAAATAAAATATAACTACTTAGTAAACTAAACTTAAGTAAGAATTAAACTAAACCTATTAAAATAAACCTAAATTAAAACTAAAAATTATCTAAAAAATTGGGCCCCCTTGGCATAGTGCCGAATATGCTGGCAGCGTTTTCCCGCTGTATGGCGATACTTATTCGCTGTGCGAGGAAGCTGCCAGCATTTCGGTCCCTGGTGCAGTCGACCAGCCTTTTGGAGAGATCCTTGAAAAGTGCTTGTGCGCTGGGACCCCACGGGCCCAGGGTCTCGACGCCGAATGGCATAAAAATGTATTCGGAGCCGAGACCCCTGTATTTGTAGCTCTTTAATTTTTCGGCCGCATATACTAATTAACATTGTTTTGAGCTTTTTTATGAATACTTGGTCCTTGGTTTCGCTTTTAATAATATCCGGTATTTTATTATATATGTTGATGGATCTGTATTAAGGACATGCTTATTTTTGGCTCCGGAAGGGATATTTTGTTGTTACGGCGTTCGTTTTTGACATAAGTGTAATAAGAGATATGTTTTCTCACAAATGCAGCTGTTTCTAGGATATATAAAGATGGGACGATATGTATATTATATTTTACAAAATGGGCTTGGCAACTATTTCTTGGTTTTAGATTGGATATAATGCGTAAACACTTATTTTGCACAACAAATAGGTCATGCGCATCTGAGCTGTGGCCCCATAATAGAATTCCATACTTTAGCCAGGCATATGCAAAAGGATAGTACGCAGTTAGAGCACATTCGGTTTGGGTGTTTCTTTTCAGTATGCCCAGGGCATAAATGAACTTACTTTTTATATTTGTTATGTGATCTTTCCAGGTTAAGTGGGTGTCTATTGTAATACCTAATAGGGTGAACTTATTCACTTCATCAATATTTAAACTGTTTTGGACTGAGGCTAGGTTTAATGGTTGCTCTTGGTGAGGTTTAAATTGAATCATTTTAGTTTTTTTAGTGTTAATTTCTAAATTGTGTGCTGCGAGCCAGTTTTTAATATCAAGAAAAGTTTGGTTTATACAGTTAATGCTATTTATGTCACTACATTTAAATAGGAGAGACACATCGTCGGCGAATAAGATACATGTATGATTTGTTACTAGTGGTAGGTTATTGATATATATAAGGAAGAGTATACATCCCAATATACTACCTTGGGGAATTGACCAATTAGTAATTTTTCTATCAGAGCGAATACTTTGCTGATTGCTGGTTCCCTCACAATAGTACGGAACTTCGACATATTGAGCTCTATTACTTAAATATGACTTAAGCCATTGATATGGCTTACCGCGAATTCCAATTTCATTTAATTTTTGCAGCAATATAGGATGCGAAACTTCGTCGTACGCTTTTGTCAAATCTAATTGTAAACCAATAGCATATTTTTTATCTCTAATACAGTTGAGAATTTCCTGTGTGTATTTATATATTGCAAGCGCAGTAGAATGTTTTTCCGAAGACCACATTGGTTTTTCTCTAAGGAGCTTATATTTTTCTAAAAACGCAGTTATTCTATTTGCCATTGCTTTTTCATAAACTTTAGATATTGCCGGTAGGATTGATATCGGCCTGTAGTCGTCAAGGATTATCAGCTTTACCGCCTTTTTAGGGTTCCGTACCAAAATGGTAAAAAAGGAACCCTTATGGTGCGACTCTGTCTGTCTGTCCGTCTATCCGTCTGTCCGTCTGTCACAGCAAGATATCTCAGGATCTACTGATGCTATCGACTTGAAATTTGGAATAGTGTTAAGAACCGCTAACCCGAGCTTATGGGATGGAAAAAAAATCTTATGCCTTTTTACTTTTTTTTTAAAGAGGTCCGTAATGGGACTTTTAAAATTGAAAGTAGGGCTATTATATCGAGTGGGGTATCAAATGAAAGGGCTTGATTTGTAGATTGAAATGCTGTTTTTATTTTTTTTCTTAAATAATTTTTTTTTTATTTATGACGAAAAACGTCAAAAAAAATACGGTTCCCCCTATTATCTTCGAAGTTACTGAACAGAAAAATCTGTAATAATTACCAATTATTAATATCATCCTACATATTACAGGAAAAATATAACGGTTTTCCTAAATTACACCGTTTTTTAGAAATTTGCAAAAATCGTAACACATACTTATTCATAATTACCGAGATATTGGCTCCTAAATGGACAGATTTTTTTGGACTTTAAAAAAATAACGATGGGGGTGGTATCATTATGACACCTATTTTTTATGATGCTATTGTATAGAAGACGCTAAAATAAGCATGTTTTGTATGGGCAACTTTTCTCTAAACTTGATAATTACCAAGATAAATGACAGATTATAAAATGTACAATTTTCAATTATGGAATATTATGTATACGATATTAGCCTGCGAAAGTCCGAATTTAGGGCTCTCGCTGGTTAGGACGCGTGCCGACACTGCGCGCCCTAGAGTGTTTTTATAAAGCCGGAGGCGTGGAGGGAGAGCAGCCCTCGCCCGCCATGACGAAGCGCGGGAACGAGTAAGGCGAGCGGCTGAGGCTGGTCGCCGAAGGCGACCAACAAGCCGAAGCTGCGGAGCCGAGCGAAGTGACCGTGCGTCGTCATGCAAGGGCGGAAGGGCTGCTGTTCCCGCAGCGCCGGAGATGGAAAGTCACTATTGACATTAAAAACGAGCTGCTACCAGAAACCTGTGGTGTGCGGATGTGTTATGCGCTCCGATTTAAAGTCATTCGTCGAAAATTTTACAAGTGCTAGAAATTTGCCAACTTTGAAGTCAATTATCTCGGCTATTTTTGATTTTAGAGAAAAAGTTTTTTCTACAAAACATGCTTATTTTAGCGTCTCGAATGAATTTTTACTAAGTGTTTTATGATTCCTATATAATTTTCACTTTTGGTCAAAAAATTTCTAAGTCCTTATTTTGCGCCCCCTTTGCTTTAGGCGGACCTTTGCTCCTACTAAACTAATCGCCATACAGTTTTTCTTGAACTATTCATATATCTACTTATGAGTTTGTACGGAACCCTCGGTGGGCGAGTCCGACTCGCACTTGACCGGTTTTTAAATATAGGTTTAATTATTGCTATTTTTAATTGGTCAGAAAATGTATTTTCATCAAAGGACTGATTTATTGACTTGGTAAGTGGAGGAGTCAGTCCGAGAGCACACGACTTGATGAGACTGGACGGGATACCATCGATTCCACAGCTTCTTTTGTTTGGTAGGTATTTCATTATTTTTTCTACTCGTCGACTTTAATCTTTCCATTAGGATCCCATAGACTAAACTATAAATGCTAACTTTTCAATGTTATTTAGTCTATGACACTCTCTACTCAACTATAATATTTATTATAATATGCTTTAAACAACTATAATAATTTTGAAAATAGAACTTTCAAATTTAAAAAAGTGTATCCTTGTGTAAAATAATAATAATAATAATATAATATATGCTTTATTTCGGATCACAGGAACCATAGTTGTTAGTAACAATTGTTGATTAAATTAAGTTAGTACATATTACAAAAAAAACATAAAAAGAAAATAAATTACAATAAATTACAATTAAAATTTACAATTTGTTCTAATTCGGGGAACGTGAGGCTACCCATTTGATTTGCCCGATCCAGTGCACGAGTATAGGACAGTCGTACCTGTCCGCAATCACCTTCAGAATGCTGTTAGAGCTCTGTCTGACCCGCCCCAGCAGGGACACGATCTTTTTGCGCATGATCGCCGGAAATCCGTCCGTCCGTGATTCGCAGAACATGCCAGACGCACTACACCTGCTGGGCAGTCCTAACAGCATTCTGAACGCGTTATTATACTGCACTTTAAGAGTGTTGTAAGCGCGCTTCGTATATCGAACCCACAGGCTGCTCGAATAAAAAGGTTGGCAATATGCCTTAAAAAGTGTAACCTTGACGTCTCTGGAGCATCGAGCAAACCTGCGGACCAACATATTTCCGCGAACCGCAAGTGCCCTGCGTTCCCTCTCAATATCTTGGTCATCGCTTAAGTCGTTAGAAATAATATGACCAAGATATTTAAACCTATTGACCACCGCCAGTGGCACCCCATCGAGTACAACAGGAGGTACATAATAAGGGCGGATCCTACCTGCTTTAAACACCATGACCTCACTTTTCTTAGGGTTATACTGGAGGCCATGGGATTTGGCATACGCCTCACAAACCCTCAAAAGCCCAGTAAGCGCACTAACAGACGGCGCCAGCAGCACCATATCATCTGCATAGCTGATATTATTAACCGCAGTACCGTCAATATAGCATCCTGCATGCATGCTGCTGAGGCCGGCTATTAGCTCGTTCACATACAAGTTAAAAAGTTTGGGAGACGTAAGCCCCCCCTGCCTTACGCCGCATTCTAGCCTGTACTCACCTGACAACGCATCGGCCCACCTCACCTGATTAGACTGCTTTGAATACCAGTACTGAAGGATTTTTATACACTCCCCTGGCATGCCTGTTTCCCTTAGCTTTCGCCAGAGTATGCTGTTATCAACGCGATCAAAGGCCTTTGAAAGGTCAAGGAAACAGGCATATATCGGAGTTTTCCTCGTAGTATAATACCCGACAGTATGCTTGAGACAAAGAATAGCACTTTCCGTCGATAACCCAGTCCTAAATCCGAACTGTGCATCATGAATTTTGAGGTACTTTTCAAGAAGTGTGTCCAGCATACTGTCGAGTATTTTAGCAGCTGTCGTAGCAAGGGAGATCGGCCGATAGTTCGTCTTGTCCGAGAGGTCGCCAGTTTTGTTCTTAACTATTGGAACCACAATTGTCTTCATTAGTGGCTCAGGTAAATATGAATGACTTAAACAAAGGTTAAAAAACATGGCGAGCACTCTCGGTAGGTGAGCACCAGCATATTTAAAGTGTTCGATGCTAAGACCATCGTGACCCGGCGACTTCCCTCTCCGCATTTTATGAATAACTGTAGCAGTTTCTTTTGCAGAGAAGGTAAAGCTGCGCCTGGACTCGATCATCTCAGCATCGACTGTAGCACTCGTGTCATGTTGTGTCCCTAGCAGTGACTTAACCGTGAAATGTCCCCTAAAAAGCTCGGCTATTTCCCTATTATCGGACTTATCCCCGACGCTCACAGGCAGGCCCGGACGCACACTAAGATTCCGTGTCTCTTTCCAGAAGTTTTTAAAATTCATATTTTTGTGGGCCATAGCAATCTTGTCCATCCTCAGTTGGTCTTGTCGGTCTTGGCACCATTTAAGTTTGGCTTTAAAAACTTTTTTGCTAATTGACATATGATCATATACTGCACCTTGACGCGGTTTTCCAGCAAGCTCCCACATCTGGAAACGCAGCCGAGCCTCCCTGTGCGCCTCTGACACGTGCTTGTTCCATCCAGCTATGTAGCCTCCCCTTCTACGATTTTTACACTTATACGTGGCCATTGATGCCTCAGTTAATGTGCCTATAATATCAAAGTACATACTGTCTAACACCGTATGGTGGTCCCTATTACTACAAGTTATATCGCAGCAATTACTTAAAACACTAGGAAAGTCTACATTTCTTAGCCTATCGTTACAAATGTTATGGTATTCCATAATTTGGTCCATAGTACGCTCACCCCATATAACAGTCTGGTTTATTGCATTATAAGGTACATTGTTCACATGTTTCAATACACTAATATTACACTCAATGACCATAGGAAAATGGTCAGGCCAAAACACGTCGTGCATTATAGATATTTTATTTATTGTGTCCCATCCGCACTTCGTTACGATGCAATGGTCCAGCCATCTCCTACAGCCGTGTATGTCACTGATATAAGTATATGAATCAGAGGTCTGGCCTAGATGTTCTATGTCAGCACAGACCCACATCTGTTCCGAACAAAAATCTACGAGTTCACGATAAAACGGTTCATTGGGGTGAGCATTAAAATCTCCCAATATGTATACGGCCTGTACGTCACTGTGCTCAAGAGCAGACGATAGTAATACACTTAAGCATTCGGTGAACTCCGGCAAATTGTCCCTAGAGTCAGTTGGCATATACACACAGAACACTATAAACGATTTACCGCACGTTGTTAATTTAACTGCCGTGATTCTATCACTATCACACTCAATTACCGATACTCTTTCAAAAGAACTCTTTCTCCACAGTATGCCTACACCACCATATGGCCTCCCTTTAAGAAGTCCCGACGATACATCCACTGCAGATTTTCCCGTCCAGCCAAATTCATTGTCTATCGTGCTAAGAAACGAAATATCGAACGGATATAACCAATGTTCTTGTAATGCCAAAATATCTATGCTCTTACATAACAATCTAATACCTTCAATGGCCCTTTTAACTGACTTACAGTTGTAACTAATCATTTGTAACTAATCATCTAAACCTCCTTTTAATGCAAATTCGATGATTAAATGCGTTTCAGAACGTAACACCTGTCAAATTTGCCTCTACTTAAACACGCTCCTGCCACGCGATTGGTGCAATTAGTCCTGTAATGAGCCAATCACAAACCGCTTTACAACCAATGCTGCCGCTTAATTGTTTTCGGCCTTTAAATAAAACTTTGAATGAATAGTTTTAGTGGAAGTACGGTGATTGTGATAGTTTATTTGACTTACAATACAAATAAAGACTGGTAAGTGTGGTATGTTGTTTTAGTTGACTCATAGAAAAAGTATTATATACAATAGTTACATAATTAGCTCTTAAAGTTCTCGTACCTTACATAGGCCACTCGGCAAGCCTCGTGGCCTAAACACGGTACTCGACTTTAAGAGCCTTCATTATGTTACGATTGTATAAAATACTATTAAACACTTCTTACTCTGTTACTGTTTGCAAGAACATGGAGTTGACTGTGGTAGTCATGGGAAAACTTGGATTGCCAAAATTATTACTACTAGATATGAGCGCCGCGCCGGCGCGTCGCCGCCGCCGTGAGTTCTTGCGGCGCGCCGCCGCAGCAAATTGAGGCTTGCTTTCTCGCTCGCACTCGTAGCCCGCCCGCGTTTGCATACTTAGTCGCGTCGAGTATTTAGTCGAATGAAACGTATGTTTGTTTATATCGTCTCCAATTGATGTTTACAACGCAAGTAAGAGATATTCACGTAAGAAGTATAAAAAATCTTCCACGACACAAAAACACACAATTTTAAGTGTGAAAAAATCATGGGCATTGTATAGGCAGTGTCCCTAAGACCAACAGAAATAAGTGAGACATGTGTCAGTTAATAGACCCGATGATTTTTTACTATGGCGAGGATCACCCCAAGAATGACCACAATTTGAGACCGTATGGTGGAGGCCCTCCGATTTCACGGAGTGCCGAGATATCTCCGGCGTCTATAGTGCAGGACTACTGGGACAGGGTGGTCCGATGGGAGGGCGCAGACAGGAGGCTCTACCATCGCCTCGTTGGGTGGTCGCGGCGTTCCGCGGGGCTCTGTGTTGGGGCTTGTACTGTGGAACGTTGACTTCGACTGGCTGCTCCGCGGTCCGCTCCTCCCGGGAACTAGCGTGATTTGCTATGCTGATGATACGCTCGTCACAGCCCGGGGATGGACATATCAAGTGACAGTTCGGATTGGGTCCACCATGGACACCATAAACTCCCCAGGACGGTTAGGGACTACGCGACCAGAAGAGGGGAGGGCGCAGTGAATGGGTGTAGACATCGGAGGTGCTCTGCAGAACGAGGGGAGCACGGAGACCGCGAGGAATGCAGTGCGGTGTTCCACAGGGGCTTGTTTTGGACCCTTCCTATAGAAAACAAAATACGATTTTCCAAGAAAACCCCATTCTTGGGGTGATCATCGCCATAATAAAAATCCATTGTGTTGCCAAGGTCTCTTAACTGACACATGCCTCATCTCTGTTGGTGGGTGGAGACGTTACTGCCCACCGTTCTTTAAAAATTAACAATTTCTACTACGGTTGTTTATGTTCTCCGTTCGTTTATTAGAATAAAATACAGCTTAATTTGGTATCACAATATGGTCCTCTTCATTTTTTCTTACAAATCGGGCTTTAATAAAAATAGTAAGATCCAAGGCCACGCCGCCACCACGCCGCCGCCGTGACGCCGCCGCCGCGAAAATTTCCAGTCCACGCCGCCGCCGTGAAATTGGCCGTCGGCGCTCATATCTAATTACTACATGACTGTGTTTGTAATTTAGACGGATCTCCAACCGATGCGAAATGTTGATTGAATAAGTTAGCGACTGTAGTTGGGCAATCAACAGAATTTATTTTTAAATTTTTGCAAGGGCCAGGTGGGTGTTTGTTTGTTACTCGTTTTATAACATTCCAGATGCCTTTTGTCTTATTCTTCGAGTTTTCCATATATTTAATGTAGTATTTCGACGTGGGGTAGTGGTGGAGTGTGGCGAATACTTTCCGAAAATCGAATTTTATACTGGAGGAAATTTCCCAAAATATCCTAATTTTCAATTTTCTGTTCTTTTTGCTCCTCGGAAGATACATTTCTGATAATTCTTTTTACTAAAAGTAATATTTTCATTCTCTCAAATATTTCTTTTCTAGCTGCAAATTTTACGCATTTGCTTCCATGATCACTAGGAAATATTGCTTTGAGCAAATTTTCCTACCTGATTTTTATGCTATTTCGTTTATTTTCTCATTAGTAATTTTAGAAAACTGGGGGTGGAAAATGTTCGTACGTACGTCGTGTAGGTAGTAGTAGGTTAACACGATATCATTATATCGTTGTTAACCTACTTAAGAAAAAAAGGAGGTACTTTAGCCGATTATATTGGTTTAAAGCTTGTTACTTCAGCACTCCGACATTTAAAAGAAATCCTATGGAAAATAGTACATTACTGCAGAGGCCGGGAAGTAATGGGTTGCCGGCCGAGTACATATAGCTGGTCGAGCGAAGCGAGGCCAGATAGTTACGAGGCTGGCAACGCCATTTCCCGCCGAGGTATGTATAGTGCTTTTCTCAAATATGCAATGAAATAAATAAACTTACTTATTAGTACTTACTTAACCTGAATAATATTTTATAACACAAACTTTCTGTCAGAAAGTGACGTTAGTGACATATTATATCCATAGACAATACAAATGTCAAGTCACGTTCAGTCCAAAAGCTGTTTCAGTTTACATTTTTGCCGCAAATATTTAGATGAAATATTTTAAATGTGTATTCGTGTAGTTAAAATTGCAATTTAAAATTGTTTATAGTGTGTTATTTGTTATGTTCATGTCAATTTTAAATAAATAAAACTGCAAAATGTAGCAAAAATCGTTTTTTTGATTTTTTAATGGCTGAATGCCGTGATGCAGTGGCCCAAATAAATGAGGAATGGAAATTTAAAAAAAATACATTGCCGGCCTAGGCCGGCAATGTAAGTATGAAATTCCATTACGTGCCAAGTGTCAAGCCGCTCCGGAAACGAAGTACTTTGCGGCCTATTTTTAGGCACGTAATGTCAACATTTCATGCCATGTTTGAGAAAAGTATATTTACAGTTGATCCCGTTGTTTTCAAAATCTAGGTGTGATGATGTGGTCCATGAAGAATCGAGGAAACTCCTCAAATATTATATGCACAATGTACATAGCGATCGGAAAGTGGTCGCCGCGCCGATCAGTCTGAGGCATTGCCAGCTAAGTAGTCTGATTATGAAATTGAAACGTGCAAAAATAGTCTCTCAATACCCAGAAAATACCCAGAATAATACTCAGAAAACTACCGTGGGACTCAAACATATTGAATGAAAAACGACGACGTGTAACGTTGGCGAGTACTCATGAGTAAGAGAATGCCGAATGCGCCCGAAGAATGACGAGTGGAATTCTCGTCTTTTTTACAACGTGAATGATCAGTTTTTAATTCAATATAGGTATTATACTTTATTGTGTTTTTGTCTCAAGATACATTTTGCCTTATGGCGGCTCCATATTGCAAAGTACAGTCGACCCACGGAAATTTTGTGCAAAATATAAGAAATATAAGCCATTTCGACTTATATCGCTTTTGTATATAATCAACGTTTTTTATCTTTGCTCATATCATAAGTCCACTAAAATGCGCTCAAAAACCGCAGATCATGATAGTCAGCATTACAACAACCTATCAGATAACAGCAGTAACGTAATGTTGTTACAGTATCATACAGGGTGTCCCTAAAACCAATGAAATACGAAAAGGGCTGGTAGACCAACTCATAGACATTATATGAAGTAAATTTGATATACGTAAATATGTCTTTGTTTTCGAGATATTCTCGTGCTAAGTGATACCCTGACTCTGTGTTTTGAGTGACACGACTGAAAATTCAAGTATTATTCAAATCTGTTTTCTGCTAAAGGTAGCCAAATAACCATGGTATTGAACCTATTTTTTTTTTAATTTCTTCATGCTGTTGGTCACAAACAAAAACAAAACATATTCTTCAGGTTTTTCCAAATTCCACCTCTGACTTCTAACGAATGTGAAAAAAAAATCTAACATAATCTGGCACATTAAATTGGTAGTTTTCAAAATAGTGCAACATTCACTAAATACTGATCTAATTTTTGAGACTACATGCTGATGATGATGAATGATGATGAAGTGCTAAAATGCCCCCAAACCAAAACTTAGTTCAGTCTGTGAAACGACTTCATCAAAATTTCTCATACGATCCGGTTGAACATAGTTTACACCTAGTCTGCTTGACATCACTTACAAATTAGGCGCAAGCTTAACTCGTCCTTTAGTCTCGTACTTAGTTCGTTAAAGTTAGTGCATTAGCATCAAAAATATCTATTTATCAATAAAGTGTATTTAAAAAGTGGGGCTTTTTATTTGGAATGAAATCTTTATACATTTAGGAAAATCCTTAGTTGACTGGTTGAGCGCCAACTTAATCGAATAAAACCTAACTACAGTACAACTTATTTTTGACCGAGTTCAAACAAAAATTGCCGAGTGAAAAAAAAACGAGGTTATCAATTCGACCCGGGTATGTATGTAATAATGTCAGAATTGCACAGTTTTTATGTATTTTACTCTATACCAGCCTCAAAACGTGTGTGCCAAGTCTCGTAAGTGTATTGTACGTATGTTTGTATGTTTGTCCTGTCCGCGCATATCTCAAAAACTATAAGTTGGATTGTAAAAATTGTTTTTTAGTTGCACTAGATATAGTCTAACTTAGGGAACTGTGCAAGTTTCATCAAAATCGGTTCTGTAGTTTTTAAGATAGAGAGTTATGTGTGTATCAGTCACTAGGAAAACATGTACTTAACAGCGTAATTCAATTATTACTAAAATTAGTTGTTTGAAAAAAATTAACTGATAATTTGTAACAAATTATCATTATCTCAAAAATTATTACGGTATATAAGTAGTAAATGTTATACCATTTTAGAAACTACAATAAATGTTCTAATTGTTTACGTCATATGCCATATTAGTACTTTTTGTTATTGCCCTGGAGCCGCAGCATGAAAAAATTCGAAACAATAAGAATTACGTTCAATTGCACAGTTATTTGGCAATCCCAAGGACCTTAAAATAAATAGCCGGACGGAGCGTCGCCAACAGAGAACTGGAGCATTTTTAGTCGGCCGGCTGCTTGTACTTACGAGCCCGCACGCACACATCAACTAGTTTTTTCCTACTACCCGCAGCATGCACACACTGACCTGACCAACCAGCGTTAAGTTAACCGGCGGACTATTGATGCTTCAGTTCTTTGTTAGTGATGCTCCGTCCGGCTATTTATTTTAAGGTCCTTGGGCAATCCATAGAAGAAAAGAAATTCAAATGATACTTAAATTTTCAGTAATGACACTCAAAAAACTGAGTCAGTAGGCGTATGATGCTACGCTTTGTCGCGCGATAAATAAATGATAAAGCATCCGTCACGTTCTAACACATAGTGTGTGAGAGTGACGGATGCTTTATCACTTATTTATCGCGTGACAAAGCGTAGCGTCATAAGCCTACAGGATATCACTTAGCACGAGTTTTGCAAAAACGTCAATATCTAAGAGATTTTTACTGAAGTCAAATTTATTTCATCTGGTGTCTTATGAGTTGTTCTATTAGCTCTATTTGTATTGACATTAGTTTTAGGGACACCCTGTTTGTATATTGTAAGAACATTACGTCACTGCTGTTATCTGATCGGTTGTTGTATTGCTGACTAGCATTACCTACGATTTTTGAACACATTTGTATAGCAGACATCCAAACAGTTCATCACCAAGCCTTATCGCCTTATCATATCTACGGTACGGCAGTGTCCCCGCCAACCAGCCAAGTCGAGCAAAACTAGGGCTTCCGATATCCGTGTTACACGCGGAACCGTAGCTGCGTGTTCTTAGCATCGGCGGTACTAAGATCCCGTACTACACGGTCACGCCGAGATACGTAGCCGTGTTTGCGTTCGGCTACGTATCTGCGGATCTCGGCTCCGCTCGGGTACTGAAGGAAAGCTTGTCGAACCGTCCTTAATTGTTTGTTTTGTAGTTTTTTTTTTTTAAATCAAACTTGAGTTATATGAATTGATTCCAGATATTCTATTTAAGTAATTAATGTAATTATTGGCATTAGTCTGTTTTCTATTACAACCAAACAGTATGATTTTTTTAGACAAAACCAGGGACTTGTCAATGCATTGCACGACTACAAAAATGTACCTAAATATATTAATTTCTCTATTATTTACTCCCTAGTAAGAAACAAAACAAGCCGACCAACGCAGCATTTTAAACGTTTGTTAAGTGAAATAATAATTTACTCTGTCATTCATTATCATTACTATACCTGGACAGCCCTTTTGTCGGTGAAAATACAAAGAAGTATTTGCACGTGCAGATAAAGATGACAATAGTTTGCGGGCAAATGTAAAATAACTATGTCAAAATATTTATATATGGTCACTCTTGAAACTTTATTTAAAATGCAAAAGCAAAGAAACTGAAATTAAAAACACGACTCTCCCATTACATTCGGAGGTCTTAAATACACCCATAGAATCTTCACTAAACGTCACGGATGGATCGGAGCCACGTGTAATTAAGAAACGCATCTCCGTGTAACACGGAGCTACGTACCTTAATTACACGTGCCGGACGGCTCGGATCTCCGTTTCCGTGTTACACGGAATGGTGTTATTGCACGTCAAAGTTCGTTAGTTTTGTCACTGACACACTCACTGACTGACTCATGACCATTATAATTCTAAGGTACTTCTAGCAGACTCACAAGCTATCAAGTCATAGAAAACCTAAAAATTATTCAATTTCAGTCACCTTTCACAGATACACAAACTGCATAAGTAAGTTTGTAATCCTATATAAATACATGCGATTACAATGTTACTTTTGTAGTTCAAATAGCAAATATAATGGAATTGGAATGTAATAAATAAAAGAGGACCGCTTACAATGGCCAAGTCGTTCTAAGTATGTATTTATTAAAAGGATAAAACCTTTTTTATTATTTGTTGTTATAGTGGCAATACAAATATACATTCTGTGAAAATTTCAAGTATCTACCTATTACGGTTCAAAAGCTAGAGCTGTGTGACGGACGAACAGCGGGGGCTTAGTAATAGGGTTCCGTTGGCACCCATTCGGTACGGAACCCTAAAAAAAAAGTCAAAAATAAAAGGGGGTTTCCATACAAGAAGCGTGTTTATTTGGCGCCTTTTTTCTCGTCGGTGGTACGCAACCCTTCGTGTGCGAATCTGATTCGCACTTGGCCAGTTTTTTGGTGTTCATTTTTGTTTTCTGGGTATAGTGTTTTGGTAATCAAAACTTATTTTGGTAAACAACATATGCTCGACTTGGCGGGAACACTGCCGTGCAGACCTGTTATGATAAGCCCATTATTATAAAGTACCTACAGATATCAATCTCAACACACGCCAAATCTGTTAACAGTCGGAATTTATGAGCAAAATTTACTACAAAACATGACTCTGAATGTTTGGTATACCTACATACATTATATTTATGTGTGTGTATGCGTCGCATAATCTTAGTACCCGGTCATCGAAATTGTATTATTTTCGATGATTAAGTATAATTGATAGGTATTATCATTTCAGGGAGATTAAAATAGTTGAAGCACGATGACTTGATAGATTTTATCGGAATGTTTACGCATCTGGGTATTGAAAACCACCTACCAAATCGTACAAAGAACGTGTTGCAAACGCAACTCATATTTTTATACTTAATGTATAATAGCTGCCCTAAGCAGTAGCAAAACGCGCGGTTAGTTTAGTATGGAACGCACTTCTAAAAACCGACTAATAGCTGGCCATACACTGGATTTGCCCGCCGGACCTGCCTGACAGATGTGTCTGACGGGCATCTGACGGGCACATCCATCAATGTGTGGCGAGAAATAGACACAGATTTGTCCGCCGGATGTCTGTCCTCTGTCCGTTGGTTTTTAGCACGGACAGCGGACAGACATCCGGCGGTCAAATCTGTGTCTATTTCTCGCCACACATTGATGGATGTGCCCGTCAGACACATCTGTCAGGCAGGTCCGGCGGGCAAATCCGTGTATGGCCAGCTAATAGCGTCGCGACACGGGTTACCTATGTTTTATCAAAATATGTTTGACAAATTATCACTTTCCAAAAAAAATTTCGCAAAATTTCATTTCCCAAATAATCGTTTGCCAAATTAACTCTTCACAAATAATTGTTACGCGAACCTAATGTTTGGCACATGAATGTTTAGGCAATGCCTCGCTCACCAAATGGTAGTTTGACCAAATTTTATTTAGTCAAATGTTTTAGTTGGCATAACATATTTTACGCAAAACAAAATTACGAAAATTATTTGTATCGTCAAAATTCAATGAACCTTTTTTTTTTTAAGAGGGGAAAATGCGTTACGCATACCAACAGGGTGCGGGGACGGACCCTGATGGTTATGTGGGACTCCCTTGAACCTAACCTACTGTTCTGGGAGCGGTTCGTTTTAGTTGGGGGACGCAGTTCTAACCTAACCTAACCTACTTTTTGATAGCAGTTCGTTTTTGTTGGGGGACGCAGTTCGAACCCTAACCTAACCTAACCTAACCTAATTGAACTTATGGTTTGAGTTTTTTTTAATGCGGGGGGCTTCGCCCCCCGAGCCCCCCTTGTGGGGGGCTTCGCCCCCCCGTCCCCCCTTTTTCTTCTGTGCCCTTATAATTTACTAACCTAACCTACTTTTTGATAGCAGTTCGTTTTTGTTGGGGGACGCAGTTCAAACCTAACCTAACCTACTTTTTGATAGCAGTTCGTTTTTGTTGGGGGACGCAGTTCGAACCCTAACCTAACCTAACCTAATTGAACTTATGGTTTGAGTTTTTTTTAATGCGGGGGGCTTCGCCCCCCGAGCCCCCCTTGTGGGGGGCTTCGCCCCCCCATCCCCCCTTTTTCTTCTGTGCCCTTATAATTTACTAACCTAACCTACTTTTTGATAGCAGTTCGTTTTTGTTGGGGGACGCAGTTCAAACCTAACCTACTAAATTACTTAAACTTTAACCTTTTTTGTGGGATCGTACCGTTTTACCAATATTATTTTGGTCAAATTTTATTACCTAAGGAAATCCGATTTTTGACTTTTTATGTTTTGACATAACAATTCATTTGACTAAACTTTTATTGACTAATATTTTTTTGCCTTAATAAAGCATTTGCTAAAAGACCAAATGCCGAAATGTCATTTTCCGTATTAATATTATGCTGAATAAAAATTTGACCAAACGAAAATTTGCGTATTATAATTATGCCAAAGATTGCATTGGCAAAAAAAACAGTTGCTAATATTTGTTTGGGAAATGAAATTTGACCAAAATAATTTTGGCAAAACGGCAGGATCCCTCGCGACACATACCTAACTTTTCTTAACCGTTGCACTAAATTATCCTTTGTCTTACCACTTCTTCCACGGCTACAACTGTTAACGGTCGAAATAGGCACTATTACAAAATACAATACAGTCCAGAATATCGGAGTTGTATTACAAGCTGTCGCACCTCTTCATATCATCATATATCATCGGGAACGGCCGCTAGATAATTTGATCCTTCGCCCCTACAAAGAGAGACTAGACTTGGCCTTCATCAAGATGATTGCAGAAGTGGCTCTTTAATTATCAATGCTTTCATCGTCGCTGTCTTCGGTTTCTTCGGCATAAGAAGAACACAGCAAGCATCGAAGCAAGGATTCCCAGCGTCTACCGGCATTAGGGGAACGTTCGTTGGATATCCACCAGCATCAGCCTTTAGCAACAGCATCACATCACCTAAACAAGTAGCACTAGACAGAGTGAGTCCGTTCGCTACTTGACAACTTTTTTCTGTGATATTTTATAGAAACACCCCCCAATAATAGAAATATTAGTGAAAAAACCACTTCAATATCATAAAAACTCACCGAGATACTACAATGTTAAAATCTCATTTTTTGATTTTCCCAAATACCTACGTGCCGAAACGCTCCCTACTGAAGCCCGTTATACAGTGACGTCACTACTCATACGTTGTTTGGGGAAGTCAATAACTTTGTTTTGCAACTGTTAACACTTGCGTTTATCGTAACGGTTTCATAACAAAAGTTACTATAAATTTTATGGGCTATTTAATGGTATCTATAGTTTTTAAAAATTTTATAATTTTAAAATGGACTTTCCCACCCAACTTTCGGCTCATAAAAAAAGTTACACGTTGGGTATCAAACTAAAAACTTGAACATATTTCCTTATTTAGCTTATTTTAACAGGATCTTATATAATTTTTACAAATTTCAGTTACAATCAAGTACCCAATTCCTTTCTTTCCGTTTAATTTTCCGTATCATTGGAATTAAGAATAGTGCTAAACGTATCAGGCATCTACCATCATAATTCATACAACTAAATCTTCATTATTAATCGTTAATTACAATTTTTACATATTATCGTTCCTAAAAATATATAAATCAAACCTAAACATAAACCTTAAAACATAATTAACTATTCCCATGTAAGAAACCATCTGCGTTGCGTATTATCTGACTCGGTTTATTGCATCATTAAGACTGCACATCTGTTTACCCATTCCAGTTCTCGGCCATTCTCACAAATATGACTGCGTCTAATTACCGCGTCTCCATACATTTAGTATGAAAACAGCGACGCGGTAATTAGGTGACCGCAGACATACTTCGTGAGAATGGCCGTTATATTTTGTATCTCCTTAATCGCGCATCAGTTCAATATTAGTAATGATGATTTCTCTAAATACTTGTGAAACTCATGCCTTTTTATTTTAATAAACCGTACCAAACCGTTACTAACATCCGATGTGTTACAAATACAATAAAAGTTTTTCTACCGAAAATGGATTATATTAGGTTTAAGCCATTGTTGTTTCTTCCTATTCGCGATTCTACACAAAATAAATTCCACACAATTGAATTTAATCACATGCGTAATGCTTCACAGTCGTTATTTCTACGCAATCTTGTTTCTTCCTAGTAGCGATTCTACACAACATGAATTCCACACAACTGAATTTAATCACATGCGTTATACTTCGCCATTCCGTAATTATTATTTTTTAAATCTCATACATAACCGGGAGTCGAACCCGGTCGAAATTGGGGCGGAGAAATATTTTTTTTAAAGATTTCGACTAGGAAAAAACGAGATAGTATAGAAGATAGATAGAATAAAAGATAGAGATAGTAGCGCGAAGTATAAAGCATGTGATTAAATTCAGTTGTATGGAATTCATATTGTGTAGAATCGCTACTAGGAAGAAACAAGATTGCGTAGAAATAACGACTGTGAAGCATTACGCATGTGATTAAATTCAATTGTGTGGAATTTATTTTGTGTAGAATCGCGAATAGGAAGAAACAACAATGGCTTAAACCTAATATAATCCCCGAAAATCACCTGTGTATGTATATTAAATCGGGCATCTTATATTTTTGTATTAAGTAACAGGGGCCTCTTTATTTAAATCGTAAGTGTAAAACTATTGATAAATTAATTATATCAGTGTAGTCTTTTCATGATTAGATAAATACCATTGTAAAGTTATGTTTTTGTAGTGGCAACCCACATTGATCTTGAATTAGAATTTGGAGTATAGACGACGATAAACATAGATAAACCACTAAATAAATATGTCTAAAAAAACAGACATTCTAAATGATAAGTATTATTTTTTATTCGCAAGTGTGTTCAAAAACGTCGTATGACACTCGTGGGCATTGGTCATTACAGTCTCGGCTATACAGCCCTCGCCTAACGGCTCGGGCTATGCAACACAGCCTCGACTGTAATGACCAACTTCGCCCACTCGTAACATAATGTACTATTATGCCACACCTGGCCATAAAGTGGCTTTCTGGCCAAGTGTAGACATAATAGTACATTACACAACTAGGGTGGTAATACAAAGAAATGCCGAGATCGCAGATGTTTGCGGCCCGAGCTGCAAGCGAGGGACGTAAATATGCGATCGATAGTTGATGTACACAACACGGGATGTAGAAAGCCCTCGATCGTATATTGCAGCTCGGGCCGCAAACATCTGCGATCTCGGCCTTTCTTTGTATTACCACCCTAGTTGTGTAAGGTACTATTATGTACCATGCTCCATCAAATAAATATTTCATTTCATTAAGGCAACCAGACCAAATTATTCGTGCAGTTTTGAAAATAGACACAGGCCTTTGCACGAGGCCAACTACACGAATTATTCGGGCCATTATCCTCAATTTTCTTAGGTCAGATAATTTTGTATTCACATCTACATTCAAACATCTGTATTAGGTACTATTATTTCGGTCAGATAATACATTTGTATCTCGATATGATATCAATTGTAAAAACAAATACGTCAATGATAAATTGTGATAATCTGATAACATACCTCGTTGAATAAAAAGGCTTAATGTAACTAACGAAGTTTGGTCCTTACGTCCTTTTGAGAAAGAGTTAAGTCATGGCGATTTTACTATTTTTAATCTTTGACAAGATTATGCCTGCTTGTGTGTGCAATCTATCTAATCTATATATAATACGTTACTTGATACTAAGATGGAATGACCCATCATGGCAACTGTTTATAAAAATGATGCTAAGTTCCAAAAAACTAGTGATTAAAAAAATTAGAACTTGCCGAAAGCACAATAATTACCTACCACTTCCGGCGGTGGAAAAAAAATGGTGGCACTTACGCCACTTGATACTGAGAGGAGACTTGTGGCAGCAGATAGAACTTTATTGGTAGTTACAGAAAACAATTGTCTGTCAGTTCCTGTATTGCCGGAAGTGCCCGGGAGACTGTTTCAAAGGTAGCGATTTGAACCCCCAATCTAAGGTACGTCATTTGATACTAAAATGAAATTAGTCGCAATGTTAGGTATTAATCCCATATTGCTGACTGTGACGTCAGCATATCGGAGGTCAAAAGCTTGATATGTTGCCATTCTGTGAAAATATTTTTTCCGGGTAAAATGCGTTTCTTCACTTATCTGCTTCTAAAGAAAAGGAATTAGATAGTTTTCTCTTCACCCGAAAATAACACGTAAAAACAAATAATTTCACGGGCCGGTAATTTATTGGAAGTTCTTAATCAATGGCAACATTAGCGTGTCATTAGCATGTGACATTTCAGGAAAAACATGATCGCAATAATTGAATAAATGAATAAATGAATATGGTTTATCTTGCACAAGAACAACATCAAGCCTATTGCCTGGAGAAGGAGAGATGATTTTTGAAAATTCTCATTAAGGCCGAGCCACACCGGCTGCGTACACGTCTGCGTGCGCGTGGCGTACGCGTTGTATAGTATGAATGTTTTTCAAAATGGCGGCTAGTCACGCTCAAAGTCAAGGAGCTGCAGCGTACAGTGCGTGCACACGCAGCCGGTGTGGCTCGGCCTTTAAAGTTACTAAATTAGGGTTATTTGTGTCATAATACAACATTACATGACAATTACACATTCCTGTTTATGTGATTCCATATCGTCAAAATAAATATAATTAATGATGACAAAATTAATTCAATACAATGCTATGACCACTAATAATTTATCAAAATACAATTAATTAGATGAGCATTTCTGAAAATTTTGAATACACGTGTTAATTGTCACGAAAGTGTCCTATTTTCTTAGCATTTTTTAATCACAAGCAATATTATTGATTATGTTTCATGATTAAGATTCTATCGGGAATTTCTATCCATAATTAACAAAATATTTAGGAATCAATTAAAGATTCGTTAATTGATTATCGAACTTTTTAAAATGCTCAGATAACAGATTGGTATATTTATTATATCGTTGAAATAGCATAACTGTGTTTAATGGTAACTTCACTCATGTTTCATAATAGACGGCCATAGCTTAATTAGAGCCTTTCGTGTACAAACTTTTATCCTTTACTTTCCACTATTTCCCACAATGGCCGCTATTTGTGAAAAAAATATGCCGCGACTCCATTATGTTGAGAAACAAAAGACGGGCATTAGTTTCCGCTCCATTTCTTTCAGCGTATTTTTACAATCTTTTATTTATATGAAAGAAACATTACACAGTATAATAGCAGTATTTTTTCTTCCTAGGTACAAAAGGTACATCGCGCGCTTGAATCTGTACTCTAAAAAAATGGTTGCTCCTAACAAGATTGTGATAGTTATAATTAGCCTGTTGACTCGATTTTTTTTCTGTCCTAAATCGATTCTACTATTTCTGAGGAACAAATATCTATATGACACCTAATACATTGGTATAAGTATAACAGCCACAAATTGTAATCAAAAGTAGCAGATCGGACTGAGCATTGAAAACGCTCTATACAAAACGGTAGGACATTATGACGTCATCCGTTGCATCGCTGTACTAAGTCTGTATGAAAAAAATAGCATTTTGCCATTTTGAGCACGAAGAAGTGCGTTTAAGCACATAGTTGTCGTACATTTATTTTTTCAGTGTTATTTAAGCATTCCGAAATTGACTTTAATTTTTCTTAAAGACGATAAAAAAAATATCGTTTTTTTTTAAACTTTGTGGTCTCATACATAACTTTATATTTTTTATACATTTTTTGTTTATTTCTTTTGTGTTATGATAATATAGTATTTTGCAATCCATGTGACTATATTATGTTGTAACATTCAACATTATTCAACATCCCAATTATACATCTTGATTCCATACGAGCCTAACAAGACGTTAGATGCACTAACTAAGATGATATTGATTGTTTATCATAGTTCAATTAACCATGTTCTGATTTGATTCACCAAACATTGATGTATAACGTAACTAATTGAACATGATCGAATCATACAAAGAAGAAAATAATGATAGAAACAAGGAATCTATTTGTTAAAATTATCAAGATTCTAGATTGTTGTTTCAATCACTAATGAACTTGCTGTTTTAATTAATCAGCTTTCGTTGATATGTTTAATATCTTGTTTGTTTTATTTAAGTTAACGCCAACAAAGAGAAAATCTCTCTTAGTTGGCTCAAATTTTTTTGTGCGCACCGTGTACGAACGCACTACAAGCAAAGTTTTAAGAATGCGAAATAATGCTTCAGTATGGATCGCACTCAGACAGACGTGCTATCGCGCGTCTGTGTGAATACATGTCGCGCGCTCCTAAACGGTTGAAGTTGGACTACTAGTTCGTCTTTATACCTTGAACATGATGTTTCTTTATTAGTTTTTTAATGCGGGTAAATTATACCACATTTTTATCTTATTTAAATATAGATACAATACAAGAAATCAAAGTACATAGAAAAATTAAATGGCGCTGGCCTGGTCCAGACCAGGATTCGAACCCGGTACCTCTGGATTTCTACCCCAGCGTCTTTACCCTACGACCACCGGAGCACCCAGCAAGTGCCTTCAATTTTGCCAACTACTTTGAGTTCTGATCATTTTCTCGTCTTTTATTTAAATTATTGTTAGGGAGAGCAGTATTTTTCCATTGCCGTAGGGTTTAACGCATACCATACCATCTTTCATTATTTAAGTTTAAATTCCATTTGGATCAAGGACCATTAAACTCAAACTCAAACTCAAACTCAAACTCATTTATTTCTGTAAGTAGGCCTCAAGGGCTCTTTTACATGTCTGATTCTTTTCTTTTGGCGCTTCGGTAGATGACCTTCTGGTGAGAAGAAGCGCCTGAAGAAACTCACCAGTTTCTCTTTTAAAAACAACATTACAACAATTGTGACATTATTACATAAGATGACAATATTTAAAAAAAAATGCAACAAGCAAATAACTGGGCACAGTTTTTTTTACATTTTACCGAGAGACGTATATAATCTCCGGATCCATTACATTACAAAACTTAAAACTACATTTTTAGAGATGTAAAGGGTCTCTAGGCGTCAAAACACGATAAAAAATATAGAAAATAGGCAAACATAGACTAAAATTTATGGAGATGTAAGGAGTCTCCGTTGTCAAAACATTATGTTTTGGAGGTGTAAAGGAACTCCAAACGTCGAAATACAAAATGGGAAACGTATGTTTCACGTCGAGAAATAGACTATTAAGCTAACAGTCATTACAACTAGCTACAGTATACATAACAGGTATGTATTCAGTATGTCAAAATGCAAATAATGAAATAAAATTACAATAAAAATAAAAATAAGTGTAACAATGGAACGATACAGCCCGTAGCAGCGACGCCATCTGTAGGCATCATGTACCTAAACCTCTCCGGGACACTGCCCTATTTCGACGACTGCTGCGACTGATGCTTTGGCCATGGTTCTTTGTCATCCAAGTAATCTTGGACTTTATAATAAGCTCTCTTCAAAAGCGCAGATTTAATGTAATTTTTAAACGAACTATAAGGCAGTTCCCATGCATCTAGGGGTACCTTATTGTAGAATCTAACACAGTTGCCCACGAAAGATTTTCTTACTTTCTGTAGACGGATTTTTGGGACAAACAGCTTATGTTTGTTCCGCGTATTTAAACTGTGGACATCAGACTGCTTTTTGAAGGAGCTGATATTCTTGTGCGTATACATTATCACGTCTAATATGTACTGTGAAGCCACTGTGAGGATTTCTATTTCCTTAAAACGTTCTTTCAGCGAATCTCTAGATCCTAAGTTATATATGGATCGAATCGCTCTTTTTTGTAGAACAAAGATGGTATCTATGTCTGCTGCTTTACCCCAGATCAGTATGCCATAAGACATAATACTATGGAAGTAACTGAAATAAACAAGGCGAGCGGTTTCCACGTTAGTGAATTGCCTTATTCGTCTTATAGCAAAAGCGGCAGAGCTCAGCCGGTTAGCCAAAGTAGATATATGAGGCGCCCATTGCAAGTTGTGATCCAGGGTAAGCCCAAGAAAGAGTGTATTGTTAACAAGATCAAGTTTCTCACCGTTTAAAGATATAGATGTGTCAACCTCTCTTACATTTGGCAAAGAGAATTTCACGCACTTTGTCTTCTTTGCATTCAGAACCAGGTTATTTGCTGTGAACCACTGTAGCACTAATTTTAAGGTCTCATTGATGTGACTATAGTCATCTAGTTGTCTATCAACTTTGAAAATCAATGAGGTGTCATCAGCAAATAAAACTATTTTACAATTTTGTTCTATGTGGTAAGGAAGGTCATTTATATACACAAGAAAGAGAAACGGACCTAAAATCGAGCCCTGCGGTACTCCGAGCTTTACAGTCGAACCACTAGACTCAATTCGGTTAACAACCACTTTCTGAATTCTTTGGCTAAGGTAAGACATGACAAGGTTTAAGGCCTCGGTCGACAGGCCGTAATGCTTTAGTTCTAAAACTTTAGCTCTAAAACAAGAGGACTGTCATTCTCCATACAAAAAGCTGTTCCCCGAATTTACAACGCCATCTATGTATAAGCTTGGTATAAGAATTATATTATTTACAATTATTCAACTTTGCAAACGTGACACAGTATTTAAATGTTAGAATTTATTTATTATTAAGCTGTTTACGATCTAATTGTTACGATACTATGTTTCTTTGTTCAATTATAATATAACACCGTTAAATGTTTAGTTTTTTAGCGCCATCTAGTTTTTGCCCGGAAATCCCCTAGCGGTCGGGTTACAATCCAAAGTATGGAGAATGACAGTCCTCTTGTTTTAATGGTCCTTGATTTGGATATTTCTCCGGTGATTTCAGTGGTATCGAGTTCGGTGGCATCATTGATGAAGTCTTGGGAGATTCGCGTATTTGGTAGACAACCTAGACGTCTACCAGATATCTGAAAATGTCATGATAATCTCCCAGGACCTCGACATTAATGATGCCACCGGTCAATGCAACAAAAATCACCGGAAAAATGTCCATTCATTACAAAAACCGCAATTTTTATTTAGATAATTATTTATGAAAGATGTGCAACGGAAACTAAAATCTAGGGATGTAACGATACCGATACCGATACCGATATATCGGCCGATATATCGGTATTGCCGATATATCGGTATCGCCGATATTATTCAACCGATATTTGAAGAATTTGCTGCATGAAAAAAGATCTGCAAAAAGTAATTTCAATTTCTGACTTAATTTATGTATTGGTCTATTCTATTACCTTGTGCAATGATAATTACTATGTTAATTAAATCTTTGGTTCTTAATAAAAAAAAAGAATTTTGAGTTGACAATTTATTATTTTTACTTTACACTTTCAAGGTTGACTCTCTGGTAAGTATAACCAGTAGTCATTGCCATTAGTTATAATAAGGACATAAAAATATCTGAAATTCATACTTCATTATTTAGCTAAGATATCGGTATCGGTATCGGTATCGCCGATATTAACTACTATATATCAGTATCGGTATCGTATCGGCAAAATTGTGTATCGTTACATCCCTAAAAATCCATTAATGTGTTTTATAACATTGGCATTTCTGACATGTAAGGGCCGATACAGACGGACTGCAACCCAACTGCAACTCCCTACGATTTGTATGGGAACTGCATCACAACTGCACGCCGACTGCGCAGTTGTGATGCAGTTCCCATACAAATCGTAGGGAGTTGCAGTTGGGTTGCAGTCCGTCTGTATCGGCCCTAAATATCCAATATAAATTTACATGTTATATTTGTTTCATTAGATTATCATTAGTCGTGCATAATGTTAACATTTGTAAATTTACATACCTACCTAGATTTATGATGTTGTTTTATATTATGATAAACTCTAAATCTATCCTAGAAAGTTACGTATATTTATAAGTGACATAAACTAACTTTTTGACTGTATAACCCTTACAATTATCTTAATCCCCTCGTAGCCAACTGTACATGTTGTCTACACGTCGTGTAATATTAATAAATAACAGGGCACACTCTCGGGGCCACCTAATGATAATTTAATGAAATCGCCAAACTTTCCTTCATGCCTCGAATACTGTCTACTTTACAAACATACGTTTGCAGTTCGTCAAGTCGCCTCCGTGGAAGAGGTAACTAACATTGTACGGTGTTTATTAGTTAGAACGTGATGCCGCCTGCATTGATAAGTTGGTCGCAATCTAGTGGTTCGTGAGGCACACATGGCGGTTTTGATGAATAATTTTGTACTGATCTTTGTTTGGTAAAAGTTGTAGAACAGCAGCAAACTCCGAGTACATACTTCATTATTTAGCTAAGATATCGGTATCGGTATCGCCGATTATATGTATCGGTATTAGTAAATACTACAATATATCGGTATCGTATCGGCAAAACTATGTATCGTTACATCACTAATAAAGACGAACAAATAATCCAACTTCAGCCATTTAGGAGCACGCGACTATTATTCACATAGCACGTCTGTCTAAGTGCGGTCCATACTGGAGCATTCTTACGCATTCTTAAACCTTTGCTTGTAGTGCGTTCGTACACGGCGCGCACACATTCAAGCGCGCGATGTACCTTTTATAGGAACAAAAATTACTGCTATTAGGTATATTATACTGCGCTAAAGGTGTTTTGTTGTGCTGTACAAATCAAGCCACTGTTAATTGACCACATATCCTTTAACAGGTTGCGATAAAGTTTATATCTGTTTACAAAGGGAACATATTGGATCGCATAAATTTAAAAGGCATAATTCATCATTTGGCATAATTAATCATTCGGCATAATGCATTTTTTTCTTAAACTGTAGAATTTTCACGACTCTTTAAGGCCTCATCCTGTTAAATAGGTTAGGTTAGGTTTGCGTTATAATAATCCTGAAAAGTTTACGTGTTCAGAAAAAAAAGCTTTATGCCAAATGATGAATTATGCGAAATGATGCATTATGCCTTTTAAATTTATGCGATCCAATAGTAAACCGTTTACAAATGTACAATTAACAGTGTCTTCGACGGTACTCGTAATGGTGCCGAATCCTCGGTGTGCGAATCGAACTCTTCGCGCTTGAATGTTTTTTTGTATGATCATAGCGAACAAAAAGCCTTAAAACTTTACTGGGTTTTATACTAAAAGGTTTCCGTATGTTGTTTCATACAACAATGTTGAATATAATTAGTTTAGAGTCTGGCTAATGAGACTAGTAAATAGCGGCAAATTTAAAAAAACAACGGGTTGCAACACTGTTTATAGGGTGACAAAAACGGTAATGATACTTGGGCCGATTTTTGTTTTGTTGCCACTTTTTTAATTCTTCCGATTTTAGTGAAGTACATAGTTTTTATTTATGATATATTCACTCCCCACATTAGCCGTGGAAAGAAAAGCAAAAACAATTCATTAAGTAAGTGTTTTCGGAAACTGTTACTTTCTTATGTTGCATATTAAGTATCAAAATCACCACGGCATACTATCCTCAGAAATCTAATGACGTTTGACACATTTGACGTTTGTATAATGTCGCCATTTAAAAAATTTTGAATACGTAAATCTCAGTCTCATCTTTCATTAGCCAGTCTATAATTAGTTTAGCTTATTATGAAGCTTCAACACGCGCCGTCCTCGGGACGGTTCCAGTTTTTTCCTCCCCCGAGGGCTGGGTTATATAATATCTTAATTCCCGTTAAGACTTTAAACTGCTTTATTACTTTTTGTACACAGTTATTGGTTACTCTGCGTGAAAAATCTTTGTCCACGACTTTTAATCGTGTTAGTGCTTATCTGAACGAAATTATTTTGGTTTTAATTTCAAGTAAACTTAATCCCATCCCGGAAAAGATGCAAGTCTCGCAATGCAGTTCTACAACAAAAAAGTTTTGAGATATAATGTTCATGTTCGATTTCCACTGACTTGCCAATTATTTACCCGTGGGGGATTCTCTATTTGAGAAATATAAAATGTGTTCCTGATACGAGTATATTGTACGTGTCATATGCTGCAAACTAATTATGTTTAAAATTTGGAGCTTGTAGGTCTGCTAGAAGTACCTTAGAATTATGATGATCAGTGAGTGAGTCAGTGAAGCAGTGACAAAACTAGGGAACTTTGACGTGCAATAGTTATTAAACTACAAATTCAAATTGAATGTTATTGAGAATATATCTAAGTCATATTATGCCCTATATATACCTGAAATTTCAGGGTTCTAGCTTTAGCCAACACAAAATTACAAGAGGTTGGCCTCGAGAATAGAATGGTACGGCCGTGCCTTTGTTTTACTCAACTAAGCGGGAGCACTAATAAAGAAAGCCCTCGATCGCATATTTACGTCCCTCGCTTGTAGCTCGGGCCGCAAACTTCTGCGATCTCGGCGTTTCTTTGTATTACCACCCTAGTTGTGTAATGTACTATTTCTTTTCATCCGAATAGGGCGATAAAGAAAGAATTACAAACGAGTGTTTGTTAGAAGCCTGAGCCGAAGCCGAGGGCTATAATAACACGAGTTTGTAATTCCTTTACCGCCCGTGGCACACAATTTTTTTATCACACTTGTGAGGAAATCTAAATAAATAACCTTACTAATCCACCCAGTAGGATAAAAGTAGAAAGTGATATAATGCGAGTGAGATAATGCGAATTTCAAGTCACGTTCGGAAACCATAGCGGTAAAGACCTAAAACGGCCATTTTAGTTGATTTTATATTTGCAACATACTGTAATACACTATAAGTATTACAATGTTTAACTTCCTGGAAACCCTTAACTTTTGCACATGGTTGTGACACATCTGTCAAACTATATGAGAATGACCCATGAAGATGTGCTACGATTGTGAGATGCAGTCTGAAGCGCTCGGAGCGGCGACGAGACGTATCCGTGACGTTACCGTAGAACCCATAGATGTACGCAAGGATCTTAAAATAATAGCCGGATAGAGCCTTGCTACACAAAGAAGTGAAGCACGTCTAATCCGCCGGCTACCTATGTGTGCGTGCTTCCCATCAATAGGAAAAAACTAGTAGCTGTGTGCGTGCGACTGGTAGTATAAGCAGCCGGCTTATTAAAAATGGCTTCAGTTCTCTGTTGGCGAGGCTCCGTCCGGCTATTTATTTTAAGGTTCTTGGATGTACGTATGCTTTAACCGATTCGTTGCGGATGGCACGACAGGCGTGTCATGAAAGTTGGCGTGTGGCGTCATTCCGCACTGAAAGGGTTAAATGTTGCGCCAACACCGACTTATCTACAAAACTATCGGCCAACCATTAGTTCCTTCTCGCTATACTTCAAACGCATATGTATCAAACAAGATTGACTTGAATGGAAACAGACTTACAGATATTTCCCCTTTATACAGGCAGCATCCCATACGCATACAAAAACCCGAAACCCTGTCAAACCAAATTACTTTGCCAACTCGATCCGTCGGGAAAGTTAAACGTCCAAATTAACTTGTATTAGGAGAACAGAACCAATCAATCAAATTGTCCGTGACTGACCGCTGATCCGTTGCCAATCCAATACGACCCTTATGGCTTAAGACTTAAGGAACACTTCTTGAACATCCACCTGTCGCAGCGTATGTGGATACATTCTAATAAGGTTGTATTTGAACGGTCTGACACACGGGACTGTGTTGTAACCGAAAGGGCTTCAGTGCGTTGGATGTACAAAGACATGAGCTGTTTTTGATATGTGTTGGTGGTACTGGCGAGGCGCTTGCGCGGTCGAGCCCCGTTCTCCCCTTGGTGAAGTCTCCCTGATTTGTAGGGTGACCATAGTTCTTTGATCTGTGAGACTGAAGCTAAGTTTAGTTCATTTATTCCGATCACAATATACATTGTGTTAAAATTTATAATACACAACACCATAAACAATGAATGTTCATTAGTGTAGATAGTAATCTAGCACAGGTAATCTTTGCGTTTACGGCGTTGGCGTTGCGGTGAAGTGTCTAAATTGACAGATAAGATTCGCATGTTTTACTGTAAACAAAGCAGATTGACAAGAAACATGCCAGTCAAAAAGTTTTATAAAGGGGTCCTTGTAATTTGTAATTTCTTCGACATATTGAAGATTATTTCAATTTATAGAAGAATTTAAATACTTATATCAATGTAACAATAAAACACTTATGAAACATCAAAGTAACAGTAACATAGAACAAAGAAAATCATCCCAAATGTTATATGCACATCACAGATGTGTATCTGTGATGTGCATATAATAACAAATAATTTATGCTTCTTATTCCGAAGGTACCTACATTCAAAGTCCGCCTGCCGCTTCATCCCATCTCTCTCGCACTATACTGAAGGGAAAGTGACAGGGAGTATTTGTCGTGCGACAAAGAGTCAGTGCGGCATCATTTAGGCTGACAACTTAACAAGAACTGGGGGCGTGAAATGCGGGTGAGAGAGTACGACAAAACTCGACTAATTATCGTCAGGTCCGGATCTGGGGGACCTTGACTTTGAATAGGTAGTACCAGTATCACATAACACTTTTTTTAACGGGAATACAATACGTACGATCATACTTTATTGAACACAAAAAAAATTACAATGCAAACTTAAACAAAAACAGTGGTAAACAATAGGTGGTATTATCGCTAAAAAGCGATCTCTTGCAGACAACCTTTGAGTAGCGTAGTCAATGCAATGTTAACAAAATATATGAGTAGATAGTGAGGAATAACGATGCAAAACACAATGCACACAACCTTCAACCCTTCAAACCTTCAAGAAAAGAGCGTACTCCCACCTGAAAGGCCGGCAACGCACCTGTGACTCTTTTGGTGTTGCAGGTGTCTATGGGCGACGGTGATTGCTTACCATCAGGCGACCCGTCTGCTCGTTTGCCCCCTATTTCTTAGATAAAACTAAATATAAGGAAAGTGAATACACAGACATATATAAATAGGTACATAAACCTACATATAAAATACATACATATATAAAACGAAACATATATAATTATTTACAGCATAGCCAGCAACAAAACAGAAGCAAATGATGGCTCTTGAAGCGACTAATAATGATTTTGAATATGGGAAGAGATTGAGCACGAGTTACACAACCGTACGTAGCCTGAAAAGTAAAAGAAATAACAAAGTGGGTTAAGTTTTGCGTCTATGGAGTTACTAACTAAACTAACTACACTGCCTACGTGGCCTAAAGAGCATCTTGGTCTGACACAAGAGATGCCATTACCCCTACTGTCTCAAAATCATGGGCACCCTACCGCCTCACACCCACGTCCAGCATCCAGTACTGCGACGCCTTCCCTGGCCGGCACTTGTACAAACACTGACTGACAACATACAAACACACAACATATCACCAGCACCATATCATATTTATCGTTGGACGTGGACATTATCTGTTTAGTGAGTGTGTAGTGTTAAGTGATCGAATATCGGATTGTTCTGATGTTGAATGGTGAGACTATTTTATATTGTTTTATGTAATTTCAACATGGGAACCTATTGGATCGCATAAATTTAAAATGCATAATTCATCATTTGGCATAATTCATCATTCGTCATAATGCGTTTCTTTCTTAAACTCTAGAATTTTCAGGACTCTTTAAGGTCTCATCCTGTTAAATAGTTTAGGTTAGGTTAGGTTTGCGTTATAATAATCCTGAAAAGTTTACGTGTTCAGAAAAAAAAGCATTATGCCAAATGATGAATTATGCGAAATGATGAATTATGCCTTTTAAATTAATGCGATCCAATAGTAAACCTTTCAACATAGTATGAGACGTTGAAATTTGGTATGTCAATTTAGTGTTTATACCGTTTTTGAAAAGGCACAAAATATCATCGTTACCTACTTTGCAGGGAATCATGCAATTTTTATAATTGCTTGTGTATTGACACAGTATAAGTGATTGTAAGATACATTTGCAAGTTTTGCACTGCGGATTTTTGGTTATTTTTTGATTATCTGATGTTTAGATTTGATAGACTATGTTTAGGACTTATAAATAAACCGTTATTTTATCATGGTAGGTATCATTCAATATTCATGAAATAATACTTTATCTTTATAACTTGATTTTAATTTCTGTTTAGGTCAAAAATACCTAAGCGGTCAAAAGCAATAAGTACCAAATATTTTGTAGTTGACGAAATATGTTTTTCATCACACTTGCTCGAAAATGGTGTCATTACACGTAGGTTCTGCGGGCCGTAAATGGCCTATTACGCCCTTGGGCGTAATGGTTTTCTTTTTAAATTTGAAACGCTGGTTCTGTTTTACTCTTATTTGTCATGTTCAAAGGAAACGCCATCTTACTTTTTTACCCGACTGCGGCGAAGCTCAAAGGAGGGTTATGTGTTTGACCTGTATGTATGTATGTATGTCCGTTCCTGTGTCCGCTTGTAACTACTCAACGGCACATCCGATTTTGATAAATGATACATCATTAGATTCGTCTTGATGGTGCGAGTGTCACTGGGTATGAAGTTCGTTAAAATAAACAAAATTTTATGCAGTTTCAAAGTGCACCGCGGTCGGGTTTTTTTTAGTAAAAATATGGTTATTTACTTTTATCACTGAAATATTTATTTAAAGATAACTGTAATTGCAAATACATATAAACACATATTTCGGTAACATTAATTAAATGTTTAAATAATGTATTTCTTTATTTTGCAAATATAAAATCAACTAAAATGGCCGTTACCGCTATGGTTTCCGAACGTGACTTGACGTTCGCATTGTCTATGGACATATGTGACAAATGTCACTATCTGTTTTAATATTTTCTTGTCATACTGGGTCCAAAAGTAAGGTTATTTTATTGAGATTTCCTCACAAGTGTGATGAAAAACATTGTGTGTGCCACGGGCGGTACCTTACCGCCCTAGATACACAATGTACTATTTATTGTCAAAGGCGCATTGCTTCGGTATTTTTGCCCCTGTAGTAACGTGTAGTTAATGACCTCAACTTAATAGAACAGAATAGGCTACTTGATGACAGTTCAAATCAGCTTCTATTTATGAAGTGTCAAAACGCTCCGAAAGTATGCAGTTTAGTATGAAATACTATCTTGTGACGTCATGCTCAACATGGTGCCTTATTTTTAGTTTTCGTCATTGTAAAATCGTTGATGGCACGAAAATAAGTTAATTTGATTTTATCCAGGCTGTTTTGGAAGCGTAATATGCTGGTTAGAGTTAATGAATTTATTTTGATTGTTGTCAAATACCGTATAAGTAATAGTACCTACTACTTACAGAAGTTTCTCTCCCTAACTAAACTGGCGTTCGGGTCCGACCACCGGACGGAACACAAAGCATCCGACCCTCTCTCTCTATCGCATAACGCGTGCTCTTTCTGGTCGCTGGCTAAGCCCCTCTGGAGGGGCACAATTTGGTACTAGCAGCCGCGCGGCGAAATCGCGGAGTGGGACACTCCTGATAGAGTCTGTGCGGAAAGAGAATAGGATTTGAGTTTGGAGGCGCTGTAATGCTTTTCTACCGTATTTGAAAAAAAAAAATGCCATACTGGTTAGGTTAGTTCCGTTTTTCGCCACGCCTATTCTCTTTCCGCACAGAATCTAGTAACATAACATTGATCGTGAGATGAGAAACGGCAAGATATGTCACAATCATTATTCATAACATAACATGTCAGACGAATGAATGGCGTATGCGTGAAAACTATAAATTCGAGCGTTCAAGGCTTACGCTAGTAGGTTGACAATAGGGATGATGACTGGGTTAAAAATATGTAATTCTATTTAGTCCGTCAGTTAGATTATGGAAAAATATGGGACACGTATTTTTTGGTTTATCAAAATATTAAAAATCGACAAAGTTATAGATCATCAAACTTCTGGAGTGGGGGCTTGTGACGTCACTCTTGAGTACAATTTGTACTCAAGAGTGACGTCACTCGAAACTTCTAAGCACTCTATCCTCGTCAGTTTTTGTTTGTCAAACAAAACAAAAAATACGTGTACAATATTTTTTCATAATGTAACAGACGGACTAAACAGTTTTTTTTAGTCATCTAGCCTATTATGACATTGCAGAAATATTTGTATAAACTAGAAGTATTAGCCAAATCAATTTCACAATTTTATACGCACGTTTTTAAAAGGATATTAAGACAAATTGCAGTGCCGGAGATTACAGTCGCTATCAGATATATCGCTGCAACCGTAGTGCTCACAAATATCTAAACATGCACTTCAACGCCCTGACAATGAACGTCATAATAACTACTATTGACAACGGGATATTTACCATGCATGTTTGTTCAAATGAGTTCCCGATATTTCGGCATTGATGCAAGCGCCATCATCACGGAGTAACTGACGTGCTGCGAGTTTTAAAAACAAACATACATGGTAAATATCCCGTTGTCAATAGTAGTTATTATGTGAATGACCATGTTAGTTTAAAATCGTATAATGACCGTCATGTTCATATGAACATAACGAGCTGTTTGGTACATACTTACTACTAAATAACACAATAAACCTTAAAATTACATTAAAATCTGCCGGAATCTCAACAATAATGTGTCCACGAAAGTGAGGCGGGAGAAACGCTCAAATAATTAATGACCCATATATATCTGAGTGCCTTGTTCGCTCCGATATATCTCATGGTGAGTGTACATGTTGGGCAATAAAAATATAACTATAAGTGGGTCATTATTTGAGCGTTTTAGGTACCCGCCTCACTTTCGTGGACACATTATTGTTGAGATTCCGGCAAATTTGCATGTAATTTTAAGGCATTTGTTAGCAGTCCCGGATATGTACCAAATAGCTCGATATGAAACTAAAATCTGAGGGAACTTCGACAATAATGTGTCCACGAAAGTGAGGCGGGTGAAACGCCGATCCAAGTATACTAAAATCTTATGAGTATGAATAAAATAATTGATTCACAACTATTTACTGCGAAAATATAATATATTTTCTTCAAGTCATAACAGAAGAAAATTTAACTTAGTATTTTACCTCCTTGACCCGCCGGTTTTTCCACTCTGTATAATACGGCAAGATTCCCTCGCAGTAAACAAAGTGTCAACGGAGTTCAGAAAAAACAGGCTTGATTATTTATTTATAACCCCTGCTCAAGAATAAGGATACAGAGATTTTTTAGAATCTTTGTCGTAGCTACACCGATTCCTATTAGCGTGACGTGTACAAAAAATTGAAAGAGTTTGTTATAGAGATATTTCCGAATATTGACTAACCACACCTGGCCATAAAGTCGCAAATACACAACTGGGGTGGTAAAACAAAGAAAGGCCGAGATCGCAGACGTTTGCGGCCCGAGCTGGAAGCGAGGGGCGTAAATATGCGACGGAGGGCTTTCTTTATTACCTCCCGTGTTGTGCACATCATTCTACACTTGGCCAGAAAGCGGCTTTTTTCCGTACGCGTAACGTGCGGTAAAAGCCACTTTATGTCCAGGTGTGGCATAAAATAATATTACCGAACGGTTTCCACATCGCACAATTTCCTGGGACACTCACATACATATATAGTGTGTGGACTATTAAGCAGCGCGTCATCATACTCTTTTCCGCTCAATTTGGCACATTACGGTACGGTTCGTGAGAGGCTGAAGATGGGAGCGTTAATGAATGACTATAGCTACACACTCGTATATCTACTCCAAATGGAAAGAAGCTAAGTGGTTTACTAATGGATACCCATAATACATTTTTCTTTTGAACCAGTAATATGTGGCAGTACTTACGCCAAATGGGGCAACTTAGGATATTCCCCCACTTCAGAAATGCTGCACCGTAGCAACACTGTACCGTTTATAATCTTAGCATATTGCACTACTAGTAGGGTTGCCAGATTGAATGACCCTATTATCGGGAGAAAAAAACAAAATATCGGGATTTTGAGACTACTCGGGAGATGCCCCGCGCGCTCGACGCTAGCTTTTTAGCCTGAAAGAGCAGAAATTTTCGCTAGCCGGACCACCTTGAGTGGATCGAAGTAAGTTTTAAAATGAAGTCGTTTGTCGGGAGATTTTCTTCTTTGCCGGGAGTCGGGAGGACATACAAAAAATCGGGAGAATCCCGCCAAATCGCGACCATCTGCCAACCCTAACTACTAGTCCCAGGGTTATTCCTCGACCTTCATTGGTCCTTTGTAAAAACAGTTGTCTATAGTTACCCCGCGTGTCCCAAGTTTCCCCATTTGACGGTACTGATCGTACAATTAATGAGTGAGCCGGCAGTACAGGCAGGGCCGCGCCGCCCCTGTGTGCGAAGTATGCAACACACACAGGCGCCAAGGCAATACAGGGCGCCGTAATTCGAAACACGACGACAATAAAGAGTTGTTTCATAGGTTTACACACAGGCGCTGCCGGGGGTCGGCGCGGGCCTGAGTACAGACATAATCATTAGCCAGCCTATTTTTTGTTAATACGTGAGTCGTTCCTTTTTCTCTTGGATGTGTGGTGGTAATCCGCACGCGTACCTAACGAGTTAGCCTGTAATTAGCAAAAGCGGTGATTAGGGTCCTTAGCTTTGCGGGGTATTAAAAAAATATTGAGAAAAGGAATAGACTATTTCCCGTTCCCGTTATATGTTATTTTTATTTTTTATAATTTATATCATTACCAAAGTCAACAAAACATGTCCCAAATAAAACTTAAGTTAATAATGTGTGTGTCATAAATTAATAATACAAATACTACTTTAAATACTCCTTATTTTTAGTATTTCGCCTTGGCGTCCCCGTCTTATACCTACCTCCTTCCCCTAATAATCATAATCGCTTATATGTTTATTGCTTTTATAGGAACACAGAGGTTCCTATCAATTATCTATATGCCAAAAACAGTTATATTCAATACAAAAAATCCATATTATTATTTTTTTCATTAAGAGACCTGCCACTAACATATTATATATTTCTATTAATGTTCATTAAATGCTCGTTATAAATAAATGAGTAGGTATGCTTATGAGTAACTAAAAATAAGAAGACAATTTTACCACTTTGCACAAAGACGTCGCGTCATCAAAGCTTTTTCATAGAAACTTCTATATTTTCGACACTTTACAAACTTAACAAATTACTTTTTTACTTCTCTGCCTGCCTTTTCGCCGAATTATTTTTTCCCAAACGTTTCATTTTCCAACTCACGATCTTCTCTGAAATCATATTTTTTTCGGAGCTTTCATAAAACAAACCTAACTTAAACCTGAAAAAAAAAAAGAAAATGCACTGAGAAAAAAAATCGGAGAAAATCGAAGAGTTGAGAAACGAAACAGTTGGCAAATGAAACATTAGGGAAAAATAATTCGGTAAAATAGCGGGATACCAACTTTTTATCTGTCAGGAAAGTACTTAAATTCGAACTTTTATTGCTGCTACGAGAATACAATACTACGTAGCCCGTAGCGTATCAAAGACACTGTAGCAAACTGACGTAGCATGATTGTAATGACGTGCTACAAGGTGCTACGAGGTCGTCCATACGACAGTCATGTTGGGCATCGACCTTGCATAGATTGACCAGTCATAATCCTTCAGAAAAACCATAGGATAGCGTCGTACTGGAAATGTGTGACACATACACCTGAAATAATGTGCGATCTTCCCTTTCAAGTGTCATAGCCTCGTGACACCCTATATACCCCTCGTGCCCAAAATACCACATGCCCAGAATAGCAAGAAAGAGAATCTGGTATTTTCAAAATAGATTCTCGATTTATCAAATTCTCCATAGACAAAATTTACAAAATAATACATTCTACAAAATCATTTGTTTTCTTGCAAGGACCCTTAAATAAATAGCCGGACTTAGCCTCGCCAACAGATAACTGAAGCATTTCTAGTGCGCCGGTCGCTTGTACTAGTACTTATGAGCCGCACGCACACATTATCAATTTTGTTCCTACTACAAGCCGCACGCACACATTAACCCGGCCAACCAGCGTTAAAGGAACGGAAGGACTAGAGGTGCTTCAGTTATTTGTTAGCGTCCTTGGTTTTAGTTTCATTTTTACGTAACTTTATTTTATTTTATTTATTGGAGAACAAACATTAACAAGTGTACAGTACAGTACATTATTAGAAGAAAAGTAAAAAATATGCACTTATTTCCTTAACAGCTCTCACTAAATCATATTTTGACAAATGTATACCTATGCTATAATTGCTATATCACCTACGCCTACACTGTAACTTACTACTACTGTACTTTTAGTTTATAAGTAAGTAGTTTTTAGGGTTCCGTACCAAAATGGTAAAAAGGAACCCTTATGGTGCAACTCTGTCTGTCTGTCTGTCCGTCTGTCACAGCAATCTCAGGATCTACTGATGCTATCGACTTGGAATTTGGAATAGTGTTAAAAACCGCTAATCCGAGCCTATGGAACAGTAAAAAAATCTTATACCATTTTACTTTTTTTTAAAGGGGACTGAAATGGGATGTCGTAAATCAAAAGTTGAGCTAATATATCGAGTGGGGTATCAAACGAAAGGGCTTAACATGTAGATTCCAAAACCGTTTTTATTTTTTTTCTTAGACATGTACCTAGTTTTTGAGTAAAGATAAAAAACGTTAAAAAAAATACCATTCCCCCTATTATCTCCGAAGATACTGAACAGAAAAATCTGTAATAATTACCGATTATTAATATTATCCTAAATATTACAGGAAAAATAAAACGGTTTTCCTAACTTGCAGCGTTTTATAGAAATTCGCAAAAATCGTAAGACAACCTTATTTGCTCCTACTAAACTAACCGCGGCATATGTCGATGTATGGGGACAACAGTTTTACAAGAGCAAAGTTAAGTTTGTCCCACCATACAGTTTTTCTTGAAATATTCACGTATCTACTGACGAGTTTGTACGGAACCCTCGGTGCGCGAGTCCGACTCGCACTTGACCGGTTTTTATTTTATTCAAGTTACTTTAGACTGTTTGTTTAATTATTCGTTCAGAAATGAATACTTTATATATTTAGTAATTATATCCCCAAGTGGTTATATCCATATAAATTATATCAAACGTTGTTATATCCCGGGAAACTATATCTAAAGTTATTTCCATCATTACCCACACCGGCACCTGTTCCAGAGTGGCCTGGCGTTGTTCCATTTCTCGTTTCCGCAGCAAACTTCGAGGCGCTAACTCTGAATATGCTCGCAACAAAGTTGTAGAATTGTGTCAAACATTTATCGGATTGTTACACTGATATTATTTCGAACTAGTATTTACCCGCGGCTTCGCCCGCATTATACCCGTTTCTGTCCTAAGGGAGGGATCTGTGGCAACACTGCCACCTAGCGACACTCATTGGATGAAGAAGACAGTAACAGCAATCAACGAAAGGTAGCGCTTACACTAACGCCTATACACACGGCACTATTCCCATCCTGGTCTGCATCGCACTACGAGTATAGAAGTGTCTATGGGATTTTTTATTTAAAGTGCCTTCTTAACTGACAGTTAGCAGGTCGTCACAGAACTGAAGATTAGTGTCAAGCTCCATACATTTCGTCACAGACTGACAGGTTAGACGGTGTTTGAACATAGTTGAAGTTTCGCCTAACCGTAGATTTTAAAATAAAAATGCCCCTATAACGTTAACCAACACTACATACACCACTTCCAACCAACTTCCTTCGGACTTCCCCGGACGGTCCCCAGGCAAAACACCGGCCTGGCGACAGATCTCTCGATTGTCCTCTCTTCCACAGATTTGTTATTTATTTATTATTTATTTCAGATAAATCCGTTCAGTTATTACTGTGTTATTTAATAACAAACATCCAAACCTCCTAAGATCTTCACAAACTTTTACATTTATAATATTAGTAGGATATGATTTAGAGAATTCATTTGATGTTTGAATAATGAAATGGAAAAGTGTTGAAAATCGGTTAGCGAGGGCTAACAGTTTATAACTCGGCAGATGTCCGACTTCATGTACAATTTGGTTGTAAATTAGTATTCCGCACATACCTATAATGTCTCTGTTTACCCTGATGGTTGACTGGTTGAGAATCATCTATAATTATTGTCTTCCAGAAGTGCCCAATGATAACTTCTATAATAAATTAATAATATTGTCTACTAGGAGATTGCATCCGCGGCGTTTAAAAAGTCATAACCCTATTTTTTTGCTATACTGCAGTCGGATGAAAAGTATCCCCTTAGGTCATAACCATCTGCAGATTTCCAATTATCCCTGACTTAATCGTAGAACCGATTAAGTCAGGGATAATTTTTTTGTGTTATAACGTTTTGGCGTGACGTAGCTACAAACCCAAATACTTATTCAATAATAAACAATAAGTGTAAGGCCTTTGCTAGAGGGTCTCCAACAGCTAGAAAATTGCTAAGTGGGGGGCTAGGCCACCGCACACTAAGATAGAGTTTATTTTTAGAAACCTGACCTGAAGTGTGATGTAGAGTGTAAGTTATCCTAACTGTATGAAAAGTGGTGTATGGGTGAATGTTGAGTGTGTCCTAGCAGAATAAGAATTGTAAGGCCTGAGTGGCGAGCGTTCAACGTCGCGTCCGGCGGGCCGAGCAGCGTCAATGGGTCTTGAGCAGCGTGCACCCAAGACGCTCACATACAATAGTACATTGTGTATCAAGGGCGGTAAGTAAGGAATTACAAACGAGTGTTTATTACAAGGCCGAGGCAGAGCCGAGGGCTTTAATAACACGAGTTTGTAATTCCTTTACCGCCTGTGGCACACACAATGTTTTTCATCACACTTGTGAGGAAATCTCAATAAAATAACCTTACTTAACCTAAATAAAATTTTAAAACAGAAAGTGACATTAGTGACATATATCCATAGACAATGCAAATGTCAAGTCACGTTCGGAAACCATAGGGGTAAAGACCTAAAACGGCCAGTTTAGTTAATTTTATATTTGCAAAATACTGAAATACACTAATTAAAAATTAAACATTTAATTAATGTTACCGAAATATGTGTTTAGATGTATTTGCAATAACAGTTCTCTTTAAATAAATATTTCAGTGATAAAAGTTAAAAAAGTAAGTTGGTGTTTCCTTTGAACATGACAAATAAGAGTAAAACAGAACCAACGTAAGTATACAAAATAAAAAAAAAATTACGCTCTAGGGCGTAATAGATCATTTACGGCCCGCAAAACCTACGCGTAACAACACCATTTTCGAGCAAGTGTGATGAAAACGTATGTTTCGCCGCACGCCCCGCCCCGCTGCACGCCGCGCTCGAGCGTCCACTCAGGTCGTACACAAAGTTTTAGTTTTTTACAACCTTTCCACAGACCGAATTATTTTTTTCTAGATTATTATTGCCACCAGACCGGATTTCAGCAGTCGTCACCTTGATGACAGAAAGGATCAGGCCGCCCTAATTCTCCTATCGGGAAGTCTAACATGTCACTTTGTTTTCTATGTCACATTGTTTTCTATGTCACATATCGGGATACACGTGCCCTTGTCACCCTTTATGTCCTACTTATGTAACCGCACGTTGTTTACTGCTGTTAGCATAAACCAAACAATAAATCTATTTTCATATCGCACCCGCACAGTACAGGGGTTATCATATGAGTCATATGAGCCATATCTCGGGATTTGTCCCAAGTTGTCAGGATTTTGGGCGTATGATAGGATTGCAATCGGACTGTACATTACTTCCCATTATTCAATGGATACAATTTTTATCTTTTAATTTAGCTAATACACCGTGAGCCCGAATAACCCGAAACATTTTAACCACGTATTTCCTGATGGTAGGTGTTACTAGTAAATAACGTTATATCAACATAGGTCGAATTTTGTCATTTTACATTAATAGTCTTAGGGAACAAAATAAATCAGTAAATTCAGCCCCACCTTATAAACATGTGATGATTTAAAACTGAATGAAAATTGTGACAAACGTTACCTCTTACCGTGGAATGACCCTTCTGTTATCAGTACCTACATACGCAGTCTCCTAATCTAACTAATCTTTCACGGGTGAGTTATTTGCTTGCATCCGCCGCTATCTCTCTTTGAGTGTGCTCCTTAGGAAGCTCTCAGGAATGCCGACGTCCTACATAAAAGAGTACCTACCTATTTAATTATGCGTGAATTTGACTTAAGCTCTTGATTTTTTATCTTTTTAATAGGTACTAGATGCCCGCAACTTCGCCCGCGATGGAGAAATAACGACAAAACCCTCTTTTTGATTTTAGCGATGTCGGATTAAAAGTTCCTTATAACCTAGGTTGGCTGGCCAACTATCATTGTAACAAAAAATACAACGAACCATCATTGTATCTTTATATAAAAAAATCTTGTAAAACCGGCCTAGTTTCAGTAGTTCGGTGATTTTATTCCGGTTCATATATATCTGTTTGAACCGGACTAAAATCACCGAATTATTGAAACTAGGCCGTAAAACCGACTGAATGGTATTAACCATTTTTGGTAGAAGATTAGTGGGAATCCTAAAGAAGTTACTTAAGTACCTACTTGTACTTTTTACCCGATTAAAGCAGAGTAATAATACTTTTTTCACCTAGGTCACTGGCATTTTCTAGGAAAGATAAATACAATCATGAAACGACCGGGCAAGTGCGAGTTGGATTCCCACACGAAGGGTTCCGTACCACTGCCGAGGAAAAGACGCCAAAAATACGCCGCTTGTTTGAGCACACTCAAAGAGAGATCTCTTTAAGTGTGCTCCTAAGGAAGCTCTCAGGAATGCCGACGTCCTACATTAAAGAGTACCTACCTATTTAATTATGCGTTTCTTGTATGGGGAACCGTTTATATTTTTAACTTTATCATATTTTTACCTGACTGCGGCGAAGCCCAAAGGAGGGTAATGTGTTTGACCTGTATGTATGTATGTCCGTTCCTGTGTCCGCTCGTAACTACTCAACGGCACAACCGATTTTGATAAATGATACATCATTGGATTCGTCTTGATGGCGCGAGTGTCACTGGGTATGAATTTCGTTAAAATAAACAAAATGGCGGATTTTATGCACTTTTAAAGTGCACCGCGGTCGGGTTTTTTTTTAGTAATTAGTATTTGCTGTCATAACAGACATATACACATTCTGTGAAAATTTCTAGTCTCTACCTAACCTACGGTTCAAACGACAGAGCCCTGTGACCGACGGACAGCGTTCCCTTTGGGTACGGAACCCTAAAACGAGCGGTGTCAAGCACTCGGACGTCGACCTTAATTTTACAATATTTAATACCAAAAGGCCATCACAAAATGTCTGCAATGGCATAAAATCCAAGTGAATTTGCATTGCAAATGACCCAAATCCAAACTCAGTCGCTGCTCGCGGTTTGCTGACATCCGAATTTCGTTTTCTTTACCGTTAACTTAAATTCATTTTTTCGCATATTTTATTATAGTCATCAATAATTATTTGATTAGTTTATTAGTATATTTGATTAGTTTTGATTGTGTATTTGTGTATTTGAAATTCTAGACATATATTAATTAATTATTTTTTTCTGTTGTAATTATGATTATAATATTATTAAATACTTATCAATTTACAACAAAACAAATTAATTAACGCTATCTCTGTTTTTTTTTTCAAAAACTTTTTACTTACCTATTCTAAAGCAGTGGTTCCTAACCTTTACGGAATCTGACGTACACCTCCGAAAGCATTGCCACATCACCCACAGGCCTACTTTAGATAAGTATCATTACCCCTCCAAAAAATAGGTAATACAGACAATTATATAAAAGTACTCAAAGAAAAATGACTTAATATGAGTATTACTCCTGAGAAAACTTAATTTTACCCCTAAAGGGGTAATTACCCCCAGGTTTGGAACCACTGTTCTAAAGAATGAGCCAGCCCTCTCATCACCCGATACCCGATAAAGCCTGTGGACAATTTATTTAGTGCGTTTTACCTAGTTAATGTTCATTCACTGGCAATAATAAGGTAGACAACACACGACACGTCCTACTGCTTGACACTGTCCCAGCAGTTGCCATCTTCAATTTTAGGTCATTAGCAATAAAGGTGACTGTGGCGTGTCATGTATTGTTAGCGTGTCAAATACTAGGACATAGGTTTACAAAATGGTTCCTACCGCCCCCCAGTGGACGCTGAGGATTCACAGGGGGGCGCCATCGCTTTTGAAAATAAAAACAACAACTAGATTTCTACATGACTAATTCGATTGTCTCTGAATCCGCGTCAATAGGGATGATGACAGTAATTAAAAACTACTAAAATACTATATTTATTGAATAAAACTTGAAGCTTGGAATATAAAATACGCATTTTTTTTTTATTATAAGTGTGATTAATATTTATTTTTATAAAATAAAACTACAAAATAAGGCAATCCGCCATGATATCTTGAACACCAATCAGAGCGCATGACGTCACGCTTGAGTAAACGCATTCGCAACACGCACGAACGTCTTGTGTTTTTATTATTTTTGTTTAAATACCGAGTACTATTTGAGTGTGAATATTATTAATTCGAATATAAAATAACACGAATCATGGATCAAGGATTTACTAAGGCAAACAGCGTTAATTTGCCTAGAATCGACATAATAATGCTGGGAAAGTTTATGTCATCAAATAAAGACTTTTGTTCAGCAGAATTTAGAAATGTTAAAACTTCTATGTAAGTATATTAATAATAATTAAAAACTTTATAATTTGAGTTATAAAATAATTCCCTAAAATATACTTTTGACGATGTATTTCTTATCAAGTTATTTTTAAGGTTATGTTATTGAAATATTTTTACCTAACCTACCTAACCTAACCTAACCTCGAAATAGATTGTTTATATTTTTACATTTAGACCTCGTACAAAATATTATTACCAAATACTATATACTAGAATCTACAAAAGTATGTAAAAACTTACGTCAAAGTGATCTTCACAAAAATAAAGGTGAGTACCGGGCAATATTCCTTTTGAATCTCGCCTTGCAAGTTTAAGCCACTTGTTTCGTATTGTTTTATTTTGAGGAACGAATACAAATAGCTTATTAGGAGTTTTTATGGATGTATTCTCACACTGGGGGACCCCACACCACCTATACACTTTCGAATTCATATTTAATAACACAAAATAACTAAATTCTTGCACGAGCGCAGCGCGTTTACGTTTTGATTACTCAAACGTGACGTCACAATCGACGCCATGACACTAACAAGCGTTTTAGGGGGAAATTTAAATTATTATTTTAAAATTGCATTTTTTCCTACTAAACTTAATTTCTGCAGAAATATCTTATTCATTGTAAATAGTATA